>OX638227.1:2966640-4166640 GCA_951805285.1 Thymelicus acteon | reverse complement strand
TTGAGTATAATTGTTATTCTTTAGCTTTTAAGTCTAACAAGTGATTTTGCGTATGAAAACTGTGAAAAGTGTTAATTACATATAATATATGTATATTGCGTGGGATATAATATAAAAACTTCACAACATGTTTAAAGACATGCAGAAATGTATTAGATATATAAGATCATAGAGATTAAATATAAATTCTAGAATACTAATTATTTTCATTTGAACTTTAACATTTAGGACAGTATCAGAAATATCTATCAGAAAAATATAGGGGGGTGAAATTGCACCCTTCAGCCTTCACCTTGGCTTACAGTTAGTTCTTCACGCCTATTGTTCCAAGCGCTAAGAGTATAATTGTATAGCTTTCAGACAATGTAGAGAATAGCGAAATGTACACTTACACGCTCAGCGTCTTAGCAAGGAGGTATTAATTCACTGCTTACAGTGAGAAAATTACAGAAACTAAGACCCGTATTATCAATTAAGATGTCTAGAATGCCTTTGGCAGTCTTATATCCATAAACATTTATATATATGTCGGTGCAGTCTCAAATAAGTTCGTATAATCTATGAAATTAAGAAATAGAAGAACTGTCATTACGGTAGACAGATTGGTAGGATCGCGAAACCAAAGTAAAACTAAATAACGTTGAATTGATGAAACCGGGTGTTATCAGGCAATAAACAAATGTTATCCTTGTGCCTGTCGAATTGTTTGTTTTATTTAGTATCCTGGGAGTCCTGACTACTCCTGACATATAACTACGCCCACAGAGAGAGATCTATGTTCATAGTACTGAAGTGTTCTTTGATAATGACGACCAGTGTGGCGCAATGGTTACTATGCCGGATCGCCGCACCAAGGGTTCTGGGTTCGATTCCCAGCGAGGCGGAAATTTGAATGATGAGTTTAAATTTCTGTTCTCGGTCTGGGTGTGAATGTCCTTGCCTATGTTGTGTGTTGTCCATGGCACCCACGACACAGGGAATCCTAGTGTGGGGCTATGAGTGTGATGCGTTATTTACTTACAGAGATGATCTGAACATACGAAAGCATACGCTCCAACCCAGCCGTGTCCCGATATATAAATTGTTTTCATTCAATAAATTACTTTAGGTAGGAAGAGAAGAGAACCAAAAATTAAAATTTTTGGCTGTCGGGGCAGGGAATGGAACCTGGTACACATATATCGATACGAAGGGTAAGCTAACTACTAACTGGGCTTATACGATATGTTACTGTAGTTTTTAGCGTTTTGATAGGTACTTAAGGCACTGGTATGACAGATTTAGTGAGGAAAATAATCGCTTGAAAGGCTACAATTACTTGTAAAACATTATACCTAAGCAATAATTTTTTTCCGAATTTATTATTCCGTACTATAAAACTAAAACAATATTTTACTTAATTTAATGTTAATTAATAAGGACTCTACCAAAATTTAGTTTTAGTTAAACCAAGAAGGCTTTAAGCCTTCGTAGAACTTGTTTGAACGAAATTAACTTAGCCCTTTTTAAATTCATAATTAGTAGCATAAAACGTGGCACATAAAGTAGGTACTTGGACTTGGTAAAAACACACAACCTTGAGTTTTGAACGATAACGAGTATTAACGAGTGCTTTTTAGGGTTGGCAAATGCCAGAATAGCACTGCCAAATTGTACATATACTTAATCGAGTTATTTGTAAGTAGGAACACTAAAATGTATTAAACTGAACTGGCACTTACTTAACTGAAACACAGTAATACTTATTAGATAATTATCTTAAAATATTATCTAAAAACATCAGCCAATTGCGTGTCAGGCGGGTCAGAGTTTCGTAGTTGTAAGTTCATCGACTAGGTATAACGACGGTCGGTCGGACGGACGGACATGACGAAACTATAAGGGCTCTGTTTTGACTACGGAACTCTAAAAATATTCATATGTAGGTAATCTAATGTTTATGTTAATCTAGTGTCAAAATATGCAATAATTTAATTTAGATAAAATATTATTAAGAATATTTCACAGGTCGCTTTTTGTCATAACGCAATAACGCCAATTAACAGGAGTATTCCTATTTTTAATCGACTACAAAAAAGGAGGTATTCAATTCGACTGTATTTTTTTTATGTTTGTTACTTGAGAATTTTCGACTGGGTGAACCGATTTTGATGATTCTTTTTTTAAATCGAAAGCTGGTGCTTGTCATGTAATCCCACTTTTTGAGCTAGATCTGACGAGTAGATAGTTTTTGAGTTATTTTGAAGTCGGTTATTTTTTTCATGGTAAAATTCATAGTTTAGACGTGACTGTAATTCATGCTTTTGGCAGACTTATTGGCCTATGATATTCGGTAAATAAATAATCATAACCAAAATTTTAGTTAGGCATTATAGACATCGATAGTGACATCCCTACTACACTCACCCTTCGAATGCTACGAAAACACGGCTTATGTTCACTGCTATTAACGTAGAATTATACTTCGGCCGCTGTATCTTGGCGCGTCTGAACTTCGCGCAGAAGGCTGCGCAGTAACATAATTCGCCAATACTCGATACGCGGTGTATTGTGTCTCAGTCATACGTTAGCATGTTCGTGTTGCCATCTCTGTCTTACATGCGCTAAAGTTCGCAAAGCCTATGTTCAGACGCGCCAAGATACAGCGGCCGAACTGTACACAGCTAAGTGCTAACTTAAAACGAAAACGTAAGCCACGGAAATGAAACACACCGCTGTACGACCGAAGCGCTTCGAATATTTATCGATCTCCGGTCATTGTATATTTAAATATCAATAACAGCTCTGCGGATGATGCAAGTTGTTATTCGACAACCGTTTCAATTGTACTTTATTCAATTTATTCAAGCGTTTGGAATGGATCCAACGCGACTTGAAATTCCTCTTTTTTGCTATTTCCGTAATCATTATTGGGAATATACGAGTAATTTATAAGTAACTGTATAACTATAATACTTACATACTTAGATAATGTTTGCGTAATGGTCAAAATTCCACCATAATCATTTCATCAGAAATATTTCGAATTTAAACAGCTAGAAATTAAAAAGTTAAAGGTTACTTATATTTCTCTTCTTTCATTCCAGGTACCCGGATAGTTTATGAGAGATCATTCATGATGTCTCTGAGGGAGTCGCCGATCTCAAGGACACCACCGAATTGTGCGTTACCAGCAGCGATGCTGAAGAACCCCGGTGCTGCATCAGTCGCACCGGTGCAGGGTAAACCAGCCTCCAAACCTCGCTCGAATTCCATCTCCTTTGATGAGTCACAGGAGACCTTTAGTATGGATCTCTAGATCTCACAGATCTCAAGAAATTTGTGCTTGTATGAAGAAACAACAAGGTCGTTTAACGCCTGCTCCACGTCATAATACCTTGTCCCAGACAGCGGAAATGCAAACAGTGATGGTAAATAAGGGACAGCCCTGATGATATTTGACTTAAGGTACATTATATATATTTCCTTCGGCATTAGAGATACGCTAAGCATACCACCATAATAAAACGTTCCGTTGATCCCCGTCAGTCCATGTTTCAGAACGAGAATATAATTTTATCTATCTTATTCTCTCACACTAATTGCTGTAAAAAAAAACATGCAAGTTTTATCAATCAAGATTTTTCAAGTTGAGAAAACATCTATATAGCGCGTGGAGACAGAGTAACCTTAACACAGAAATCGATTTAATTCATTGTTTATATTATACGATGTTTGTATGGCTTTTTAACTATGCCGTATGTACTCTTTTGTATGTTTGTATTTTTTTAGTCTAAACTGTATCCTTATCGTTATATGGTTTCTATACTTTCTATTACTGCAGTCTGCTTTTCAGTGTTGATGCTTAAATTTATTGTACTTATTCTTCACTTACAGCACAAATTTTTGTTTGTTTTTAGAATGTAGAATATCGTATTGTCAATATTATAGTTAAGTATAAACTGTAGAATAATTAAATTCACACTATATAATGTTAATACCATTATGGTTCAGTGACTGACTGAAAGTTATTTCTACAAGTAAAAATTTTAGTTGCGTTACAAACGCAAACCTTAGCCACAACTGAAATACAAAATATGTAAAAAATACCAAAAAATTATATGAAAATTATTAATGGAATGGATGGAATTGACGTTAATTCTTAATTATCAAGTAAGAATGTGTAACTTTGTTATTTTGTGTATGTTACGTTATATGGTTTTTATACTTCTACAATAAGTAAAAGTGTGATTTGAAAATAATAAAATAACGCCATCTATTATTGTATAGTGGAAGGTTGCCACAAGGAAAAATGTTACATTATTCTTACACTGCAGCAAATTGTTGAAATAATGTGGTAATTTTTGTATTGTTTTTATTGTAGTGGCCAAGGATCTATCTACTTTGAAATACTTAGATTTAATAACGCGTTAAACGCATGTATATTTAGGATATTAAGTATTCTCTTATCAAGCAAGTGCCATGATGTAGAAGTTAATTTAACTTAATTTACTTCTGAAATTGGTGTTGCGACATCGAAATCTCAGATTCTATGAGATAATTTTAATATATTCTTGGTGTTATTTTAGCCAAATTTAGTTTCGTGAGTTCATAGACTAATTTTTTGCACAGAGTGAATGTCGTGATTTTACGTTTTTGTAATTTGAAGTTTTTGTGTAGGTAGTGTATGAAAATAATACCAATGTTTATTTCTCTATAGGAGAATATTGTAACATCTAAAATTAATATACCATAAAGTTATTTTATATTCTCTCGCGTAATTGTTGCAATTCATTTAAAATAGTCAACTGTTTTCCGTAACTCATATCAATATTATTATATTAGGCATTTCATTTAGTTCTATGACTCAGAATACAATGTAATTTTTAAATTTTTCATTTTTCATTTTTAGTCATTTTATTTATTCATGATTCTGAAATTAGGTCGCGTTCACGCTGCTGCTAAAAAGTATACTATGAACACACCTTTATAGTACTGGTCACAGTTCTTTTAATTATTAAGATTGTTTATATTGTATGAAAAATGTTAATTCTCGAGGGTATTGTGCATAGAGCTGATCACGAAATACGCTGTTAAATTAGGTAACTGGACCCTAGACGGCAATAACGACTGAAGTCATTCACCTTCAATACTCAAAAGACGTTGTCTACTTGAGGTCATTTAGACGTTTAACTCAAAAGACGGTCTTCTTGAGGTTAATGTGTAAATTGTATCATTTAAAAAATGTCTTGAGTTCTTTTACATGTGATAAATATGTGACTGAAGCCATTGAAGTATAACGTCATAGAACAGACATCTCGAACAAAATGTGTATTCCGCCTTGAGGTTTTATTTTAGAAAATTGAAGCCGATGGGCGCCAATTCATTGGGACATACATTGTGTTCGCGGTGTCGGTTCTATATGCTAATAATAATACTTCAAGCACAGAAGAAATAATAGTACTTATTTAATAAGTACCTACTAATACTTCGTTTCATAATTATCGCTAAAGTATCGATGATGATGATGATGATGATGATGATGATGATGATTGATTGATTAATAAGCACTTAGATGCTTTGATCATTGAGCAATTTCGTGGTGATCAGTTTCTCAGAGAAAGTTAAAGCGGTACTGTAATTGTTGTAAGATAGGTTATATTGGTCGGTTAAGTAGTTATAAAAAGGTTGAATGGTGATTCTCTTCGTTGTTCCAAAGCATTTACTTAATAAGTCTTGTATTGATTGTACACTGAAAGTTATGGTAAAAAAGTCTCTTTAAGAATCATACCTAATTGATGATGTTTTACTTGGATAATTTACCTATATACCTTTAAAAGTACAATGCACAAAATCTTGCTTTGAAATGTATTCGGTTTTGGTTCATAATAGTTATGAAATGAAATAATTAATGTTAACTTATATTTTTACCTATTAGTCAATAATAGGAAAAACGTTAAATTAATTTAAAGAGTTAATACAATATTATACTTTATTAATTGTCTGATATTTCTATAAATATGCCATTATATTGATATTATGTACTTACAACTTCGACTGCCAATATTTTATGAAAATAAAATGATAAAACAAGAATGTTCTTTGGTTATTTTGATACCCTACTGTTCAATGAAATTTTTGTATTTCACTACAAATAATTGAAGAACATTAAGCAACGAATAAATAATACTAGCGCTGTCCCCGCGGCTATGTTTGCGTTTTCCGAGGTAGTGCGCAGCCAGTTACCTATTCCAGATAATGGTCTATCTGTGTGCAAAATTTCATAAAAATCCGTTCTGTAGTTTTTGTGCAAATGTCCTCACAAATTAAATTCATAATATTGGTAGGATTAGTACATAGGTACCTACTAACAACCAAAGGCGAATCATCTTACTTTATTTCATACGAATAATCGCCCTCGCTTTGCTTCGGTTTTCTTATTTTTTTATACCATGGGTTACATTATTGGAGTTTTATTATGGATCCCTAATTTTTTTGAAAATATAATATAGCCTATTTCACCCGGGGATAGTGTAGCTCTAGCTTCCCAACAGTGAAAGAATTTTTCAAATCGGTTCAGCAGTTTCGGAGCCAATTCAATGCAAACAATCAAATATTTCCTCTTTATAATGTTAAAGTTTAAGTTTGTACAATTTTGAAAAGCTTCACTAAATAACGAGTATATTGCTTAAAAACATTATTCCAAGCGCTTATTATACTTAAGCGATATCGGTCACCCATCCACCTGGTGTTGCTAAATTCAGTCGACCACTTACCTACATTTAATTAAGAATTGATGCAATAATATTGAAATGTGCATACGCCTTGCTGAATGAATGAAAATAAAAGTTAAATTAGAATTTCTTGTGTTTATCATAATTATTAATTAACATACTAAAAAGTTATAAGTATGTTTCAACAAACACAGAATATTCTATCTCGACGAGAACCGCTCTATTTCATTTGATACTCTAGTTTGAAATTTTGAATACGCAGTGTTCTAAAAACCCGCACATTATTCGGTGCCCTCATTCGGTTTGACGCGTTGAAAAAAACTGTGTAAAAATGTTCAGTTCAAAGTTCATTTGGCCTACATCAATGAACGAATATACGTATATTCGTTATATTATATTATACTAGCGGACCGGGCATACGTTGTTCTGCCAAAAAAATTTTAGGGGTAGGGGGATGAAAAATAGATGTCCGATTCTCAACCCTAGCCGATATGCACGCAAAGATTCACGAAAATCGGTCGAGCCGTTTCGGAGGAGTTCAACTTCTAACACCGTGACACGAGAATTTTATATATTAGATATTATAGTATATTCGTTCACTGGCCTACATAGTTTAGTTGTGGCAGGTTGCAACACTCTTAAGAAGATAAGAGGCCGTTAGTCATAGAAGCAAAGAAATCAAAAAAGAAAAGTCGACCATGTAGTCTAGTTGGTAGCGATCCTGCCTGCGAAGCGTGGGGTCCCGGGTTCGACTCCCGGCCGGGGCAGACATTTATGTGACAGGTAAATATTTGTACTCGGGTCATGGGTGTTATTATGATGTGTTATATGTGTCGTCCATGCCACCCGCGACACAGGTTAAAACCTACTGCGGGGGTGTGAGTGTTTAAGCGTTTATGTTTTTATTATATTATTTATAATAAAGTAAGGAACTAGAAAGTTACTACTATTTATATAAAAATAGTAAATACTATAAAGTTATTATCAGTTATAGATATATAACTTATCACTTGTATCTTACTGGTATAGGACCCTTTTTTGTCTGCATATTCTTATAAAAGTAACTATCGCTCTACCCGCGGTTTTATCCGTTTTTTAGGATAATAAGTATCCTATGTCTTATTTAACATCATGGTCTACCTGTATGCTCAATTTCATGAAAATCCGTGCAGTGGTTTTTGCGTGAAAGAGTAAGAAACATCTTTACAACATGGAACATCCGTGCAGTAATTCATCCATGCAGCATAAACTATCATAATTATAATACTATAATAGTAGGATGTTTTATTAGTTTTGAAGTTAATTCGGTTATTGTAGTTTATTAAATACGAGTAACCACCCTCGCTTTGCTTCGGTTTTCTTATTTTTTTACACCTTGGGTTACATTATTGGACTTTTATTAAGGATCCCTAATTTTTTTTTGAAAATATAATATAGCCTATGTTACTCGGGGATAGTGTAGCCCCCAACAGTGAAAGAATTTTTCAAATCGGTTCAGTAGTTTCGGAGCCTATTCAATGCAAACAAAAAATCAAATCTTTCCTCTTTATATATTAGTATAGAGTATAGATAATTTATTAGTCGAATTACTAATCCACTGGACGAAATTGATTTTTTACAGTGTAATTAGTTTTTGACAAAAAAGTAATAGTGTCGTGACAAACCGACTCTTAAGTGAATTATTAACTAATTCGTTATAATTTGATGCACGTATTTTTAGGGACCAAGAAGTCACTATTAATGAGGCAATATTATTTCACATAGTGACATACTTTCTTTCAGTTTGGCCCAGTGCATTAGTGATTCGACTATAGAGCTGCCTGCAGAAACAAATAGTGCTTAAAACCACGGACGTAAAAAAAGAACGGACGTAACCTTGTCTAATCGAGAGTGAAGCTGACAGCTGACAGCTCGCTTACCATGTGTGCGTAATTTTGTAATTTTTGATTCGCGATGGTGTCAATGTCATAGCAGTATGGTGTCAGTGTGTGGGTGTGTGTACTTGTACGAATACAGAGTTGGTATTACTATGGGTGCTTCACTGAATTTGTTCTTAGGATTACGTCCGTCTTTTTTTTTACGTCCGTGCTTAAAACATTTCTGATAAAATAAATGTAGGTTGTGTCTTGTAGCGGGGCGCGGGCTAGCTAACGAGTTGAAGTGTGGCTTGCGGGGCTCTCCACAACCGTAGCCTCGAGTGCAGCTTGAAGAGCTGAATAGTGAATAGAGAAACAGTCAAAACCAGTCCACGATCAGTCGTTGACGTCTAATTACACTGATTTTTAAAGAGTTGAACGGATTCAGTGAGACTTAGTCGATAATAATAATAATGAATGATCTAAGTAGACAATGTTACTGTTTCTGTTACTGCTGATATCAATACATACACTTTTGCACGAAATACTTATCGAAATCATACAAAATTTAATTAAAACATTCAATCAATATTTTTATGTACTTATAAATCGTGTGCTTGGTGGAATGGTCCATCAGGCAAGAGAAGAGCAGGCCGACAAAGGAAAAGATGGGCAGATGATATAAAGAGCATTGCAGGGGAAAAGTGGATGAAGGTTGCCACAAATAGAGAAAACTGGTTTAAGTTGGTGGAGGCTTAAACCCAGCAGGGACTACGCGTCAACAAGAAATAAATTTATATTGTGAATGTTATGTTAAATATTTAACTGTTGAATGTGTAGAAAGATAAGCTTAAATAAATAAATAAAATAAATCGTGTGCTTAAGTATGATATTTTCGTCCAATAATAAAAAAGGAAAACAATTTTATAAAGTTAAAAATTAATTTAAAGTAGGCAACATTGTTACCGACATATCATATCATCATGTTATCCGATATATGAGACATTTTATAAGTATGTATGTAATTTTTTCCTAAATTAAAAAAAAAACTACAAGCATGCACAAAGCTACGAGAGTCAATAAATTATCAGAATACGTGTTTGACCGACTTATCTGAACTGTCTCTTAAAAAAATATGCCTATATTCCAAAATAGTTGTTCTTCGTGAAAGTGGAAGCAATTAAGAAATTAACAGCGGAAGCTGAGAGCTAGAACAATGGAACGGTCTAGGTTGACAATGGTAAGTTTTTGCATCGATGTATACTAAAAACCTAAAGATTTTTTTTTAGTTTGTTAGAGTATTAGATATACAACATTATAAGAATACATCTCGTATACAAAAGGTGCCTTAAAATTTTAAAAGATATAACAAGCTTTCCATACTTCTTTTTCATTAGCAATTAAAATAATAGTACAGCCGCATTACAGGCGTTTCTGCACCCATCTGTTTACCGGATAAAAATTGATTTATATCAAATATCATATATATGTAAAGAAAAGTATCGAGAATGGGTTGCCTAAAAAATATGTTCAAGGCTATATTATACAGGTTGGAAAAAAAATGTGGTAGGAGGAAAAGTACCCTGAATATTAATGATGGCAAATTTTACTGAAATGAAAAATTCCTTTATGGAAATAAGTACAACTGCATTCAAAGATTTTTAATGAATTACCTGCTTGAGCCGCGAATCGAACATTCACAAGGATCAATTTCTTTTGAGCAACATAGTATCTTAAATTAAAGGAAGACCAAGAAAAATATGAGTTAGTTCAAAATTTATATAAATTGCCGTCCTGTATGTATATTAATGCGCCTTGAACATATTTTTTTAGGCAACCCATTCGCGATACTTCTCTTTACATACGATATTTGATATAAAACAATTTTTATCCGGTAAGCAGAGGGTGCGGAAACGCCTCTAATACGGCTCTTAGACTTTATGCTCAATTTATCTATACTAATATATAAAGAGGAAAGATTTGATTTTTTGTTTGCATTGAATAGGCTCCGAAACTACTGAACCGATTTGAAAAATTCTTTCACTGTTAGGAAGCTACACTATCCCCGAGTAACATAGGCTATATTATATTTTCAAAAAAATTAGGGATCCTTAATAAAGCTCCAATAATGTGACCCCAAGGTGTAAAAAAATAAGAAAACCGAAGCAAAGCGAGGGCGGTTACTCGTGCTACATAAATCATTTAACGTGATTCTAATAATAAATTAAAACGAAGGACCGACCTTTCGTCGGCTATGTATCGATTTGTGGGAATTACTTCAATTTGAGTACAACGTCTACACCGGCGCCAGTTGCCACAGCAACGATGGAAGTGGATTCCTCGGAGTTCGTGCTAATGGACCTCCAACCTAATGGGACCTCACCCTCATGTTTATTCTACTAAAACGTCTCAAATAAAACCTTTTGACTAATATTTGAACTAGTGAAGTTAAAGTATCCACCGTGAGTATGAGAGCTTCATAATTTATAAATTATATACAGCAACAAATTATATTCAAAAACAAGAGAGAAGGAATAAAAATAAATTAAGTAAATGTATACATTTATCATCTTCTTTCGTAGCTTACTTCTTTTAAAGGTTTTACGACTCTTTTTAAAATCCAGACAAATAAAATGCAAAATCTTATCAAATACCACTCAATCATATTTGCGAAACGAATTGCCTAGCGGTGGACGAATGTGACTCATGTTTTGGCGAAGTTCATTGAACTTTTGCATTGTAATGCTCTTCGAGTCCATCGCATGGAGTCAAACAAATACCATTCTGAACTATATGTCCTTGTTTTAAGGTGTATTTTGTGGTCGGTGCTAAGTTTCAACCCTTACTTCACCCTCGCCGGTCTCCCCGTATAATCTGTCTGGAACTAATCGTGTTTGATATTTTACAACTGGTTGGTCTATATTATGGGATTAGAATTGAAACGTCATGCACTTTTGACAGAAGTGGAACTGTGTTGTCTCAGAAGCCATACAGAAGTTGACCATATAGGCTCTGTTTTTCTAGGCCATACTTTTATTATTTTCAGACAATTGACAGTGTTTTTTGATGTGAAACATCTTTACGCGAGGGGTAAACCTGATTTTAGACTTGGCGATCGTGGCGACGCATTTCGATGTTTCACATCTGTCAGCCGTCCCATGACAGCTGTTCTTTTTTATAGGATATGTAGGAGTAAAAAACATTCAGAAAATTTTGGTTATCTATACTAATATGGGTCAATTTCAACAAACACGAATTTTGCCTAATTACAGTGGCGAATTTAAATTTGCTGTTTCTGATAATTTTTTTGGCTTAAATAATAGGTAAATATTAGTACTACTTAATCATATACTAGAGATCGAAAAATTTTTGTTAGTTCATGAGATATTTCCATTTGAAATTATCAAATGCCACCGAAGTTATTAAAGGACCACCGGAATTAAAATCCGAGCCACCGAAATTTATTAAATTTAAACCTGCTGTTTCTAATACATTTTATTTGTCATAAATAATTTGTAAATAGTAGTAATAATTAGTCACATAGTAGAGATCGAAAAAAAATTTATTAGTTCCGGAGATATTTTGAAATTACATTATCAAATGCCACCAAAATTAGGACCACTGGAATTAGAATCTGATCCACCGAAATTGATTATGCCAATGAGAAATAATAAAGGCAAGATCATATTTTAATACTTTAAAGATACATTTTGAAGAGTAGGAGTCTAGATGAACGGACTCCTTTAAGCGGTGATTAGACACGCTTGTGTTTCTGTGGCCTATTAGACCAGTGCCGATAGCTTCAAAAACGGTAAAAAGTGAAAAAAAATATAGTAGGATGAAACCCATTGCAAAAGGAAGAGGATAATATAACAAAAATTAAAAGAAAAATAATTTACGGGCTATCTGAGGTCGGGAGGGGGGAGGGGGGGTTTAAAGGGTAAAAAATGGTTTATCTCGATTTCCAGCAACACTACAAGTCCTATGGAAAAAGTTAAATGGCAAAGTCGTAGGTAATAAAAAGATCTACAACTTTTGTATTTACACTTTTTTACATAACCTAAAAATTTATGTGAAAAATTCAAATAACCAAGTTTTTGGTACCTAATTTTCAATCAAAAATTCTCACGTCAAAATATCTACTTTTTTTAAAAATCGGTGAGATTTTTGTTCGTTGTAATCTCTACTTTCTAATGGTATATAAAAAACTATAAACTACTAACTACTACTACTACTACTACTACTACTACTACTACTAACTATAAACTACTATGGTAAATTTTCTACGAAAATGCAATGAAACGACAACTATTTTCACATGTTTTTTGCAATCTTTATGTTTTATGGATTTGTAATTTTTTTGTCTAACAAAGTAACATGGAATCTTACGTTTTTCGATTAATTAAAGTGTAAATATTAATAAATAACTCAAAATTGTACATAATGATTGACAAAAAAAATTAAAAACTCGAATCCGAAATTTTTTTGCGAAAATAGTTGTCATTTCATTTTCACCAAATTTCTTGAAAAAAATTTTTTTTTTGTAAAAGATAAAAATAAAAACCAAAAACTTGGTTATTTGAATTTTTCACATTAATTTTGAGGTAATGTATAAAAAGGGTAAATAAAAAGTTGTAGATCTTTTTATTACTTACAACATTGCTATTTAACTTTTTTTCTATAGGACTTGTAGTTTTGCCGGAAATTGAGATAAACTATTTTTTACTCTTGAACCCCCCCTCCCCCACTTCCCGACCTCAGATCGCCCGTAAATTATTTTTCCTTTAATTTTCGTTATATTCTCTTCCTTTTGCAATGGGTTTCATCCTACGATTATTTTTTTTCCTTTCAAAAATTATCGGCACTAGTCTATACACGTCCCTATGCGCTTTAGTTTGCCACCGGAGCCACCGAGATTAGGCCACCGGACTTAGAATTAGAGTCAAAACTTGAATTTTAAAGAACACCGTTACTCACAGGTTAACTTTTATTTCACAATTATGGCTGAAAACCTTTAATGGAAGCCTCCAAAAAATTTCTTGATAATCTGCTTTGTACTTTTACTAATATACATGACATCGGAATTGGATGATTTTGTATTCCTGCGCCACCGCAGTGAGTACTTACGTGTTTGACAGGAAAATTACGCAGCAAGTCGGTTATCCTAACACGCAGTTTGCAAGAGCACAACTGAATGGTGCGGGGAGAGCCAGTAAGGTGTCTTCCAAATCGTGTTGTAACAAGTTATGAAGTATACAAAATGCGCCACCGGTATTGCTTTTTTTTGTAGGACATTTTTAAGAGATGCTTTAAGAGCTGTTGTACTACTTAAATTGCTCCGTAAATATATATTAGTTGTGTTATCTAATGTATTTCTAAAAAACATTCCTTTTCAATGAAATTTATTTACCAAAAAAAATTAAATTAATAAAATATGTAAATAAATGGAGTTCGGACAGTACACCGGAATTAGATTTTAGGTCTTAGATATTTTTTTTATTAAGAATCTATGTATTAAATACCTCTGAATACTTTACTATCGTGTAGATCACTATTTAAACTACCTATATAAAATTATGCATAATTGTAGTTTACCTCCACACATTAATTTTCAACCTCGCCGTCTCAAAAATGCACTTGGGAAATTCACCCATAAAGAGGAAAGATTTGATTTTTTGTTTGCATTGAATATGCTCCGAAACTACTGAACCGATTTGAAAAATTCTTTCACTGTTGTGAAGTTACACTATCCCCGAGTAACATAGGCTATATTATATTTTCAAAAAAATTAGGGATCCCAAATAAAACTCCAATAATGTAACCCAAGATGTAAAAAAATAAGAAAACCGAAGCAAAGCGAGGGCGGTTACTCGTATTATTATAATTATAGGTTATAATAATATTATAATATATTGATATATAGGTAGGTATTATTGTTGGACCTCAAAATATATTTTTTCATTAAAATCAGAGACCCTCCTGCAATTCAGTATACTGTCAGGACATTCACATTTTGAATTTTCTTTAAAAATAATGTCATTAAATTACAATAAATTACAAATACTTAATCAATAAATTACACATATTGAAACATCATAAACGCTCAACTACGTATACATAAAATGTCGGTTGCATAAATATCTGCTCTGGGATTTTAATAAAACTCGGCTCGGGTGGCTTAAAAGTGTCTCTATCAACTGGATTAGCCTTTAGCTGGCGTATTGATTGTTATATACCTATACAGCTGGAGATTGACTTATACCATTTTTAACCGACTTCATAAAAAGGAGGGGAATCTCAACTTCTCAATTCGACTGTATTTTTTTATGTTTGTTCCCTAAGAACTTTCGACTGGGTGAACCGATTTTGATGATTCTTTTTTTAATCAAAAGCTGGTGCTTGTCATGTGGTTCCACTTAAATTTGAACGAGATCTGACAAGTACTTTTTGAGTTATTTTGAAGTCGGTTATTGCATCGAGGTTTTTGTTAAATCAACGGGATCGACTCCTGGCCTGGAATATTAATTTTTCAAAAATCTAATGATGCAGTTTTAGTTTTCGTCAAAATCGGCTTCGAAACTCTTTTGACCACTTTTCGCTATTAATCATACTTTCGAATTTGGTCATCTACGCCCACTTGAAAAATTCACTGTAAGTCTCACTGTAATCGTTCCGACTTTGCACTACGGCACTGGATTTGTTAAGACGTAACTTATAATAATTATATCTTTTACCTTATACATGAAACCTATTTAATAATATAAATTGCTAAAAAACTCTCGCTCTGTATTACATTATTTTAAGAAGAAATTAAACATGAAATTTACAAACGCACTTAGCAAGTTTAAACAATATTAATAAATAAATATTCTTCAAATAAAATTACAGTACCTACAGGAGAAAATATTTCATTTACATTTTTATGTAACCAAACTAAAATAAAGCGATTATATTTAATCAGCGACATTGAAAACAATCAGCAAGTATTTAAACAATTTTATTTGTTAAAATACTCGTAATAAAAAATATATGCAAAAACGAATTTTATACACGGTTCTGCCCTGGTGAGATTTGAACCCACAATCTCCGGTTCTAAGGACCGGGCCTTTCCACCTTAGGCCACAGGGATGTTAGTTACAGAGACGAGTGTTTTGTACAGATATTACGCTAATATGTTAAATAATAATAAGTTTGTGCCAAATATTTAATGATAAATCATATACTTTTAGATAACTTTTTGCTCCTCTGTTTGTCCAACCGATTTTCTTTATTTTTTTGTTTGGTAATTATTATTATTAAGCTTTATCAATAAACACAATGTTTTTTTTTAATATTATTAATACATGTGTGTGATATTTTAGAATGGTATTAACAAATGTATAAGTGTAAAAAAGTTCGAAATAAGCATGATTTATGTTTAGGGATTGCAATCCGGAAAACCGGATCCGGTAATCCGGCCGGATCCGGCGTTTTTTACGCATACCGGATCCGGTCGAATTTACCGGATCCGGCGACCGGATCCGGTCACGCAAATTTTTGACAAAATAACCATCCTGTTGCTTGTGTAGATGCTGTAAATGCCTGGTATAGATGTTGTAATTAATCTAGCATGGCATTCCGGTATTCCTAACGTTCAATAAGGATGTTATGTACAACACAAATTACTGAATGGATAAATTGTAAGTTATAAAAGTGTGAAATTATGTTCTCGTTCATATTACTTCTTGTTTATAATTTGTAATATTTGCCCTAAATGGATGTAGCTGTAAGATGTAGATGTATTTCAATTGATGCGCAATAACACTTCAACAGAAAAACGCCCTTAAACATATTATTATGAAGAAGTGTAGTAGTATACATGTACACTTGTTATTGGCTCCCTTCTTAAATAAAATAAAGAGAAACAAATACAGCAATTGATATATACGTATTTTTTAAAAGATAAGTTGTATTGACAATCTGTTTTACTTCTAACTAAAATTACAGTTTTCGGACTGTTATAATATAAGGTGGCGCAAGAGTCATCATTACCCTATCGGAAGATGCTATATTTTTTTCAAATGGCGGTAAATATCAGTTTTGCTGTAACATTTGTGTAGAAAACAGATACAAAATACACGTCAATAAGACATGAATCGCTATACTCCTCAAAAACGCGGAATAATCATAATAATCTCTCGTTTTTCCTCATTTACGCTAGCCGGCATGATCGCCCGTTTTAACTTACTTTAAGTTTTTTACTTAACTTTAGACTTATTTTGGGTTCTTGGTGGGGTTTCTTGAAGTCACGAGCTTATGTCAACAAGCCTCAGTATTCTTGAAGCCCTCAAAGAGAATATCCGTCATAAATGCGGAAACCTTTCGCCAAAAGTTCTGGCGGGAGTGATGGAAAATGCCATAAATCGGGACCATACAGGCCTGATTCTAGCGGCAGCCACTTGGCTGACATACTTTTATACTTTTCTTATACTTTTCTACTTAATGAAAACAAATATTTAGACATGAAAAAAACACAATCCAATAGCAAAACTAAAGTTTTTCCTTTAATAAAAAAAAATACAGTCAAAGAACATCGGGTGGCAACTTTTGCGCCACCCTATATGATAATCTAGCTGAACCGTAGACACTTCGCTGGGCGTCAAACATTTTTACTTCTGATGAAGTAAGAAAAAACATATTATTAACCACAGTAAAATAAAGCCTATCTCACAAAGGAATAATGTATATTTTTATTGGTGTAAAATTTTTTGAAATTACTCCAATAGTTTTTGAGTATGTCCATTATAAAAAATAAATAAAATATCAAAATTTTCCTCTTAATAATATTAAGATGATTATCATTAGGTGCTACGGCTTTATTACGGATCGCATTTGCGTTCCTTTATAATCCAAAAAAATATTACCTCAAAAACAGTCTATATTGGAACGAGAAGTAAAAATTCTGATCACGTGATCAATCCGATCGGATCCGACCGGATTGGTGAAAATCCGGTAAAATCCGGCCGGATTGAAAATGACACCGGATTGCAATCCCTATTTATGTTTTTATAAAAAAATCATAAATGACTAAGTATTATCGAATTTTGACCACTGGGAGAACATTTGTTTACTTAAACGCTTACGAATAAATGTTATTCTCCACTTCCCATATTATTTCATTTAGATAACTCATACGGTGATGGAGACGGCATGTGATGTTCTGGCAATCAAGAGTGATATAATCGCTCACTCGTTCACTTATATGTAAGTATAGTTAGTTAGTAAAGTGTACTAATTAAGTTTATTAATAGTAATTGCAACTTAAGTAAGTTTTACTATAGTCGAATCCATAATTCGACGAACCACTTTGACAACTCAAATGCACAAATGTTGCCAGGACAGAGGTATTTCTGTTCTTATTGATATTATTAAAATGTTGTTATCGATATTTTGCGGGACTTTTTGCGGGATTTTGATAAATATAGGAACAATCAGGACCAATATTCAAATAAGTACAAATAACTTATGAGATAACAACAGTGGTCCAGTAGTAGACTAGCTGATGGTATAATCTGACTGGCCGCTTTCAAAATAAGCTAAATAAGCTTTTGTTTATAAGGTTTTTGAAGTGAAAACTTCTTCAGGCGCATTGAGATAGGGTAAAACCAATCAGCTCGACGCACTGTAATCATTTTAATCAACACCTACCTGTAGCGTCATCTCTGAGAGAAGTATAGAACTATAATTACTTAGTATACAGACTGTAGTTTACAATTATTATACTTTATGAGGCGTTTGCGTTCACGTTCACTAAAAATCCAATGAATAAAAAAAACACTTCATTTAAAAGTATTTCCCGACGAAAATATTTCTTGACGATTCCATAAATACACACCACGGACCTTAAATAAAGACGGACGTAATCTCAAGAACAAATTCAGTGAAGCACCCATCGGAATACAGACTCTCTATTCGTACAAGTAAACACGCACACATTGACAGCATCGGCTGCCATTCCGGCGCCGGACCGCACTCGAGTCATACGGACAACGGGAGTTGATAAAGAATAATAAAAATGCCTTTGTATGCTGTTAAAAGTTGCAAGAACAATAGTAATACAGTTAAAAAACATAAAGAGATCACCTTTCACAAGTAAGCTTGTGATTTAATCACTGATTTCTTTTATTTTTTCCTAAAGTTATTAACAAAAAAAAACTAGAAAAATTGTAACCACAAAATCAGCCAGTGTTGCCAACAATATTGCATACGCAAATACTCAAAATGTGTGGGAAAATTATAGTATATATAATGGTAGAGTTTCTTATTTTAGTTTAAAAGTATATATTTTTGGGGTTCCGTACTAAATAACAAGGAACCCTTACCTATATGTTTGCCATGTCTGTCCGTCTGTCCGCGGCATTGCTTACAAACTAACAATATTAAAAAGGTGGGTATCGATCAAGGTAAGTATATTAATTACCTTATGATAATGGTAGAACAAAATTTGAGAAATTTTGTTTTGTTGTTTTGATACCTCCCCTATAAGTGACGTGGGTAAACCAGCGTATTTAATCTGTTGTCAATTAATAAAATTCATTAATCTCATCAAATATAATAATTTGCATTTATTGAATGTGGAATGGTTATTTTCGATTTACATGCATTAAGTATTTAAGTAGATAACTAAATTTTAAGTGAATAATTTTTAGTGCGCGTCCAAATGTAATAATTTAGTAAAGCTCTTTAGTTAATACAATTCTTCACAACCTACTTAATTACTTATGCATTTTTACTAAATTTTAACTAAAAAGTGTCTGTCCAACCGTGTTAAGTGATAAGCCCCGCCCACCTACTTAAAAAATAGAAAGATAAATAGAAAGAAAAATAGAAAAATTTCAATCTTTTTTTTTTGTTTACTTGCGTACTAAATTTTAACTACTAAATTGTTCGTTTACCGTATTAATTTACTTAAAATTTAGTTATCTACTTAACTACTTAATACGTGTAAACCGAACATTACGGAATGTTATTCAGTAAGTAATACATTTAGTGTTTAGATTTTACTACTACATAAAGAAAAAATGGGGAAATGTTCATATTGTGGTAACCCCAAAATTATGCACACGTAGTTAGCGATCGGCCATTACTATGCTTCACTCTCGATTAGACAAGGTTATGTCCGTTCTTTTTTTAGGTCCGTGATACACACTAATTGTTCCAAGTGTGCACTTTGTCAGTGCTCCCGGAATGCGTTTTTCTTTTTTGCTACTTTGGTGTGGTACTTTTACGACACCTTTATAAAATTACATAAGTTCGCAATAATATACATATGTGACCAAAATAGCAAAGGTACGGAAAATTCCAGGACCTGCAAATATTTTTATCATATTCTGAACTACAAAAATGGATATACGAACGCAATGTGCAGGGTCTATTCTAGGATCACCACTAATAAATAAGACAGCCAAGGAGTAATTATTTCACAAGTCACAAACTTAAACGATCATCTTTTTTGTTAAAAAATGTCATCAACACATTGACTTATTGATTCTAAAGTCAGTAAGCCTCAGCTTATTCTGAACCACAAAATGGACATACGAACACAATGTATAAGCCAAGAACAAATAATTAAACAAGTCACAAACTTAAACAATCATCTTTTTTCGTCATGCTTGTTAAAAAATGTCATCAACACATTGACTTATTGATTCTAAAGACAGTAAACATCAGCTTAGATCTCGTAACACTCACTGTGCGGCTTCCCTAAACTCATTACGAGCGACCTCGCCCGCTAGCGACCGTGTGGTAGATCTGATTTGTCACATAGCTATGTATACTGACGGTGCCACCACAGTCTAACGAAGTCATAGTCTTCTATAGTTTCTTGGATAAATGTGAAGACGAGTAAAATTTTAATAAACTCTTAAAAATCAGATGGGGCAACACGCGTATCAGCAATAGAGTAAGGGAACACTAACGCTCCAACTCAGAGTCACTATCGGTTACTTAAATCGCTCCTTAGTACAAAATTGGTATTTTTCTACTAAGGAGCGATTTAAGTAACCAATAGTGACTCTGAGTTGGGGCGTAAGACATTTTATATGACATTTGCAGTTAGTATTATGTATTTGTGTTAACTGTAATTTTTGCCCCGACTTACCCGATTTTAGTGTTGCTCTATCAAATTTTTTAATCTTGGTACATTTATCCGACGTACTACGAGTATAGCTATACAGTGTGTGATGTCTGACGGTGCTACCACAGTCTAACGAACTAATAGAGTCTTCTAACGGACACGACACATCTGATAGGGAGACGTCTATGTCATTAGTGCCAGGATGCGATGTATTTCAAGCGTATGGCAAAATAATAAGTCCTGTTAGATGTCTAGATAGTGTCCATCTTTGTTTGGACATTGTAGGTGATGGATAAACGGCATAATGGGTTTATTTTTAATGGTTGCGGTAATAACAAATAATAAAGCGAGCACGCGAGATTTACGAGAATAAAAAACGCTAAAAACCTTTTTAATGTGGAAATAATGTCGTAATGTAATCATGAATTTCTATAGAATTATGTACCTACCTATAATCATATATCCAAATACCCAACGTACGGCGACTGTAATAACGTGTAGTGATTTGCTTCGGTCGTGCCTCCTTTAATTAAAAAAAATATTTTACGTCGAAAATAGATCTTGTAACATTTTTATTATTATATTATATTATATTATATTATATTAGTAGATCAGACTGTCGAAATATGATAATAATAATAGTATAAATTAATGTCCAATCAATGTCCACATGAAAAACATCGGGAGAAAATTTCTAATAATTTAAAGCCACTGGAAAACTGTCAAGTTATTTTTAATGATGAAAAATATCTTTTTAAAAGAAAAACCTCTTGACGTTTATATGTAGATAAAAATCTCGATAAACAAGCCGTCTGTTTTCAAGATGGAGTCTTTGTTCTCGTCCTGTCTTTGTCTCGGCAGATTGAAACGACTCATAAAAGACTACTCGCAGAAGGATGTTTACATGAATCTTTTGGGTGCAAACCGTTAGCGGCCCACTGGGATGTTTCGTAATTGAGGCCTACAACATTCTTCACCACGCTGCTTCATAGTTAATTATTTTCAGAATGAATCCAGATTAAAGTTATCGCATTTAACTTACCTTAATCATCTAGGTGAATTTAGACTACTGATTTAATATACTTAATTCACCTTGGTGCATAGGTGATTAAGGTGGACTTAAGACAAAATTGTCGCTTAAAAACACGGACATAAAAAAAGACGGACGTAATCCCAACAACAAATTCAGTGAAGCACCCATAGTAATACCAACTCTCTATTCGTACAAGTACACACACCCACACATTGACACTTCACTGCTTCAATCGCGAATCAAAAATTACGCACACATGGTAAGCGGGCGGTCATTGCTATGCTTCACTCTCGATCAGACGAGGTTACGTCCGTTTTTTTTTTCAGGTCCGTGGAAATATGTTATAATTTTTATGTTGGACTTATTACACGTCAACTTTGTTCAACGTTGTTTTGTAACACTGTAATATCTACAAATTACAATAACAACGGATTGTAAAAATTTGTCTAGGATCATTGTTATTTACGATGACATGATAATTGATTATTCATTTCTACAATACTGTTTACATGTTACATAATTGTTTTTACATCATTAACATGTAATCTTCGCACTAACAAAACATGCGAAACCACTTTGTTACAATGTTTTGAACATAATCTGGACTAATCCTTATAAATATACTTGCAACCCTCGCTTCGCTTCGGATATCCCATAGTCTTGAAGCAACTTGTTTTTGCCTAACAGCCTTTCTCATGAATGTATCTATCATACACAAAAATCTTCAAATTCGACGACCACTTCCAGAGATTTTCAACACCTTATTTTTTTTATGGAAATAGCCGGCAAACGAGCTGACGATCCACCTGATGGTAATCATCGCCCATGGACATAAGCAACACCAAAGGCATCCCTGATGCGTTGCCGGCCAAGAAATAAAGAAGAAATAGAAAGAAAGAACTGGCTCTCAAGCCCCCAATTCTCAAGTGTAATACAGCCACTACAAAATTATTGCCTAGTTTTTAAATATATTTTTATACACATCAATAGTGGCAACCGAAACGCTTCACTATTGATCGTTTAAGAAGATAGCTTTTGATAGACTCACAGCTTTAAAGAAAGGCGAAAAAGTGTTAATATGTATTCATGACAAAAAATAACCGACTTCAAAATTAGGGATAACTCAAAAACTACTCGTCAGATATCGCTCTTTAAGTGGGACCACATGACAAGCACCAGCTTTGGATTTAAAAAAGAATCATCAAAATCGATTCACCCAGTCGAAAGTTTTGAGGTAACCAAAAAAAATACTGTCGAATTGAATACCTTCTCCTTTTTTGAAGTCGGTTAAAAATAATGATAGCAGGTTGGTTTCTAATCCTGCTTTTGACCATACACTTCTCATTGTCAGTACTGAAAAAAAAGCTTAATAAATAACTACTCGCATAAATATTTAAACAAATTAATATTAATATAAGTAATTCATGCATCCACCTCACGTAAAATAGCTTTAATTCGTCGGTTGCTGGAGTTTTTAATACGCCTAGGCGCGCCTGGTATTTTAATGAAATTGTATGTAGGTCAGGTAGCGCGTATCTGGGTTGATTTTTGTCGGTGAATAAAAGAAGGAAAATACGATTTAAATAATTCGATTAAAGAAGGAAGCGAGTCAGCTGCAGTTCGGGATACCGCAACCGCATTATTATATAACGATTTCAGGTAAATCATCTCACAGGCATAAATATTTAAGAATCGATTTCGTTCGCAACAGTCTGGCGAACCTGTCAATCGAGAGGTCGAATTCTGACGCTATCCGCCAGACGGTGATAAGTCGGTTAATCGAAGGCGACTTATCTCGATCAGTAATTCAGTGATTTACGGGAGACGGTTTGTTTACCGGGCGGGTGGGGTCCATCGGATCGGCGCAGAGCGGGCGGCGCGGCGTGGCGCGGGCGGCGCGGGCGGGTGGCGGTCGGGAGGCGGCGGGCGGCGGTCAGCTGGGCGGTCGATAGTGTCGCCGCGCGCAGGCGCGGGCCCGGGCCCCGCACACGGGCCGCCGCCGCCGCGAGCCGCACACGCGATGCATGCGGGGACCTAGCGGCCGCAGCGGCTGCACGCGCGCGGGCCTCATGGGCACCGTGCTGAGCTTCAGCCCGCGAGAGCGGCGCCCGCCCGGCGCCGCGCCGCCGCCGCCCGACCGCGCCGCGCTCGCCTACTCCTACGAGCGGCTCAACAACGCCAAGAATAGAGAGAACCGCGACGCGCCCCGCGACGAGCGGCGCGCCACGCTCGACGACGCTGCCAAGATCATATCCGAGAAGACTGCCCTGGAAAAGAACCTCAAGAAGCACTCGCTGTTCATCAACGCGCTGTCCTGGAAGAGATTCTCGACGGCGAACAACAACAAGAAGAAGCTCGAGTGCAAGAGCAAGAGTGTCTCGACGTTCCGGGCGCCTCTCGCGGACAATGCGCCGCTCGACCGGAATAAAAACGTCAGCGTGGGCGGAACGCTGTACGCGCGCGGCCCGCCGCCGCTGCCACCGCCGCCCGCGGAGGTGACGCGCGCGAATGCGCTCAACAACAACGTGTGCTACGCGGAGAAGCCGCCGACGTCGACGGTGGGAGTGACGCCGGCGGCGGTGCCGCGCAAGACGGTCATCCAGGCGTCGACGTCGGAGCTGCTCAAGTGCCTGGGCATGTTCCTGCACGCGCGCTGCCACCGCCTGCGCGACTTCCAGGCGGGCGACGCCGTCATGTGGCTGCGGACCGTGGACCGGTCGCTGCTGCTGCAAGGCTGGCAGGTAAATATGCTGCGGCGTGCGCACGCACCGCCCCCTCCCCCCCCCCACGCGCACCTTTACACCCCTTGCGCAAACCAAACAAAATGTTTTGGAATGCATTAGTTTCAGGACAGCATAATAATAGTTCAGCAATACTTTTATGTAGATACATAATTCTAATTCCATTATTATCAAGAAATCATGTTTATCAACACTTAATTGTATAGGAATACATCAACGACGGTAACAAACGCTCGTACCTGTCTCAAAGGGATTATTGATTTAACGCGCTGTACTCTGGGACGCGTTAATAGCATATGTAATTAGAACCCAGTATCGTTAAAGATGAATATTATTATTGTACATTTTCCTCACTATCGTGGTAACTTGTACCGTAGACCCAGGCTGAGTGTTTTTGAATGTAAGCCCATGACACGAATGAAGCATCAATTCATTGCTAGGTCGATGTCCCTGGATGTGTAATTGATAGTTTGTAGTACCGATACCTACGGGAACAGGGTACCTAATAATGACTTAAACGCTCTTCGATTTTTGTGATATTGTCATCATGGGATCTTACTTGATAGATTTATTTTCGGATGACATAAACTAATGTAGGTAGGTAGATATATCGCCTCGATCTCTCTGTGCATGACTTAAATTGAGTATACTTTAATAAACTATTTTCTCCTTCCTTCTTCCTAATTTTTCATTATCAATAATTGATATTCTACCTAGCTAAAGGATAGGTTAAAAATAGTGGAGTAGAAAGATTTAGGATGCTAAATTACGAACTTTGAGGCTTATATTACGGTAAATAATTTAACGATTCTGCAATAAAAATAAATATGTACATATACTTATAAGTAGAAATATATCTTTTTGTTCCTCGGCATTTGAAATTTCTTATCCGTTTTGCGTCAGGTGACGTCGCGGTCGGTTAAAGCTCGAGGGAGGCGGGGTAAATTGATACCGACAAAATTGCATTTGCGTGTTACGACATTTTATACTTTAAAAAGGGAATAGGGGAGGAAGAATGTTGCGCAGACGCTAACCTAGTCTAAGCCGTAAATAAGCATAGCAATATGCAAAAACAATATTAATAGTGTGTTGATGCGGTTGTATGATTTTTTTTTAATTTTACTTGCATGTTTTTCTTGCAGTTTTGAATAGCCAGTAATAAAAGAGCCAATGATTTTCTTGTCCGGCAACACGTCACTGATTATATAATTATCCATGTTATATCTTTAATATTAATATTATCGTCAGTAGGCGCGTCTACAAGTTTGTGGTCTATTTAAGCCAGCTCTACTCGTTGGCCAACATTGTGCCGAACGTCGTGGCAAAGATATTAGCCAAGAATTCGTCATGGCGTCCATACGTTGGAAGGTCGTTCAGTTTGCTTCGGTATTGTGTCAATTTCTGGTGAGAGACCGCTGCCCATAGGTATATTATTATGTATATCCATAAAGTTAAACATTTTAACCGTTGCGTTTCTATTTTCTTTTTCAACTTCAAGAACTTCAAATTTTAAGATTATATAACTTTCTCATTATAAACTTGAACTGCCCTTGCTTCAGTTGCTTCTTGCTAGTTTCAGTTTTGTTATATGAAGGTATAAAAGGACCCAGCATAAATAAATAAAATACATATTTTTGTATTCACTTCCTTTTAAGATAAGCCTTATATTATTTGAATCGGTATCTTGATGTTCATAAATATGAAGAGATTTAATAGTTCCTCCATGTATTACAATAATTAAACAATTAATAGTTTCCTTGCTTTCTTTCTCTGAACCCCTTGTTCTATTTAATTCTTACTTTTTACTCTTCGGTTTTCCGTCAAACATATTATAACTATTGATGATTCCAAAATTTTTTGTGACTAAGTACTTATTCCCTCCATTAAACTATTATATCTTATTCTCATCCATTTTTATAACACTACACATACATCTTAATATTCACATCACGGCAAAGTGTGATCTTCTACATCTATCCTTTGTTATTATGAGTATATTTTTTCATTAACGCAAGTTATTCCCCTGAACTCTCGGTATTTAATACTCTGTCATCATTTTATGAGTCGAGTCTCGATCTATTTCAATATCGGCTACGCTCTAATATTTACTATGAATATTATTTATTAAATACACTGAAATACATTCAAATATTTATATTTAATAGTTATTTATCTACTTCAAATGAAAATATTTTAAAACGAAGTTCCTTAAATATTTTTAACCTGTGGCAGTAATGAGTCTACTGTCTATGGCGGAAATGTGAAATAACGGAAGCTAGGAAATGTTTTTTTTTTTTAATTTAAACTATTACAATTTCTTTATTGAGTCTATTAAAAAATTCAATCGTGAGTGCTTTTATGCATTTTCAGGTTTTTCGGAAGCGTGTTTTGTTGAGTGCCTACAATAATTTATTTATTTATCATATTACTGAAATAAACACCACTCAGGTTATGCTTTATTTTATGAAAAGAAATAATAACTACACCATCACCATTTTGTAATTTAAACCTTTGCGGCCATATTAATAAACATAGACTAAAGCAAGAGTAACTTTAAAACTTGTCGTAAATAAGATTTAATTAATTTCAGTATTAATAAATATAGAGTAACGAAGAAGTAAGCTACTCCGAGTCTCATCTCAGAATCAAAGTTAGTCCATGTCGCTACATAGTTTAGCGACTGATTAGGCGTGGACTAGGCGTGCATTGACGACATTGACGTTGACTTGACGCATATCAAGAGTACTTCGTTGTTCTAACTAAACGTCATTCACATTGATATTTTCTTTGACCTTTTCTTCTTCATCCCAGTTAACTGAGCGAGCACGTTTTTGGTTCATGTAAATCAATTTTAAATTTAACAAGTAACCATAGCATGAAACAAACTGCGAGGAGCGAAATTAGGCGCTTGAAATTGAAAGCTGATCACGTCGTTTGAAGTTGTCAATCCCAAAATATTGTTGTCACTGTCATTTTAATGCATGAAGTCATTCACTGACTCACTCTTTTTACTTTTAAATTACAAAGGTTGCCATATTTTACTCGTTGAAACCGGACTAAGAAATGTATTGTTAGTTCGAGGTTACTCCATATTTATTAATAACATTGCAATTACGAAGTTATTACTTAGTTAATCCAGAATTAACTAGTCCAAGTGTAGCTTCAGATGATGCTTGGATTAAGCGATTTTTATTAATAAGGGTGTTGAAGTCTCATTTAAAAGACTTGAGAAAGTTAGTTTTCTTTATACTTAGCTAAATTTTGAATATTTATCAATTAAAGCTGAAAAAAACGTAACACTACGTAACATTAGTTCCTTCGTTTCATTTAACATCTCGACTTATGTATGTATTATGTTCGGCGCATTGCGGTATATAAAACCGTGGAAATGTGTGGGCTGTCAGCAACCTCGATTGTAACGATGTTATGATCGTTTCAGGGCTACTCAACACGTGGCTTGGTTTCGAACTTTAACTTTGACTTTTGAGTTATGACTAAACAGCATGAGCTGTCAATTCAGTCAATTCTTTTGATATTTCTCGTTTAACCGACTTCAAAAATGGAGGAAGTTCTGGATTCGATTGTATGTTTTTTATCCATGAATTTGGAAGATTCTTTTTTATTTGAATTTTTTTTATTCGCTTCCAGATTGTTCCTTACTCGAAGACTGATTTACAACATCATGAAAATTCTTCTTTGCGCAATCGTTTACTAGTTAGTGTTCCGTAGCCAAATGGCAAAAAACGGAACCCTTATAGATTCGTCATGTCTGTCTGTCTGTCCGTCCGTATCTCACAGCCACTTTTTTCCGAAAGTATAAGAACTATACTGTTATACCTTGGTAAGTAGATGTATTCTGTAAACCGCATTAAGATTTTCTCATAAAAATAGAAAAAAAATAATAAATTTTGGGGGCTCCCCATACTTAGAACTGAAACTCAAAATTTCTTTTTTTCATCAAACCCATACGTGTGGGGTATCTATGGATAGGTCTTTAAAAATGATATTGAGGTTTCTAATATCATTTTTTTCTAAACTGAATAGTTTGCGCGAGAGACACTTCCAAAGTGGTAAAATGTGTGTCCCCCCCCCCCCCGTAACTTCTAAAATAAGAGAATGATAAAACTAAAAAAAATATATGATGTACTTTACCATGCAAACTTCCAACGAAAATTGGTTTGAATGAGATCTAGTAAGTAGTTTTTTTTAATACGTCATAAATCGTAAACCGCAAAAAACATTGATCAAAGTTACAACGAACTACAAGAACTTTTATATTATGTTACTTGCTGCTACGGAACCCTTCATGGGCGAGTCTGACTCGCACTTGGCCGCTTTTTTTATTTTAGTATACTTAATGTAAAAAAAGTATTGTTTGAATTTTTAACCTTCATAGTCCAAGTTCATTAAACCCTTTCGTAACGTGTTGTCGTGTTAGCTACGATCTTGATAACATAGGTTTTATAAAAATTGTAATTTAATATAAGTATTTTTTACAAAGAAAGGGTTTCATTAATCTATAAAACGTAACGAATGGTTTACATACGTTTCCGGGAAAATAGGTACCCTATATATTATATCAGATCTTGGCCTGTGTGCTAAATTTTATGAAAATCCGTTCAGTACTTTTTGGTTGAAAGAGTAACAAACATGAATACATTATTACAAACTCTCACATTTATGTAAAGTAGGACCGTGACGTTCTACGATATGACTGTATCGAGGTCAAACTGTTTAACTCAGAGGGTTTCTAGATATATTATGTCCATGTTTATATGTGTCACGGACGTATAGTAACGGTATAAATTATGTCACAAAATGTAAAACATAGTCAATCCTTCTGATAGCCCTCGAATATCGCGTATAACTTTTATTTATTTATTTATTTATTTGTTTGTCCATAAACATACTAACATTACAGGTCTAGCCTAATGCGTTAGTATTATTGATTCCTTATATTTATTGTTAGTACATATATTGTTCCAATAGTTAACGTAAACTTACCTTGATCATATAGGTGAATATAGACTACTGATTTAGTATACTTAATTCATCTTGATGCATAGGTGATTAAGGTGGACTTAAGACAAAATTGTCGCTTAAAAACACGGACCTAAAAAAAAGACGGACGTAATCCCAACAACAAACAGTGAAGCACCCATTGTAATACCAACTCTCAATTCGTACAAGTACACACACCCACACATTGACACCATACTGCGTCAATCGCGAATCTAAAATTACGCACACATGGTAAGCGGGCGGCCATTGCTATGCTTCACTCTCGATTAGACGAGGTTACGTCCGTCTTTTTTTCAGGTCCGTGCTTAAAAAGCACGGTTTGAAGATCAATCTACATAAGAAATATTTATTTCGGCATTTGCGATAATTTTGAATTCGAGGTCATTGACATGAGGTCATTGAAATGGAAAGAATCCATTTCCTTTCCATTCATAGTTCGTATGCTATGGTACGCTATTTAGTGATATGTACTTTAATGGTGCGGCTAATAGTATCCTTGCGTGTTGTACTGAGACAGAAACGAAGCTTTTATCAGCGCGATTATGCGTCTCTACGTTAAGCGCTACGGATGCTACAAGCGCTACGAAACGCTACGAGTTAATGTATACTTGAGTCAAACTCGTATCAGAATACTTGTCAATAAATCGTAAAAATTCCTTTATAGGGTTTTCACAAACTGATTTGTATTTCGCACACCAAATAACTATTAAAGAACGAAATAATCATTATAACGTTTGTGACAACTTCATTATTTTAATATTGACCTATAACAACAACACACTAAGAGAAAACGACGTAAAAACCAACATCTTAAAACAATTTTCGTCATGAATAACTCACGCTCGCACATCCTTAATTTCGTGAAGCGACTTCAAACCTTTGTAGAAACTTATTGTTTTGAGGCCGGCCTACCTATGACTATAAATAGAAATGACTACGAAAACCTCACAGCTATAATGGCGCTTACATGCTTTGCAACTTGGTCGTATTATATTTCGAAATACAGTGAAATCAACTTATCTGTGACTATAAGGAGGGCGCTGCCGGACGCATTGGACCAATCATAGTGCGCATAGTAGTAATTTATGAATGAGATGGCATTAGTTCCAATTTTCGCCACGTCACAAATAAGTTCTTGAGAGATGGCACTGTACAGATTATACAGATATTTCATTCCACTCAATATGCATGAGCATAAAATTATTTATAAGTTAAATTTCACTAAACAAAGCCGAATAACATTTTATATTTATGTTTATGTATTTTAAAACAGTCTATATCGATTTTATACGTAACTATTCCGTGTTATTTTAAACTTTTGCAAAATAAATATTATGTTTAAAAATAAAATAAAATTACAAAGAGTGGAACGGAACGCAACTTGCGAACTCCAGATTTAATTCAAACGTACTTTATACGACCAAAAGTTTCATGCACCTGTTTGTTTGTGGTTGCTAGGCAACACAGTGCTTATGTAAATTCTGATTCGAATGTGAATATAGTGTAATTGTAACACACACATACATAATTAACATTTACGTAGCGAAACGCTACGAGGATGGTGGGGTACATTGGCACGTGTAGACATGGCTACAATTTGTTGCTTGCTCGGCGATTGTGCAATATTGTTTGACGTCAATCATGATTTCTTTGCAACAGAGTATTTTTCCCAACTACGTCAAACAGTTAAAATTAGAATAAATTAGGCACTTTTTCAAAGTTTTATTTGCAATTTTTACGTTTGTTAGTAAATTGTATATTAACTAAATATTAACTAAATTTAGGTTTTTAGTACCCTATATTTAAAAATTGGTAGAAGCTAAGTGCTTAAGTACCTTCCAATTCTTAACTGTAATTGCACATTCTTACGCCCCAACTCAGAGTCACTAACGTTTACTTAAATCGCTCCTTAGTAAAGAATCAACATACAAATTCTGTACTAAGAATGATTTAAGTAACCGTTAGTGACTCTGAGTTGGGGCGTTAGTCACTTACTATTACTTATGACTAGCCGACCCGACATGACGTAGTTCTTTCTATATTTTACTAAGTGTATGTACTTTTGCTTTCTATTTATCAATTTGTTTGTCTGTGCGTTTGCTCACGATAATCTGATGATAATTAGTTTGCCTGCTTAAGGCATAAAAAAATCCAAAAAGCAGATTAATCAAGTTTGATGCGGTGAAAACCTTTGACAAGTAGCGTATTATTTTCATTGGTTCACAAATATAAGTTTTTTTACTTTTTTTTTATCCCGTCCATACATATATTTTCGAGTGTAAGCCTGTGAGTAATAAAGTATAGTTTTCCCGAAACGAAGCGAAGGCAGTTACTTATTTATTTCTCTGAGTAGATGTGTTTCTGGGAATTTCATATTTTCGTTACACGATCCCTAGAGATAATTATTAATGAGTTTTCTGTAAACAACATTACAGTAGCGAATAATATTTTGGTTGACATACGTGTTACGTATGCCTAACAAGATTAATATACTATAATTAATATACAAGATTAATACATACATACAATATATATACATACAACATACAAGATCCACCGAGAAATAATTAATTACTAAAGCAGTCATCGCCGCATCCATCACTTGTATAGTCAAGATATCACATGACGGTTCGCGGAAACGAGCCTGGGAACCTAAACACATGAGCTTTCGGATCATTCCGGTACAAACATCGACCGTAATTCAAAAAATCATTATTTTGCCTATGCAATGGGATGGTAACAAACTTTTTTAAAAGAATCCAAAAATAGTCTATTTATTTATAAACAATTTCTTAAAAAATGGCGTAGAATTTTTTTTCCTAATGTTCATTAATACCTATATTAGATGCAAAAACAGCAATAATAAGATATTACTAAAAAAAAATTTCATAGCGTTTCTTACAAATTTCATTTACCGTAATTTTATAAGTACTACGAGTACCTATTATATCTTCTGTGCCGTAATCACCCTAATTATAAGTATTTTAAAAATGTTGTTTCTAATATCGAAATTAAAATTATTAGTGACGTGCAAATTATATTTATTACAATTTATTTATTTATTGTATTCAACGGCATAATATGGCAATGGTTAGTATATAAACAAAATAGTGTTATCTTAAAAATATTTCTTTTAATAACAAAAAGTAAGTACTAATTTATAATCAATTGTATAAAAAAATATTTATTTATTTATTTATGTACAATTGTATTGATATTATAACTATTTAAAACTATATATTTACATTGTATAATATAAAACTAAATACATAAAAGTAAAATTAAAAATTATTAATTAGTTAAATTACTAGTTTTCGTTCGCACCCTGCTGCACCTATTCAGAACTTACCCAGGGTTACAATTTCCAAAAACAATAAGCTTTTATAATTTCGTGTTCGTGCAGTTGGCCGCTGTTTCCTCGTCTGGAGCAAACCCTGAGCATCAGTATCAGTATCAGGTCAATATTATCATAAAAATGCATTGTCATCGGATTCAAATCAATTTGCGAAATTTTGATTCCATAGAATGAGAGGAAATAGTTCAGCTCACAAGATTTGACTCAAACATGAAAAAATAAGTTAAGCTAAGGTACGCTTGTAAAAATAAACCTCACTGACTATGGAAACAACAAACTAATCAACTTTATAATATTGTATTCACACTAAAGCTAAATTTATATATTCATATCTAAACTTCTGCAGGGGGTCATTGGTGACTTGTAGCACAGGTTTTTATATAATTACCTATTTCAGGCACTAGGCTCTTACAATATAGGTTTAAGATTAACTATGTAACACACAATTTTTTATAACCTGTTTTTGAGAGCAAATAAATAATAATATTATTATTAACAAACAACCTAAATCAGCAGATTTCCTGATTTCCAGCCGGCTAAAACATAAACAAACGTGTTTCACACGAGAATGTTAGAGATATATCAGAGTTCTTGAACGCATCATACATCAGTACAGCCCTCATTGCTTATGGGTCCAATTTATCTCCGTAATGCCCCTAAAGGTGCTGTACATTTCCCATCGCCCTAATGTGCGTTGTACGTTCGCATACGTGATGATCATATTTCTTGTGTGGTTCATTCAATATGTAAGGCAGTGGAGCATCGATTGGTGATTCCAATTTCGTAATTGCTGGAATTTGAGACGACATCCCATTTCGAAATACAATTCTCCGGGTCCAATTGAAATCGGTTCTCTTTTGACGGAATGGGTTCGTCGGAAATGAGAAAATTGGGTTTTACTGAATGGCACGTTCTAACTGCTATTGGAACGGGTTAGGTGTATGATAATACTTTTTTCGTGACAAGTTTACTATTGGACGGGTTTAAAACTACCTAGTAGTACCTACTACTGAAGTAATTGTCAGATTTTTTTTCATGAGGCTTCAAACCGCAACTGGCCCGCTACTGTGGTAGAAATAGACAATTACGTCCATGAGTGTATTAAAAAAATACCTTCATGAATAAATGGTTTTGAATCTATTAAGGGTACATCACGGACCTGAAAAAAAGACGGACGTAACCTCGTCTAATCGAGAGTGAAGCATAGCAATGGCCGCCCGCTTACCATGTGTGCGTAATTTTTGATTTACGACTGAAGCAATATGATGTCAATGTGTGGGTGTGTGTACTTGTACGAATAGAGAGTTGGTATTACTATGGGTGCTTCACTGAATTTGTTGTTGGGATTACGTCGGATTTTTGGAACGAAGTTCCTTATCGCGCGTTGCGAAAGGGGGCTAGGCGGAAAAAATTGGGACGAAAAGTTGTAACGACACTTTTTGCCGTCGTTTATTAATTAAAGTGAGTTACTAGGCGACCAGAAGTCTTCGAGAGTGCGACAGTACAATCATAGTATGTGGCTGTCTTATTTACTCTTCGATATTTAGCATAGGCACAACAGGGATATCTATATTACGATCATGCACATTAAGTTATTATTGCCATTTCTCCCGTCATGCCAATCAATATGCGGACAAATCACTGTCGCTCTGACAAGACACTTGTCAGAGTGGCAGTGATGGATTTGTTCTATCACTGTCGCTCTTCCGCATATTGATTGGCATGACGGGAGAAATGGCAATAATAACTTAATGTGCATGATCGTAATATAGATATCCCTGTTGTGCCTATGCTAAATACCGAAGAGTAAATAAGACAGCCACATACTATGATTGTACTGTCGCACCCTCGAAGACTTCTGGTCGCTTAGTATTAATCGAAAGGAACTTCGTTCCATCCGGGTGTCCCTTGACACCTCTCATTTTTTTTTAGGTCCGTGGGGTACATATAGCTCTTTATAACCCAAGAAATAGATATAGAGGAGGCCTAGACTCTTGAGCCACCTAAAGCATACTGCCACGCTACTTCAGCGCGGATTGGTGGAGAAATTAGTTGACAACCCAAGTGTCAGAACTTTTAATGGCGCCCGAATGCTTCCGATATGGCTTAAAGACTGTTATCAATTTTGATAACAAAATAATACTGATTAATAGCTGGCTAGAAGTATGATAGAAAAAAAAAACGGATAATTTTGATTTTGTATTGACCCGCTAAGCGAAGCCATAGACACCATGAAACCATGAAACAACTACTACAAAAGATAGCGTGATTGTCAATCATTTTGTATAGACTACTTAGATAACGTGAAAGTAAAAAGTTTTAACCTAATTTAAAATAATCTAATGAAGACTGCAACAAATATGTCTTATAATTCAATTAACTATATTTTTAAATTAATTAATGTGTTCGATGTATACAAGACAGTAAAACGTTTTTATACTAAACAATCTTATTTAATCTTGGAAAAAACCTACACGTAACCTAAACATAGCGGTGACTTATAACTTAAGACATAAAAATATGTATCAAATTGTATTCTAATAACAAGGCACATAAGTATTTAATGATATATGAATAAATAAATGATGAAGAGAAGAGTTACGCGATATTAAATGGTCAACTTTTCCCAAGGACATCTGAAATTAATGATAAAGGCACCACCGACACACTTCCAGATCACAAGTGTTATAACGAGCCACGACACTTCAACCTAACCAAATGTATACAATATACACACTTTAACCACTTAGAAACTTCTTGTCCCACATTCACTAAAAAAGGTAAAGTACTTAGTTTGTAGTTTTTATTCCATTACATTTGCTAAACTTTTCATCCGATATCCAACAATTTACTTGATTCTGAATAGGCTTATTCCCAAAGATCAAACTTGTTTGTTATTTACTTCTGGCACTTCTGGTTGATATCAAACAAAAACAAAACAATGCCGAGGGATAGTTTGCGAGGCTTCCTTTGTAATTGAAATTTTGTGGAGTAACACTGGTTCAATTTTGTGAAATATTATTTTGTTTACGTATTAAACTGATATTTAATATGCCTTGATATATCATGCGCCACGCTTTTCAATGAGTTTTTTACAAACTTTTACTTATTTATTACAATTATGACATGATAACAAAGATATTTTACCATATATTTTATATATTTTACCTCTATACATACAATATAATTGTTACTAGCATATAGAACCGACACCGCGAACACAATGTATGTCCCAATGAATTGGCGCCGATCGACTTCAATTTTCAATGGATTCGTTCGATTTGGAAAGGAGGATGGGCGCTCAATTTTGAAAATAGAACCTCCCGGCGGGACGCACATTTTCTTCGAGATGTCTGTTCTATGACATTATACTTCAATGGCCACAAATGGTTTTTATTCATTTTTATTTCATACAAACAAAAATAACAATAACAATAACAATAGAGTGTTATTGTTATTTTTGTACGTGATTCTTAATGCTGATAGTTTTATCCAAACATAAAATTTCTTCTACAAATTTCTTCTTGTTTTCTACATTTTATCCCAGAACGATTTTGTTCACGTCTTTACGGCCAGTTAACGTACGTCTTCGTGGCATTTTGACGAAACAATAACATTCGATGTCATTAAAATTTCCGACATTTTTTCAACCTCTGTCAGTCGTGTAACCGGGAGCCGGTTTGGACCTACAGGTACGAACCACACGTACATATTTAAACGTAATATATCTAAATATACGTGTCACGTTGTATGTTTGCGATGGACTCTTAAACTAGGGTAAAGTCTAGTAATATTGGCACTCCCCCAACGATTGACACCTTTTTCGTATTATGTCCTAAACTAAGCATAAATTATTATTTTTAAGTATGGTAACTTTACTTTTAATTAGTAAAATTTTCATTTCATAAAATGGCAACATTTTCGTATTTGATTTTCCCGCCATTTTGTATCTGTCGATTTTTTAAAAGTAGCGGGACACGTGGGTTGCAGTAGACTGATGAAAATTAAGAAAAACAGAAGGCGGGACTAACATTGTGTGACGATTTTTATCGCCCCTGGTAAGTAAATATATAAGTTTGGTGTTGTTTCTGTTAAATTATATCGTAAATAGATGTGGTTTTCACGATTTTACTAACTTTGCCTTAGGAAACATTACGTTTTGCTAGTGCCAATCATTACATTTTTATTTGTACTAGGCTGTAACGATTGACACCCCGTACGGATCAAAATATTTTTACGTAGAAATTAGAAACTGTTGAAATACACAGTTATTTATCAGTAGGGAGCAATTGCCCTCGCTTCGCTTCAGGTATCCTATGCCTTAGTACCCACACTACCCAACTCAAAAAAAATTTTACACGCGATTTTTTAAATTGGTGACTTTATTTGTAAACCGATTGAAACAGAATTAAGATCTAAGTGTTACTCTTTAGAGTACGTTGTTGATTGATTGTTAGGTTGTACGAAATTTGCCATTCATCATCATCATCACCATTCATCATCATCATCATCACCACCATCCATCATCATCATCATCACCAACATTCATCATTATCACCATCATCGTCATTATCACCATCATCATCATTCATCATCATCATCATTCATCATCATCATCATTCATCATCATCATCATTCATCATCATTCATCATCATCATCATTCATCATCATCATCATCCTCCATCATCTCCAGTCATCATTATCATAATCATCATTCGTCATCATCATTCGTCATCATCATCGTACATCATCATTCATCATCATCACCATTCATCATCATCATCACCGCCATTCATCATTATCACCATCATAATGAGCATCGTCATTCATCATCATCATTTTTCATCATCATCACCATCATCTCCAGTCATCATTATCATCATAACCATTCATCATCATCATTGATATCCATTCTTTTGGGATGAAAAGCAGGATACTGTAATTTTAATTCACAAACATCCAAACATCTAAACCTAACATCTAAATTTTAATAGAATCTGGATCTAATTCTAAATTCTCGCGGACGAAGTCGCGGGTAGAAGCTAGTGTACTCATAAATAAATAAAAAGTAACAAAAAATAATCATTTCATTTACATAAACTCTAAAACTCCCTATAGGTACTTAGCTTTTCAATGCGAATTTTATTAATGTACCCACTAGGTGTCAATCGTTACAGTCTCGCAGGGTGTCAATCGTTACATCAGGGTGTCAATCGATATAGTTTTGCGCCCTTTCAGTTTGAAACATTATTTTTCCTTGATTAAATTATTTAAACTGCACTAAAATTCATATTAATCTTCTCCTTGATAATTAAACATTATATTTAAAACAAAAAAATATTGGATTTTTAAAGCAAACAACATTAAAATGACAAAAAATGTTGAGAAAACGCTTAGGGTGACAATCGTTGGGTATTTTACCCTACTTAACCGATTTTAATCAAAGTTGCACACCGTGTGCAGTTTGATCCAACTTGAAAGATGGGATAGACGGGTTTTAATAAAAAAAAACTTTTAACAGAACGAAGTCTGTCCGGGCAGCTAGTTGTTTTATATATATTAACTGATATTATTTCACTTATTGAGATCATTGTACAATCGAATATTGAGTTAAAAATAAACAATTTAAATTGCAAGTCTCGCATTTTTGCCTTTTAAAATGGCCGATGTTTTTTATTGCTGATGTCCATTTTTAAAGCACGTGTTACGTAATAAATGCCGTAGTAACCTCTATTTTAGAACTCAATATACGTTACTTCCCTAATAAGGTATTTTAAAAGTAGAACACACTTGACATAACGGCGGCGTAAAGTAAATGCACGTTTACTGAAATAATGAAAAATTATTTTTAACCAATTTACAAAGAGAGCAGGAGAAAGGAACAGGAATATTATTTAATATTAAATATATTAAGTCTAATTGTAAAAACCATCTCCAGATAAATATAAATAAAATATTCAAAATATACACTTAAAGTGTATATTTACTAGCGCCACACTATCGAAATTCAATTGGTTTACAAAAAATGCTCTCTGGATTTCAGAACTAAATTGAAAATTTTGAAAGTTTTGCCATTCTTCGATACTACGGCGTAGCTTGCATTCTAGAACATACCGGGTCGCCGCGTCGCGCGCCGGCAATGCAATTATTATTTCAACATACATTTTGCGTTGTTTAACACAGTGCTCTCTAAAATATAACATTTTATGATTGTTATGACTAGTAGTTGACCGCGAAATATCACCGCTCTGGCACTGAGAGGTCCCAATTTTAGTAGTAATTTTGTTTTGTAATTAGAGAAACACTACTATGCTCAAGGCCGTGTTTAATCTATTGGAGGCCCTGGGCATTATTAGGATAATGGGGCCCCTATGACTTTGACAAAACAAAATTTTGTTAGAATAAACAAAGAAAGTATATAAACAAGCTTCTAGATTTTTTTTATTGATTTATCTAAGCATGCTGAAATCAGAAAGCCTAATTTTTGGGCGAGAGTAGAGTAGCATCGCGCATGCAAAAGCTAATAAGCAAATTGGTATTGTAGTCAGTATTTATATTAGTAGTAAATACTACTGTAATGTAGTGTAAATGTAGTCAGTAATTATATTTAGGTTCGATTTATTCTAATTAAAAAAGTTTTTTCGGTAATAAATATCGGTTATCGTTTAATGATCTGGCAGGTACTAGGGGGGCCCTATCGATCACGGGGCCCTGGGCACTTGGCCAGAGTGCCCAGTGGGAAAGAGGGGTCTGACTATTACAAATATGTATGTATGTATAGGTTCTTTACTATACGTGTACAGACATCGATTTGTTACTCACAGGAGTTGAAGATATTTGAGAAAAACTATCATCAGTATTTATTAATACAATAGAGTCATTAATATTGATCAATAGTAAATAATAGCAGTAGTAACAAGTTTCGGGTAACTATTTGCGTTTTATTATTTAAAGAATCATGTGTATCTAAACATTTCTTGAGCACTGATTTAAGTTTTCCAAAGCATATCAAAGATGGTTACTAGTTAGAAGAAACAATCATACTAAAAACCTGTTGCAATTCCATATTTCCAGTGTTAAGTTAGTATCTAGAACCCGAGTTCTCGTTAAAATAATTTCATATCACAATTTCTTCAATTTCGTACATTGATCTTCAAAGTTAGGAAAGTTATTTGCATCCCCTTATTACTGCGAGACAGGGGTGAATTGTAACGTAATAGGACGGGGTAAAAGGGCGCCAGAGTAAAACAATAGCGAGGGCTGTACCCTCTCTTCTTAGCACTTAGCCGCCGACCGGCCATAATTGCCCAACGCCTAAACTGACGAAGATTGCGAAGGGGCGGATTGACCGACTACGCTAAAATTGACAATGTTTTCGTGTTTTTTTATTAAGGTGACTTTTACTGTTCTTAACATTAATCTGTTCGCCTGATTTATGTATTGTCTACTGATGTAAACGCGATATTTGTAAGGAAAGAGAAAGTATTCAGTTTCGATGGATGCTTGTCGATATCAGGAACTGGTTATCGATTCACAAATCTATACAAAGAAATAAAATTAAAATATCTGTTTGTAATATTGAAATAACCGCTTTTTACTAAGTGCATTTGGATGTATACACGGTACATATACCAAAACAACATTTTTTACAATTTTTGTCTGTCTGTCTGTCTGTCTGTCTGTCTGTCTGTCTGTCTGTCTGTCTGTCTGTCTGTCTATCTGTCTGTCTGTCTGTCTGTCTGTTCCGGCTAATCTCTGAGATAGCTGGACTGATTTTAACGGGACTTTGACTGGCAGATAGCTAATGTAACAAGGAGTAACTCAGGCTACTGTTATTTTACAAAAAAATAAGCGATACGAAGTTCGCCGGGTCAGCTAGTAAAAAATATATGCCTATTCAAATAATTAATTTCACGTAAAATTAAATTCATTAAGGAAAATAAAACAAAGCAAAAGCAGCCAAAAATTTTGTTGTTATTGATAGAAAAGGTTTCATCATAATATTGTGTGCATTCATCTTATTACAATCCAGTTAGATTTCGTGGTTAAGCCCTTTTTCATACTAAGTTAACAATACTCCACTGAAAGAACAGAGAAGAAAGAAAAAACTGGTTCAATATAAGAAGATCCTCATCTCCACTTTATAAGACCTATTCAGGAGCAGGAATTGAAACCTACCATACTCCACTTGATATGCATTTAATAATAATTTCTATTCAAATTAAACTCTAACCGTGTTACATCGTTGTAACAAAAAAAAAGCTGACGACAGTAGATGGACATTTTTTGAATTAAATTGTTATCTGTCTCCATAATTCCGTGCCAAATCTACGTCATTATAATCTGCCTACTTTGAAACAACCTTTAAAATCGTTTGTTCACCTTAGTACTGAACTTACGAATTCTATTTTGGGGCAATCGATACAACGGTGTTGAAAACAACTCCTTAAGAATGATGAAATCGCGTCACGTGCCTTTCAACGTTTTTACCTTTGAAGATTGTGACTTTTCAACCCTCGACGCACACAGAGGGATATTATAAGTGTGACCGTTTGACTTGTGTGTGTGTGTGTGTGTATTTCTGTGTGTCTTTCTTTAACCGAATTAATTAACCGATGATGATGCGGTTTTTTGTTTGAAAGCTCATGTGTCGAAATGGTTCTTAGCTACAATTTATGAAGATCTGTTCAGGTGTTTCAAGGTCATCCGCTCTAACAGTCAAGGGTTTTTTAAATTTAAAAAATGGTTGTCTGTAAAGTCGGTTTACGGACGGTAGTTTAACGTGACAACGTCATGACAAAGCTCCGCTCCACTCAACTACGATCGCCTACGGCTTGCCTACGACCAAAAAACGATACGCCGATCGTAGCCGATCGTGCCTCTCTCTCGCTTTTGCCGCTCTCTCGCTCGCGGAACGCTACATTTTTTGTTGAAATGTTATCGTGTTTTGTTTGTGTATCGAGAAATATTACTGAAATCGCTGACACAGGTCGGTCGGTCGGTTTTAACGGGTTTCTTTATCGATCGGCTCTAACTCTATTAGACAGCTAGTGGTCAAAGTGATTTTTAATAGAAATCGATACTTCTTTAGCCTAATAACTAACGCCCCAAGTCAGAGTCACTAACGTTTACTTAAATCGTTCCTTAGTACAGAATTTGTATGGTGATTCTTTACTAAGGAGCGATTTAAGTAACCGTTAGTCACTCTGAGTTGGGGCGTAAAACCTTTAGCCTAATAATAATGTGGTATAGAAATGGCGGCCTTACCGCTAGAAAGCGATCTCTTTTAGGCAACCATAGAATATAGAAAAAAAATAACAACAAGGCGTAGGGTGTAAGTTATAAACAGCGATCTGAAGTTGTTATTTGCTTAGGATTATAAATATAACGAGACACACAAATTTTTTTTTTGAATTATTGTCTATCTGTCTGTCTGTTTGTCTGTCCGGGCATCACATGAAAACCTTTGAACGGATTTTGAAAGTTGTTACTAATACTCCGGGCCATATTTTAGGATACTTTTTATCCCGGAAAACTAAAAGGTGTTCCCGGGAAATGAGATGAAAGTTTGTATGGAATATTTTTAAAACATTAACCGTTCTGCTTCAAATTTGCAACAAATGTTCCTTGCTTAAATTGATGGAACACATATTTTTAAGCTTTTCAAAATTTTGCAAAAAAAAAAGAAAAAAATTACAAATTAATGTGAATAAGGTAAAACATAATTTCCGTATGCGAAGCTGCGGGCAACAGCTAGTTATGCAATAAAAATAAACATCCTACCATTAATTTTATTGTTAAAAAAAATTTACACAAACGCGCAAACTGTTATTCCTGAAATCGCCCACCAAGCCTTCCTCTCTAGTGGGAATTCAAAGATATTTTTCCTGAAATCCCCACCAGCAGAATAAACAAAGCCTATTGGGGACTTCAGGAAATACCAGCCAAGTGAACGACAACTACTCAAGAAAGACTCACAATGACAAAGCGTTTCCGGCTTCCGTTACTTGCCGATTTGAACAGACAAATACATACATGATTTCTATCAGTATTCATAAATATGTGCTTAAATAAATAGGTAGGTACTCACTACATTTCTTGAAAATGAGTAAAAATAAAAAGCTACAGGCACTAGGAAACACAAGAAAGCTAGGTATAGTGAATAGTCTTACGTAGAAAAACAAGGAAGCTAGGAATAGTAAATACAGTCTTACGTAGAAAGCTAAGTAACCATGATTTTCTCAATGAAACTTGTGTTATATAATCCGCCCAGGCACGTGACAGCTGTTTGCGACGACGACGGTGTATTAATAAGATATTTATAAGCTAGCTGGGGGCGGGGGCGCCATCGATCAATAGACGCGTTTGTCGTGTTCCTACACGCTCCTCGAGACTAACGTCAAAAGATAATCGTATCTTCAGATTTCACTTCTTTCTTTTTAATCGCTTTTATTAACGAGGGGTGTTAACTATCTGTGTGTCTGTCTTAGCGATGGGCCGAGTAATACTTTTTACAACTCGAGTTACTCGAGCAAAAGTAACCATTTACTCGAGTAAAAACTCGAGTAAACTTGAGTAAGCTCGGTGTCAAAAATCACGAGTAACGAGTAGAGTCGTGAGCTCCAGAGTAAATAAACTCACGAGTAAGTATACTCGCGAGTAAGTCTAGCTCGCGAGTAAGATCGTTGCGACGCGACGCGCGTCGGCAGCAACTCGACGAAGTCGACGAACTCTACGATTAAAACCGACCGAGTTGAACCGCGTCGCCGCGTCGACTCGCGGTCGTCACCGAGTTGAGTCGGCGGAGATTACTCGAGTACGTTAAATTAAACTCGAGTTACTCGACCAAAGAGTTTACTCGAGTTACTCGATTAAATTTCGTCGAGTTGCCCATCGCTACTCTGTCTATGGCATCGTAGCTCCTAAACGAATGGACCGATTATGATGCCGTTTGGTTTTGTTTAAAAGTTGACGTGATCCAATGATATTTAAAAAATATAGATAAGTTTACCCTTACAAATCAACCAAAAAATCTGTTCCGAAAAGAGCTACTACACACACACCTTTATCTTTTGTTTCATTACACCAATCACATTGGTATAATCACAGATTACCCCCAATAGATACCGCATAGTAGGCATCTGACGCCCGCCAACACGTACGTGCATTTGCATGTTCACGACATTAGTGTCGACCAATACTGACCCGTCAAGTCCAAGTATGAATTAGAAATAGCCAATCACAGTGCATTTTTTTGTCCCCCACAAGCCGCGCGTAACGCTAAATTTTGTGAGTTCAAACTCTAAGAAAATTCCACTTATGCGTTATCTATTGGAGGGTAATCTGTAGGTATAATACATGAAGACATTTTAGCGCTGTATGTCAAATTTCAAGCACTTCTGACAATATTAAAAGCGTGCGTATCGTCTTGTATTGACAGAGCAGCTACGAGAACGGTCAAATGCCTGTTCTTACGCTCTTCATCGTCGGCGCGCCAGTGACATACATATCTACCTCTTTTTAGGGTTCCGTAGCCAAATGGCAAAAAACGGAACCCTTATAAATTCGTCATGTCTGTCTGTCTGTCTGTCTGTCTGTCTGTCTGTTTGTCTGTCCGTCCGTATGTCACAGCCACTTTTCTCCGAAACTATAGGAACTATACTGTTGAAACTTGGTAAGGAGATGTATTCTGTAAACCGCATTAAGATTTTTACACAAAAATAGAAAAAAAATCAATAAATTTTGGGGTCCCCATACATAGAACTGAAACTCAAAAATTTTTTTTTCATCAAACCCATACGTGTGGGGTATCTATGGATACGTCTTCAAAAATGATATTGAGGTTTCTAATATCATTTTTTTCTAAACTGAATAGTTTGCGCGAGAGACACTTCCAAAGTGGTAAAATGTGTGTCCCCCCCCCTGTAACTTTTAAAATAAGAGAATGATAAAACTAAAATAAATATATGATGTACATTACTATGCAAACTTCCAACGAAAATTGATTTGAACGAGATCTAATAAGTAGTTTTTTTTAATACGTTATAAATCGTAAACCGCAAAAAACATCGATCAAAGTTACAACGAACTACAAGAACTTTTATATTATGTTATTTGCTGCTACGGAACCCTTCATGGGCGAGTCCGACTCGCACTTGGCCGCTTTTTACATTATAATATCATTGACGTGATCGAGATGATTTTTACATATGTATATGTTTCGTAAATATAAAAAATTCGAGGTTTTTTAAACTTTAAAATTAACAGTTAATTGGCTTACCTATTAGTGTGGGTCAAATCATGCAAGCTTAATTAGACCTGCTTGCTTGTATCCTAAGGAATTGAAATTTTACATATTGATTTAATTCTGACGATTAGTTTGGTTTGATTAGATTGAACTCCTTAATGTTTTACAGCAGCTACACAGACAATTTTTGTTCTACTTATTGTTTAATTTTTCTGCTATCCGTGCGTATTAAAAAATGTGACGAATTAACAACTATAAATGAGAATTGTGTATGATGAGATTGCGCATTTAAATTATAATCTAAGTAGGTACATGTCATCATACATTGTAGTAGATTTACGAGATTACAGAGTAGAGATGTATGAGATACAGAGTTGCACAGTACATTACTTAGTAATCTACTTAACTTAATTAAAATTTACTGCTATCTCATATCAATATCATGATAGTATATAATTAGTGCAACTATGTTAATGTTAATCGTTATTAAAATTTTCAAGTGTATTTTTGTAATTATGTACCTACTTCTTATTTTTTATTACATGAAAAATATTTTTACGGTTGCAACATAATTATTACGCTTGTTCAAAGCAAACACTAACGTAATTAATTGCTTTTAAATCAGAATCAAATAATTGTAATATGTATCTACTTTTTCCTTAATTTGAATTCTGTAAGGAACAAAATTTTTACGTCAATACTCGGCAAGCAGCCAAACCTCAACTGGAGTTGCTCTCTAACTCGAACGTACTTGTGCGTCTAGTCTTTGGCCCCAATGCCTATTAAAACAAGACTTTTAGTGCCACCTACTTAATTTCAAGCCAACGTATTTAGCCGAGGTCGCTAGACGACATTTCGTTACGTTAATTACTTATATTTTGCTTTTATTTTGTCCATTTTGATTTTACAATTATTTTCAGTATTTTTTATTGTAATAAATAATCATTTTGCCAAGCCACGCGTTCTGACGCCCTAGGCAAGAATATTGTGGCGCCCATATAAGAAAATAAAAATCGAGCTTTTTTCTGCTGGAAAATTTTTTAACTGAACCATTGGGAACGTCTATTAAGAATTTTATTTTTCCTTTTTTTTTTTGGTCCTCACCCCAAATGTGGCGCCCCTCCAAATTTGGCGCTCTACGCCGTCGCCCCACTGCCCCCTCCCCCTAACGCCGGCTCTGATAATAATTATAGTTAGTTAGGTACTTAAAGTAACTTGAGTATGGTGGGAACAAAATAATGTGAAACAGTTCTTTGTATGAAACACAGGTATGAAAGATACTCTGTACTTCACCAATAAAACCGTAGCCAACCGTTACCAAGGTAGAAAGAATAGAAATCCTACTTCAAATTATAAATGTGACAGTTTGGGAGGATCTATCGATCTATGAATGTATGGATGTAGGATGTATGGATGTATGAAATTTAGCATACAGGTAGACCATGACCTGGAATAAGATTTAGGGTACCTACTTATTATCCCGGAAAACGCGGAAAAAGCTGCGGGGAGACCGCTGGTATTTTTTAGTTTTACATGGTACCATTTTCCACTTCCAGCCTCTCAAGTTCTATTTCTCTTGTTTCCAGGACGTGGCGTTCATCAATCCGGCGAACGTCGTCTTCGTCTACATGCTGGTGCGGGAGCTGGTGGACGGCGAGCGGATAGGCCGTCCGCAGGAGCTGCAAGCCGTCGTGCTCACCTGTCTCTATCTCTCCTACTCCTACATGGGGAACGAGATCTCCTACCCACTCAAACCCTTCCTAGTCGAAGATTCCAAAGACAAGTTCTGGGACCGATGTCTATTGATCGTGGACCGACTATCCTTTAATATGTTAAGAATTAACTCCGAGCCTGGGTTCTTCACGGAGGTGTTCACGGAGCTGAAGGCGTGCGGGACGGTGGATACGCCGCCCGCGCCCCCGCACCCCGCCCCCGCGCCCCCCCACGCCCTCACGGCTGCCTGACACACGGAGGTCGCGGTCCTCAGACTGGCGCTAACTGACCGCCCTAGTCGTGTTTGATGTCGGCTTTTAACCGTCGAAGCTCTTGGTCAATCGTCATCAGTTCTAAAGTAGGTCGATGATTTCCATTGGGTTTGTTTAGGTAAAATAATTAGGTCAATGATGTTATAAAACTGTAAAAGCAAAATAATATAGGTAGTAGGTGCTGCTACCCTAAATTAACTTTGTTGGTAACGATTGAAGATTCATTTTTGGTGAATAAACGTCCGTATAAAGAGAGATATCGTTACCACTCATCACTGTCTCGCTGCTAAACTCGAGTGTCTCTCTTAAATAATTAAGAAGACCGTAATAATGGTTAAAAGCGGATTAGTAAATTTCAAATATGTTAGAGGAAATTGTGACCTGTATTTATACAGGTTTACTTGTGATGTATTCATTCAAAGTAAGTTATAATTCATTTATAATACGCACATAACTTTAGAACATTTTATGGTGGTCGAATTAAAGTCTCTTGTAGGAGACCGATGAAATGAAGCGTTGAATTGAATACTTATAAAACAATGGCGCATAACTATTAATTTAGTTTAGTAGTCCTTCCAGGTAGAAGAGGTGAGTGGCGGTTTAATGTAGGTGTATTCTATTATTAGAAATCTCGACTTCAATGTGCCTCTTTGTATTATTCTGTAACCAGTTGACGATATTTGACACAAAGATTGCTCAAGACGGATATAGCAGAATAAGATTGACCAAAGCTTTTTAATGATAATTAAATTGCTAGTCAATACCACGATAAAATAATAATTTAAAACACGATTGGATCGCGATTCAGTGACGTCAGATTTGGGTAGACCGGTTGGCAAAATGTGATAAAAGGACGAAAGAGGGCTCGTTAGAATGTTAAAAAAATTCATGTTTAATCTACTTTAATAACTTCGTATAAGAGGGGGATGTACTGAGGTGGTTCAGAGGCCCAGATCTCTCGCCGTAATGTAATCAAACCAGATTAGAGAATGATCAGGCCCGGATCTACGATTTTTTCGAACCGGGGCAGAAATTTGATAGAAAATCGGTTCAGCGCTCAGACTAATATGCTAGACGCTTTGAGCAAGTTCTTTTATTTTAAATCATACTATATTACGATTTTAGTGCCCCCCTTAAACTGGCGCCCAAGGCAGGTGCCCTGGTCACCCCCCCCCCTGGATCCAGGCCTGAGAATGATCAAAAATAATGGACAGTCCGTATTGCATTGAGGGCTCTTTTCGTGGTCCTATTGACAGGACAATGCAGTAGGGCCACGACAAATAGCTCCGTTTACTACATCTCTATATTGTCACATAAGTTTATAGGTAATCGTCTGGTAATTTTAAGCTGCTGACCCGACTCCAATTTGTCCGATAGTGCAGCGTAGCACGTAAGAATTTCGTATGTAGTCAATCGTATTGCCATGTAGTTAGATGATATTAGTCAGGCAGGCGGGAGAGGATGCAATAATGCTGTGAATCCGTCACATGTAATCCGGTTGGCCCTTCTATGATGTGTACGTATTAGTATATGACCAGCTCAAAGCGGGATGTCTTCATTCTGTTGGAGTGAAGTCGGTAATAGGTCAAATTTTGCGAATGAGTAAGCGTTTTGTACAGTAATAACGAGTAATATATTGTCTAAGTCTTAAAAGTTAGTCTAGTGTAGACAAATGGGTGGTTAGTATTAAAAGGCACTCTATCTATTAAAATGTTACTTATTTCGGAAAGTTTCGAATCATGGCATCGTGTGAATGTTGTGTTGATGTGATTGCTCTACCCAAACAGTTTTTTAGTTTTTATAACCATATGTGACTGATCTAACTAGCATTTGATTTAACAAATCTAGGTTTAAAGCAGTAGGCACTTTTAAAGAAACTGAACCGCAAATCACTCACATTTAGTTTCGTATAAATGTAACGGGATGATGATATTATGAACGGGCGGTTTCAGTTAATATTCACATCACGCTTTAGATAGCTTACGCCCAACTCAGAGTTACTAACGGTTACTTTAATCGCTCCTTAATAAATAATCACCATATAAATTACTAACTGTACTAAGGAGCGATTTACGTAACTAGTAGTGACTGTAGTTGGGGAGATAGTCTACAAGTGTTGTCTGTGTATCTGACAAATGTTGGTCACGTACCATCGATCGTGCAATGTGCTGATAATCAGCGAAAATTAATCAACAAGTTAATTAAAACAATACAATTCAGCCTCAAGCATATGCTTATATACGTTGGTCAGCAATGGTCACAGTGCGTATAAAATAAACTAAGCATGAGGCTAGGTACAACAACAACAACAACAACAAAATCCTCTTTATTGTACACTAAAAATTTTTTCTAGATACATTGAGGCTAGATACATTGTAGAGACTTGCTGGCTTGCATTTATTTGTCACTTAAATGCAGTGAACGAATATACTAATTAGTTCATTGGTTAAATGTTAATTATTGGGCATGTGTCATACGTACGCACGTACGTGACCAATGTAATCGTCAGATGACAGTTCACCCTATTATTTCCTAGTACAATAAAAAATTTGAGTTTAAAGCGTAGCACATTTTAGGCGTAGAGTTGATTTTCATCGAAAATCGTTATATGGCTCTGGTAATCAATTGGAAGTTATGTATGTGTATCAATTAATGCGACGATCGTGACGAATTGTAAAACTCGCTTAAATATGTGTAATCCATTTAGCTTCCGTATTCCCACGAATGTCAATATTTTATTTTATTTACACCAAATGATGAACGCCAATATACACAGATGAACAGCTCAAAGAACACAGGTAAGGATTGACTTTTTGAAGATAAACTTACCATGATTTTTACCATGATGCAAGGGTTACACCATGATGTCTTCATCGGCTTCGTACCGAGTGCCGTCGTTAAGGGGTTGGAGTTGAATTGTTTAGTGAGTGAGTGTCAAGAGAGCAAGTTAGAATGGTTGTCCTTAAAATATGTACCAGTCATTAATTAATGTTTACAATACTTGTATACGACACTTCTGCAATTTTTCAACTCTAATTATGATTCTTTCAATATTGCAGTAGTTGGGGGTTTATATATTGCGTAGTTATTATTTGGAATGTTAAAAAAACTTAAGAACTGATATACTTAATAAATGGCTAAACGCGTCTAAAAAGTGGGTAATTTTAGGAAAATTCAAAAGAATATAACCGTTGGTTGAAAACAAGTATTTTTCTGAATGTTGAATAGGATTTCTTACGGACACAAAAGTACCTTACATAAAAGTATTTTAGATTTTCAAAATTATGATGGACATATTTTAATGATGGTCATACTTAGAACTAAACTACTCATAATTATTAAACACAATGAATCTCAAATAAATTATGTTTAAACTCATTTATTATAGTTAAAGTAGTTGTCTGTGATGTTTATTGAATTAGTTTTGTGTTGGTGTTTTTATTATTGTTTGCTAGTTAGTTTTAAAATAATTTGTTTGTTTTTATCTTTCTGGCAAGGATTATGCTGATATTATTTAATGAAAAACACAATAAAATACACAATGAAACATATAGTGTATCACAAAGCAAGCATAAAATAGATTGCAGTGAATTTGTGATAGGACATTGATGTTTTTCAGGTGAAACTATATTTGAACCATATTCCATTATCCAATAATGTATAGAAAACAAAAGTTATTAAGCTTGAAAACATTATTTTGTAATAAGCAGCTTATGTTAAAAATAATGCAAATTACAACAAAATCATAATTGTCATTAAAATTTAATGTAAGTATTATAGGAGTAATTATAGATACATGTTATTGAAGCCGTCTGGAGTTACCTTAACAGTTTATAATTTGGTTAGTACGAAGTTAACTCCTACCTGTAAAAGATTTAGAGATTTGTGCTAAGTGCGACTTTCTTTTCTTCACAAGTATTTCAGTAGTATTAAGATAGTCTTGTACATTCCATATGAGATTACTGATTGAATTGGAAAGAGAATATACCTCATTCATCAGGCTCCTCTCTAACGACAGACTTTATAATGAAACAGCGTATTGTATGAACGGATTAAGCAACACTAGATAAAACTGAAAAAATGAGCAAGTCAAAGATTTCAAATGATATAATATATTTATGTATAAGTACATAGTTTATCATGTCCACAATTGGCTTGCTAATAACTTAATTTATCCAAGTTTGTTGCTTAATTCGTTAAATTACACGACTCAGTCAGTCGTTGGTTAACCTCTAATGATTGTTTCTTATTATTTCTTGACACATACAAGTTTTTTAGATTTTCTCTGGTTATCAAGGAATTTATAAGTAAAAGTATGCGGAAATAATTAATAATTTCAATAATGTAAGACAAACTTTTTGAACAATGTGCGTGTTGGTTAGTATTATTTTTCATTTTAAAATTACTGACAATGTTTATCGATATTTTTAAAATTTCAACCTTGATTGCAGTGGGCGCACGGGTAAACACGAATTAGATACCCATGCGCCCACCGGTGGGTGAAGACAGTGGGTACACGGGTAACGGCCCATATATTCGTTTATTTCTATTATATAATATATAATATTCTATATACAGATAAGTCTGTCGTGTGTAAGGTGCCTTAAAATGATTCATTTCTAGCTATCGAATCGTATCCTTAATATAAACTTTATTAATAATGAATGAGGCTTTCCATAAGTATTTGTATTTAACTACAATTTACACTCAAATTAATGATCTCTGATACTCGTCTGTATACTTCGATATTTGATGTGTGGATGTGCATTAATTAATTTATTGAAGGTATACCTACTGTTCAGGTACCTCTTATAACATTAATCATGTAACTCACGTTTGTTAATTAACCTATTGTAAATATACCCAATTATTAAAAAAATTTCGTATATATTACTACGTGTTTTATTTGATATCTATAACTGCAGTAATTCGAACTATAGCAACGGGATGATTATAGGGAGAGACGCCCCAACTCAGAGTCACTAACGTTTACTTAAATCGCGCCTTAGTAAAGAATCACTATACAAATTCTGTACTAAGAAGCGATTTAAGTAACCGTTAGTGACTCTGAGTTGGGGCGTAAGTACTCTTATAAGTACTCAAATTTTGACGACTTGATAGTGACTCTGGGTTAAGATAGTCATATTTTGTTACCGCATGTCAGAGACAAGAGGTAACGTACCTGGCGTTACCTCAGTATGTTAATTTCTAATACATGTATACGCACATAAGGCTGACTGAGTGGTATACTTACGGGAATATGGCTTGTACGCGTTGCACGATTGCGTTGCTCTTAGATATATCTTGCAGTCCGATCCCGTCCATGATTGTTCAGCGTTGTATACCCACTGAAGGCCCTAGGCATAAGTATCAACGATAAGACAGGCTGTGAGGATAAGACGACTGATGTGAAGGGCGACTGGTGTGTACTCAAGCCGTCCGGTGTCCGTGCAGTCGTGAGGGCAGTAGCTGTCACGGAAACAGGAAGCGTCGTCACTGTATGCTGCGGCCGGTGATGCCGTCCATCTGGTGAGGTCAGGTGAGGTCAGGTGAGGTGAGAAGGTTTCCGGCTAGGTGTCTAGGCCTAGTGCCTAGGTTCTTGTCCGAGAGTAACCAAAGTAACAAACTACTGACTGACTGTACCTGCAGACTGTAATCTACCTATTGAAACGTGTAGCATGTGAAAGCACAGTTTGTAGGTAAAGAGTACTACGGTACTATAGAGTAGAATAGATTAATATTTATTCAAAACAAGATCGAAATGGAAATAATTTTACCATATCCAGTCTCGCGTAGGTCAGAATACAGAAGTTAATTCTGTACCTAATACTTTGAAAGATGTGCTGAGGATTCTCTTTCGCCATTTCTTCTCCTTTCTGACCAATAAACTTTATGTAATGTATTAACATTACAAATGTAAAAGTTTGTGAAGATGTTTGGATGTTTGTTCTTCAATTACGCCACAACTATTTTACCTATTTCGCTAAAATTTGGAGTGGAGATAGAATATACTCTGGATTAATACACAAGCTACTTTTTATCCCGGAAAAGTTCCCGCGGGATTTGTAAAAAATCGATATCCACGCGCTCGAAGCCACGGGCATATAAATCTAAATTAATTACCTAATTAAGAATTTCGTTTTGAAACCACTCTACCGCGGGCAAAGCCGCGGGCAAAGCCGCGGGCAATAGCTAGTATAGGTATAGGTGACATTCATAAAGTGTATTGAAAAAATACCCACATGAATTTGAATTTGAATTGATTGTTGCAAGCAAGTGATAAAAAAATTCGATATCGTCCAATGTCATCACAGAAAATAATTTTGGTTATAATATCTCTGTTTATAACATTTTTCTGTGGGTAACTCTGCTGTGCTCATAGACTAAAATATATAGGCCGAATAGATGATGTCCAAGGCGCAGAAAATTAAACAATTATTGACAAGTGTCATTGTCAAAAGCCAGTCGAGTCAACTTGACAGCCCATGTTGTTGCACTTGTCACTGTCAAGCAAGCGCTTGAATAATTTGAAATTTTGAATTAGTATTTTTGTTGTACAAAATGTAAACTTGAATTAATTAAAACTGTAAACGTAAAGTAAGATTATTTTGATAAAAATCATTTCATAATAAATACGGAATTATTCAAAGAGTGTCAAAATAAGCTCTTGTAAGTAATAGGGACAACAAAAGTAGTAAAAGTAGAAACATACTTCATACACCTTTTAAAATTGTTTTTATCTCTTGAAAGTGATAGATTAACAAAATGAGTGATTATCCTGACCCCGATGAAGAATATGAGCTGATGTACGCTGATGAGTTTGAGTTATTACAGGAAAGAAATGATGATAATGGTAAGAACAAGAAGTTAACCAGTCAATTATTAATCAATAAGAGAGAGATCAAAGAATTGAGAATCAGAAATCATACTTAAATTCAGTAATTTTTGTTGCAGAACAATCCATTGACTTTTCCTAATTTCTACTGTTTCAGATGGAAATATTGTCAAACAGAAGACTTTACCAGCAAAGCGAAGCCTTGACTTCTCTAGTCCAGTTACACAGAAGTTAGTCAGTCAGTTACCCAGCCAGTTAAACCATGAGTCAACAAAAGAAAAGAACGACATTATTACTTTATCACCGGCATTACAACCTTTAGAAAATACACAAATACAAGTGTCCAATAAAAGGACTGCAGAAGAATTGTTTGGTGACATAGATGATATAGATTTAGACAATTATGAGCTGCCAAGTAAGAAGCAGAAAACTGAGGAAGAGAATGATTTGGATTTGATAAATCGGATTATCGAAGGAAGAAAGATGCGCCAGCTCCTCGCAGAACCGTCTAGGATACAAACTACGGCTAAACCTGTTTATGAAGCTAAAGAAAATATGTCTCTTGATATACCAAGGTTAGGTATTATCACTCAAAAGTTTTTAGTGCCAGTAATATGTTTAGCTCAAAGTAACAACCTATGCAAACTGCACTTTTAACTCGTCGATTACTGGGAACGTGGATGCACGTTCGAACTCAAAGGTACCGCCGCCGCCGCGATTCTCACGAGTTAAAAATGCCGTAAATAAAAACATCAACATACCATAAATTTAAAAAATATGTCTTTATTTCATTCTTTATCTCATCTTATAACCTTGATGTTCCTTAACAATTTTTTTTAATTATTTTTCCAGATGGGCATTTGTTCCTGTCACAAATTCAGATGGTAACCGCATTTATGTAAGGTTAGAGTCTGAAGAGTGTTTTGATACAATTCTAGATAAAGAATCTGAGAAGTTGTTATTGCATTCTACATATGCTGCTGCTTGGGAAGAAGCAAGGAAAATAGTAGGTAACATTTCTATTCTATTTACAATACTACCATGGGCTAAGAAGAGGTAAGAGTGATTTTGCTGTGTAGGATTTCAAGTAGTACTTAAATAAAATAGAGTCTGAAGAGTAATTGAATCTCCGTAGTAAAAATCAGAAACCAATATATTAAGACCATTTCATGGTTACTATTTAGATTCACTGATGAAAATGGAACCAGAGATAACCCGTTTCATCAAAGAATAATTATGAATCACAAAACATTATAGTTTAAAGTCACCAAACTACAGAAGATAAAGCATTTGTTAAATAACACATTACATTCTGAACATGGTCAATCACTTGATTGTAGTTAGAAAAAAAGCAAGAACGGAAAATAGAGGAGGAAAAACCATCAGAAGAACTGTCATCGGATGTTCAAGAAACAAATGTGAATGAACACTTATGGGTGGAGAAGTATCGCCCCAGCTCCTACATAGAGCTCTTGTCTGAGGAACCTGTTAATAGAGCTCTGTTACACTGGTTGCATCTTTGGGATAAGGTAAGTATCAATAGTAATCCGATTCGAACTTAATAATAATAATAAACGCTTACACACTCACACCCCCGCAGCAGGTTTTTACCTGTGTCGCGTGTGGCATGGACGACACATATAACACATCACAACAACACCTATGACCCGAGTCTATTATCTGTCACATAAATATCTGCCTCAGCCCGGAATTGAACCCAGGACTCCTCGCTTTGCAGGCAGGGCCGCTAGCAACTAGGCTACAGCGTTGTCAAATTTAATAATAGTACAGATTTATGATTGCTCCTATACATAGGTATTTTATTCAGTAAGTAGACATAATGTATTTAATTTATTTATTTATTTCATTTGACTTTTTATTAAGGCAACAATTTATACAGGCCCATATTATGTTAGTAAGACTTAGTAACTAGGGGTTAGTATCAAATAAACAAAATCAATTACATCAAAATTAAAAATACAAACATAAAAACATATATTTTGCATTCAGTCAATTCATGCAACAATGCAATTCATGCAAATAATTGTAAATAGTGTAATGTCAGTGTTTATTTTTTTGGTGAAATAAATTTAGGTAATAATCACAAAATCGGAATATGTAACATTTACAGGCCACCAGACAGAAATAAAGATCATTTCATATCACAATTAACTTCTATTCTCAAAGAATACACAGTTAAAAACAATTATATCATTATTGGTGACCTAAATTTAGACATAAAATTATGTAATCCATTAATAACTAGATATCTTAATTCCTTAGCTAAACTTGGTTTTGAAAGTGGCATGAACCAATACACACGCGTAGAAACTTGTAACAATAACATGAGTAAATCTTGTATCGATCACATATTCATACGCAATGTAAGTAACATAGATGTATATACTAGCTTAGTAAATATAGCACCGGCCGATCACTGCATAACTGGTTGCGCGCTCATAGGCTTGTACGACGAAGATGACTCATGCGCACCGCTCGCCTCCGAGCGTCAGCTGACTATAATAAATAATAATGCGCTAAGCCTTAAGTTGTGCGAGATCGACTGGCGCGCTGCGTTAAATCTTAAAGACCCTAATGAAGTTGTATATCACATGCACAACAACTTTTGCAATGCGTACAATTCATGTAAAACCATAGTTAATTGTAAAAGTAAAAGAAAAACATGCACATGGGTTAATCAACGGTTGAAATATATGTGTTCCAAACGTGATCAACTATATATTGATTGGGTAAAAGACGATAAAAATAGCATAAAAAGATTAAAATATAACAAGTATAGAAATAAAACCAATAAATACTCAGAATATATTAAAAACAATTATATAAAAAAAGAAATATGTTCGAAATTTGATAATCCTAAGGAAATATGGGCAATAATAAATAATATATCGGGTAAAATAATTAAAAAAATTGATGAAATAATTATTAAAAATTTTAAACTTGATACTTATACTATTTCTAATAATTTCGCAACAGAATTTGAAAGAAATGTTCAAAATATCACAAATTTCTGTAATGTACCGTTGCTTGACCGATCTACCTATGAATTCGTACCAGATAAGTGCATGAGAGTGAGACCAGCACACAACAAAGATATTGAACAAATTATAAAACACATGAGTGATAAAAAAAGCCCGGGTTACGACACAATTAGGGTTAAAGATATAAAATATATGGTAACTAATTTAGCACCTGTAATAACTCATTTAATAAATCGTTGCATCGCCACATCAACCTATCCGGAATTATTAAAAATTGGTGTTATACGACCAATACATAAGAAAGGTAAATATACTGACTACAACAATTACCGACCCATTACAATTCTCTCATGTATAGACAAAATAATTGAACGATTTTTATGTAATCAACTCACCAGTTATCTGCAGCGGAATGCGATTATAAATAATAGGCAATACGGGTTTCAAAAAAACAAAAGCACCACACAGCTTGTCAGTCAATTTACAGATGATGTGAACAATTACCTAAACCAAAAGCTCCATGTCCTTGTAATATTTATCGATTTTAGTAAAGCATTTGACGTTTTGAATCATCAAATACTTAACAGAAAGCTGTCAAACAGTGGGATACAGGGACCACTTCTTGAATTACTCAAAAATTATCATCACAATCGATACACCACGGTTAAAATAGGAGATCAATTAAGTAACCTGATATTAACTACACAAGGAACAGCCCAAGGTTCGATCATAGGACCTACTGAATACCTATTATATGTGAACGACATGATTAATATCTTTGATGACGGCCAAGTATATCAATTTGCAGACGATACGTGTTTACTAGTAGCGCATAGTAATATACAAACTGCGCAAAATATGCTTCAAAACAACTTTAATCAAATGTGCAAATGGTCTCACGACATGGGCTTAGTAATTAACACCCAAAAAACGAAACTTATGCATATCCACTCAGCTCACATAAAATCTTTCATAAAACCAAGTATTATAGCACATGAGCATCTTTGCTTACATTCGTCTTTTACTAACTGTAACTGCACAAAACTTGAATTGGTTAAAACCCATATGTATGTTGGACTAGTAATCGATGACCGATTTAGCTGGGGACCACATAAAGACCACGTTTGTGCGAAATTAAGGGCTATACTCAGTAAATTCATCATACTAAAACATAAATTGCCATATAAAATATTAAGATTACTTTACATGGCCCTAGCTGACTCGGTCGTTGGCTACGGACTCAGCAGCTATGGCAGGTCATCAAACACTAACTTAAATGATATTTACTGTTTACAACGCAGAATACTCAAAACAATAGTACCGAAATATATCAAAAATAAGTTTCAGGGAAAAAGTAACGAAATTTTTAAATATTGTAAAGTTATGAACATATATAACAAAACTAAATTTTTAATTCTCCCTGAAAACCATAGACCTGATTTATTAAACTTAAAAATAAGACATGAGAAACTGAGAACATTACCAAGACTAGAAAATTACATAGTACCTCAATGTGTCAACAGATATGGAAGTAGAATGCAAAAATGCATTATTCCAAATTACTTAAATGAGTTACCTGATACCTTAAAAACTATGTACATTAATAATGAAAAATATAAAAATAAAATAAAAGCCTATTACCTACGTACACAATGATTGCCTATGTATTTAAAATAAGTTACGTAAAATGTATCATGAACGACTCGTCGGGCATATATAAACCCTGCGTGGTTTGCAAGGTCCGACTTTTGTATGAAAAAATGTATGAAAATGTGTGTAAAATAAATAAATAAATAAAAAAAAAAAAAATTAATACATATTAATGTATTAATTAATTAATGTCAGTGTTTAATGTCAGTGTAATTAAGTAATGTTTAATATGTATTAAATAAACACTGACATTACACTAGGATTCCCTCTGTCGTAAGTAGCATACTCAAATGAGATACCGATACTCAGCACTTAAGTCAGGTTTACACAGTCATTTTAAGTAGTTAAGTAGATAACTAAATTTTAAGTAAATTAATATGTGTAAACAGACAATTTAGTAACTTTTTAGTTAAAATTTAGTTATCTACTTAATTACTTAATACCTGTAAACCGAACATTAGTCCTTATACAATGTGGTTAGCCAGACAATACGTTTGATCTGCAGCTGCCACAAATGCTGCTTAGGATGGATAAATAAAATAAGTAACTATGAAGTGAGTACGAAGTGAGTCTTGCTTGAGCCGGCAACGTTATGCCTTAGGTATTACGTCTATAAGCGATGGTGACCACTTATGTACATTAGAAGACTGCTTTGTCAGCTATTGACATATATTTTTTTATCATTGCAGGTGGTTTTCAAAAAAGAAGTGAAGACAAAAGAACCACAGCAACGCAACAGCTTCTCGAAGCGGACCGGCCAGTTCCAGCTGAGTAACAAGTGGCGCGGCAAGCGGGACGCCGAGCCCGAGGTGGACGAGGACGGGCGCCCGCACCACAAGGTGGCGCTGCTGTGCGGGCCCCCCGGCGCGGGGAAAACTACGTTGGCGCATCTGTTGGCCAAGTTGGCTGGTATGGAACTTACTTAATTTCACTTGTTGTAAATAATTTGCGTGTGAAAGATAGACGAGAATTGAAATGTGTGTGCAGCATTTGTTTAAACACAAGCATTAAAGTGAAACTTTTATATTATTGTACCGTTAAGTATGCATGAGTTTCTACAACAACAACAGATTAAAATCAAAATCAAAGTCAAAGTTAAAGTCTTATGTTACCTAATGGGTGCCTAAGGGTCTAATGACATCAATTCCCAACAACCTTTACTTATCAATGGTTATCAGTGATGATCATAACATGCATATAATATTATAGCAATCAATCTACGCACAACTCCATACAATATCCATGCACCAAATATTCTGGTGATCACAGGTTACAGGCCAGTTGAGTTGAACGCGTCAGACGAGCGCAGTACGGACGCGTTCCGCAGCGCGCTGCAGAGCGCTACGTTGATGCGGTCCGTGCTCGACGCCGAAAGACGACCAAACTGTCTTATATTAGGTAAGGGTTGATTGGAAACAAACAACATTTTTTTTATGAAAATAGTCTTAAGAGCTGACATCTTTGATATTGCCCATGGGCATCAGTGACATCAAATACATCACTGATGCGATGCGTTGTGAGAGAAGGGGGCTCTCAAGCCCCTCTTTCTTCTCAGTTCTTTCTTCTTTCATCTTTCTTCTTGCTTCTTCCTTGGGTGGCAAAGCATCAGTTATCCCTTTGGTATTACCAATGTTCATGTACCACGTTAGCCCCTTACCCTCAGATAGCTCATCGGCTATTTACATCAAAAAGTATGCATGTTTTATAAATAACGCTTCACACTCATAGCCCCACACTAGGATTCCCTGTGTCGTGGGTGCCATGGACAACACACTAGACAAGAACATTCACACTCAGACCGAGAACAGAAATTCAAACTCATCATTCAAATTTCCGCCTCGCTGGGAATTGAACCCAGGACACGTGGTGTGGCGATCCGGCATGGCAACCATTGCGCCACATAGGTCGTCGTTTTAATAGAATGCTGTCAAATTTCAGATGAAATCGACGGCGCACCTATTCAAACAGTGGAATTGCTAGTCAAATGGTGCACAGCATCTGCTACTAAGAAGGAAGATGGCAAGAAGAAAGGCAAGTCGCAGCCGCTCCGGCGACCGGTTATAGCGATTTGCAACGACTTGTATGCCACTTCATTGAGGCCTTTAAGGTTAGTGTCACTATTAACAATGTTTGCATATATTGTATATATCAATCTCCTGTTATGGTTCCATACGTTCAGTGATAAAACTCTTATAGAATTATTCGTGTTAATTTCTACATCTGTCATAGGAAATTATTAACATCATAAGAAATTAGTTTTGGCATTAAAATATTATTTGTTTTGTAATTCCTTTCATTTTGTATCTTATTTTTAAAATTACATATTAGGATAAAAAGGCACTGTAAAATTGTTTACCAAATATTACTTGTCTAAAAATGGATTACATGTGGCATCGATGTGGACTTTTCACATTTCTTTTATCCCAATATTGGTACCAATTTTCAGCTCTATGCAAATTATTGTAAGTTTGAACGTCTATTTTGTTTCCTCAGGCCAGTAGCACTGATAGTGACAGTGGGCACAGTAGCCCCCGCACGGCTGGCGGCGCGGCTGGCGGCCGTGGCCAAGCGCGAGCGGCTGCGAGTGTGTGCGCGCGTCCTTAGTGCGCTCGCCGCGCGCGCCGGCGGCGACGTGCGCACCGCTTTACATGTTCTCAGCTTTTTGAAGGCGAGGGCTAAGATGCAGGTGGGTGTTTTATTGCATGAAGAAGAAAGAATGGAGAAATGAAGAAAGAACTTGGCATAGATAAAAAGGGACTGTAATAAAAAAAATATGATAATGATAAATGAATTGGAAAACGACAGAAAAGGCAATATTAAAAGCTTATTAAAATTAAACTACATTTTTTATTTAAATTAATACATATTTAATGGATCGTGTGCTACAGCATTATCCTTTAAATAGTCCGGACTCAATCATCATGGCCACAGGCGCCACAGTGGACGAATTCGACCATTCATATACTCAACCGTAAATTGAAATAGTTCGGTCAATTTTTAAACAAACTTAAGCCATCGCGGCACCGCACCGCAATATTTTGCGTTGACGGAACGTGGAAATTTAATCGCGAGCACGCAACTGAAGGGTTAAATGTCGCAGCATCGCGGATTTGTTTAATGCGTTATCGTTTCCGAAATTTCTAGGATGCGTTGTGCGACATCGAATAGTTTTACGGTATTGTCTCGCCGTAGTTCTAATAGTTTAATTTCTTTCGTGTCGTCGTCGTTCTCTTGTTAAATAAATTGGTTAGTTGGTTTAGTTACTTTGACTGAATGAATGAAAAAGCTGTACAATAAATGAGTTGTTACCTCGCAGCTCAGTATGGAAGACGTGGAGAACGCAGCGATAGGCACGAAGGACTGCACCAGGAGCTTCATGCAGGCGCTGCAAGCTGTCTTCACTCTCAACGATCAGCAACAGAGTGGCGTCTTGAAGACTGTTCAGGCTGCGGGGGAGTATGACAGGTAACGACTTAGATTGATGGCTTATTTGTTTTAATTGACAAGTCCTAGGGGCCATCCATAAATTACGTCACACGTTAAGGAGGAGGGGGAGGGGGGGGGGTCGATGTAGTGTGACAAGGGGTCCTAAATTTCGTGACGTCATATTTCAAAATCGAATAATAAAATTGGTATGTATAGGTAAATATTAAAAAACAATTAACGGAAATAAGACTTATTTCGGAATTGTTGTTTTAATTTAATATTATAATTTCTAGGTGTAATTTCATAATATGTGACGTCACACTAGGGGGGAAAGGTTGTGACAAGGAGGGGGGAGGGATCAAAAGGTCATGAACTTAGTGTGCCGTAATTTATGGAAAAATTATGGCCCCCTATCAACTGAATTCTATGTGATATCGCTGAAGCGTTGCCGGCTATGAAAGAAGAGGGAAGAAAAAAGAAAAAAGAAAGCTCTCAATTCAATAACCAGAATATGACAAGTCACTTGGCGGCTGATTTAAGCAAGAGGGCAGTAGCTAGCCAGGCAGGCTTTACGGAAAGACAATAATATCAGTAATAATAATAATGACAATTATTATTAATAATTGATATCACAGTAATCGAGACACAAGTATACGAACATAACACAGAACATTATCATTCAGTTAAAATTAATCCTACCAACTTAAACATTTTCACAGAATAATAGACGGAATATTCGAGAACTATCTGTCAGCGCGCGTGGACTCGCGCCTGCTCATAGCGTGCGACACGACGGACTGGCTGCGGCTGTACGACACGACGTATGCGTGGATCCTACGATCACAGAACTACTCGTTGTATGGCATGCTGCCGTATTGTATATTGAAGTGCCATCAGTTGCTGGCGGTACGCGCGCCGCAGCGACTCAAGTTTCCCATGCAAGCGCAGGAGGTGAGGATTTAGTTAAAAAATAAAAAGTTCTTGACAATTGGAGCTGATGACCTTGGAATGCCTGAACGTCTTCATAAATTTTAGCTAAGAAGCATCTCGATCACTTCAGCTTTCAAACAGAAAAAACGCATTGTAATCGGTCCATTCGTTTAGAAGCTACGATTCCATAGACAGACACACAGACACTTAAAACAAGACTCCTCTTTTTTGCATTGAGGTTTAAAACTTAGTTATCATTTTACTATAATAGTAAGAATACTCACGAAATTTTCTATGCCGATGCTTCGATCCAATTGTATGGATCGTAGTCACAGCTGGACTGCAGTTTATCTAAAACTAGTGCTTTGCGTACCTAGCCGACAAAGGACCTGACGACCCACCTTCTTTGAGGAAATTAATATTACCACCAGCATCAACACTTATTTATTATTTATTTATTTAAACTTTAGTGAACCATACAAAATGTATTAGTACAAAAGGCGGACTTAATGCTAAAAGCATTCTCTGCCGGTCAACCTTATCGTAGTTGGACAGCTATGAAGGCGGTTGCAATGAAAAATTATTAAAAGTGTATAATAATATATAAATATAAAAATACTACATATACACTTCTAATATAAATATACACTCCCACCACTTCTCCTACCTCCTACAGACGTCCCGTAAGAAGCAGGAGCTAGACAGCATCGTGCAGTGCGTGTGGCGCGGCGGCTGCCCGCGGGTGTGCGCGGCGCGCGGCTCGCTGCGGCTGGACGTGCTGCCGCTGCTGCCGTACCTGCTGGCGCCGGCGCTGCGCTCTGCTAATGTGCAGGTGACTGGACACAGAATTTCACTTATAGAAAATTGGAGACAGAGCGAGATGCAACATTTTTTGTCTACGATAGTTTACAGTATCGCAATAATATCGGGGTTTGCGGTTAGTGTGAAAAGAGCGAGATGCAACATTTTTTGTCTACGACAGTTTACAGTGTCTCAATAATATCGGGGTTTGCGGTTAGTGTGAAAAGAGCGAGATGCAACATTTTTTGTCTACGACATTTTACAGTATCGCTATAATATCGGGGTTTGCGGTTAGTTTAAAAAGGCCTATAGTCATTTAATTTGACAATGTATGTGTGTGTATAGTTTGTCGGATAAATGTGAAGACATGTCAAATTTGAATCCTCCGCGCATCGTTTTCCTTATTACTGAGGGTCGTGATCCCCTAAGAGTGGAATTATTTTCTGCCTGACAGTTTTACGCAACTTCTCCCTGTCTTTGGCAGAATGTAGTGCGTCGTGTAGGTAGATGTCAAGACTAGAACGAATTAGGCCAGTCCACCTAGTTGGACTGCGGCCTCTTGGTCGTTTGCCGTCAACTTTGCCAGTAACCATAAGTTGCTCTACTCTGAAAAATAAGATAGGGCAACTCTTTTCTGTATAAGAGTTAGGTGGGGGACAAATGACATAATGTTATATGGCATTTGCCGCACTATTTGTATTGTTCTTCCCTGACATATTATGCTCCGACTTAAGAGGATATCGGAGTACCGTTCGGCCCATACAAACGTATTTTTCTGTTTCCTCCCTGGATATTAACATTAGAGCAAATATTTTTTGGAAAACAATACATCTCTACGTCTGCTATGTCGGTATGTTTCGTTTTTTTAAATAAATTAATTAATATAGAAGTTACGAAGCTTCAAAAACGACAAAATTTACCAATAAAAATGGTCGTTTTCAGACGTCGATTAAACCAAATAAAACGCAAATTAAGAGAAAAATTAAAACATACCGACATAGTCAAGATCTTTATTTATATTGTCGTGAAAAAAATTTCAAAATCCGTTCAGATTTCGTGGAGGAAACAGTATAATGCGTAATGCCGATTTCATCAATTTTATGTAGCTATTATCAGTCCTAGCTGCAGTTGTCCCGCTCACGTTATAAGGGGTGAGACGGAAGGGTCAACTAATACGTACACGCATATTGCTCGCTCACTCGCACTTAGGTCTAAGGTTCGCGATACTTTTCTTTACATATATTTGATAAAAAGTACTTTTTATGCGGTAAGATGGGTGAAGGACGCTTCTATTTCGGATACGATGTTTCACGTTTGGGCAGTTTAAGTAAAAGTCAGTCACGAAGTATTTAATAATTAAGTATTTAATAATAATATTTTAATGTAGTAAGTTTTAGCCGTATTGGGGCGGCTTAGAATACTAACACCAATCCCACGCCGGATGGGTGTCGTAAAAGGCGACTAAATCCGGCCCGCTGGTGGTAGGGCCCCTCGAGGGATTATATTGATAATATTGATTTTAATTTTTAATTTAATACCATTATTACTATTATTATTTCTCCATGGGGTTCGCCTGGATAGCTACCACCCTTGAGCGTGAGTCAGCCGCCAAACGACTCGTCGTGTTCCGGCTGGGGGCTTGAGAGCCAGTTCTTTCTTTCTTTTTCTTCCCTCTTTTTTGGGCGACGATAGCCACTTACCATCAGGTGGATCGTCAGCTCGTTTGGGCGGCAGTTTCAAGGGGCGCCAAAATCATAATAATATAGTAAACAAACGAATAACTTATTAGGTAATCTATACATCTGTACATCTGTACTCTGTACAAATAAATAAAATTGGAGTGTCTGTTTCTAATATTAAAATAACCGCTTTTTATGTAAGTAGTGCAGTAAGTAATAAGTGTAGTAAGTAATAAGTGCATTTGGATGTAAACACAGTACATATACCAAAACAACATTTTTACAATTTTTGTCTGTCTATCTGTCTGTCTGTCTGTCTGTTTGTTCCGGCTAATCTCTGAAATGGCTGAACCGATTTTGACGGGACTTTCACTGGCAGATAGCTGATGTAACAAGGAGTAACTTAGGCTACTTTTATTTTAGAAAAAAATAATTTGTTAGGCGATAGGAAGTTCGCCGGGTCAGCTAGTGTTTATTAAAATTGGACGTATATTAACATTTATCCGAGGCACTATTTATGTGTAGTTATGCAGCGAGGCGGAGCGCAAGTCGCTGCTCGCGTGTGCGGGCGCGATGTGCGACTACGGGCTGCAGTACGTGCAGCAACGCACCGCCGACGGCCTGTACCCCTTCGTGCTCGAGCCCGATATATACAAGGTTGCCTTCTTTGGTATGTTCTGTGTGACTTGAGTATATGTATATCTATTATTATCTATATTTATAATTGATTATAAGATTAAAAAATAATACTAATCGCAATCAAATATAGCCTGTGTCACTCAGAAATAATGTAGATTCCTATTGGTGAAAGAATTTTTGAAATCTGTTCCGTATTTTTTGTGTTTATCCATTATAAACAAACAAAAAATCAAACATTTCTATATAATATTAGTTTAGATTGTGACTGTTTCATATCTGTATGTAGTAGATGTTTATGAAACTATTATATACATGAAGGGTGTTTGTGAGAAATAAAAACTAAAACAAACGTCTTTAGAATGTTTGTCCGTTCATCACGTAAAAACTACTGGATGAAATTGGATACGGTTTTCACTATTGAATTTAGCAGGTTTAAATTAAATTTTGGTGCAAAACCATTTTAATAGGATTTTTGAACAGGAAACGAAGAGAGAGTGCGCCCCCCTCCGCCGATACGACAAGCGATAGCCAGGGAACAGCAGCTGGAGGTTATACGGCGGAGCGAGGAAATGGTATTGCTTCATCATTTAATATACTAACATTATAGCTAGATAAATTTATCACCTCCGAAACCCCCTTCATACTAAATATCATGGAAATCGTTGGAGCCGTTTCCGAGACTCAGATTATCTTAATATTTATAAATTACGCATCACGTTGTTTGTCCGCGATGGACTCTTAAACTACTTAACCGATTTTAATCAAATTTGCACACCGTGTACAGTTTGATCTAACTTGAAAGTTGGGATAGTTTACATCTCAAAATAAATAAAAAAACTTTTGACAGAACGAAGTCTGTCCGGGCAGCTAAGCTAGTCTAATATATAAAAATCTCGTGTTACAGTGTTTGTGGGCGCAATCTTGCGAAACGGGTCGACCAGTTTTTATGATTTTTTCGTATGTATTTGGTAGATATGAGAATAAGTCATTAAGTATATTTCATACTATTCTAGGTTAATAGAGTTCTCAAGGGATCGGGATTTACGCGGGAAATGCTCCCACGCAAACGAAGTCGCGGGCACAGCTAGTTATACTATATTCATTGTAAAGGCGCATTAATGCGAAATAGTTTATCACGCGAATTATTGCACCCATGTAAACGCTGTGCAATAATAGACTAATTGCAAAATGATATATTACAATATTTTAACGCTATGTACATATTTGGCATACACTCGTACAAATAGTTTGGAATCACTTATTAAGTAGTTAGACCGATCGGACACACAAAATTATATTGTTTTGGCGTACAATAAAAAGGATTTTGATAAAAAAATTACTCTTGATTTTTTTCAAGGCTGTTCAGAAAATGAAGTATTTCACTAAATCTCCAGGATTTTATGTTTTTATGTCTTTATCCCTTACATAATTATATGAATGATGAGATTTGACTGGATAACATTTTTCTAAAAGTAATTATATTTGCAGGCGGCCAGGGTAGCAGGCAAACCCAAAACAAAAGAAGGAGAAACCGTCAAACCGATGAATAAACCGGTAGAAGAACCCAAATTAACAAGCAAGGAAGTTCGTCTGCCCAACCACTTACAACGACTTCAACCTAAGGCTGTCGAGAAGAGTGCACCACAGGTAAGTTTTAACATGCTTGTGTCTGTCCATTATAGAGCACAATCTCTCGTGTTCCTCCCCAATTGAAGACTAATGACGTTTTTATAGCCTTCTAGCTTCTACATCATATCATCACATCGTAACGCTAAAATCAATTATTTATTCATAATGATTGAAATCAGTGACCTGCTGACAAAAAATATTTAACCCTATTTAAGTGTTCTATGCTTGTCTATGGAAATAATTGGCATCACCAAGTTTGGGAGGGCCGGCTGTTTTCGCCTCTTAAGACACCGTGGTCCGCCGGCATTTGACTGGGCACACTATTCTTCTCGCTTCGGAGCGTCGATACGGCCTAAAGCAAGGAGTCATAGGTTACGTTTAACATCAAGTTCAGGTTTCCGACAAGGCTTAACAACATCCCGTCAATTGAAGTAAAAAGTTCAATTAATATTTCCTCCAAAAAGCTATTACATGACACGTTATGAAGCGAGAAGGCAACCTCATTCCGGTGTCTTTATGTGGGAAAGTCAACATTTATGGAAGTAGGTTTAAAACACTATTCCATCTGTCAGTAGCGGGCAGCGGTTACATTGCCAGTCAAATAGCGAGCGGCTAATTAGGGACCACACGTTTCTCCCGTTGTAGGACAGTCCGAACGCCGGGTTTTTGGTGGATAAAAGTGAAACGTTATGTTTTTCGCGCGGATCTTTTATTTTTCTATGCAGTCGGTTTTTTTTATTCTTATTTTATTTCTGTTCACACCGTTTTGTTCAATACTTGGAGACAAGGCGGTATTTTTTTCTTTTGAAAGTTTAATATAAAACAATTAAATCACATCCATGCACAATTCAAACCCATCCACAATTTTTGAACGATTTTATTGAACGAAGCCATAAATAAGTATTCATAATAATAATAAAATTATAATAAAACCCAGTGCATACGCAACGGGGTTTTTCCCGTACGGGACGGGACGTGAAGTTTTGGAAACATCGTTTCATAGAAAATGTATAGGATAAATGCATACGCAGCGGAATTCCGTACAGAACGTGGCCCATACGGGACGAGAAAAACATCGTCGGCGACGTCCCAGCTTAAGTCTCCGTCTTCTCACCACTTCTCTCCACTCTTCTCGTCTCATTTTATATCACCTCGCCTCACCTCATCATCTCATCACTTCCTTCTCTCACGCATGTTTGGCACGCTCTGCTAATACCGGCTAACACGGTTCTCGTTACGGCGTGAATGTCGCGCGGACATTGTTAACTCATATTTAATATGGTCATTGAGATATAATACTTTCCTCAAATGTCCGGCGTGCCCCCACACAGAAGACACACTCGGCTAATACCGGCTAACACGGTTCGGGGGCGGCAGAGGAGCTCGTTACGGCGTGAATGGCGCGCGCAGATTGCAGTTTACTCGCCTGATGGAATATATTAACGCTGCGATGTGATGTGACCCGCGTGCTGCATGGCACAATATTGGAAGGATTTAAGAATGGAGCGGGTATATTTATTGCGTTTTTTTAAGTTTCATGAGTAATGTTAATAAATAGTAACTTACTAAAGTTTTTGAAGTATGAGTAAAATGCAGGGTTTAAGATAATGTTTCGAGTTATAATATTTTTGTGTGCTTGAATGGGAACTTCAAATTTTCAATAGTTAACTAGTTAGTTACTGCTATATATTATTAATAGTATAATATAATTAATAGTATAATTAATAGTATATATATTATTAATACCTGAGAATCGCGGCGGCGGCGGTACTTTTGAGTTCGAACGTGAATCCACGTTCCCGGTAATCGACGAGTTAATAGTTAATTAGTTAGTTACTGCTTAAAGAATTTATATAATAGACAGAACAGTCTTTATTATTTGTAAAATTTATTGAATAATAATCGTTACGTCACGTTTACTGTTTGACTGAGAGAATTAATATAAGTCTTTATACATTAAGTCCACGTAGGTAGTATAATTTTAAACGTTCACAAGTATCTGAAGAATCAACTGCACTCCATTTTTCAACACAAAAACTAATACATTCACAAAAACGTCAGTGTAATTATGTTACTTTAATTAAATGACAATATTTTTTGGAGTTTACTCGAGTTTAATCGATTTTCATCATAATAGTATAAGCCCGGGGTATGAAAATTCATGGGGAGTAAAATCAAACTTTCTCCGTTACGTTACGTTATGCGTTATGTTCGTGCGCAACTTATCTTGCGCCCTTCATTTACTAATCTATATATTTTATAATCGTTCGTAAGGAATAAACTTATATTATTTTTTTAATTTTCACTAATCATAAGGTAATAAAAAACATATTGTTGTTTTAAAATACACCAATGAGTGTACCGAGTCACCTAGCGCACTCTACGAATCTCGCTAATTAAAACTGTGTTTGCTAGATCCAGCGCGTATTGTGTCACTGAAAGCTCGTCTTGCCATAGAGTAGATGATTTTAATAATGTATATCAAATAGCTGTTTAAAGTTGTTTGGATATATTACTCTCTCGTACATAAGTGGCTAAGATGGCTTAAAGGCATTTGCTTTCGTAAAGTTTTGTGCTTATGTACGAACTACGAATAGGTGATAGGAGTTTGGGTAAACAAAAAAGTCATTATTATTTCTCTAATATATTAGAGCATTATATGCATAGGTTACCATTTTATTTTATTGTAGTCAATAAACTTAAAATAAACAACCTTATAACTTAAACTAGAGAAAGAGCACAAACTCTTAGCAAATATGTAGATACTTCTCGAATTATATTTTGATTTTTATGGCTGAAGCCGACACACAGACACACCGACACACACACACACACACACACACACACACGCACGCACGCACGCACGCAAACACACGCACGCACACACGACGGGCTGGTGGTTACCACTACTCATGTTCGTAGCACTAAAGACGATATCTAACGCGTCAATACCCCCTAGTAATAAATTAATTAGTGAGAAAAAAACACTAGTTCGACGATCGAATTAACGAGTCGAATTAGTGGGAACAAAGCTTAAATATACGCCATGTACAATTGTACAGACACCGATCTGTTACAGTTTTATTATATGTACGTATAAATTCACCGTTATATTAAGGTATATTTGCATGCTACGATATTTCTGAATTAGTGATTATCAAACTATAAACATTTTTGACATTTAATATAGAAATCAATGGTGCATAAACACTTCTCCTTACGGGGTTTTGCATTCCTTTTACCGACTTCCATGACAGAAAAGAAGTAATGAAAGTACTCTAGAACATAGGTACATCTCCCTACGAGCTCGCAAGTCGTAATCAAGGCAATCTTGCGGAGTCGCCGCACAAAAAGAAATAATTAACCCATCCTCCACTCGCACTTGTCATACTCTAGTTTGCTTCACTGAGGACTGAGGAGTCTGACTCTGTCTTGTAAAGAACTCGTGTTAGAAAATAATCTGTAATAACACCTTTGCTAGTGTCAGGAATCAGTAAAAAGCCTTGGAGATTCATTTCTGTCTCTCATCTCTTGTTTTTTGTATGCTATTTGTGATCATGCTGTGTGCATTTATTCATTTATTTATCTACTCTTTATTGTAAACCTATATACTAGATCACAATGGGCGGACTTAATGCCTGATGGCATTCTCCGCCAGTCAACCATTTAGTTATAGCAATGGCGGACTTAGTGCTAAAATAATTTATTTACCAGATATTGCAGAGTAAGCTTAGCAAGACGACAATATTACATGACTATAATCTAAATTTTACTAACAAAAAATAACTGACTTCAATATTACTCAAAAAGTACTTATCTCGTTCAAATTTATGTGGGACCACATGACAAGCACCTGCTTTCGATTAAAAAAAGAATCATCAAAATCGGTTCACCCAGTCCAAAGTTTTGAGGTAACACACATAAAAAAAATACAGTCGAATTGGGAACCTCCTCCTTTTTTTGAAGTCTGTTAAAAATTTAAAATTGATTATTACTTGTATTCTGATTGTTATATGAAAGTAGAATTTCGATAGCGTGATTTAAAAGTCGTGGCTACATTTATGTATGTTTGCTACGATTTCGGCATTACAGCTGACGATACCAAAGTTACTAATAATTTTTTGATGCATTTCTCTCTGTTTAAAATCCTATCTACCGACCTTTTCGTGACAATTATTTGTACTTAATATACCTTCCATAGGTACGAAAAATCAAATACCAAAATCAATTCACGTCACAAGTCGAAATTTCCAGAAAATCATTTCTTAAAGTATAATTTTAATATTTAACGTTATTCCTTAAAACGGTTTTTAAATCAGTGGACTCCATCAAAAAAGTTGAAATTATGAATGTCAAAACAGGAGCTTCAATTTTAATTCCCATTAAGGGATGATGGTCTGAAGTTGTCAATGGCCGCCGCCCCTGTAAATACAATAACTAATCACAATAAAAGGGTTGCGGTCGTTTCTCTATTAAAAACTCAGTAAGAATTCCATCAGAGGGTTGGATAAGGGACGTCGCACATTGCGCTGATTTTCATTTGTATATTTTACTTTAACTATTACATTGTGTGATTTAGGTACACTTTATACTAATTTCAGTAAGTTGCAAATAACATAATTATATGAGTAACAAATCCTCAGGACAGTTAATTGGAATTACTTTTGTTGTTTTATCATTAAAAACTCATGATCATGGGTATTATTCATAATAATATTTGTTAATTATTTGCTATGTTTGTTACATATTTTTATCATCAAAAATTCGACTATTCCACTGTTAAACTAAATACATTCTTAAATTTAAATTCCACTGAAAAATTCCACTGTTTATGCAAAATTAATGTTTAAAAAAATCAATCAATTTGGTTGCAATTTAAGGTAGCTGTATCATGAATCATTCGTTTACATATATTTTTAGATACATAGGTAATTGAATTATCAAAAAATGTTAAAAAATCGGTTGTACCATGAAAAATAATACAAAGCATGAAATCTGTATCTAATCTGGTGTGCGTTGTGGCTTACGTCGGTTTTCTTACAAATTTTTCCTTGTGCTAATGGCGCGCGGTGGTTGGGGCAACTCGGTTCTTTCCGCCTTAAATAAATTAATTTTCTGTATTCTGTTACTCTATGGTATTCAGTATATTAATTGCTAAACACTTTTTATATAAATAGTGTGCCGACAATGGTATTAATGTGTGTCGCGGGTAGCATGGACTACACATATAACACATCACAACAACACCCATGACCCAAGTACAAATATTTATCTGTCACATAAATATCTGCCCCGGCCGGGAATCGAACCCGGGACCCCTCGCTCCGCAGGCAGGGTCACTACCAACTAGGCTACACGGTCGTTATTTGCTATTTGTATTGTAATAATATCCGCAAATGTATTCTCCCTATTGATATGTATCCGAACCAGTACAAAGAAAGTCGAGAATACTGAAAGGCATTAATAAGCTAAACGGGCTATCTAGTAAATTGTAGCTTAAAGTGAGTAGCCGAGAGGTCGCGTTAACAGCGAGTAAATTTATCACTTGGGCGGGCGCTGACCAACGAATGGCTTTAAGTACTCTAATGTTAATACACACTAATAGGTTTTTTAAACGATCCACTTTTATTACCCCTCAATTACTGTGCGTATGTACAATTGTACACGTTACGTTTGTGTAAGTTATGATACAATTTAATTATCTTGTGTAATGTTGTAGTTATTTAAAGTTAAAGAAATATAATAAAAATAAAAGTACCGGTAGAGATTTAAAGGGTTTCTATCTTTCGTCATTTTAATTTTAAATAATGTTAATTGGCTAACGATTGTAAAGTCATTTTGTAATAAAGTAGCTAACTACTACGGCTGTTGGTAAAATTTATGAAAATGTTGAATTTGTAACTGAAAATCATGTCTTGATATGAAATATATTGTGTGAATGTGAATTAAAGTCGGTTAAAAAGACGAAATAAATATAATAATAAACACTGACTTACAACGCTTGAACGTCATGTAAAAAGTAAAAGCTTAAAAGTAAATTTTGAAAATTGTCCAATGAAATAGCATAACGTCATAATGTTATTCAGAGCTGAAACCGCATGAAAACGTCTTGGGCGCGCCGTTCGTTCCTTTACCTCGTAACGATAAGCATTAAGCCCCGACGGTCGTAATAGGGGCAATAACACTCAGACGCGGAAGGAGTTGCCCCTATAATGCCCCGGGTAAACGAATATGCGAGGAAATTGCCGAAGGAGCGAGCGCAGATGTGATTGCGAGGTTCCGGATACTGGCAATCATCAATCTACGCCCCCGTCGCCCGCTCGCCCGTAAATCACGCTCACAATGGCCGCAGGAAGTTCTTAAGAAGAAAAACTATAGGTCATATCCTTCCTGGGAGGCGGCCAATCGGAAGCGAGGCCCCTTCCCCCCGCTACCCGAAGGGTTATTCGGTTAGGGCGAGATTTTTCCACGTCTGCCCTGAGGCGGCGAGTCGTCCGTCATCCCTGGATTATGCGTAAGCCCCCGGACGGGTAGTGAATAGCTCTTGATGCGCCGCTTTCGATTACCCTCTGCATTATTTATTCTTTGCGTGATACCGATCAGGATCGATTACGCAGACATATCGATTTTAAATCGAATGTTCGAATGATTATAATAGCGCTTGTTTATGATTATAACTTTTAATATGGTGTGGTGTATAACTAGCACTGTACTTCTAATTTCACTTTCATCTTACTCATGAACATTATACTTGGAAAGCCATTATTTTTGTATCGTGGTCTTTATCTGTATGGACCTACATACTGTTTTAAATCTACTGGTCAGTCAAGTAATATAATCATATGGTCCAGTCACCAGTGACCACTAAAGCAACAACCCATAATTGTCCCACTTCTGGACTCGGGGTCTCCTCTCACAATGTGAGGGGTACAGGCCATAGCTACCACTTCTAATACTACCACGCTGGCCAAGTGCGGATTGGTAGACTTCACACACCTTTGAGAACTTTATGGAGAACTCTCCGGTGTGCAGGTTTCCTCACGATGTTTCCTTCACCGAAGCAAGTGATAATTAACTTCTAATACGCACATAATATTTGAAAATTAGAGGTGCGTGCCAGGATTTGAACTCGGGCCCCTCTGTTCCAGAGACCAACGTTCTAACCGCTAGGCTATCACTGCTTTGTGACCACTAACATGGCATAAATATGTAGCTGTTAACCTGAATAAACCGTAATATAGACAAAAGTTATTGATAAATCGATTCTTTATATTAATTATCATAATTTAATAAAATTAATTAACGTCTAACCACCGTTATTGAATCCATCGAAACGGTATGAAATCTTTGACGCAAAGTATCCTTTAAATCATTCCATGTCAGAGGTGTTTCGGATCCGCGCCAGTGCGAATTATACGGAGAGCGCACACAAGTTTTTGCTCTGCGCTGCGCCCCTTTGTGCATAATTGTGTCAATTTGCGCCTCGGCTGCGTTAGATGATTTCGGATACGCCCATTAGAATAGTGTTATGGTCACAAATTTTCCTTTAAAGCAATTTTGTTGGAATTTACTGAAGTTGAAGCTAGAAACCAAGTTGCAGATTCTCTGATGGCTTTTAAGGATTGGAGTTAAGAAAATGGGCGCGAATGGTTATTGGACGTTGACAGTTGAATGCTTGTTGGTTTTTTTTTTATGGAAGTAGCCGGCAACCGAGATGACGATCCACCTGATGGTAAGTGCTATCGTCGCCCATGGACATCAGCAACACCAAAGGCATCACTGATGCGTAGCCGGCCAAGAAAGAGAGAAGAAAAAAAGAAAGAACTGGCTCTCAAACCCCCAGTCGGAACACGACGAGTCGTTTGTCGGCTGACTCATGCTAAGGGTGGTAGCTATCCAGGCGAACCACATCGAGAAATAATAATAGTAATAATGGTATTAATTAACAATTAAAATCAATATTATCAATATAATCCCTCGAGGGGCCCTACCACCAGCGTGTCGGATTTAGTCGCCTCTTACGACACCCATCCGGAATGGGATTGGGGTTACTATTCTATGCCGCCCCAATGCGGCTTCTGAGGGCACGTTCCAACGTCGGGCTTGGTTGTAACTTGTAATATTCAAGGGAGTAGATCTGACCATCAAACTGAACATTTCTATAGAAACAACTTTGGAATAAACTTAAAAACAGCTGTCCAGTATATGTATTTGGGTGGAGTAAGAATTGATGTATGGAACAACAGCTGATGTTTTTTCATGATTTCGATGTTGGTTTCATAGAGAAAGTTTAAATTGATGATCTGATAACTAATTCAAGCCCTTAAGTCTGTTACACCATATGGTTTTAAGTTACCTATATAATTTTAAATTATGAAATTGTATAAGTTATGAATTCAATGAAATCGAATAAATTATTTTGATATATGAAGACCCTGTAGCCTAGTTGGTAGCGACCCTGTCTGCGAAGCAAGGAGTCCCGGGTTCAATTCCCGGCCGGGGCAGATTTTTATGTGACCGATTGTACTCGGGTCATGGGTGTGATTGTGACGTGTTATATGTGTCGTCCATGCCACCCGCGACACAGATAATAAATAACCTACTGCTGGAGAATGAGTGTGCTAGCATTTATTTATTTATTTATTTATTCTACTTAGCAATAGGACTCGCTACAAACCTCTTAGTTTTAGATTCTATTGCTCTAGATACTTTAGATCCTGACTGTACATGAGCATGAATTATATGATATGTAACAATCAAATGAATGGCACAAAGGAATTGTTTCAAAAGTTTTTCAACGGCGCGCGCACTCCGGGTGTAGCTGAATTAGACCGCGCGCCACTGCGCTTGTTAGATAGTTTTTGCGCTGCGCCTTTGTACGCAATTGCATCAATTTGCGCATATGTCGGTTAGGTGATTTTGCTTTTGGATCCGTGATGAAGTAACGAGCTGCTTAATGGCTAATGATCATGAATTAATCTTTTGTTACACATTATTAGTGAACTAGTCTACTTTTAATGATGAATTGGTGTTTTTAATTTAAATATTATAGTTTATACTCGTACAATATAGAGGTAAACTTCTATGTTTATGTAATTATATGTATATTTCAATGTTTATGTAAATTAATTTTCGCCCACAAACATCATCGCGTTGAATAATTACATAATAGATTTAATTATAAAAATTAAAAATGCTAATCTCTCATTAGATTTATTTGACAAATATTTATTTTTAATGCTCGTTTTCGGTGCCGGAATTTTTTTATTGTTGTTAATAAAGACGAAATAAATAACTTTGAATAGTAAAAAGAAAATTATACTTATAATATGCAATTGGAATAAAAATCAAATTTTAATATGGAATGACGCCTCTAATTTAAAATGCCGTTGAAAAGAAATACAGTGGTTACAAATAGGCATAGCGTAGCCGCGGGCGCTGGGCCGTTCGTTTGCAAATTCAAATAATAGTATAACGAGCGGCGGCAGAGGGCGTGGCAATCGCATCTATCCAACCGTGCCCGTTTTTTGATCTTCGATATATTAAGCGTGGCTAAAATAGAATTTGAATATTTAAGGATTTTCTTTTTGACTTTATACGTTATTTTCTTAATTTTTTTTTTAATTTTATTATAAAAGTGCTAACAAATCTTAAGCATTATTATTTTCCAATTTATTAAGATTATTAGAATTTTCTGATGGGAGTATTTAATCGGTGTCAAAAGCACAGCTGAACACCACGCCCTCACTATCTACCTTGACTGGTGGATATTTGCGAAACCACATTCCGGTTCAGTATTACCTGGGTATTATTAACTGGGAGATCACGATAAACTATAATTTTCGCGTCATTCGCATCACGCGATCCATTGTCGAAATTTTCCGTCCCCTCCCGCGTGATTGTAACTAATCTTGTCGCTAATCCTAGTCCGATTACCGAAATGCAGTCTCCTCTCCCCAAATACAAACGTCCAAACGAGCTCAAATAATGCAGTTCTAAATTCAAACGTCCAAACGAGCTCATATAATGCAGTTCCAAATACAAACGAGCTCAAATAATGCGGTTCCAAATTTAAACGCGCGTATAATTTTCAAATTGGGAACGCGAACGCCATGTGCGACGCCGGAGGCAGCGTCGCGGCGCCGCGGCGTCTGCCCCTAGCTACTAACTAGAAGACCGGAGCGCATAGATTATGTCGGAGCGCTAATGTATTCACAAACGGGGTAAACATTTTATCGGTTTTTAAACCATGAAAAGGTTTATGCACTTTATGTTACTTTTGTCGCTTATTTGTCAATGGCGACTGTTTAGCTTAGGGTTCTACGAGAGAGCAGCAAGTACTCGCTTGAAATTTCAGTGTTGAATTTGATTTCTATATTATCAGATTATCAGATTATTATATTATCAGATCGACCGTCTTTGTTATCATATAATAAGAGTCAAAAAGGAAGACATCGTTACGAAAAATTAGTTAGGATTGCTGGCTAATCGCTACACGTATTCGCATTAGCACATTTACTTTTGTTAGACAATAAAACGTGTAGTGTAACAAGAAAATAAAGTTCCATCGACTAAAGCCACGGACTAAAGCTGTCTCATATCTGTGTTATATTACAGTAGGGACTGTTGCATCCTAATTAGCTGTAGCAATAATATTGATTTGATATGAAAACATAATATGAAAACTTTTCCCTTATGTACGAAAATTAAACATTCACACATAATCATCAAGTTTAAAACACGCATAATGGTATAAAACCTTGCTCGATTTATCTTCAAAGATGTATCGTGCACTACATTTTTGCAATTAAAAATCTGTAAAAGCTTAAAAGGAGTCATCATTAGCCAGCAAACATTAGAAAATAGGGCACATTCTATATGCAATTCAACTTTGTCGCCGCAAACTACATAAAAAGAAACGCCCTCTACAATTTGCAATTAACCCTTGCGTCGTTTGCCCGTGAGGCTGGAGTCAAAGCGGGCAGACTCGGCCTTTCAGAATTGTTTGCGTTAATCAGATAGCGTGGTCGCAATATGCCGCATGTTTGTTGAGCTACAAAAAGATGATTACCACAACGATTCTGTGCAACTGTTGCTTTTTGAGCGATTTGCCGCGAGCGCTGTGATTCAATGCAGCGACGATGGGGTTACGTTAACCCCTTACGGGTTAACGTATGGCGTGACCTATTCGGTTATTTTGGTCAGTTACTTCTCGAAATGGATGCCGTTAATGGAGTTGAACAGATTGGTTTGTTTGTTAATTACAAATGTGTATGAGTAAACTTTATAGAACGTATATTCTATACTAGATTCGTAGCTAAAGTAAAGTACTCTTCGTCGTATTTTTTTTTGTAAATCGTATTTTTTGGAACAATTGATTTTCTTGATCTAACCTCAAACCAAACACTCATCGGCTTAGTGTTGCTTAACAACGCCATCTACTGAAGTAGCTTTAGTGTTGCTACTCGCCAATAGATGTCAGGAATAGTTTATTGTAGCCGTTTTTCATTGCCTGAAAACACGGACAAATGACATTTACTAAAAATGAATCCTAGCTAGATAGATTTATCACCCCCGAAACCCCTTCATACTAAATATCATGAAAATCGTTGGAGCCGTTTCCAAGACTCAGATTATCTTAATATTTATAAATTACGCATCACGTTGTATGTCCGCGCTGGACTCCTAAATTACTTAACCGATTTCAATCAAATTTTCACACCGTTTGCAGTGTGATCCAACTTGAAAGATAGGATAGCTTACAATGTTCCTTAAGGCACAGGGAAAGTTTTAATAAAAAAAAAACTTTTGACAAAACGAAGTCTGTCCGAGCAGCTAGTAAATATATATATACAAGAATTGCTCGTTTAAAAGTATTAGATTTGATAAAAACCATATAAATAATACTGTCGGATAAAAAACAAAATTACAAGATAAATAATTTTTAGTTCTTTATAAAAACATTTAAATTTTTTACACGCTTTATTTAATGTTGGAAAATGAGTGTTACAGTGAGATGAACAGTAATTAGAAGAAAAGTAGGTTGATTGATATCAATCAATCGCACATGATTTAGGTTACTTTTATAATATAATATATTGCATTAATAAAATAGCTTCAAGAATCGTTTTTAAACACATCTGATAGTTTTATTGTATTTATAAATTACGAGTAACCGCCCTCGCTTTGCTTCGGTTTTCTTATTTTTTTTATACCTTGGGTTACATTATTGGAGTTTTTTTAAGGATCCCTAATTTTTTGAAAATATAATATAGCCTATGTTACTCGGGGATAGCGTAGCTTCTCAACAGTGAAAGAATTTTTTAAATCGGTTCAGTAGTTTCGGAGCCTATTCAATGCAAACAAAAAATCAAATCTTTCCTCTTTATATATTAGTACAGATATTTAGATAACGCATAATTTTTTGAGGTAATTTTTAAAGCAAATAAGTTCAATCTAATGGCATTACAGCTGTCTCTAATATGTTAGGCAAAATTTATTTTTTAATTCCCAAATTCATTGACATTGATAGGCGATCGATCAGAATTTTCCCGTAGGGATGTAGCACTTCTCAATTTAACGTTAAGTAACGAATCGTTTCCCAAATGTAATTTGCGTGAGAGCATGCCATCTTGAGTTTACTTGTGAATTTGAGGCAATCACCCTGCCGAACGAAAGGATCTGGGTTTGATTCCTGGAAGACGTAACGTAAGACTTTATGTCCTTAGATCTTAGTTTTATGTGATAACTGGGATCGATAGTAATGTTGTTTTATTATGTATCACAATATTTAATCAATAAATAATCGTTATCAACAACCTTTCGTCACATATAAATTGTGCCAATTCTCGATGTCGGATCGATAAAAATAAATTGTGGTTTTTGAGTAAATATTTTAGTGTTTCATCTTTGAACTTAAATACATATATACTTAAACGATTGTATATTTTCCTCCAGGCTCCGTGAGACCTTCCTGAATTGTTTATAGGCTTTAAGGTTATTTAGAAGGGTCAGGCCAGCGATACTTTATTCCACGGTTTTATTACTGAAAGCCAACATGAAATAGAATGACATTATCATAATAGTTTCTTCAGAATAGTATAAATACTTGTAAGTGGCTATTTGAAGTAGTTTCATAATGTATTTTCATGTGGTTTTTATCATTATTTTGTGAATTTGTTTTGGAAAGATCCCCATATTAGCTTAGAGCTTAGATAGATATTATAATAGCATTTAAAGTTTTAATTGAAAAAATATCTCAGATTTTAGAATAAATATGATCTACTACTATAACATTTTCAAGATTGCGTGGGGTATCACTGATATCTATAATTCTTTGGGTATAAATAGTTCTGACAATTAGGTATTGACAGAAAAAGATAGTAATCAATCAAAATTAAATGTGACAGACAGCGTATAATAAATCGTTTTAATTACCAATTAACATCATAACATTAATACACTTTATGCCCTCCAAGTTAATAAGGAAATCTTAACTTGTTAACAAAGAATAACATCTAATTTGGGTACTCACGATATATGTACATATATTTTGTACGCTGATATTTCGAACAAAATGTTCAGTCCACGTCCCACGTTGAGTTTAGTTTAAAATCATCTAATTTGAGCTTTAATTTACAATGGCATATGCGCCCCAACTCAGACTCAATGATGGTTACTTAAATCGCTCCTTAGTACAGAATTTGTATGGTGATTCTTTACTAAGGAGCGATTAAAGTAACCGTTAGTGACTTTGAGTTGGGGCGATTGAGTCTCATGACGATGCTGATTTACTGGAGAGCTCTTTGACATCATACAATGTAATCAAAGTGGGTTGCACACTTTTGTAATGGTGTAGTGATTAATGTGTTTAACCGACTTCAAAAAAGGAATAGGGTATCAAATCGTCTTGTGTACGTTTATATTTCTTTTTCTTAGTGATACGTTTACCGACTACGTGTTTCTTTTAAAATTTACTAACACTCACTTGTTCACACTACCATCCATCATTGCGCCCACCAGGTCGACAGTCGGTCATCTAGTGCTTTAAGCATGCAGTCAGAACTTCCAATTACAATTATAATCTGAATTCTGAAAAAACTACTCGTCAGATCTAGCTCAAATTTAAGTGGGACCATATGACAAGCACCAGCTTTTGATTAAAAAAAGAATCATCAAAATCAGTTCACCCAGTCGAAAGTTCTGAGGTAACAAAAAAGAAAAAAATACAGTTTTGAAGTTGGTTAAAAAAGAACCAACATCAATATTAACATATTTCACCTTAATGTAAATTGAACTTCAGACAATAATACACCGTTACAATAGTACATGTGAAACGTCATTTATAGTCGTTAACCGTGAGCCGGTTGCCAATTTTTTTCTCATAAAAGTTTTGCAACAAGCCCCGCTAGTTCCATATAGATCGTAAACACAATATCGCGTAAGCGCGGGGTGTTTCTATTTACGACTAGGAACAAATAAGTATCGGCCCAGCCTCGGGCGTTTCACAGAAACAATGAAAAATGACCGGCGGAAAATTGCGCGGATTCGGAGCGATCCGACTTACAATACCTCTCGATCCGGTTGAGTACGGGCTGGATCTTGAGTTACTGTTTATTATTTTATTGTGAACTAGTATTTTTGTTTTATTTTTAAGCAACTATGGTGATTGTGCATGATTGTACAACAGTGATAGCCTAGCGGTTAGAACGTTGGTCTTGAACGGAGAGGCCCGAGTTCAAATCCTGGCACGCACCTCTGATTTTCAAATATTATGTGCGTATTAGAAGTTAATTATCACTCGCTTCGGTGAAGGAAAACATCGTGAGGAAACCTGCACACCGGAGAGTTCTCCATGAAGTTCTCCACCGGTGTGTGAAGTCTACCAATCCGCACTTGGCCAGCGTGGTAGACTATGGCCTGTACCCCTCACATTGTGAGAGGAGACCCCGAGCCCAGCAGTGGGACAATTATGGGTTGTTGCTTGTTGTTATGGTGATTGTGTAGCATGAGGATGTTTTTTTTATGGAAATAGCCGGCAAACGAGTTGACGATCCACCTGATGTGGCTATCGTCTTACGCCCCAACTCAGAGTCACTAACGGTTACTTAAATCGTTCATTAGTAAAGCATCACCATACATACTCTGTACTAAGGAGCGATTTAAGTAAGCGTTAGTGACTCTGAGTTGAGGCATTTAAGTAGGACTGTCTAACTGTCCAATGTTCCATACTTGGATAAGTAAAGTACACCTTTTATCTTCTGGTATTTCCAGATCTGGTACATTTAATCCCCGACGAAAAAAGGGGGGTGTTATAAGTTTAACATGTCTGTGTTTGACGTATCTGTGTGTCTATCTGTGGATCTGTGTTTGTCTGTGGCATCGTAGCTCCCAAACGGATGAACCGATTTTTGATCTAGTTTTTTTTATTTGTATGAAAGGTGACTTCATCGAGAGTGTTCATAAACATAGCTAATATGTTTAGTGAAAATAAAACTGTTAGGAGTTTTTTTTTTAATTTTAATTTAATATTATAAAAGGATGAATTTCATGCTAAATGACAATCTTCTTATTACTCTTGTCTCTACGAAGTAAACGATTCAAGTCCTGTCTGATGGGTTCTTAACTTCATACTCCAACAAAAACAATTGAAGCTCGGCCAAAAGTATCAAAGCCGAAAGATTTTATGGTTAGATCCATACAACGGAAACGGTACATCGCGAGTATCAAGACACATCAGAGAGGTGTCGCACCGGCTCGCCGGCGCCCGAGGCGGCCCTGTCTCGTCGCGCACTCTATTTTCCTATTTGCGCGGCAGATTGGCTCTGATTGTATTGTTTGCGGCGGGGCGGGGCGATCCCCTCTGCACCCCCTCCCTCACACCCCTGTGCACTCGTGCGAATAAATGTTGTCTACGCGATATCTATGTTTGCGATAAATATTTGAGAGAAAAATGAATGTTTAAACTTATTCCTGTCTGCGGTCATGGTGCGGTGGGAGATTGGGATCGGATTGAGATTGGGGTTTAAGTGTAGTCAAAACATTTTAATTTATCTACTCTCAACTCTAATTTCATAACATTTTTTGTAACCAAAACAAGTGAGTGAGAGCTAATGAATTGCAGGATTCAAATCCAGTCTTCAGTTAGGTATGGCATAAAATACACACCTAACTACGTCAACTGTATTATATTTCATAAATATCACATCAACAAAACATCGTGAACAAAATCGACATCAATAAATCACTCCGCGACTACACAAATATACCAAGATCCTGAACATTATTAACCCAGAAATCAACTTTCGCGGGGAAATCATCACGTGATTGACAATAAGCCCGATATAGCCAATATCGGGGGCTGTAACATACAACGTCGTGTACCGATAACTTTTATGAGTGCGAAATTGTGTTTATGCCCGCATGTGTCGCGATTTACCGACGGATCGCGCCCCGGCCGCGTAATCGAAAATATTGCGCCCGAACGAAGTTACGACGTGGGGCAAGTCATGGACGCCAGCGGGAAAAATATATAGAAGCAATAATAGAAAGATATGCTCATGCACACGAAGTCACTGTAGGCTGACACTGCAGCTGGCCCTGCTTTGCTGGTGGTAAAAACATTTACTGTTGTATTGGTGTAATATATCTGTTTCTGTTTCAAGGTTTGTGTGTTGTGGGTGGCTGAGTGTACACAACAACCAAAAGATAAAAACAAATATTTATCTAACGCGTAGGTTGTATATAGTAAGGATGCCTTTCTGTTGAAGGACAAGTCATATAAAACATATAACATACGAGTAGTATGTTTGGAAAGAGATCTTATTTCTTCTGGATTGTAACCGCGAGTGTTAACTAAAACAGCAGGTCTCTTTATTGCAGTTTAAGATTTTTTAAACCGACTTCAAAAAAGGAGGAGGTATTCAATTCGACTGTATTTTTTATGTTAGTTACCTCAGAACTTTCGACTGGGTGAAACGATTTTGATGATTCTTTTTTAACCGAAAGCTGGTGCTTGTCATGTAGTCCCACTTAAATTTGAGCATGATATAACTAGTAGTTTTTGAGTTATCCCTAATTTTGATGTCGGTTATTTTTGTCAAGAATTGCACTAAGGATACATATCCTTACTTATCTTACAAGTGTATTATCTTCTTAATAATATAAATTATGTGTCACGTTGTTTGTCCGCGATGGACAAACTTAACCGATTTTAATCAAATTTGCACACCGTCTGCAGTTCGATCCAACTTGAAAGATAGGATAGCTTTCATCTCCCTTAAGGCACACGGAAGGTTTGAATTAAAAAAAAACTTTTGACAGAACGAAGTTTGTCCGGGCAGCTAGTTGTTTATTAAAATACAAAATAGAGTTAGACCAACTATAGCATAAAAACTTGTCGATGTGAGAAACAGATTAGTAATACTCGTAGAAACCGACCGACAGTCCCTTATAACTTAGAGCAGCCTCCAGCCGCGACGTCGATACAACGTTATTGTGGCTCCAGTCTCTCTTGTAACAAACTAGTAATTGGTTTGCTATTGCCTCCTGTTTGTTCTATTGATACTGTTTGCCTATCAATTTATTCCAGTTCGTAATTGTTACGCACAACGTGAGTGTAAGTTGATGGTATTGGCGTATAATATCTGTTGTTAAATGTGGTTTAGTTGTTGTTATCAGGGAATTTATAACTTGTTATATTAATTTAAAGGTCTCGGTTTGAATTAGGTGATATCTTTTATAAAGCGTTGTCATAACAATGAGGATTTTTGATTAAGGACGAGTCGACTAAGCTCCAAAATTGAAAACAAATAAATATTTAAAACAATATGTAGATAGCAATGCAATCGAAAATTAACTAACCCAATTTTTTTTTTGGTTGAACATAATCAATTTACTACTCCTAATAGGGTAACAAAGTTGTATAAAAGTACGATAAAAATTAATATCGAGATTGTACTACTAGGCATATAAAATATACTATGTATGTACTATTATATAAAATATATACTACTAGGTATATACCTACTCTATATACACATATGATAATTTTTTATTAAATCACAATGTAACACTTAAAGTACATTAACCCATCAAGGCATATCGTAAACAAACGTGTTGGAAGCGGTTGTTTTTAACCAGAACAAGACAAGTTACGTGTCGAGTGCCACCTCTTGTGTCTCATCGCGCGGTAACGACACAGTCGCCACAGCCGCTAACGACCGCGCCTCCTTAACACCACGCGTTAAACTCCTAACTAGACAACGCTTTAAAGCCTTGGTTAGAGCGTAGCGTTATACGGAGTATTTGAGCGTTTTGAGTCAATATATAAAGCTTACAGCAACATACAGCATGAATTTATACCATGGCATAATGCGCGGCATGCAACGTTTACAGACGCCTTAATATGTACAACGTTTTGAGCCTACATATATGGCTTCCTGCAACATACAACATGAATTTATACCGTGGCATAACGCCCGGCATGCAGCTTTTATAAGTGCCGTAATATATAGAGCGTTTTGAGCAGCATTTGATACAGCAGATTAACATACAGCATGTCACATTTATACCACGGCATAATATAAGCTTCCGTACCCGTAACGAGCGCCTCTTCTTAGCGCTCGGATTCAATTAATTTTTCTCAATGATAAACTCTGTCATGTTTACAGCATTAAGTAATTAATTTACAGGATGATGATGATATGTTGAGGATTAGTTGCATATTATAATGTATTAATTTATAACGTGGCATAACACCCACATGAACTGGTTTTTACAGCACAGCATATATACAGTATTCTAGCTCTATTTCAGTATATTGTGTAAATATGATCTATTGCATTGACGAAGCCTAGGAAATCCTCCTTATCAATGCGTCCTGCATTGTTCAATTTGATACTATACACTTAGGTCTGGCTACTTCATCAATCTAAGGCCCATATTAATAAACTGATCTTAGGATCTCAAGAAGTGTGAAAAAGTGACTTTTGTAAGGTCTGAAATCGTGCTCCTGAACCGAAACCTGTTTATTAATATGGGCCTACAAAGTAATAGTGTAAATCCGTCCCCGTCCCGTCTACGTTACGTATGCGACCTTAAGTTAACATAACGTGTAGGCCCCATGCATACGTAACGGGCTTTTTCCCGTACGGAACGGGAAAAACATCGTCGGCGTTCCGTACGGTATTCCGCTGCGTATGTACTATCGTATACATTTTCTATGAAACGATGTTTCCAAAACTTCACGTCCCGTCCCGTACGGGAAAAAAACCCGTTACGTATGCATTGGGCTTTCTCTACGCTTGTCTACGACCGAGGCCTAAAGGTCGTGTTTAATTGGCGATGCGCCGCCTCGGGCCGCGGAAACACCGCAAACAGTATGTTTTTTAATTGCGCGAGAAAAACACGTTTGTGTTTCTTACAGTTACGTACTTTTTACAGATTAAGGGATACATCTGTTTTTATTGTTATAGGCTAATGTAGTTCGTTTTAATTCTAAACTATTATGGAGACCCGTGTAGCTCAATGGTTATCATGCCGGATCGCTGTGCCAAGGGTTCTGGGTTCAATTCCCAGCGAGGCGGAAAGGTGAATGATGAGTTGGAATTTCTGTTCTCGGTCTGGGTGTGTGTGTTCTTGTCCTTGTGTGTCGTCCATGGCACCAACGACACAGGGAATCTTAGTGTGGGGCTATCAGTGTGAAGCGTTATTTATTTATTTATCGATTTTAAATAAGCGGAAATCAATTCGACATGTGAAGGAAAATTTAAATTCAGGTTTGTGTGGTTTTGTATACGACTTGCTGACACCAATATTTTATCTCTGTAGGTGTACATTTACAATTATAAGAGCCAATTCATAATACATTCAATTTTGTTTCAGGTTCACAAAGACTTCTTCGGGCGGATAGTTCCTCTTTCACAAGTGCAGAAACAAGGTAAAGTATACGTTGAAAAATATCAATACATGCCTTTAAATAAACATTAAAAAATCTGATAGGGTAAAACTCTTATCTGAAGTAGATTAAAGGTCGATGCATACGTGACGTGGACGGGACGGGGACGTGACGGGACGTGAAGTTTTGGAAATATCGTTTCATAGAAATTGTAAACGACAGCGCATACGCCACGGAAGCATGGACGGGACGGGAACGGGGCACGCACGTATATTTATGCCCCGTCCACGTCCCTTCCCCGTCCCGTCCACGTTACGTATGCAGGACCTTAAGTCGGGGCAAATCATGACATCTAGAACAAATACAAATACTTACTACTGTAATGTCATAACACATGACATGTTGTGCCCTGCGTTACTCTATTACGAAGAATTACATCACAGGCTTATACTACTCATAACATAACATTCATCAGTCTTCAAAAGTTCAATTTCAAAGTTACTTCAATATAACCAGTCCTAACCCGTCTGAATCCAGCAGCTATACCCAACTTGTTCAGGTCATTCGAGCACACATTGCGAATATTGCGATACATCAAAAACAACACATTACACGAATATATCAAAGCGATAACACATTACACATTACATCGGCCTCCACTCGGCATTACAGAAGCGCTCGGTATTATCACATAACGTTAATCATACGTCGAGTTACGCCCGCCTATTATTTTCAATTACCCCGCAGGAAGGGTTGTTAATATTCATTCGCCGTCACCCGCCCGGGAATCGAACACCTGATCCACGGTAATCGCCGTACTTAACCGATTGTCTGCCGTTCTCATATTAATCCGGATAATTCGGTCGTGGAAATTTTAATAGATCTTGAATTTCTTGGATGGTTAGACACTGGAATATTAGGAGCGGGTTGATTAATGAAAAATGGTTTTGTTATGATTAGTTTTAATGTGATTTTATTAAGAAATGCGGTATCTAAATGGAAGATTTGTATGTAATACAAATTATTACTTACTAAAATTGTTTTCGTTTCATGAGTATAAAATGTTTATAGGCCGTTAAAGGAAATAATACCTACGTAAAATAGTATTGTAATCAAAAATAAACTTATCCTAATCTATACTAATATTATACTCGTAAAGAGAATTGATTTGATTGTTTGCATTGAACAGGCTCCGAAACTACTGAACCGATTTAAAAAATTCTTTCACTGTTGGGAAGCTACACTATCCCCGGGTGACATAGGCTATATTATATTTAAAAAAAATTAGGGATCTTTAATAAAACTCCATTATTAACCCAGGGTGTAAAAAAAAAGATAACCGAAGCAAAGCAAGGGCGATTACTCGTAATATTATAAATGTGAGAGCTTAAGATGGTTTAGGGTCTTTTTGTCATGCGCTGACAGTTATACGTATTAAGATTTATGTGTCGTTTTACATCGAAATTAAAAAGACGTTTATGTTGAAAGCATTTACACGCCATAGGCCCTAGCAACATTACAAGGTGCAGTTTTTAGTGAGACATAAGAAACATCGCCCCTTACTTTCTGAAACTCACGGTAATAACTCACTGTAGAATAAGCCCTGATCTCGTCTGACCAAGTCAAGAATCTGGAACCCAAGAAAGTCATACGGTTCATTCTGACGGTAGATTTAGACATTTTTTATGTATTGCGATAAAGATAGCAAACGAGCTTGCAATGGCGCCATCCCTGCCGCCATGGACGTCTGTGTCAAAACTCAAATAGGTTTGTAGGAGGGACTATAATCAGTAGGTCCTGTTAATATTCAGTGTTAATAAATTATCAGTTAGTTATTATTCGTTAGTAAGACGACTGTGGAAGTTAGAACATAACATAGTTTTAACAGACTTCAAAAAAATGAGGAGGCTCTCAGTTCGACCGTATTTTTTAATGTGTTTTACCTCATAACTTTTTAATGGGTGTACTGATTTTGATGATTCTGTGTATATTCGAAAGCTGGTGCTTGTCATGTAATCCCATTTAAATTTGAGCGAGATCTGATGAGTAGTTTTTGAATTATCTCTAATAATACGTATTTTTCGAAGACTGTTTCTTTAATTTCGTTTATTGTTTTAGTAAAATTTAGATTATGCTACAATATATAAACTTTGGTCACTGTTGCCTTATAAACCCTTACTTGAAATTTACCACTGAAAACTAAAATGAAGGTGGTAGAAGTCAGGAGTTTAATATATCATTCATAACAACATAGCTCCCTCGCTGACTCCGCCTCACAATTCTCGTTAAGATAACTGTTTAATAATCTCATCGCTCGCTAATGGCATTCAGTGGATCCATCCCAACTCCGTAGACCGCTACGAGCTACGAGCTACGAGTGACGTAGACGCGCTACGATTTCATTGTGAGATTGATGAAATCTCATCTTGTTTCAAATATTACGTCTTAATCATTATTTCAATAATTAATATTAAACGTCTGTAATTTATTATTTAGAGATTTAGTAGACTTTCAGAATGCTGGCTTAAAAGAAAATGATAAAGAATGAAACGGAATAAAACTCAAGGGCATATTGTAAAAACTTAAAAACAAACCTTATTTTTAAATATAGGTACCATACGCAACATATTTTACAATAGGGCAAGTCAGTTCAGAAATTGAATAGAATGCCTACCAATATTTGCTTGCCTCTATCATTACGCTTAAGATTGTGATATATTTTAATTAAAATCAAAATTAATTAACTATTGGCCTATCAAATTATTTAAAAACATATACATTTTATGACGATGAGTTGAAGTAAATGTAAACATTCCTTTTAAAAAGTCCTAAATCACGTCGACACATCGTTTTAAAACTTTTGTCTCTCTCATTAAAACTATTATTTTTGAATACAAAATGAAGAGATAGGAACTGGCCTTATCCAAATGATTTTATGTGGTATACTAAATACTGATGTCGACACAATGCCTAGTGCAAATTTTAAATAATTATGTGAAATAGTCATATGTAGTTGAAAGTTACACGTGGATAGCTTAAAACCCCTCTCAGAATGGTGGACAAGTTGTAATGGGAATAGTGCAAAATTAGTTCTCGTGACAATATTTAGTAAATATCTAGTTAACAAGTGCTATCCTGAGGCCTGTCTGTTTTTTTTTTTAATAATATAAATAAACATAGTAAAAGCCTACATAAACGCACCCTCGTTTTAGTAGTACCTAGTATTACCAATAATTACTATTATTTCTTTTTTGGTATTACCTTTTGTTATAGGAGTAAAGTGATTACTTTTATTACTAAATAAAAAACGCGGTTTTGGAGGAAAAAATAAATATATTTTTAGCATTGCAGTAACACTTATTATTATTAGTTTTAGCGATCCATTTGTGTCTCGAAATACTCAGACGGCCAATGGAGAATAAAAATAAATTAGTCATTATTTAACTGGGTACAATTAACTAATTATCTTATCACTAAAATAAATTATTTATTAAAAAAAACATTTATTTATTCATGTTTAAATCAATCGTAAATGCAAAAAACTCATAATATTAAAAGGAATTTGATGACCCTAAATAAATGTTGTAACAAAAATTTTATCCGGCACAATTTGCTAGCATATCGTTGAAATCGACTTGGCTGTTTGATTTACCGCTGTAATAACCCGCCTGATTACTTGATTCCTCTCAAATTCTGTTAATATTCCCTCTGGTTTAATTTGCCGCCCGATTTCATTGTTTCGACGTATTGATATTGGCTAAAGTAAATTACTGCCGGTATCATTAAGTAAATTGATAATTTGGAAAGTTACTGAAAACTGAAATTGTATTTTAATTATTTGTTTTGTACGTTTGGTTTAATTCTTTTGGAATGCATAGGGAAATAGGACGACCCTGTAGTCTAGTTGGTCGCGATCCTGCCTGCGAAGCGAGGGGTCCCGGGTTCGATTCCCGGCCGGGGCAGATATTTATGTGACAGATAAATATCTGTACTCGGATCATGGGTGTATGGGTGTTATTGTGATGTGTTCATGTGTCGTCCACACCCGCAAAAAAGGTAATAACCTACTGCGAGGGTATAAGTATGTTAGCGTTTATATTTTAAGACTAGTTGACTCGGCGAACTTCGTATCGCACAACAAACTATTTTTTTTTCTAAAATAAAAGTAGCCTAAGTTACTCCTTGTTACATCAGCTATGTGCCAGTGAAAGTCCCGTCAAAATCGCTCCAGCTATTACAGAGATTAGCCAGAACAAACAGACAGATAGACAGACAGACAAAAATTGTAAAGAATGTGGTTTTGGTATATGCACCGTGTATACAAACAACCAAATGCACTTAATAAAAAGCGGTTATTGTAATATTAGAAACAGACATTCCAGTTTTATTTATTTGTATAGATGATGCTGGAATTAAGGAATTGTGGAATAAAGAAATTTTAGTCAAGTACATAATTATTCACCTAAAGCAAAAAAAATGTTTAATGTCAATAGCTAAGCCAACGTACGCGGATTACCGCCCTCCATAGACAACCGTTACTCCGAAAGGCATCACTGGTGTTTAGACGGGCTAAAAAGACAGAAGTTATTCTTAGAAACAGTAATCAAAAATCGTTAAAAAATATTCCACGATGGCCAAGGCAGGTAAATGATGAACCTAATTGAACTCTTCAATGTAATTCGATAAGCTGCTGTACAATTGTATTTTGTTGATCAATCAAATCTTGCATTACTTAATTTTTTACATAGTTTTGGTACGTACGTTACATAAGCGGTATTAGATTTTACCTACTACTGACTGAAAACATAGTGCGCGTAAGCATTAAATAAATAAATAAACGCTTACACACTCATACCCCCGCAGTAGGTTATTTACCTGTGTCGCGGGTGGCATGAACTACACATATGTAGGTATAACACATCACAATAACACCCGAGTACAAATACTTATCTGTCACATAAATATCTGCCCCGGCCGGAAATCGAACCCGGGGCCCCTCGCTTCGCAGGCAGGGTCGCTACGAACTAGACTACAGGGTCGTCAAGCTTTTGTTCATAGTAGCTTCATAGTGGCTAGGTTGTTAGAATATTGAAGACCATAGAGATAAAAATATCTCGCTCATTCAGTGGAGAGGTATGGGACATTTAAGGGCCGTGGTGATAAGAAGTTTCATACATAACGGAGTGCGGGAGCCACGCATGGCCATCTACGTCATTGTATTATGTTATCAGCAGATTAGTTCTGTGATGAGAGTCTATTCAACACACGTTGGAGTAGGTCAAGCGGTGGACATTGAACACATTGCCAATGCATGAGATAAGTATCGCTAAGATCACTGCGCTTGCGGCTACAGGGTGGTCATAATAGATCATCGTATGATGTATATATAGTTGCATGGTTAGCCCTTTCATTCAATGCCATTCAACAACACGAGTAAAAGTCGATTAGTCCAGTGGCTGAACACAAAGTTCAACAGAACAGCTAGACGATTCTGAAAACATTTTTTGTTTGATTTATTTATGAGACAGCGTGCGGAAGTTCCCATCTTCCAATGAATGTGCCCATAAAGTCCGATTTAGGCGTATTAAGCAGTTAAGTAGATAACTAAATTTAAGTGAATAATGTTTAGTGCGCGTCCAAACTTAATAATTTAGTAAAGCTCTTTAGTTCATACAATTCTTCACAACCTACTTAATTACTTAAGCATTTTACTAAATTTTAACTAAAAAGTGCCTGTCCAAACGTGTTAAGTGATAAGCCCCGCCCACCTGCTTAACAGAAAATAGGAAAATTTCTAAATTACTACTTGCGTATTAAATTTTAAAATTGTCCGTTTACACGTATTAATTTACCTTAAATTTAATTAACTACTTACGAGTAATACGTGTAAACCGAACATTATCGTTGGTCCGACTAGTCGAAGAGTTTAGACTTTAGACTGTGGCTCTAGTGTGAGATAAGCATAACCCATGTGCAAAGACTAGGCAGGGGGTGATTAGAGTAAACGAGTATCTCACCAAGATTACATAATGCGATAGCGCGTACAATGGCAGCAATTAACTAGCGCAAACAGCGCTGGCGCCCCCGCCGCCCCCCGCCGCCCCCCGCCTGTAGAACTCGCGAGGCTAATGGATTGTCTGCGATGATGTATGCGCTGCGAAATTAGTTTCCAGTCTCCAGTTTAAATGGATAGTGACCCCGAAATCAGTTTTCGGTGCTCATGTGACGTGACCGCCTTTGGAGACCGTCTTGTGGAATAATGAGGCTGTTTGTTTTGATCATCATCACAGACTATAATTGTTCCATTGCTAAGCTCATGTGTCTATTGCTCAAAGCGCAACTTAGCTAACTTTGTACACTTGAGACCATTGCAACGAGCGTTTGGCCGAAGAAAGTCTCATTAGGGGTCATCCATAAATTACGTCTCACTAATTTCATGACTTTAATCTCTCCCCCCGTCCTTGTCACAGCTGGTCACATTTGTGAGACCGCCCCTCCTATTGTGACGTCACATATTATGAAATCTTCCACCTATAAATTATTAAATTAAAACATCAGATCCGAAATAAGTTTTAATTCCATTAATTGTTTTTTTAATATTTACCTATACATACCAATTATTCGATTTTGGAATGTGACGTCACTAAATTTAGGACCCCCTCCCACCCTTTGGCACACAATGTCACACTACATCGACCCCCCTCCACCCCCCTAAAGTATGACGTAATTTATGGATAGCCTCTTATAGTTTTAATGTTTTCTTCCTTATACATTCCCCCCCATTCTTTATATAAAATGAATATTTCATTTATTTAAGACTATTTCGACGTAATCCAAATCTTTTCTCTCCATGTACCTACAATGCTGCAATGATCAATAAAAAATATTGATGCAATTTTAATCAATGTAGCAGGATGTATTTCACGTTTTAATTTGAATTTATAGCCGCGTGTGGATATTGTGTGCCTGCTCCGCCTCTTGTACCATGTAATTCTATACGTAAACTTATACGTAACCCATATGACATGAAATACTTATAGAGATTACCAGTTGCAATTAAACTACTTTGTTAATAGGGTAAAAATCGTATTTAATGCTCATCGCTTTTTTCTTTTAAAGAATTTGCCAAATTTATGTTTTAGAATTTTTCAAATGATTTATTCATGTAGACAGCGCATATTATAAAAATCATATATTCCTTATTGAAGATTTGTAAATTGTCAATTTGTCTTGTATGTTATGGTATGGGTAATAACTTATTACATTATTATAAATATACTAGCTGACCGGGCAAACGTTGTTCTGCCAAAAATTTTTAGGAATAGGGGGATGAAAAATAGATGTTGTCCGATTCTTCACTCTAGCCGATATGCACGCAAAGATTTACGAAAATCGGTCGTCGTTTCGGAGGAGTTCAACTTTAAAAAAAGCGTGACACGAGTATTTTATATATTAGATGTTATTAATAAATATAACATATATACATATAACTAATAACATATATTTTTGTCGTAGACGCTGCATCAGACGCTGTTTCGTCGAGCAACGTGTTTTACCAGTATCGAGAAGGATTCAACAACGCGGTGCGGCGCAATGTGCGGATGAAGGATTTGCTGTAAATGTAATAATCCTAACAACAGTCTACAGCATTATCAAAACAGTCTTCTACTGCTCTTATTATTCAAATCATAAAGTTAATGTGTTCAAGAATAATCATTCACAATTGTTATAAAAATAAAATAAAAGAAATTTCAGGGACTGTCAACCTGGTCCCTGAAATTTGTCCGTACTTACAGCGCAGATAAAATCTGTGTACGGTTTTATTATATCTAAAGCAACTGATCATTTAACTTTAACGATAAGTTAAATATATGAAGTGCCTTATTTCAATAATATTATAACCATGAAATTTCAATCTATGATTGTATAAAAATTCGTATGTTTGTGGTCGCAAAGCTCGAAAAGTAATTGAGGAATTGACTGGAAATTTTTACACAAAATAAGTACAGTGTAAATCAATACATGCACATTATATTTTTTTTACATTTATTCCTAAAATACCTAGAGAAATTACAAATTTCAAGCGTTTTGGATGAATTTATAACTGCTATGGTGATTTTAAGCCACAGCGAGCGAAATTAATACTAACATAAATAACTTTGAGACTGTCTTTCTGTATATAAATCAATGTTGTTGTCAGTTTAATTGTCGGTATATTGTTTATTGAATATTGTAAGGATTACCTTTTGTACTGTCGTGTTATCTAATTACAATAAATATTATTTATTTCAATTAATACTTTGCTTTCATTGCATAATTTAACTCCATAATACAAAAATGTTGTAAAATACACGTAAATTGTACACGGTAGTGATGTATATTTTAACAGTCCGATTGGATTATATGTAATCTATACTACTTAATATTATAAAGAAGAAAGATCTGATTGTTTGTTTGCATTGAATAGGCTCCGAAACTACTACGAACCGATTTGAAAAATTCCTTCACTTGCACCTCGCTGGGAAGCTACACTAACCCCGGGTGACATAGGCTATATTATATTTTCAAAAAAAAAAAATAGGGATCCTTAATAAAACTCCAATAATGTAACCCAATGTGTAAAAAATAAGAAAACCGAAGCAAAGCGAGGGCGGTTACTCGTTACTTATATTTTTATATTAAAATATGTTTATGTGGTCAACAGATATTCTATACGAGTATAACCACAAGTAAACAAATGACAATTTGCAATTACCTAAAGTGACTGCGTTGTAAACTTTATTCATAAATACAGCAACTGTAATATTTACGGCTGTTCCACCAAGTTCCTCTCGCCTCGTTCATATACACGTTAATTGAAAATAAAATGCTTCTATAAGTTACAAGTTTGTGTTTAAATAACACCGCGTAATTACAAACTGAGAACAAACTTCATACATAAATACATCAAGATATATTTATGAGACTTGTTCTGAGATTATTATTTATACAGATTGTTCCACTCCATTAAAAGTATCAAATGAAAATCCAACTCGCATCTTAGTGCTACATTACCTTTGAGCACATAACAATAACAATTTGTAATTAATAAAAGCGAGTGTTTGTGTACTTTGTTCATAAATACTTCGGAGGGGAAATTTATGGGCGTTGTTCCCATTTCGGCGTCAATTGCAATGATTAACTGCAATGTAGTATAAACTTTGCGATATGTACCTATAGCTATCATTGTTTCCGTTGTGCGTCGGGATTTTATTTATTTTTATCTCTTAACTAGATATTCACTTAATTATACTAGTTGTGCCTACGACTTCGTTCAGTGGGAGCATTTCCCGCGTTAATCCCGATCCTCTGGGAACCCTAATCAACTAGAGGTATGAAATATACTTTACGACCTATCGGCCAAAATACACAAAAAATTGCATTAAAATCGGTCGAGCCGTTTCGGAGGAGTTCGACCACAAACACCGTAGATTTCTGTTCAGTACTTTCTGCACGATGCATACAAAGCTAGACATTAATTTAATTACACGTAATTTTAATAAAAAAAATTGATTAAAAAGATCAGCCCAATACAGTTAACGATAAAATCACTTTTACTTCAAATCACAAAGTAGATATACACCGCTTTTCTTTGAAAAAAAGAACTTTAAAGTAGCCTGTATCGTACCTTTTTAGATTGTTGATTCTAAATTTATTTTGGAGTAATTGCAATATTTGTGCATCACATTGTTTTTCTACCACTTGGCGTCAAAATTATGTTGCAGAAAATAAAAACCAAAAACAAAGTAGACGCGATTTTCTCAGTGTTTCCCGATATTTTAACAAAATTACATAACGCAGTTGTAAAAACTATCTGATAATACGTGGGAAAATATATCAAAATATCTGGTCATCTATGTAGTCAAAAATAAAAAAAGGTTAAAACAGTCAAATTTCTTAATTAAAATTTTTTTATTAGTTTTTTTTATTGAAATAGCCAGCAAACGAGCTGATCTGATCCACCTGATGGTAAGTGGCTATCGTCGCCCATGAACATCAGCAACACCAAAGGCATCACTGTTGCCGGCCAAGAAAGATTGAAGAAAAAGAAAAAAGAGGCTCTCAAGCCCCCAACTGGAACACGACAAATCGTTTGGCGGCTGACTCATGCTCGAGGCTAGTAGCTATCCAGGCGAACCCCATGGAGAAACAATAATAGTAATAATTGACAATTAAAATCAATATTACCAATACAATCCCTCGAAGGGCCCTACCACCAGCGGGCGGGTTAAACCGCAGAAGAAATAATAGTACTTATAATATCGTAAGTAGTTAAACTGTGACACTTCGAAGTCAGTCCCTTTGGAACTTTGACACTACGAAGGTAATTTCGTTCCAAGAGTAAGTCAAATATGGTCAAAACCACCTAAATCTGTGGTCAAAGTCATAACGGAACTATTATATTTTTCGTCGTGCCCGTCCGTCCGTCCGTCCGTCCGTCCCTCCGCAGCATAGCACAGACACCCTTAGAATAAAATCTTCAAAAATAATTTCAAGGTACCTCCCCTACAGGTTATTATTTTTAGATTCAGGGGTGAGTTAGAGATAAGTAGGCACTATTGTTTCTTCTGTAGTTAGAGTCAAGTGTCGTCAAGCCCCCCTCCCCCTCCTGTTAGGTGTTCGATATGTAAGAAAATCACGGGGTAGAGTAGTATGAATGGAAAACTATTAGCACATAGCGCGTGGCCAGTTTTTCACATTTGGTAGGTCGAACCTCAAGCTATCTTCCCCCTTAGGTTGATCCTTTACTTACGGGAGACCCTTTACATAAAAGAGAATCGATATTTTATTCCTGACAGCTTCATACAATACTCCATTATAATTATTTATTAAGCTTCATGGTAAGTATTCGATTACTAGTTATGAATGATCGCACTGCGAAAATGTATTCGTACCTACGACTTTTATATTGCGAGTGAGAGGGAATGATAAGTGCCGCCATTTTAGATTCGTTTCTTTAATGGCGCGAGTAATACTAGATTACTATACTATTGTACTACTTCTACTAGATCCTAGACTAGTAGGATAGTAATCTAGTTGTGGTAGTAGTAGTACACTAAAGGCACGGTAACTAAAGCCCAATGCATACGTAACGGGTTTTTTCCCGTACGGGACGGGACGTGAAGTTTTGGAAACATTGTTTCATAGAAAATGTATACGCAGCGGAATCCCTTACGGGACGGGAAAACATCGTCGACGACGTACGATGGTACGGAAAAAAAACCCGTTACATATGCATTGGCCTTAATACAAATCTTGTGCAATTTTTGGGTCACCCATATATGCTCAGTTATAGACCATTTTTAAACGAGTCTTATTTGGTAAACTATGCTGTATAACTGTACGAAACAAAGTTCTTCGTTAAAGCCTCATTGATCTTTTAGATTCCAGCGTTTTTAGTTCGTTTGGCACTATGTTGAAGTATGGATGAAGCTATCCAGGGACCTCCGATTGGAAACTACTATCCTGATTTAACCCTTAGCTACTTAGGTAAAGACAATATATGAATATCCCACCCATCCCAGAGGCGATTCGCCTCATCTTTCATATTGCGTGCCGCGAAGGACTGGAATACCTTGCCTGCGTGGGTGTTCCTGTCCACCTACAATGTAGGTGTATTTAAGAGAAGAGTGAATAGGCATTTATTAAGTTAGTGCGTTCACCATCTTGGACTCCATCGCCACTTACCATCAGGTGGGATTGTTGTCAAGCACTAACTTATTTTATGTAAAAAAAAATCTTATGTGCAACCTATTCTTTACCTTGTCCGTCGAAATTGAGTAAAAATATGAGGAATAATGTCCTCGTAGAATTATCAAGTTAATTCCATGACTCGGTGGGCAGGAATGGTAAGTAAGACACAAACTCCGTACATATTGGTATATTTCGTAATAATTCAAACAACTAATCGTGTGATGATAGTAGTACATAATAGTTACATATTTATAGTATGGTACAGTCGCGCCAACAATTCCACGAATCGTGCATACTGCAGTATTCATTCTCCATTCTTCCTTCACCTATATACAAACATGGCGCTCTTAAAGATACAATAACGTTAACATTAAATCCTATGTGTAATCTAAATAATAAAAACATTAAAATATGTTCAGTATAGTAGTTCACTAAATCTCTCTTATATTAGCATTTATAGATAGAACATAATTTTATAGGTACATTTACGTTATGAACTAATGGAAATTATAAATCATTGCAGTACAATGGAACTACGTCCAATGAAGTCACTTATAATAAAATGCATCCTTCGACAGGTTAACAACTTAAATTACATAAATTGAGTTTTATTTTTTAATTACACTTAAAAAAGGCAGTTATTACCTATATAATTTAAAATTATACATTTAGTTTTACAAATGAGAAATTTATATTTTTAGCCAAATTTATTTGCTACCAATGCATTAATTAATGACAAGTTTTAAAGGAAAATAAAAACAGATTTGTTTTTATGTTCGTGTTACCATTACATGAGTTCTTACAATGTGTGAAGCGAGGTGTAAAGCTAGAAACACTATTGAATCAAAAAAGTACACAATGACGATTCATTAGTTTGCAAAATTGTTCATGAACTACTAATATAGCATACACATTAATCGCTATAATTTTCTTTATAATATTTAAGATATACTAAGTATAAGATTTATTTACATTTACGTTAAAGAAGACAAAATAACGCTATTCACAACAGTTTGGTCGAATACTGCAACGGTAGTAGTCTATCACTTATATATACAAGTACCTAACGTGATTAAAATTTATTTAAATTTAATTTACAACTTCACTTAATATAGATAAACCATGAGACTTATTCTTTACATTATTCATTTATTTATATTTTATTTATGGTTACTTAATATTATATGAAGGATAACTGTAAGTTCCTGATGATAAAACATATAAAGTTTTGGTTTAGCAGTTGCGACTAGCTTCTATTTCAAAGTAACTATGGCACTCAATGTTTTCAACATATTACACTCCATCCATCCATCCTACAGTAGCAGTAGAAAGACAAAGCGATTTATTCTAACACTGCAAACACACTTATCATTGTGGCTCAACCCACTTGCCCCAAATCTAGCAAATAGCCCCAAAAACTGTTATTTTTTCTACAATTGTTGACAGAAGTATGTGCAGCCCACTAATTACATTCCCGTGTGATATACAGTATGGCCGACGTATATTGGCGCGTCTGAACATAGGCTCTGCGAACTTTAGCGCATGTACGAGAGAGATAACGATACGAACATGCTAACGTGTGACTTAGACGTAATACGCCGCGTACCGAGTATTGCCGGCGCAGCATTCTATGCGAAGTTCAGACGCGCCAAGATACGTCGGCCGTACTGTACATAAGTACCCACTCCTACTCATCTTAATGCAGTTATTCCGAGTGTACACTATTCACTGCATTGCTTACAATACATGTACAATCTATAAGCTCAACACTTTGGCAATGTTCTAACGATATTAATTTGGTAGATACAAACATCGACAGAAGTTCTCTGTAAATTGCAAACAAGGTGAGTAAATGCGGCACATTATATGTACCTTTCGCCAAAGATACACATGAAGTGGAAACGTAACTTCGAACATGATGGAACGTCTCAAGCTTGGCTCCAAGGGCGGCTTAGCGGTCCATTGCACCTTTTACTATTGAAGAACTTTGGAGCATGGCTTCTCGCAACTCCAGAGCAACTTTGAGCAGGGGTGATCCTAGGGACTAATTAGGTATAAGTCCAAAAGCCTATTAAGACTTTTCTTAAGCAAAGCCTTTGTAGAAAAGTCTTTAGATTAGGACCTGAATAACAAAGTTAACTCATACCTATAATAACAACAGAACAATGTAGCAGAAGTTTCGGCATTTTGCCATGCGCAATCGGAAGTTGTCCAGTTTCAACCCATTAATGGCCCTCTAATGACTGACTTCCGAGTCTCTCTCTATTCTTGAGCAGCCCAAAGCATACTCCACCACGCTGCTGCAGTGCGGACCAGTGGAGGCTATTCCTAAATGAGTACATTTCCCTGAGCACTGATTTCCGAGGCACGATTCTTGAAGATACCTAAAGTATACCTCACCGCGGTGCTTCTACTACGGAATACTGGAGGCTATTCCTATTTGGGGACATTTACTCGAGATGTTTCGGGGTGTCCGGCGCGGGCGCGGACTGAGCATCGTGTGGCAGCAACTGCAGCGGTAGCGGCGGCAGCTGAAGCGGCAACGGCAGTAGCGCCCGCGACTGGAAGCTGGCCAGCGAGTGGAGCAGCGCGGCCGAGTGCTCGTGCGCCTTGCGACGGAGCTCGGCCACGCTGGTCGACCGCGCCTCCTCCTTGGGGCAACAGGGACAGGGCGCACCCCAACCTGCAGGCAAAGGTGAGTTTTAAAGGTAAAATAATTGAAGCGATTTTAGAAATTAAGTTTATAAGAAAGTAAAACCGGGACTACATGGATTCTACAAATGCATGACAGTAATATTTACTTTCTATTTCCATTTCAACGGCTTTAAAACCTTGAATTGAAACATAGTATTTCTTTGCAACAGTAGCAAGGTGTTCGCCACTTAGCTAAAACTTGACTTTTCCTGAAGATGCAATCCTTGCATGGCAATATTCCCAGCTCCAACAACACTGAGACTTGGTTTGAGATCTATAAACCGTACGTAGACTTTGACTCTGCTCAGATAACAATGAAATGTACTAGATGACTGACCTTTTCTTAACACGAAAAATTTAAAAGTGACATGAAAAGGCTAACGGTAAGGTCGAATTTGGACCATTATTTTTGTTCGGATAATTTTAAGTCTGATCAAATCATAAGCAGACACGCTTTATAGATCAAACCCTTACAGTATCTTGCTTCATGATTTAAGTACTGTTTTCCTGTTCAACTGTTCAGTAGGACAACTGAACCCACCTTTCAAAGGGAAGAACGGCTGCGAGAGATGGTTGAGGTGCTGCGAGAGGTGCGACAGGTGCGGGGGGAGGAACAGCGGCGGGGGTGGAGCGCCCTGGGGGTCCGAGCCGGCCGGAGACGACCTGAAGGCTCCAGTGCTGCAACAAACACACACAATGTTAATATAATGTTAACAAAACATATTATGCCCAAATCTAAAATTACATTTCATAGATGGCAAACGATACATAAGATAGGGTTAGTCCACACGGACATATGAAAGGGTTAAAGATTCAATCCAACAGGGTTTCCTTGTTTGTGTCAAATAGCAAATGTTAAGTAGATACTACCTACTTACTGTTAATAGTAGATTAAATACTATTGGATTGAATATTTAACCCATAAAGGTGTTTACCTACTTTTAATTGTGTTGTTGGTGACCCTACTCAATTCAACGGTTCGTCATTAATAAACAAAAGTAAAATACATTTGGAGCCAGTAATAAATAAGTTAGCAACAATACTCCCAATAGTCGAGGAGCTCCCGAATAACATGAACTCCATTATTATTTATAGCAGCTCCGTCTGCGTAGTGCAAAATTCAAAACACTACATCGCATCACAAACGAAGGCGAAGATTGGAGACAATGAAATGAACAGGGCCGAGGTGTCGCGCCACTCCGCCATTCCCTTAGTGCATACTTGATGTGCCGCTGCAGAACGCGCAAGTTATAAGAACTGGCGAGACTTAGGAACAGTGGCGTAGCTAGCCCTAAGGAGGCCCCATATCAATATTTGTTGTGGGGCCCCCTCAACGTTAGCTATTAAACATAAAAGGAGTGCCAACTGTAGCGGCCGCTGGCGAGCTTTTTTTAGGAGTGTTAGTGGGGGCCCCTATACGCTGGGGGCCCCGTATAATTGATACGGCTGATACGGCGATAGCTACGCCCCTGCTTAGGAAACTATTGTAATTGTTAACAACATACATTGTCTTACATACATGGTATACATTATCTTGGGTATGTGAATGAAGTTTGCGCCATGGCGGCGTCAAGTTCACGAAAACCTTCCATACAAATTGTTCTGTTTTAATATTTTCCAAGACTTCATCAGCAATAATAGTAATTCTGATCTCTTGTATTGTTTCACTCTACTATTGGATACAGCGCTAACATACAATATTTTCAGACGTATATAAAAATAATTAGTTGGATTAATTAAAAACTTCTACAGTAACGTAAAAAATGGATTAAGCGGTATAAAGAACGACTCTAAGAGGACTTTTTTGGGCTGGCTTTTTTGACAGACGAGTTTTTATTATTAACTAGTCAGCTTCGATTATATGAAGCGTAACTAAACAAGAATCCTAATCGATGTTACATTGTTCCCTAGTAATCTAGTATTGTTTTCCTTGTACCCGCTCGCCGCTTTCCGCTTCCCGCTTCTGGATCCCCGCTCGCCGCTCGTCCCTACATCACGAATTCCCCTAGGCAATGGTTCAATGGAATCAAAGGATTTGCGTTCATTATAGGCGCTAATAATTGATGAGTGCGCCAACGCCTGGTCATCGTAGAAGCTAGCAGACTATTGACCACGGGACATTTGCCGTAGCGAAAAATCGCGCGGTGGGAACGGCGAAGCGTCAAGCGGCAAAAACAAATGTATAGACATGTACTGGGCATGCCACGCAGAGCGGCGAATGGCGGAGCGACCGGCGAAATGTACCGGGCGAATCGCGCGACTTGCGGCGCGGTGGGTGACTAAAAGAAAAGCATGAACCAGTATGGAGCAATCCACGGAGTCGAGCGGCAGGCGCGGCGAATAGTACAGAAACCAAACGAGCTTAGTTGTTTTCGCCAGGAAAAAATGTAGGTACACGGAAACTTTTATTGCCAAAATACTAGTTAGACCAGCTATTTGGAAGTCTGGCCACCCACAGATATAAATATAGTGAAGATATTGTGGGAAGAAATTAAAATAATTCCTATTTAAATCGCTTTGTTCTCACTAGTTCGATTCGTTATTATAATTCTATCGTCGAACTAGTAAGATTTGTTCTATCGTGGAACTAATTAATGAATTTAAAAATAATTCTCCTCAAAAGAATGGTGTGAATCATCCTCTCATTTTCATATCACATACTCCACAATATCTTCCAAATATTGTCTTTAACCAGAAAACTATTATTTTCGACTTTGTACCTTCTTTGCCCCGAGACTCCTTTAACCATTATTCGCTATTCCTCATCTATACTAATATCTATACTAATATATAAAGAGGAAAGATTTGATTTTTTGTTTGCATTGAACAGGCTCCGAAACTACTGAACCGATTTCAAAAATTCTTTCACTGTTGGGAAGCTACACTATCCCCGAGTAACATAGGCTATATTATATTTTCAAAAAAAATTAGGGATCCTTAATAAAACTCAAATAATGTAACCCAAGGTGTAAAAAAATAAGAAAACCGAAGCAAAAAAGAGCGGTTACTCGTAGTTTATAATTTGGCCATCCACGCACCCTTGAAAAATTCACCTGTATAGGTACTGATGGAAAACTATTATTTGAACAAATAGGAGAGCACCTTATACTGGTCTGTGGTCAAGTACTACCCATTAAAAAATGAAAAAACTTAAATTCTAATCATACTTTATTGGTTTATTAGTGATAGGTTACTGGAAATTCCATTATAACCAAGGGTCAAACCTACCGTCTTCGGGCGACTAACGAAGCGTGGCTCTATTAATTGGTTTTAGGCGGGCGGAAGCAGGGGACAGTTGGAAAACGTCCGCCTTGAGAAGTCTGGAGTCTCGTCTAATATGAATATTCAACTAGCGAATTGAATACAAGAAACAACAAAGAGAATTGATGTAACCCTTAATACCGTTATAATTGTTTTGATTAAGACGTCAGCGTTACTGAGTGCTGTGTAATATTCATGATTGTATATTGGCTTTACTTAAGGAATATCAAATATTCCTTAATATTATGTATTAATGAATCTATGGTTTCTCTAATGGAGGCCATATACACGATCAAGTGTACTTGATCAAGCGTCAAGCAGACTTGACGCGGCATCCAGTATACTTGATCGTGTATGGCCACGGTATAGCTATCTGGCCACATATCTATCTCATGCACACTGGATGGCGCGTCAAGTCAAACTGCAAATTTGACAAGTCAAACTGTAGAGTTGATTAAATACATTTGATCGTGTATGCCCTCCATAAGAAAACCTCTTAGCCTTAATCGCTTTATTTTATTGATATTGACCAGCTGGTCGGCAATGATTCCTCTGGACAAATGTTCACTGAGGCTTTCGGTCAACTAGTTTACCAAGTATAGACAAAAAGCACTCAGAACTGCGGCCACTGGCGATCAATCCATACCATCCTCTGATCTCCTTCGAAGCTGATTAACTGTATAGATAAGATAGGTAGGTACAAGAAATAGGTATACATATACTAGATACCTAAAAACTTGCATTAATGCTATTCCTACCTTGGTATTTTAAAAATTCTGAAGAGTTTTATTATTCACCTAATTCCCTAATTCCAAATGTATAATAAATTAGTAAGATGTACTCGTAGAATTACCATTTTCAACGCGTGATTTTGGTAACCAAACCTCTATGATAGTGTTAGGCCCACATTTACAGCCGACTATATCCGGGTATGTGTAGGTAATGAGTGTTCAATTATTCATGCAATTAACTGATTATAGCGCCGCCGGGGGACGCCCCCTGGCGACACCTACCGGAGGTGTTTACTTAATCTGTTAGTGTACGATGAATGTTTAGCTAAAGCTTTACCTAAAGCTTTACGTGGATGTTGAATAAATGTAGTTTTTAAAGGGAAGTGAGCGTTCATGATTGTACTGTGAATGTAGTGTAAAGAACAGAGTAGGTAATAACACTACTATTTATTGAGCATCTAAATAAATAGCATTACAAAGTAAATAACTAGGAGGCAGCCCTATTTTTAACCAGCGAGGCAACCTACAGCTCTTCTTTAAGGCTTTGGAGTTAAATATACAAGATGAAAGGATAGAGTACATAGTAAGTAAATAATAGGATGTGCCAACTATATAAACGAGATATAAATATAAGAAGGATTTGAAAAACTAGGTACTTTGGAAATAGATACTAGATACTTTGAAGATAGATAGTTTTTTTGGAGGTCAGTGGTAGATCCAATGTCGTTTACAATAACATGTACCTTCTACATATAATTATATTATCCGCTTCTCGAAAGTAATGACTAATACAGGGTCTGAATTCTCTCATTCCACTTACATTTACAACAAATGAGACTGTATTTTATTATAGAAACATTTTATTGAAGAGGTTCTTACGAACACATATTTGGAGGCATGGCAATGTTCCTGTAAGGATTCCTCAAAGTAGGAAAATATACCTTTAGTTGAAGTACCTAATAGTAATACTGTACGATGTGCATTTCCTGTGTGTATGTAAAATAGTCTGGAGATAAAAAAATTACCTAGTTAAAGATACATTTCAGATTCAAGAACCTTTACAAGATGAAGGCCTCAGTGCCAAATGAATTTACCAAGTTCCTATATAAAATAAGCCCGAAAATTGAGCCAAATCGCCCCTTTAGACTTGTTCTTTTATAACATTTCACTACTATTTATGGTCAAATTACTTCAGAAGACTTGGCAAGCTTTTCAGGACGTTTTCACTGACATGAGATAGTTTTGAATACAAAAGGCGTTCTAGTAGATACAATAAAAGAAAAGTATACTTACAGAAAATGAATATAAATAAATAGATACCTAAACACTATAAATTATTATATAAACGACATATTCATTACGATGATTGTTTTATAAGACTGATTGTTTAAAACTAATTAATGAGCGACCCTAACTAAAAGTAGACTTAAGACACCTGGGGGAATTAACTCAGGTGAATAAAGTCAACGGCACCACTTTCTGGCATTCGTTTTTTGCACGACTTTCCATTAAGTTGTTCACTATATACTGCTAGTCTGCTACGACACGTCATTATCACCATGAAACCTGTTATTGTAAATATGTCGTACAGTATGTATGTATGTATGTCCTCACACAAGCTCATATCTCAATCCAGTTACCATAACCACTCAGAGCGTTCTAAGTAGAGAAGTAACTTAGTAACCTCGCGCCTGTTCGCGGAATTAGTGTCAATTTATCCCGTTGCATAATTAATTTTCATTTGTGAGCATGTATTCCGTTACACAACTATATTTTGATCATTTATTCATAGCCCGCGTCAGATATTTCATGACGCCCGATTCGATCAAAGACGCCATTGAATAACGCGATCTCGCTTTACTTAGATACGGTTCAATGGGATGTTTTCTTTTCATGTTAGCTTTTTGGACATTTCATTCACCTACTACCGATAGTACCTACTACCCATAGTGCCACGGGAAATTCTCCCCAAATCTTGCAGTTGCAAACAACCTTATTTATAGGTATAGAAGTTCCAATATGCTATTTTATTATGTGAAAGTTAATATTTTGATTTATTTTTGTCGTAAGATGTCAAAGTATACTTCGGTTCGGTACTACCAAATATTTAGTCGGGGCGTACGCGTAGGCATGGTGCATATATGTATACCTAAATAGCAGTTTGAGTTGGACTCATGATGGATGGAAGCCATCTCCATAAATATATATACCAAAAAAATCTATTCATGATATCGATGGAATAAAATTTTACAATATCTCAATGAAATGGGTCTCATTGTAAAAGAAGTTTACATCCATAGACCATGTAGGTACTTATAACATGAGCTTGTTTCACCATCTTCAAGTAGAGTCCTGAATAAGCTATTCGCCGGTTAAAGTGACGTTAAAGTGTCATTTTACATACACGAAATGTCAATTTAACCAACGAATAGCTTACTTCGGACTTACTTGAAGATTGTGAAACAAATTAGGGCTTGTTTCACAATCTTCAAGTAGAGTCCTGAATAAGCTATTCGCCGGTTAAAGTGACGTTAAAGTGTCATTTTACATACACGAAATGTCAACTTAACCAACGAATAGCTTACTTCGGACTTACTTGAAGATTGTGAAACAAGCCCTTAAATCATATAAATAAAACCTATGATATTATTCAGCTGTCAACAAAATAGGAGACATTATGCAAACACCGCTTTACGTATACCTTAAAGAAGAAAATTAAATTTTAAGTGAAAAGTAGGTACATAACTAGTACGAAGGCGGGCGGGCCTAATTGCCAATTTTCTCTTTACGCCATTTTTTAGCTTTTAAGGAGAAAAATTCGTTAATGCATATTTAATAGCCATAATCGTCTCTCCCTCTCACGAAATTACGAGACGCAGACGCTCGGTTTTTTAACTTTTGTATTAATGGAATACTAATAATACTTAATCCGAGTTTTTCTTTGGACGGCATTACCCGTTTAAAAGATAATCCGATGAATTTGAAATAGGAATAAGTTATATACCGCAAATCTTTTTTTTTTAATTTTTGTTAAATATTTTGTTTTAGAGACCGGTATCTTGTGGCTTTTAATATTACAGGTTTTTATTATGTGTTATATTTACTAGTGTATAAAAACATAAAAAATTAAAACTACTAGGTACCTACTATCACTACCTGAGTGCTAAATTAAACTAAATTTCATCTAAAACCGGTTATTTTAAGATGTTGAAGACCAACTTCTAGGATTACTTAGATGGTCTACTCGTTTACAGAATTTTAACAAAATTAGAGAAGATTATTTTAAAGTTAAACTATCCCAAATAAAAAAATAATTTAGTCACAAACCTAAGAACCATAATTCAAAGGAAAAAGCTTTTCACCATCCCGACTCCGCGACTCCGTACGAAATATCGCAAACGTACGTCAACTCCAATGTACTCGTAGCATGACTGTTGGCTAATCCACTCGCATTACTATCTCTTACCAACTATCCGATCTCTTGGGTGGACCGTGGACCCCACAATCATTTCTTTGAGCCCGCCATAATCCTGCCTCATGTATAATGCGTGCATATAAATTTCAATTTTAAACCGGCGGGCTCGAGTTACAGCCATTTGTGGAATTACGCGGCGACGTGGGGTTGTTTAGACCTGGTAGAACGAGACGGTAACGTCACGACTAGTGCGGAAAATGATAAAAATATCAAAGGATTTTGTCATAGTCAAATGGTGAAATTTTTACTCAGGCTTTGATTAATAATCTAAACAAAAAATAACCGACTTCAAACTTACTCAAAAACTACTTGTCAGATCTCGTTCAAATTTATGTGGGATTACATGACAAGCACCTGCTTTCGATTAAAAAAAGAATCATCGAAATCGGTTGGCGTGATATTGAGTTATTCGTCAATTTGTCGCGTACATACTTAATGCAAATTTAAGACTTATATGGTTTTCTCATGGATGCCATTGTCAGATCTCAATAAAATTTAAGTGGGACCACATGACAAGCACCAGCTTTCGTTTAAAAAAACAATCATCAAAATCAGTGCACCCAGTAGAAAGTTCTGAGGTAACAAACATAAAAAAAAACAAAATACAGTCGAATTGAGAACCTCCTCCTTTTTTTGAAGTCGGTTAAAAAAACGCGTGTGCGGTTTTTCGTGACCGGCGTTTTTGTGTCAACACGGAATTGTTTCAAATCTTAAAATTTCACTCTCATCATTTTTTTCCATTTATTTCATAACTCGCCTAAAGAAGTATAACTTCAAAAACTGAGCATATTTACCAACATAATTAAGGAATATTTTGTTACTCATAGTTTATGGTACCAGAAAAATGAGTAAATAGCCCAAATGTTCAAAATGTCTCACGGCATAAATATGATGGTAGCTAACTAGGCACATAATATACCTTCACCTCCAAACACATGAGGTACTCGGTCAGGATTGAATAGCATCGATGACATACTAACTTTGTACGTTGATCACCAGTTTTCACTTAGTTGGATGGCACCGACCACACTCGCTTTTAAAGACTACTTATTTTCAAATTTGATTTCTTTCAAAAAGAAAATGTAACTAAGTAAGTAAGTAATAACTTCTCCACTAGCCGTAACCGTCGCGTCCCCGTCACGTGCCCTATAAATCCACGTTAGTGCGTCGTAGTGGAGTACATAAGTAATCAGGTAATGCGCCAACTCCCTATGAATAAACAAATGTTACACGACCATTTCGCATTTGTTTTTTCATGGAGACGTAAAATCGCGTGTGTAAGACCTCTGTCGCGCTGCAATAGAATTATGTATGACAAAGTGACCATTTCGGAATACTTGCTTTTTCATGATGATGCCAGTATGCTTATTTACGTCACAACATATTTTTTATGACAAAGACAACGTAGTATCATCAAACATTTCTAGGTTTGATATACTTTTTATTTTACTGTACCTGCGTACTTTCCACTTTTCTACAGCTAGGCATAGAAAGAAACTCTCAACCAATTTGTTAAAACTGAAAGTATCTACAATTTTAAACTATAAATTATTTAAGCATAAGTTGGATAACCTAGAAGTCATCGTTGGCCGCATTATGTTATGACGACATTCTAGGTACATTTTGAAATTTTTGAATGACATTGTATATTATGATATAATTGGACTAATGTAATTTGATTTGATTTATTATTATAATTATTTAATTTTATTTATTTAAATTTGGTATAATTTATTGACATTGATTGTAAGTTGGTATTATATTAATTCGTTATTATCTGACATTTTGACATTTGTATAATTTTAGTAATTATATTTTGACATAGGATTTTTAAGTTATTAATGGGTACTAAATTAATTCTTATTTGACATATTGACATTTGTGTAATTTTATTAATATTGGACATAGGATTTGGAATTTTATTGATAGGTATTGATAAGTATGTAAAAATGATAATATTTTTTATTGTTAACATTTCGATTTATTTTTGTTATTTACGCTAACGCATTAGGATTTCCCTGTAATGTTAGTGTATCATTGGAGTATATAAAAAAAAAATCACTAAATGATAAGTATTTCCCGTCAACTCAGGCCTCTACGTGGCGAAGGTGTAGCAGTGTGAAACGATTGAGTAACAAAAAGTTAATTGTAAGCTCGCACTCTACGATACCCCGCTTATCTAAATGTAATTTATAATGTATTGTATTTTTAACATAATACCTTAATACATTAACCTCCTCCTTTTTTGAAGTCGGTTAAAAATGAAGAGCCCTCAAACATGTTAGAAGTATTCATGCTACCTATAGTCAAAATTATCTAAGATGCCCATAATGATAGCTGCTATTTATTAATATGAACTAACCTTGTATGGGTGTCTTTGAGCGAAATGGAATATTCATTTGCTTGACATAAATAATTGAATACTTATGGACAAAGGATTTTGCCAAAATTTGTTAAAAATCCCTACTCATTTTCATTGGCGTTGATTATAAATCATATTATACGTTAAAATCTAGTAAAAATCCCATCACATCATAATTTATGCAAAATTTAATAAAAATATATGACGTCGAAACAATCTTATATGAAGAAGCCTAAATCTAATCTGACGTAGGGTGATGTGACGGCTTGAAACCGTTTATAAAACCAATCATAATCGATACATTACTATAATCGAAATTTAAAAATTAAAATTGATTAATTTAATTACATTGGTAAAAATGATTTGCTTGCATTTGAATTTAAAATTAGGTACCCAATAATACCACGACGAATTGGATGCTAACAAAGGACATTTTCCATTATGTATGGGCACTTCGCCATCCATAGACAGTAACTGCAGATAATATGTTATATCATCATCATCATCATCCTGCCCATTTCCCAATTTTATTTGGGGTCGGCGCAAAATGTTTTCCTTTTCCACACTTCCCTATCAGCCGTCATCTTTACACTAACTCTCTAGATAAGAGAGTCAGAGTTCATATCATCTGTAACACAATCCATCCATCTTTTCTTTGGTCGTCCTCGTCGCCTTCGTCTATCCATCACATTCATATCCATTACTCTTCTCACCACATGCGTTTCCTCTCGCGTCATCACATGCTCATACCACGACATTCAATTTCCTTTCAACTTTTCTGTCATTTTTGCCACTTTCAAACTTCCTCTAATATACTCATTCCTTACTTTATCCATTCTCGTCACTCCACACATCCACCTCAACATTCTCATCTCTGTGACATGCAATCGTCTCTCATCCGTCTTCTTTGTAGCCCAACATTCTGATCCATACATTACGTTATAATTATGTAATTATGTATTTAAGGTTGCGGTAATCTTTTTTTTTTCAACAAAATAATAATTATGTATACATGAATGTGTCTTACGAAATAAGCAAGAATTTATTCACTGTAGTTTCTTCCTGACGCTCATAATATAATATTATGTCAATATATGTATTATGTCAAAATATTATTATGAAACTGAGCGGGACTTTCATTCTATCATGATCTATCTTTCTTTTTTTTTCTTCTCTTTCTTGGCCGGCAACGCACCAGTGATGCTTTTGGTGTTGTTGATGTTCATGGGCGAATGGATAAAAGAATATTTTATTGAAGTCGTAAATAGGTAGATATTGAGAATACGCGGTACGAGATAGCTCAATCGAGGTAGTAGGTAGGTAACTAGGTACCTAAATATTACGGTTTTTAGTTTAAAATTTAATTATCGAATCGATTAGAACGTCTTATAATTTTGAATCGATTTGTTGTAAAAATTGGTTTCTTTCGTGAACCAATTTTTTTGTACATCTCTAATGTCACTATGATGGCAAACGACAAATTGGGCTTCTTAGTTCGCGGTGACTATAACTTGCTAAACTCGGTCAATGTTTCAATACAGTGTTCAGTGTTCCAATCAAATCACATTAACCTGCGATAAGAAAGCCGTACAGAGAGCAGGGTACAGTCAATCCGTGGTAATCCTCACAAGGAAATAATAACATTTGCGCGAATCCTCTCCGCTAATGTAGGCGCCTCCCTGCGGGCTTTAAACTGCTTATGTTGCTTTAAAAATCCGCCTAGCTTTGTTATAAGTCACGGTAAGAGCCGCGGCGCACCGCACACGATCGATTTTGCTAAACATGCCCCTTTTTACTTGACTCTTAACTGTTTTGCGGTTGACTTTATTAAGATCTTGCGACTGAAAGCGTGAACAGATAGTCCATTGAAATGTTACATTTTTTAGGCCTTACCTTGCGTTTTTTAGAGGACGCAATTTTATTTTTTTGATGTGTGTAGGGGGGGTCAGTGTAATGCTAAAACCAAGTTTGTGGGGTCGCCACCCTTGTCCCACGGCCGCCATCTTGAAAATAGGGGTTGAAATGGTTTTTACGATATATCTCTTAAACTATTTATTTGATAAAAAAAAATTGTTAACATTTTTTGTTGCAAATTAAATTCTCTACAACTTTGGTCCAGTAACTATTTGTCATAAAGCTATAAATAAAAAAGTTATAAGTGAAAATGTAAGAGCCATTTCAATCACCATGACATCAAACAATGACATACCTACCTTCTAAAAACAGCCCATAAGCGATCACACTATAAATAAAATCCAATAAAAAACTTTAAACTCGCGGGAGCTATCCATCAAACTAAAAAACAGATTAATATCGATTAGAGTCCCATGACCATTCTGAGAATAATCGAACTACATTTGTCCGTATTACGCATTCAAATTGATACAACAGTTCCGTACGTATCGCGCTGATGCGTCATAAATTCCAATTTAAAACGCCGCTTGTGATCAAATTAGAAAAATTAAATGTGATAAATAAAGCCCAATTAAGCGTTATTGCGTAAAAAAGGCATAAATTAATGCGACGTACAAAGCCGGGATGAAAAAACAACGTGAAGCGTCGACTCGTGTAATTGTCACCGAATAGGGATGTGCTCGCACGGTTCCGACCGTATCGGTGATTTATGATGGAAAAAGACATCACTTTACGGAAATTGTGCCGCAAACAGGCATGAAATTTATTTGCTGCAAAATAAATAGTCTGTTTAGAAAAGGTTGAAAATTTTAATCTTGGAAACTGAGTTTAATGTTGGAAGAATGAATGAAAGATAATTACATTTTAATTTCCTTATATATACTAAAAATTGGTAAATTTTAAATTTCGTTACTGCAATAAAAGATGATGCAGAACCTATAGGTGCGGGCGTAGTTTTTTGCTATTTACCAGGAATAAAATCTGTCATGATTTTGCTATAAAGCAGATGGTTTTAAATATTCTTGTATTTCTGTAAGACTCGTAAGATTAAAGACGTAACAATAAAGACAAATATAATTTTTTTTAGTTCTCTAGTTAATTTTTCAAAGAAAGGGGAGCGAACAGACTTTTGGAATGTCGCCACCGTTAATATTAACCTATACTTTTATACTAATATACTTACATACTAATGTTATGCCTATGTCCAGCAGTGGACCTCCAAAGACTGATGGATGGGATGGATGGACTAATATCATAAAGAGGAAAGATTTGTATGTTTGTAACGAATAATCTCAAAAAATAGTGGACGGATTTCAAAAATTATTTCACCAATAGAAAGGTACATTATTCCTGAGTAACACAGGTTATATTTATTATTTTTTACTTCATCACACGTATAAATTTTTGACGCCCAGCGAAGTGGGTACGGTCAGCTAGTCTTTGTTTGACCTCAATCAAGCCTTTGATTCTATTTGGAATAGGATACAAGGTATTCATACATATTAGCGGCCACTTAACACGCTATACAATTATTAGTATATACATATGTGAAGTCATTAAATTTTGCCATAAAATCATCTTCCAACCTCACACATCACTAGCGCCACGTCACACGTGTGTTCTCTAATTACGCGCTCAAATTGTATTAATTAGAGCGCGGTTCGGAAAGGGTTCTGAATTGAATGGCATTTCATGTGTTCCTGGTACTTCTTGCTACATATAGGGGTTATTACCATATCAACTCGGGCCAATTATGACGAATTATGATCTGAAGTTGTTGCTTTTAATTTAATAAGTATCATTTGTATAAATTTGGCTGTATAAATGATACTCAAACAAAATTAAGATGAATGAAACGAATATTCTTAACATGTTTTATTACGATGATGATAAGTCATATTATCACAATTGAGCAAAAGGCAATTAAACAAATAAAAATCAGTTCTTCAAATAGTCTCAAACCCTAAAACAATAAGATCTAGAAGAATGTAATTACATTTTTTTTTAATTTATTCTTTACAGAACTTACAAACAGCTGTAAAACACTTGGTCCTTAAAGTAATCAGCGTTGTCAAACATGATGAACTAAAATAAATTAAGAAATGTAAATATTGTGTAGTAGATTTATAAAGGCAAAACAAGTACCTATTAATTGTTTTTTTTTTTTATATATATAAACTGTTCTAAGTAATATAGTTAGCGGTCGACGCCACTCATGAACATCACCAAGGATGTCAAAGACGTATCGAGAAGATACACGACGAGAAGAAAAGAACAGGAGTGATAAACTTAAGCATACTTCTGAAGGAGCGCGCACATTTCTGAAAGCTTAATATTCACACAAAGCTAGTCAAGCCCAAAGATTCCACGACTCAAATTCAAATACAGAATAGTGCTTGGGTAGAATTTATAACACTGTAAACCCATTACATCTCGATGCATCTCGCACACAAAGCAATATCCCGAGTAACCACACAGCTACTTAGGTATTGCGCGCCGACCTACAATGCTTCCCCACAAATATTATTTCCCTCAAGACAATTTCCCTGCTCCTTCCGAATACATAAAATAAAACTAAACTGCATAACGGGGAAGATAAATGGAGAGGCGTATCTACCGGAAACATCAAAAAGAAGCTATTATGAAAAATCGTAACACGTTTACTGGGCGGACTTCGTTGAATAATTCATGGAAGAAATTGCTCCTGCATCGCTGTACCTGAAGCGCCTATTATTTATAAACGTGGGGTAATATCGCTACGAGATTGCCACGCCCCTCTCACGCTTACCTGAATTCGCGCTGAAGAGGTTAGGTACCCTAAATGGTTGTATAATTTTGGCTAAAGTACCAAAAACCTTTTTTGTACTACGGGAATCATAATTCCTTATTCACTTCATAAGTCATTATTGAAAATCATAACTAAAATTCCACACCAATTAGTTTGGATTTCTTAGTTTAATTTTTAAATTAAAAAAAAACCTTAACTTACAAACCCAAGATGACACACGAATTTCATCGAATCAATTCTCTCAAGTTGCGAATTCAAAGATCGAGTATCCAGATCTGGGAGTATCAGAGAAACTCAAAAGACATTATCTCGAGCGGGCGGGAATTCGGCAAAGGAGGCATAAGAAATCGAGTCACGACCCGTCGCGACAGTCAGTAACGATGTTACCGCACAAATACTCTGATTGCTAACGACCGGGCGACGGGCACGATACGGAAAATCTCATTCCGTTTTTCTATGCTAGTGGAATACGACTGGCGCTTGGTGACTTCTCTACTCAAATACTAATGTAGTGTAGTTGCTAGCTGTGTGATTTGATTGAATTACTTACTAATATTTGTATACCCTGGTATTGCTCAATCCATCCTAAAATCTAGGAGAATTGATGTGGTTATAGTAATCGGAATCTCTTTCGGGTTTATAAAGGCGACTTATATTCAACATTACCATTGCATGGAGGTAGGTAAGGTTCTAAACTTAGCTGGTCGACTTTACTTTTCGTCGTGTTTCGATTGCATTCTTGATTGTAATTCCCTTGCCAGATGATTATTTTTATGCCACAGTAACTTATTCTGCCACAGTAATTTGTTATGATATGGAAATGATTGTTACAGAAGTCGATATTGCCTTTGGGCTGGTGGAATCTGATTTAGGCAAACCTTGAAATATTCTCAACACTAACTTTAGACATCGTAGTCTAAACTTGTTTCTGATACAATAAAAGCCTGCTTTATGTTCCTCTTTGATCAAACCAGCTCTGGGAGGATGGAATGGGGCGTCTAGCTTGTATTTTTGTAAAACCATTCCACCGGTGAGCGCAATGCCGACCCGCTCACGGTAAGCAGAAACTCAATTATCATATTTTATACCTCATAATACTTACGAAAAAGATATTCAATTATATAATTTTCCCTCTGAAAAGGGAATCCCTTTTCATTTCTCATTTGGATTTTTCTCTTAAGCAATTACGAGCGCGCCTGAGGGAGCGCGAGATTGGATCCGCGAATACATTTGCACGTCCAACGAGAACGTTCTAATTTATCTTTTAACAAGGAATGGAATGTTATGTTAACTTATGCACGGACCGCGTTGCTTCTGTTTTCGTTTAATAAAAGTGTATTCCGCGGATGATTTTACGAGTTTCGGCGAGTTACGAAATTGTTTGCGCGGAATAGAAATGAGCTCATTTGTGTAGTCCGCCCGATGCGTTATGCGGATTAAGCGCGTTCTTTATTTTCTATTTACATGCGATTCAGGCTTACAGATTAAACATGAGTTTCGTGATTATTAACATAATCTTTATTTAGTGTAGTCGTCGACGCGTTTCAGGTTTTTTCATTTAATTCTTTTGGGAGTTTACATTCTTTGGTAGTCCATTGCTATACCTGAAATCGGTTGACAGGTAGGTACTAAGTATATGTAAAATCACCATCACCAATCTCCAACTCAATTAATATGTGCAGCGACTGAGCTATGACCGTCAATTACCGGTTACTGCGCAAAGTCCTAAACTACTTGCATACTGAACCTTTGCCAAACTCATTCAAGATTAACGATCGACGACTTTATTATAATCGCGACAAACGAAGTTCTCGCTCGCAACTCGATCCGATGCGGTTCAGTGGAATTCGATTCTGGAAACGGGCGGATCGGATTCTGGGGAAACTCGTGTAATCGCATCGCGCGGCCGGGAACACAAATTATTCGAACGCCGAAACTCGGTAACTTCGTCAACCCTATAAAGGAGGTAGAACAAAGCGGAACCACAATTGCTCCGATCCTCTACCTGAGTCGATGGAAGTTTTAAAAATGGCGGCTCTTTGAAAGCAAACTCGATAAGGCCGCGCCCTGGGACGCGTAAATGTAATTTGCAAGGAATCGCTCGTGCCTTTGACGTTGTTCGCAGCGTGTCGTTTCGACATTTGCTTGTTTGCTTTCACTCTGCTTACCTAAATATACGAGAAAAATCCAATAACATTACACCTTACAAATCCCTTTACATGTGTGCTCACTTAACACAACTGCTGGTTGAATTATGTATTAACTTTATCCAGATATTTTATGCACTTGTTGTCCTGATCAGGTGTCAGCGAACTTAATAACTTATTGGGTGTAGTAAATAGTTAATGTCAATCTGATACAATACAAGATACAGCTTTGAATATGTATTTTAAAGCGACATAGGTTCAAGTTGTTACATTAATTAAAAATAAATTCAATGCCCATCCAATTTTCTGTAAGTTACTTAAATATCGTGAATAATCCTATAGCATATAGCCTAGTTAGTATAGCCTAGTTGGTAGCGACTAGCGATTCTGCCTGCGAAGTGGAGGGTCCCGGGTTTGATTCCCGGCCGAGCCGGGAATTTAACGTGTTCTTTACCCGGTTTATTGTGCGTAATTTCCCTTTCTCGCTTTTTCTATCATATCCTGCCCTGCCTGAAAGAAATCACTATGGAAATAAGGAAAGATTATTTAACTTTTTATCATCTATAAATATTTATCCATAAAAAATATTTTTTTTACCATGTACGCTATAACTTGCAGTTAAGCACTTACTTGAAATAAAATAAATTCAGTCTGTCATCGATTCATTAATTCATTCACACATTAATTGATTCATTTGTTAATTCCTTACAAAGTTAATATAGTAAATAAAATCAGTCATTGATAACAAAAACTTCGTTACAATAGCGATATTCTATAGCAGCAAGTTTCCTCGTAAGATTATTAACCTAATAACAAGAAACTACCCTCATTTATCTTATGAAAAGAAGTATCATCACAGAGGCAAATAACTAAGTTAGTGGATCTAATTGCGTCGGATCCAAATAACAAATTAAAATTTCCGAAGTAATTTGTGTGGAGTCGCTCTATCATTCCCAACAATTTGCATCGCAATGCCGCTGCGATACGGTTGCCATGAATGCGTTACTATTTGAGACTGTCTGGGATGAGCGATATAAAAAATTGGTTGTAATAAAAATGGCGTCTGACTTACACAGTTTATTGAAAGACTAGCTGACCCGGCGAACTTCGTATCGCCTAAACTATTTTCTTTTTCTAAAATGAAAGTAGTCTAAGTTACTCCTTGTTACATCAGCTATCTGCCGGTGAAAGTCCCGTTAAAATAGGTCCAGCCATTTCAGAGATTAGCCGGAACAAACAGACAGACAGACATAAATTTTAAAAAATGTTGTTTTGGTATATGTACCGTGTATATATCCAAATACACTTAGTAAAAAGCGGTTATTTTAATATTACAAACAGACACTCCAATTTTATTTATTTCTATAGATTAGGTAATTCGATCCATATAAATAACACTTTACGCATTATTTATAATATGAAAATATTATATCGTAGTTAGCTTCATCAATGTGCAGGTTCTATCATATCATTCATCCTAATAATAATATTAAAAATGTGAAAGTTTGCATGGATGTTTGTTACTCGCACACAAAAACTACTGAACGGATTTTCTTGAAAATTTGCACACATTTAGACCAAGATCTGGAATAAGATAAAGGTACTTATTATCCCGGAAAACGCGGGCAAAGCCGTGGGTAGAGCACTAGTGAAGAAATAAGTCTCAGTGTTGGCAGCAGCGTGGCAACCCTACAGCTGGCGAGTGGCTTGCCACTTTTGCAAACTTGTCAGACGCCGCACTCCCTTGGAATGATTTACCTAATAAAAATTATGCTGATCCATTTACAAGTTTCGTCATTTCTCGCGCACACAATTTGAGTTATAATTTACTTTATGATACGTATTGTAGAATTATCTGTGTTTCCTCCGAATCGTAACAGATTTAGGAATCAAATTTTTTCAGGTAGATAGTCAAAAGTGTATTGTATTTTTTTATATTTTGTTAGAAAGGTGGGCTTATAATATATCATTTTTTTTACTTTAAATAAGTTAATGCTTGAGCACAATCCCACCTGATGGTAAGTGGAGATGTAGTCCAGGATGGTGAGCGCACTAACTGAATAAAAGCCTATTTACTCTTTTCATGAAGATATCCACGTCATAGGTGGGCGGGAACGCAGAAGCAGGTAAGCTATTCCAATCCTTCGCAGCGCGCATAATGAATTACGATGCAAACCGCATCGTTTGTATCGGCGGATTGTTCACGACGAAAGGGTGGAAGGATACCCGCAGTGCGTCTTATCGACCTTATCGTTCGATGGAGCAACGGAGAACTCCATCTCCAAAATGTGCCCTATAGAAAAACCAAGAGGCTGCCTACTCTGCGTATGTGCTCGAGACTTTGCAGATTGGTCTAAGCCAGAACTGAACTTTCGATTCGATGGACTGGCCAAAGTTGAGTTTAGAGGATATCTCAACTCCTAAAAACTGAAGGTAGTCGGTATAATCCAAGAACACATTCTGAGAAGTAAGGAGCCAAGGTGAAGAGACATGTCTGTGTTTTAGTGGCGTGAATTTCACACTCGGACACAGCCCGTAGTGTGAGATTGACACGTTTCACCATGGCATCTGTCTCCGACTGAATTTTGTGTCTACTGGCCCTGGAACTCGGTAGGTATCTGTCTACCACTGTGCTATCATCTGCGTACCCATAGATACCGGGCATGAGCAGGTCATTAATGTGTAATTAAGAATAGTGTGGCGGAGAGAACGGACCCCTGAGGAACTCCGGCATTTGTAGCCATCGTTTCTGATGAACTGCCATCGACAACCCAGAAAAGCAGGTCGCTCAGGAAGTCCTACTCTACTCTAAAATTATGTCCAATCAGTATTTTTCTCAATTATCTAACGCCCCAACTGAGAGTCACTAACGATTACTTTAATCGCTCCTTAGTACAAAATTTGTACGGTGATTCTTTACTAAGGAGCGATTAAAGTAACCGTCAGTAACTCTGAGTTGGGGCGTAAATCATTATGTACCAAGAGTTAATTTATCCAATAATTTTCCTGTAGCCAGTTGTTTTTACGCAGAAGTCATCGACGCACCACAAAATTCAGACCAAGACTCGTACACCCCTAACTCAATCCTACTAGCTTCATGGTGAGCCAAATTAAGTTCTAACACCGAGCAGTTAAGACACAAATTGCATCGCCGTCGAAAGAGTTTCGGACGAGTGGCGGACGCGGACATAACAAACGAACGTAACGTCGTTACACTCGTTACGTCCGTTACTCTGTCGTTAGTTTCGTTAGCGCTCCGCTTTAACGAGGCCCAATCGAATGAGAGCAGTTACAACAGTTAGGAAATTAGCTGTTCTAGTCTCTAGTTGTTTTTATGTGGGCGTTGGGTAGAATTGTTAAGTAGCTTTTTATTATGTTTCTCTACGTTCAAGAGGTGGATATGTCACTAGCGCGTCACTTGACCGTTCTGCTCGTAGTCGCTCTGTCAATACAAGACGATACGCACGTTTTTGCTTTCGTGTATTATACCAATGTGGTTGGTGTAGTGAAACAAAAGATAAACGTGTGTGTGTGTTGTAGCTCTTTTCGGAATAGATTTTTTTGGTTGATCTGTAAGGGTATATCGTATCTAATTTTTTTTAAATATCATTGGACTTACTCAGGTTTCCTCACGATGGAAAATGTGTATAAGAAAGTTATAACCTATTTGTGGGCTACTTAGATACCTAAGGCCCCTATTACATATAATCTATCTTAAGATCTCTACTCTACGATCTCAAGATTCAGTTTGAGATGCGATCATGCGATGAAATACGATAAATCGTATGTAAAAATGTCATTTTTACATTTTTTGACATTTTTGTCGATGCATTGTGTGCCGAAAAAGCAAAGATAAGAAAGAAATATAATGTTAGCGTTTATTTACGTTGAGTGCGTAAGCGCTTATTTTATTTATTTATTACATATTATTCTTATCAAAAAACTAATACATTCGGGCGGGAGGCGTGTGAATGCAGTCCGGATAGAAAATAACCCTTTGACTGCGGCGCGCTGCCCGCATGGCGCGGTCATCGAAGGGTTACCATAAAAAGGTCACGTTACCACTCAATCGGCGCCGATTTGTGTTCACTTGATTTATTTTTTATGTCCGCTTTAAATGGTTCTGTGCTATTGTATGCAGGCGTCGCTAATCGAGATTAAAGGGTGTTTATAGTTGGTGTACCGACGACTACAGACTAAGTATTATATTAGTTAAGAGAATTCTTAAATATTTAAACTCGCGAAATGGTATTTATCTTGAATATCCGGTCCGGTGCTTCATCTAGGTACTTGTTATTAATACACATAAGTGTATGTTATTGCTTGCCTAATAATCTTTATAAAATACAGCTTAGATATTATTCGGTAAAATATCGACTCATTTAATTTCATGTATACGCAATTGTTTTGGATAGCGATTGGTCAAAAATATCTTATAGTAGTAAAAAGATCGGCATAATCAATAGCTATTGTTACGATCACGTCTGTTTTAGTGCAATTACCCTAAAATGTAAAGGTGAGTCCATACGGGAGGCACGCGCGCACAGCGAGCGGTCGCATTTAGCTCGCGGCGATACGCCGCCCAGTGGGGGGCGCTATTATAGGGCTATTGACTGTGTTGCCATTAAAAATATAACAACACACTCACTAAATAACCGATAAGATACAATTACGATAGTTGTGTAAAGTGTTTAAGCGAAAGAATGAAATGGTTAAAATATAGGAGTGGCAATGATTATCATCTGATTTGGTAAAGGATATTGTCTGCTGATGTACCTACTGTTGGCCAGTAAGGACGACTTTACTTTATACTTTCATCGTAATAGGCAACACGAGCTCTGCAGATGGACAATGAGATGCTATTATAAGATTTTTCATTTATACTAATAATATTCAACCCTACAAAGAGGAAGATGCGAAAATGGCAAATAAAATTGCAATATTTGGCTAAGTTACCGTAGACAACATAACTTAGAAATTATTATCATTTTAATGGGTAAATAGGTATACTATCTTTTAGGCTTTTTAAGTTCCTATGCTAAAATATTCATATTTCTCACCTGTAAGATAAAACTTAACTTTAATTAATTATTAACCTATTTCTACTATTGTAACAGAATACAGATATACTCAAACGAACGTTAATAAAATATTATTTTAACGTTATATTTTTAGTATAAATAATATAAATGACTCAACAGTCTTCAACGTTTAGAAAATCCAAGATCCAATTACGGTACATTAGGCATGAATGGCGACTCTCGAGCGTGCAGTCGCGTGTCGTTAGCGTTTTGTTTATCCACCAGATTCGACTCAATTTAGCGTTAAGTGATCGCCCATTGCGCTTAGAGGGAGCCACTGCGTCTCCCGCCGCTTAATGACTAACCTTCCGTTTTTTTAAACGCGCTACGGGTCGCTGCGATTATTTACGGCCAGTGTGGATCCACCCTATTGTCCAAACTCACTAGGCGTTGCCGCGTTGATAGAAATCTCTATAAATGTTTTTGATACAGGCACTGATTTACTGTCGTTGATTGGTTATGGCTTTTTTATGATGTTGTGTTATGTTATTCTGTCTGTGTGATGGATTGTAATAAATCAATAAAAAACCTAATGTTTTGCAGTTACGAATAAGTATTAGCTGTTTTTCATATATTGTACTTAGGATGGGTAAGGATAAGTTTTTGCTACGTTTTTTCTTTGCAGCATCCGCAAAAATAGGTAGGTATACATATAAGAATGTTTGTTTTATAAGTATATTGGGTACAACATATTAGCGCTCACTGATCTAACTCTAAGAATTATGAGTTTATGACAATGTAAAATATTTTCTAAGTAAATAAAAACAAATTCGTCAAATCAATTGCATATTAAACATACCTACACATACCATTCAATGAGTATACACTAAACTTATCTTTTTAAATAGCTATTTAAATGTTATAACATTAATAAACAACATTAATTTTTTTAACGTTTAAAAGACCTTAGCCGCCTATCAGGTATAGTTTTCATGTAAGGAAGGAATAAACTGATGTGATTCCGTTCCGGTTACAACTTCCCTATCAATGCTAAATCTTATAGATAAAAAAAACTGAACAGTAAGTCTAAAACACAACATAGTGCCTACTTTGTACGCTCAACTACAATTCAACTACAGTTCCCGTCCATTTCCGATTATCATATTACTACAGTTCCACAACGCACAACTACTACAGTATTACAACTCGGCGGGATGGCGGGATGGCGGGATGCATGATCCAATTGCCGTCCGCTAAATTGATACTCTATTTGGTCCAATTAAGCATTAATTAATGCCACTAATGAACACCGAGCCGCTCTTATTGTTGTGCGATGACAACTCCACTGTAAGTACTGAAACCTCTCTTGTTCACTTCGTTTAAAAGATAATTCTAGTTTCTTGAACCATCGTTATTATTTATCAGGCTTTCAAGGTCCTTAGCATTAAGCTTCTGTTAAAATTCATGACTATTGACGAGTAGGTACCTAAATTAATAGTTATTAAAAATATTAACTATTTTCATAAAGGCTCCAATCAACAATCAATTTTTAACTGACTTCAAAGGAGGAGGTATTCAATTCGACTGTATTTTTTTATGTTTGTTACCTCAGAACTTTCGACTGGGTGAACCGATTTTAATATTTCTTTTTTTAGTCGAAAGCTGTTGTTTGTCATGTAGTCCCATTTAAATTTGAGCGAGATCTGACAAGTAGTTTTTAAGTAATCCCTAACTTTGAATTCGGTTATTTTTTGTCAAGGATTATAACGAATACTTATTTTTGTCAAGGATTATTACAAATTAAGCGACTGAAGTTATCTATATTGCAAAAACAACAAAATATTTTGCCATTAAACTGATAAAATTATATAAACAAAACATACGTTGCAATTGCAACTATTTATCTTTATTAACAATTTGATGTCAAGCAGAGCAGCCGTTTATCGTTTGATGTTGTATCCAACACACACATAACATTTCTGAGTTGAATCAAGAAGAAAAGTTATATTATGCTACCACTTTAAGCGGGTAAAACTCTACAACGTAGGAATGTATAAATGTAATTATCGCCTCTTGCAAAATGGGTCACTACGATTATTTGTATGAGCATCACGGACGTAACCTTGTCTAATCGAGAGTGAAGCTGACAGCTCGCTTACCATGTGTGCGTAATTTTGTAATTTTTGATTCCTGGACGGCTATTCTGTTTTGTAACTTTACAGCGGAGTTTCAAAATTGACGTTCGAGTTCTAGGATCACTTCACTTCGCAAGTGCGTACTAGATGATTAGATAATGACATGTCAATATGATGCAAGTTCACTTTTGTTTTGTAACTTGACAGCGGAATCCACGATGGGTTTCTAAATTGAAGTTAGAGTTCGAGACTCCCTTCACTTCGCAAGTGCGTACCAGATGATTAGAGAATCACATATCAAGATCTCGGACTCGAACTTCAATTTTGAAACTCATCGCGGATTCCGCTGTCAAGTTACAAAACAGAATAGCCTTCCTGATGGTGTCAATGTCATATCAAGATGGTGTCAATGTGTGGGTGTGTATACTTGTACGAATACAGAGTTGGTATTACTATGGGTGCTTCACTGAATTTGTTCTTAGGATTACGTCCGTCTTTTTTTTACGTCCGTAATGAGCATGTATAAATATTATTTTAAGCAGATCAAAATTCATAACCCAATATTCAAGGTACGCGCAAAATTATTTACTTAGTACTTCTTAATACCAATTAAATTGCATCAAACCGTTTGGTACAAGCTCGTACCGTGCAGCAAAGTGCGTACCAACTACTCAACTACTCAGTTTCATTAAAGATATTAACGAGGGCTAAATTGACTTAAATAGTCAAGCAATTACTTTGTCGGACGGCTCCAGTATGAGTACTTGGGATAATTACATTTCGCGGTATAAGTTTCCATCTCATGACGCAGTGTTTCTACGAGTTTATGAACTACTAGTACTAATGTGCGTAGTAGGAAACTAGCTCACTACTTGCGGCTTTGCATGCGTTTTCCTGTTTAATAAGTACCCCATGTCCTATTCCAGATCACGTATGTATGATCACATAGGTAGACACTTTGTGTGCTAAATTTCATGAAAATTCATTCATAAGTTTTCGCGTGAAAGAGTAAAAAAGATCCATAAAAAAATTATTTATAATATTAGTAGGACTTGTGCTAACGTGCGTATCAGGAAATACTTAACACATTAATTGATGAAGAAAAACATCGTAGGAAATCTTGAATATATTTAGTGAGAAAGTTTTATAAAATGTTCTCAATTTCTAGTATTTTGTACTGTCCGTGATTTGGACGCAGCAGTGCTGGATGCTAGACGATGAAATCGTTTAAAGCCTAGTAAAAGCTTACCAAGTTACCAATGACAAGCGTAGATTACCACAAATTTCAGAATATTATGTGGAATTCTTTGATATGTTTTTATCTGCATCTTATAGGAATAGAAAATTAATTATGCGTTGCACATAAAACATCAGAAAATGATGGTTCGATACTTTTTAAACCACACTATGACCCAACTAAATTGGACACACAACAAACAGAAAATCAAAAAAAAAAACCTTTTTTCGGCGAAACTTACTTATTCGCTCATCGCAAGGTCATTATTATTATTAGATATCATTCTCTCAAAACATGAAGCAACCAGCTTCCTCCAATCAAAAATGGATTATTTATTAGTATACGAAATTACGTATGCAGAAATCCTAATCTGGAAAAATCCAGAAACTGTTAACCTGTAATTGCCTCTACATGTTATTGGCATTGCGTGAATACAATCCAACCCGTTGACGTCATATTTTCATCTTATTTCTCAGTGCTCGCTATTTATGGGGTCAGCGACCTAAGTCCCTTAGCCCCAATAGTAATACGTTTACAGCGACTAATTTAACGAGTAATATTTAAATTTGGACGCTTGATGACGACACGCCCGCAACTGATCAATTACTATTACGAGATCAATTTGTGAACTAAAAACAAATCGACCCAATTTTGTTTTTATTATAATTATTTATTGGCTGTTTAGCCTTGTAACTTTTGTACCTTTGCGTAACGATATCAGCTAATTTCGACTTTTCCCGTGAAACTCAAATTAAAATTTATTTTATACTAGCGTCTGCTCTCGGCTTTTCTTGCGTTTTCCGGGTAATAAATGCCCTCTAACTTATTCCAGACTCTGGTCTACCTATGTACGAAATTTCATAAAAATCCGTTCAGTAATTTTCGCGTGAAAGAACTACAGATATCCATACATCCTCGCAAACCATCACATTTATAATATAGTCCGGTCAATTTACACCAAAAAATGATAGTGAAGGTGCATAAATTCTCAACAAGCTGAAAATCAGTAAGATTATTCAAAACATAATTATAAATAAAATTTTTAAGTTCCCCATTATTCCCTTGTATGGAAAAAAAAAATTTAAGATCAAAGGTCAAACAAAAATGAGTTTTTCGCAATTTTCAGCAAAACGGTAAGTTTTATCATAAAGTGCCTCAGACAAAAATTCTAGATCATAAAATTATCTATAAAAATGTATCAATAATTTTTTCCTACGAGCCACCGTTGAATTTTTTTTCCATACACGGGAATGATGGGGAACTTAAAATTTTTATTTATGTTTTGAACAATCTTACTGATTTTCAGCTTGTTGGGAATTTATGCACCTTCGAATGTCTAAATTGACCGGACAAATATTAATAGGATTTAAAACATAAAACGATTCAACATAAGAGCAATAGCAACGATAATTGAACGCGTCAACGGAACGACACAATGCAGCAATGGTGTGATGGTGTGCGTTTCGCGACAACCCTTGCGCCGGCCGCGCCCGCATGCCGCCATGCCGGTCTAATTGGCCGCGTTAATATGACAAATAGATTTACATCAGCCCGTTTCACCCGCTCGCACGCGCGGGTTATTCGCACTACAACCCGCTTTTGACCCGAAACGGTTCATGGAATAGTGAAGTGTAAATGTTGATTTAGTTTCGTTAAAAATCGCACCTTGTTGTAATAAGGTGCTTCTATATCTAAATAATATAAAAGAATTACAAAAGACTAGCGCACGCAGATTTTCCCGCGTTATCCGGGATAAAAATTACCCTCTATACCCCAGATATGTTCCAGATCATGGTCTAAATGTGTTCTAAATTTAATGAAAATCCGTCCAGTAGTTTTTGCGTGATAGAGTAACAAACATCCATTCAAACTTTCACATTTGTAATATTAAGTAGGATTTTATCAATAAGCACAATCTATCTAAAAAATGTGTGAGTCCCTCCTTTTTGTAAAGGAATAGGTTTTCCGAGGCAAAGCAAGGCTGATTACTTCTTACTCTGTAATAAAGCTTTATACACATTAAGAAACATTATTTTATACAGCAAAACATGAGTGATTGTTGTTTGCCACTAACTAACTTAACCGGCGTTAAGTTAGTGGCCATTTGTCGACGAACGCGCGCTAATTCCAGCGTGCGACTTAATCCTATATAGAGTGGTAAATGGACTACTGTACTTTAAGCGCTTAAACTCATTTCGTTTGGGAACAATAATTGGTACCCTAACCAATTATTGTTCCCTTTTATATTATTAGCTGTTTGATAATTTTTCTAAACGCCCTTCGTATATCCTCAGTGGCTCTGACAAAGATAACTTTGGAGTGTTTTGGATTCTGCAATATTAATTTTGCAATGAAACCTAAAATATTCATTTTTCTTTGTTGAAATTTGAATGGATGTGTATATCTATCGTAATATAACCTGATCATTTAGAACCTTCCCAATATAACTGGTATATCATTGGCGATAAGCAAAGGCCTTATTCAGCCCAAAAGTCCACCCACGGCTGTAACTAAGGGGGGGCGGCAATATCCTACCTTGAAATCACAATGCCTTACCTTAAAAATACCAAAAACTAAGATACATTATTATAATTAAATTGTTTGTTCATAGTTTGAAATAAAAAATTGTAGCGATAGGTATCTAAACTTTTCCGAACATACCACAGTTTGTGACATTCATTTCATATTATAAGAATTCTTTGTTCTGTAACCTAGAGGCCAGTGATATACATGTCGATTGATTTAGGAGCCCGTGCTTCGGAGCAGATCAATTATGATAATACTGATAACTGATTAAATACTGATAAATTGATACCCCTAGTTGTGCGTACGTAGTTGGTCCGTTAGGAAACCGCGTGCTGCTCTACCTCAAATTCGACTTTAGCTACAGCCTACCTTTCTTATGGTTTTATAGTTCGGAAATGCTTTTTATAAACGAGGCGGAAACAGCAAGACCCTGGAATTATTAAATCAAACCTGAAATTATCATTTTATGTTAATCTGTACTATTTTTATACGTTAGTTGTAGTTATTTTTTTACATGCTAGTATTTCGTATTGCAAAGACATAAACCTCTCGGTTTTTCGCGTGCTACAGCAACATGGCGGCATGTCCGGCAGTCAGCAGCGGAAGTGTTCTAATGCGATTAGTCGGTCCGAGCCCGGCTTATGGCGCCCGACTTAGCAGAGATCCTACCAGATTGTATGTTGTTTTAACATCCCGAGATACAACTACGTGGGTAAGGCATGTGTTATGATGAGGAAAAGGTTCAGAGGTTGTTAATGACATTGATTAAAAAAATAGGCAGTTGTAAGGACTGCCGACAGAAGTGAAAACTCAAAACAATGGAAAAACTGTTCTTTAGTAAATTTTTAAATCAATTAAAATTTTTCATTATTTGTAAATTTATATAATGATTATCGAAAACACAGTTAAAACAACGCACAGTATACACAAGATAAAATTATGAAGTAGTCAACATAACTTCACTTACTGCTATTACCGCATGTCGGTGACGCGAAGTTATAAGATTTTACCCACCCAAAAAGTCAACCACACATAAATATAATGCAGTCGAGTATATATGTTACCGGCAAAACTCGATTTCAGGTTAAACTAGTTTGGCCTAGGCCAGACTAGTTTGGCGCGACACGATTAGGCAAAACTAGTTTCTCGTCAGTCTAAAACTGATTAGAACCGATTGTTATGTATTTATATTTATTCGACAAATCTTTGTGCTTTAAACCTCTTAAATTACAGCTATTTTAGTCACGACTGCACTTCAAATTGTATTCGAACACCAAATAAGTGTAACCAAGTAAATGATCACCAAATTAACTGCTCGCGTATATATTGTTTCTTTTGGATTCTTTTAATTTCCAGATTTAGGTCGAAATGGTTACAAAACCGACTTAGTCAACCCCGACCCCACGTGGTACTAGTCTGCCCTACCCCTAGAGTGAATGTAAACTACGGTGGTCGCCTGCGGCGACCAGCCTCAGCCGTTTCGGCTCACATGGTGCCTGCAGTTTTTTACGCCAGGGCGGAGGGGCTGCACTTCCCACAGCGCCGGAGACGTTCGGAAGCCTGTTTGTGAATCAAAAAATGAATTACCATTTTTGGTTATAATTTTACATTAAAATGCTGTTTTAATTTTGGTGATCATTTACTACTTTTGGGTTAACAATGATTTATTTGGTGGTAAGTTAAACATAAGCCAAACTTATTGACGAGAAACTAGTTTTGCCTAATCGTGTCGCGCCAAAGTAGTTTGGCCTAGGCCAAACTAGTTTAACCTGAAATTGGGTTTTGCCGGTAACATATACAATGTATTAGTGTAGGTATATGTGCCTATACATGTACACAGGCCGCTATACTGCGCGTCCCTAGTCTGCTGCAAGCGCAATAAGTCACGAGCATGTCGGTGACGCAAACCCATAAGATTTTCCCCTACTAAAAAGTGCCCAACGCGGCTAAAGAAGTTTTCACTTCAATAATCTAGGCTGGTCTAAGGTTTGTATTAAATTAGTAAACCAAAGCGCTATATTCTCTCCAAATGCTTTAAGTCTATTTACCCAGGGTTGAATAAAAATAAGCTAATAGCTTTCATACATTTACAATACACAGGTTACCCATGTAGCGGGGAAAACAATATCTAGGATTTAAGAAAGATCACGTTATTGATTCTATGCTCCATATCGATTTAAAATATATTAAGTGTATATGGAGATAGAAAGAAATATAAACCCGTCTTTATTTTTTTCACCCTTTTCGAATTCCAAAGCGGTGGAGAAGATTTTACCTTACAACTTTAACAACCCTGTAGCCTAGTTAGTAGCGATCCTGCTTGCGAAGGGAGGGGTCCCGGGTTTGATTCCCGGCCGGGGCAGATATTTATGTGACAGATGAATATTTGTACTCGGGGTCATGGGTGTTGTTATGATGTGTTAAATGTGTTGTCCATGCCACCTGCGATACAGGTGAAAACCTACTGCGGGGTGTGAGTGTGTAAGCGTTTGTTATTATTGCACTGATTTTTTTACATCAAATTTATTCATTGCTTACTTGCATTTAAAATTATTTTACACACAAGAAGACCTACCACATTGACCGTGATAAAACAGTTACAATTATAGCCCTTACGAATTGAGGTGTCATTAACTTTGGACAACGCGGTAGTTCGATTTAATTGAAGAGGGCATTCAAATTGATTTTATTGAAGATTTATGATGTATATGATTTCCTGGTAGGTACTAAAATATGAACAGTATTTATTAGACCTTGCAGGGAAGATCAGCTGGTACGATAAAGGAAGAAACTGCTACAAAGTAGGTACAACATTTTAAGAGTTCTAATTACGTTGGTGCTTTTGAGTAAGTTTTAGTTGAGTTTTAGCCTTTAGTAGTATCTGGGTGTAGTCTACATCTTAAAGGAATAAAGTTCTGTACAAAATATGAAATTTAAACTAATATTATAAAGCTGAAGGGTTTGTTTGGTTGATTGCGCTAATCTCAGGAAATCCTGGTTCGAATTGGAAAACTCTTTTTGTGTTTGATAGTCCATTTATCAAGGAAGGCTATATGACATCATATATTGTAGTAGTTAGTTTTTACCACAAATTAACGCGGGTGAAACCGCGGGGCACAGCTAGTTAGAGATATTTTGGGATAAATCTAATGGCAGTGATAGATACGACGACCATACAAATAATACTCGATAGTATGGGATGCCACTTCTGGTTTATTAAGGTTTATAATAACATGGGAAGAAATCATTATTTAAATCTTTATATATTTTGTGCTTCTAAGTACTCATCTATCTATTTATACAATACGTTGTTTCTAATCGATCCACTCAAAATCGCAAGTCTTAAACAAAATTACAACTCGTATAATTTCCTTAGTAAATTATCAAGCGAAGTGGAGTAACTTGTAACTTAGTAAAGTAGCACAGTTCAAGTAGTTAAAGTTAACCCGAGATTATTATTGGTAATTAAACTCCCTCGTGATTCGATTAAATCAATCTTCGGCGAACTTAGCGCTCAAGCAATTAGCTTGGGAAACAAATTTGGACACGATACCAGTGACTGTTTCATTTGATTCATTGCCTGAGGTCTAATTAAGTATACGTTTTATTTACTTTGGAACATATTTATTTAGACAAAGGATTGGATACTCTGCCACTATACCGTACCACAGCATGACTATGCTAGGAACGTGACACACAAAATATTATTTGTTAGGAGTAGGGTTGCCAGGCGTCCGGTTAAAGCCGGACATGGTTAGGCTTTTTGAATGCGTGTCCGGTCAAATTTAACGGTGTCCGGCTTGTCCGGCTTCTGTTAGGCTTCTTAGATTTTACCAACTTATAAGAAACTTATACAAGGACACAAAACAATTTTATATTGATGACTGTTAAAAGACGTTCTTTACAAAACTCTTGATAATTTTGTTCGACACAAAATTCTTGATAATTTAGGGTGTCCGGCCTTTTTACACAAATGTTCGGCCAAACTGGCTGGTCTGTCCGGCTTTTTGGTTGGTCGACCTGGCAACCCTAGTTAGGAGGCAAATGAGTAGGCAAATGATTAAAGATAATTTTATACTTGCACGCCAGAAATGGCGAATACACTGTTACCTAAAATAACACTGTCACCTGTTCTAAATTATAATATTCCGCGCGAATTGTTAGTGCCCGAACGTTATTTAGCGATTAATCTCTTAAAAACTCTTAATAACTCAGTAAATCTAAAGCACGTCTTATGACCTCACCAAGAAACAACGAAACAATATTACTTTATAGTTATGATCGCTGGCTATATTACTGAGTAAACGTCTTTAGTAGTTCTCGTCGCTGCTGTGAATACGGAAAATGTACTTTATGACGATAGCTACAAAGTGGATTTTCGAATGATCTTGGCAGCATCTCTAGTACTCGGATATACCAAGCCACGTATTTATGAGCGTTGAGCGCAATATAATTACCGTTCATTAGACTAACGCTGCCCGGCGTAGCCTTAATTAAGTAATTGCTGTACAGTAAACCACACACGTACATCCTATACTACTAAACACTACAGGCTATAACACCTCTTATTCTGTAAGTGCAAGACGCAAAATTGCTTGCACTATCACACCGCTTTTTGTAAACTGTAGGAAAATTTTATAGTATAACGTACCTACATACTCGGATGCTTTCCATAAAGATGTATGATTCATTTCAGTTTACAAGCAAATTAATGACGTCCTTAAGTACAAGAGTTGTTTGTTGGTTATATTTCGTAAGTGATTAACTGTGAGCACATTAAACAAATGATACACAAGTTTGCTTAAGGCAGCGAAGTGCGGTTCGTGTGTGATGGGCGTTATTCCATGTATGGAGTAATGTGGGCGGTTATTTGCCATGCGATGTGCGCTCCGCCTATAGTACCTACGTGTTAGACTTTACAGTCAGATACTCTTTTGGACAAATATTGCTGAGTTGCCCATTGCAGCTGTGTATAGATAGATGCGTAAGGAAGCTTGAAGCGCATTCCACTGTTAAAATTCAGGTTTTTTGTCATTAATGTTGTAACGAGGTGTATTAGTACTTCGTTCAATATTCCTTGGCTGGCAGATTCATTTTCTTTTAAATTTTTAAATTGTGACATTTTTGGAAAAGAAATTTATCTGTCAGCTGGGTTCCCTTCGGGACTGATGTAAAAATGTGATTTTATTTTTTGGAATACTTTTATAAATTTTGTAACAGTGCTTATTTATTTTGATACTGTGTATTAAGTTTTGTTTAAATCAATACAATACATTTAAAAATCGGAGTTGTGGTTCCTGACTTCATTACCTTAGATGAAGGAATGAAAGGCAGATAACGTCGTTCGAATATGACGTAAGCCTACCAAGAATAATACAAAATAAAAAACTAATACAATCTCGTGTCACTACTAAAGAAAGCGTCAAATTGCATGAACATCGTAATTGTCAAAATTTATTAAATAATTTTATCAGTTATAATGCCGTCTTGCATTTTTAAACAATTTAAAAGTAGTTCGCAAAATCAAAGAAAAGAAGATGGAATATCTTTTCACAGATATCTGTTCATTATTTTATTATTTATTTATATTAATATTTTTGCGGTTTGCTCGGAACACAAAACCTCGACAATTATTCATTTGTATATTGTTTGTATACCAGCTTTATGTGAAAATCGGTTACCCTAAATTTGGGGAAATATGCATGAGCTATTTGAGCACTGGTCGATTTATAAATGTATGTCGAAATAAATATATTTAAAAAGTAAATATTTGAAATATTTGTATTTATTTAAACCTTAAAAATCAAGAAATACAGCCAATGCATAAACACCTATCGCTGGGATATTATAACCGGGTTTATTGAAAATGTCATGTTTGCCCACGATAAAATGCATGATTGAAAGAAAATATTATATTATATTTTAGTTTCTGTTTTTAGTTTAGCCTACTCACTAAAATGATTTCAATTATAATTTTGCAGATTGCCGACAGCTGCTATTACAAGAGAAAAAAAAAATGCACTTTGCCTCGTCTTTTATTATGCGTACCACAAAGGACTGGAATTAATTGTCCGCGTGGGTGTTCCCGTCAGATTATAATGTGGGTGTCTTCAAGTCAAGAGTGAATAGGCTTCTACTAAGTTAGTGTGATTTACCATCCACGACTTCATTACCGCTTACCATCTCAGGTGGTTCTGTGGTCAAACACTAACTTATTCTGCATAAAAAAGTCCATAGGTTAATTAAGACAATTAAATATATTTAAGTATTATTTTATATTAAAAGAACATTTACATATATTTTGATAAGTGTACTTTTTGATAACTAGTGATGAAATTAAAATCAATTATGATTATCACATTAATTTATTACAACGTAAATTTTTGTCTGGTTTTCTATGCATTTGTTCCTCCTATCTCAGGAACGGCTTAATAAAATATTCGGTTTTCACTGACGTATTGTAATGAGTTTGGGTTAACATTTAGTGTTTGTTTTATTTGAATCGGTTTACAAATAAAAAAATCACGACAATTTAAAGAATACCATCCCTACTTTTATCGACTGTGGGCTTACCGAAGCGAAGCAAGCGCGTTCACTAGACTAGTAATAAATAATTTGCCAATTTAATTGTGCATAATGTGTTAAGTTGGAAATATGTCAAACAACATTTACAAAATTGCGGGAGTTTGTGACTTTTCATTTGGCATCCTCACACACACAAAGAATTACGTGTCCATACGGTGCCACTGCTAGCTGACATTAAGGTTGTCACGCACACATAGGGAAAAAGTGGCTTCACGTCATTCGTTACATTTCTTTGCGAATGTTCCATCTGCCTTTTATTTCCTTCATCTGAGTTCATTACCTACCCTGCCCTGAGAATTACCTACTACATATTACTTTTACTGTGGAGGATCTATACCCTCGCAATGTATGAAATGTAATATGTAATTAGGTATATTTTCTTGACATGTCCCTCATACGAATAAGTACGGCATTTAAAACCCACTGTAATCAGTGAACATGGTAATCGTGAACAGCGAAACTTATGACCGCATTTCACTCTAATTTTATGGTCTCTGTAAATATTACAGTAGGTACCTACTTATACGGACAACAGAAAAACAATTTACACCTCACGCACGTCATAGCAAGTGGCATCGAATCACCGACCCGAATACAAAGCATGCATGGGGTACTTACTGGTCGAAGGGAGAGAAGATGTGGTGCGCAGGCCGGGGCTCCGGCGCCGCCTCGCGCGACCCCGCGCTCCCCACCGACGGCGCCGGCGACGGACAACTTGTCTCCGATCTGATGTAAACGATACGCTTTTTAAGTCATAATCCTAAGTAATTAAGTTTGTAATTGTTCGATAGTTGTTATTGGCCTAAAATTTGGTTTAATTGCGAGATTTCATTGTATTCAGCTAGTTCTTTCTTTCTTTTCTTCTCTCTTTCTTGGCCGGCAACGCGTCAGTGATGCCTTTGGTGTTGCTGATGTCTATGGGCGACAATAGCCACTTACCATCAGGGATCGTCAGCTCGTTTGCCGGCTATTGCCATAAAAAAATTCAGTAGTGTTACTGTTCCAAATAAATAAAATAAAATCCAAAGAAAAACATTTTAGGTAAACCGCTTATACAGTCCCTCCTAAAGTCCTGTTCGAGGTTTTTTTTTTAATTTATTCATTCATTAAAACTTATTTATTCATTAAAACTTATTTCATTAAAAAAGACTACCTTAACTTGCGTCAACTTTATTTTTTAATTGCAAATTACGTTAAACGAGACTGTAAGATTGTTTATAAAATAGGATTCGTCTAGAAAAATGTCATACCGTTCACGTCTCGGAGACCGGTTGGGAGATCTGTTGGGCGAGCGGTGCGGCGAACGGCGCGGCGAGCCGGGCGTGACGGGCGGTGAGGCGCGCGGGGAGACACCGGCCGCGGATATCGGCGACGCATCGCCGGAACCCCGCGACATGCACTCTGAGGAACCCTATAACACAACGAAATACTTTATTATATCATCAATATTTCCTCATTTGGCTCATTGGCCTTCGGATGGCATGAAAACATCCGACATTTGGGTCGACCACTAACCCCTCCACCAATCCGCACTGAAGTAGCGTAGTGGAGTATGTACCTATCAAGAAGAACATCCGTGCTCAGTAGTGGGTCGTTTATAGCTTGAAGCCAGCCAGATATTACCACTTCAATGTGTAGTCTTCTTCTAAGATATAATTACATGAAGGTGGCTGGTTGATCCTCGCTGAGCTCCGAGTTTAATTCATGGCGATTTAAAAATCGCAAACGCTAATACGCTCGTGCCATTGACGACACATATAACACATCACAGTAACACCAATGACCCGAGTACAAATATTTATCTGTCACATAAATATCTGCCCCTGCCGGGAATCGAACCCGGGACCCCTCGCTTCGCAGGCAGGGTCGCTACAACTAGGCTACAGGGACGTCGATTGCGAAGATTGCGTATTTTTTTGATTATATCTCCTCGAGCTCTATCTGCGGTTTTGCACGTGTGCTAAATTTCATGGAGATCACGTTTTCGCGTGAAGTCATCCTCACAACAATGAAAAATATCCTTTCAAACTTTCTCATTTATAATATTAGTAGCATAACAATTATCTTATACCTTGTCGTCAACAGGATCTCTCTTCGCCATCACTTCAGCGCCCTCTCGTTTCCTCTGCTCCTCTTTCAATCTCTCAGCTTTTCTCCACTTCGCTCGCCGATTTTGAAACCATACCTGCCAGAATTCATTATTTATATACTTTTATCACCGCAGTATTTAATATTTATGGTAATTTTATATTTATGGTAATATGGTATGGTATGGTAATATTATATTATGTTAATTTTATATTTATGGTAATATTAAAATTATATATGGTAAGTGTTAAAAAAATGAAATTTGAAGGACTATTTTTAGTTAGGCCATCATGGAAAATATTTGCTAGACTTGAAAGTAATCAGTATTCCAATTCTCTCGACCAAAATACAAAAGAAATAATACTTAATCATCAAAAAGATTACATTTGTGTCGTTACATAAACGATAAAATAAATAATAAATAATTATATTTTTAAGTCTTTTTTATAAACTATTGCAAATCAGCGTAGAAATAAGATAAATTTGTAATCAATATTATTACCTAATAAAAATTTTGTTTTGTGTAAAAATTATAACAAGTAGGTATAAAAATTAATGATACAAAAAGAATTTTTTTTTTCCAAATAACATTCCTCAATTCATCCTACGACCATAAGCTGGGAAAAACTATTCACAAGATCTATCGACCATAATCCTCCCCAACCCATACAAGCTGTCAACACTACAAGTCCTTAATAATGCATCATTACAACCCTATTTTGTAGCTTATTATAACAAAGATTACACGTCATTCCGCACGAGGGAGGCTACCACACTCCTCGCCAACGACGCAGACCCCTCTCCAGATATATTAAAAACGCTACAGTAGCTCAGGTTTTACTAGACATGTTTTATTACCGTCCAAAACACAAGAGCTACGGTTGGGGCTGTAGTACTTGCTACGCGAGGTCAGCTGTGAGTGGGCGTTGTAAGCTGGTTAGCCAAACGCGTCGAGAGGCGAGCCACATTTGCAGTGCAATTTTCGCAATTTACTTTTAATAAGCCCTCTGGTGGGCGAGAGTGCTATGAAATCTCGCAATGATCGTGTTCAAATTATACGTAGATGTGCGAATAGGTAAAATAATAGACCCCTTTGTGTTTGGAATTATGTTTGAAATTGGTATCATCGTAACGAATTGCTATTTGCCGTTTGCATTCTTTATTTAGGATGTTCTAATAAAATCAGTTTTCTTTCAATATAAGAAGTAAAAAATGAGGTCGCCTCATTTTTACTTTTTATATAACCTTATTTCTTTATCGCTGATGTTTTGAAAATATTAAGCATGCGATATAATATGTCTTCGTCGACTTTGCATACATTATAATGAAATGCATTATAATATTATATATTACGATTTAAACATTTTACGCGTTTTAAAACAAACTAAACTTTGGTTTAAATTAACAAACTAACATAATATAATGCTACTACTTATTCAAACTATTTCTGTCTCATAGTACCTATGTGAATAAAAAGAATATTCTAAAACAAATGCATCAACAGATTGTACCTTCTGAGAAATAATCTGTGGCACGTCTCGAGCACTCTGCCCTAACGATCGTAAGCTAATTTAGTTAAAATAATAATCTGGCCATAATCCGCCCGCCCTAATAGTTTTTATCTCATACGAGGGTAGTATTAATATTTGATGTGCTCACCCCTCACCGCTGCCTCCGCGAGTCAAGTCTCTGATCTTTATTGTTGTTGTGGAGGTAATACATTTTGAAAATAGAATTGAATTTTTATGGCGGTACATATCTCAATGTCTGAATTTTTGTGTTTTATCATAAATGATGTACCTAGTGTTAGTTAAATATATAAATATTACTTATTTAATTTAAGTTAACCTTTATAATGGAATTTTAATATAAAACATTAAAAAAAGGTTTTATTCAGATGAGAATCAAAAGAAGAAATTGCAAGTAACTTCAAAATATTTATGTGTTTGTCTGCTGAAAATTCAAAGCATTACGCACAGTCGAAAGCACTGGGAGTAAAAGTATGAAATTTCTCAGACAGGTTCCCTAAATTACTTGTACATAAAAAGCCTATAATATATTAAAATTTGAAGTATAGCCATAACAAAAGTTATTGAATATTATGAGCATTTACATAAGGTATGTTGATGATGAAACGAGGATATTTTAGCAGGGCTGAACATGCTAAAATCGAAGATTTATCCAATAACGACGACGTTAAAATTAAAACAAGCGTTCATTCCATCTTAACACATTCAGTGCTTAAACAATGGATGCAAAGTAATAGCCGGGAGCCAAAACTTTTTATGGCGAAATTTGATTAAGTAAATATGAATGTTTGAAAATATGTATGAATGTATATTTTATTATTATTATTTCTATTAAAAAAAGTCATTTTTCGGATCCGAGTCGTCGGCACACAGCACGTCGGCTGCCGGATACTCGGATCCGAAAGCTATGGTTTATTCACTAATATCATAGATATTTGTACCGTGAGTGCGTTTTTGCGTACTAATATGTCACAAGATTTTGACAACCCCGTGTTTTTTTATCAAATTCCAGGATCTTGATTAAAATCATCTAAGGAAAGTAATCAAAACGAGTTTTAACTTATTTTACTTTCCTTAACCAAAATCTTGTACCATATGACACACAAACACACACAGGACTCACACACAGGCCATGCTCACATTATACATACACACTTATACATGATATACAGTATACAGTTCAGACGTGTCATCATGTGGTGACTTGTTATTTGAAAAAAAATTAGTAAGTAAATAACTGTTACTAATACTGTTAGAATGAAACCAATACTCGTTTTCGCAAGTTACTATATTGCCAGAGTGGCCGCGCAAAACAACATTTACTCGGCTCGAAAACTGGCGCTTTATTGACTACTGCAAAAAAAATACGTTTGCTCGGATCCGAGTCGGCGGCACCGCTACTATAGCCCCGCCATGCACGGATCCGAGCAAAAAGCACTGAATGTGTTAACACTTACAAATGGTAAAACAGCTGCAAATAACGAGTTACTTCTGTAATTATTCCTTTATAATCCGTCCTAGGCAAAGAAATCGATTTTTTATGATTTCCACAAAAGCTGACAATCGAGCTGACCGCTACACACATACTATCCACCTGATGGAAAGCGGATATCGTCGTCCATGGACATCAGCGACACCAAAGGCATCACTGATGCATTGCCGGTCGAGAAAGAGAAAAAATATACCTCTTACGACTCATAACATAAGTGGACGACACCGTTGACTATTTTGTAGATTTTCCTAAATTCTTTGAATCCAGTCTCTGCCAGGTCAGTAGCTTGGTTATTCTATCGCCCCAAAATAAAAACTAAAAATATATTTCTTTAGTATATCGACTTTATGTGTTATAGAAATGTATTAAAACAAAAAGGAAATTTAATACAACATCCACAGACATATATACTAGAGACAACATCTGTTCCTCAGTAAAATGGTTGTCTGTAAAGTCGGACAAAACATTGATGAAATGATTGCTTTACAATTTGTTCTAGGAATGAACTTTCAATAAATCAATGTTGATAAATTGTTAATTTGAATTAACAAAATTGAAAATATGAATCAAACTGAAATTGCTGCTTTCAAAAAACTCGCGTTAGCTAAATCAAAATTATGATTAAATAATATTTAGTTTTTCAATAACAATTAACTATAGAAATTATTTGTCATTAAATCAATGTTGATAAATTGTTGATTCGAAATTACGAAATTGAGAATATAAGAACCAAATATTTCAGTCTGCTGCTTTTGAAAAGCTCGCCATAACCTGTTTGATATAATAGTAGAGTTTCTTACACGGCGATTGGCCGGTTCAACTTGTCATTTTGGACACATTGTTTTGACATTCGTGAGATTAAACCACGGAACGTGACAGTGAGTCATGCTTTTTCGTGCGTGCAACCGGCGTTCATCGTTTTAATAGACGTTGTCACGTCAAAAATTAAGTTTACTTACAAAAGTTTAACCATTGAGATAATTATTTAAAATGTCTTGTTGTAAAATGCTGAAATTCTGTTGAATTTATTTTTCTTGGTTATATCGAGATTCCCCGGCCTGTCTTTCTTATGTCTTTCAAAGTTTTAAGAAAGAAGGACTTACTATTCTTACGCCCCAACTCAGAGTCACAACGATTACTTTAATCGCTCCTTAGTACAGAATCACCATACAAATTCTGCACTAAGGAGCGATTTAAGTAACCGTTAGTGACTCTGAGTTGGGGCGTAAGAGTTCTAATCACTGTTCGATTAGTGTCGACCATTATTAAAAGATATTCAAGCGAAGCTAGGTGGGCAACTGCTAATACGCGATATAAAAACACGAATAAATCAAATAAGTGAATTCAAACAACCGTACCCACTCCGGAAACAAATAAGTAACAAAACATTTAGAAAGATTCATTTTACACGTGTTCATGCAAAGTAAACATCCTTCATACCTATCTCCTGGAGATCCCCACTCGCTAATTCCCCCCACACTTCGACAAGGTTGTAATCTCCGAAAACACATGTCACAATGTGCGACCCTGTCACTTTTAACTCGAAGCGACCATATTACGAAGACACCCTCCGCTTCAAGAGTCTTCCATCTCCGACATCATTGAGAGGATCGCAAATGAATTGCTGGAGGTCAACATATTTTTGCTGCTTCAAGTTGTCTACGCGAATGTTTTGATAATTTTGAGCTTTATCGTTCGGTAATACAGTCGAAAATGATTCGTTTGTATTGCCGCGCCGTTCGAGGGGTGGTTCAAACAGCAGGGGCGCTGTAATTACCCAGTGTTCGGTAAACGGCGATTGTTTGCGTTTGTTACACACTACATTGAGTCTGGAGTTAAATAATAACAAATACATTGTTCGGTGCGGTGTGAAGTGCGTAATGACACTTTATGGGCGGTCTGTTAATTGCTTTTTTTAACTACAAAGGATTGCCGAATAATAACGACCTTTTGTAATCACTATGTTAGAGTTTTTAAAGTGTAGTGCTAATAGATTGTTAGTTAAATGTACTTATTTAAGCTTTGATTAATATTAAGTAACGATTATCGTGAGTATTGAAATTGTGATGAGTTTGCAATTGTTTCGTATTCAGCGATGAAAGATATATACATATACATACATACATATTGTGGGTGATAAATAGTCAAGATTTATCAATAACAAATTTAAAACATTCACTCCTGTGCCCCTTTCAATGTGACATAATGTAAGTGATTTATTCTCAAGTAGTAATCAGACTTAAATCGTTTGTATATGTATATTGTGAAATAGCCAAGTGATATTTTTGACCAAGATGTAGTTTGTTAGAATCAAAGCTTGTAGAATCACCTTGTGGAGGGGTTTGGCTCATCATGAGATATAACTGTTTAACCTATCTACCTAGGTACCTAAAACGTTATGAGTTCGTTAGACTTAACTAACAATTTCACTTAACATGTATAATGAAATTCATTTTATTGGACCAAAGTTCGCTTACGATGAATCGGTCAAGACGTTTAAAAATATCAAAAGACTATGTTTAAACCAAATCCTGGAACGTATTATACGTAGGTACGAAGCCATATTGATGAGAAAGTACTCAAAATAAACATTATAACTTCACACAAAATGTCATTTATACAAGATCACCATCATTTATTAACGCAAAGAGATGTTACGCTAACGTTTTCAAATTAATTCCTTCACATGTTTCCAAGTCAACACTTAACAAACATTAAACTCTCAAGAGCCTGCATACGGACTACGGAGTAACAGCGACTAATTACGTCAGAGGAGCTTAATGTTTTAAAACATTTCATACGCGAAAGTTAATGCTAACGAAGGCTGAAAATAATATATTAAGAAAACGGAGGCAACGTCTTAAAACATTCGACTCAGTATCAGCGAGTAAATATAAGGCGAAACCCCTTATTTATTAATAAGTGTTTTTCTACACACAATATTAGGGTTCCGTAGCCGAATGGCAAAAAACGGAACCCTTATAGATTCGTCATGTCTGTCTGTCTGTCTGTCTGTCTGTCTGTCTGTCTGTCTGTCCGTCCGTATGTCACAGCCACTTTTTTCCGAAACTATAAGAGCTATACTGTTGAAACTTGGTAAGTAGATGTATTCTGTGAACCGCATTAATATTTTCACACAAAAATAGAAAAAAACAATAAATTTTGGGGGTTCCCCATACTTAGAACTGAAACTTAAAAATGTTTTTTTCATCAAACCCATACGTATGGGGTATCTATGGATAGGTCTTGAAAAATGATATTGAGGTTTCTAATATCATTTTTTTCTAAACTGAATAGTTTGCGCGAGAGACACTTCCAAAGTGGTAAAATGTGTGTCCCCCCCCCCTGTAACTTCTAAAATAAGAGAATGATAAAACTAAAAAAAATATATGATGTACATTACCATTCAATCTTCCAACGAAAATTGGTTTGAATGATATTTAGTAAGCAGTTTTTTTTTAATACGTCATAAATCGTAAACCACAAAAAACATTGATCAAAGTTACAACAAACTACAAGAACTTTTATATTATGTTACTTGCTGCTACGGAACCCTTCATGGGCGAGTCCGACTCGCACTTGGCCGCTTTTTTTTATATTGTACCTAACAATTTTGTAACGGAAATGAAATTGGTCAAGACATATGATCCGATTGCTCTCGTTGGACAGTCGTTAAGGACTTTGGGTAGCTGCAAATTTATCTACACGTAGGTACCTAATGACTAGGTATTTTATCTACTAACTCTTCCTGCGAATCCGCCCTCAAATAGCGTATAAGACTCCTAAATTATGTGTAGAGACTTATGCCCTGCAATGGGTAACTAATTGATCCAATAAGGATATTTTCATTATTAAATAATAAAAAAATATAAGAATAAAAATAATAAGATATTAACATACATCTCGATCTTTCACATGTTGTTATTTTTTATATCTTATAAGTTAATGCTTGACTACTATCCTACCTGATGGTAAGTGGTGATGTAGTCATGGGTGGTAAAACGCATTAACTTAGTAAAAGCCTTTTACTCTTGCCTTGAAGACACTTACATTATAATCGAGCGGAAACACCGACGCGGGCAATTTATTCCAATCCTTTGCTGTACGTATAATAAATGACGAGGCGAAGCGCGCCGTCCGTACAGGGGATCCCCCACGACGAAGTTCACGAAGAAGGGATGGATACCTGCCGTGCGTCGGGACGTTCGATGATAGAAAGGGGATGGCGGAATTAAATTATGTAATTCCTGCGCACACTCTCCAAAATGTATCCTGTAGAACACCGAGAGGCTGGCAACTCTGCGCCTGTGCTCGAGGCTCTGAAGATTGGTCTCAACCAATTTACGGTCACCAATAAGCCTCTTGTAAGAAAGCAACTAAAAGTAAATAATAAACCAGTACTTTTTTTACTGTGTTATTTATCTTGAAAGTAATGCATAGGTAACCTCTATCACTTGTATGAATCTAACCGGTTGCTATTAGATAGAAGTTTATTACTTTCCTCACTCTCTTCGCTTTCATCTGGCAGTAGTGCACGGGCCTTAAAGACTTTCTAAGTGAAGGGAGTTGGTCGTTAAGTGACAGGTCATGTGTCGCGACGAAGAAGCTCAAGTTACTGCTAATGTATTGAAATTGCACGTTCCGCTTCGCCAGTTTTCTATTTGATTGACGTGTTTTGAAAGCTCCTTACTTTCGTATGAGGATTTGTAGTGAATAAGATATTTTTATTTATTTATTTAACTCTTTAATGTACACCAATAAAATAATACAACACATTCAAGAAGTAGGCAAGTGAAGTAGAGAGGAGGTACAAAAGGCGGTCTTAAAAGGCGGTCTTATCGCTACACAGCGATCTCTTCCAGACAACCATAAGATGTGGAGAGCTGAATAAAGTAAGATTAAATGGGGTAAAGGTGCACAAATAATAACGAGGACATTTAAGATAATAAAAACACAAATATAAGTGAATAGGAAGAAGAGAGAGGGAAGGAAGAATCCGAACTGAATTAATTCTTCTGTCCTTGGGAGGGCACTGGTGACTTCTACCACAGGCTTGAAAAAGCCTACAACAGGCACCAGGCTCTCGCTAAGAAGGGTTATTAACTACCTATGTAATTAAGCCTTAGTTTAAGACCCTATTGTGAGAGCAAATAAACGATATTATTATTATTATTATAATTAGAGAGATAATGGGCTTTTAATTGATTTTTAAAAGAATTTAAAGTACTTGCGTTACGAATACAGTAGGGAAGGGCGTTCCAGAGACGGACAGCTGTGACAGTGAAGGAATGTTTGTAGAAGGAAGAAGAATTTGCACGAGTAGCAAGGCGCAGATTTTTTGAGGATCGAAGAGTTCGATCGTGGGTAAGGTGGAGGAACTGGAAACGTGTTTTAAGGTAAGGAGGATAACATGGATTGAATAATACACAGTGGAGAAGAGATAGAATGTGAGCATTCCTGCGGAGGCGTATAGGGAGCCACTTGAGCTTAGTGCGGAATTCCGATACGTGATCATATTTCCGCAGACCAAATATGAATCTTATGCACAGATTTTGAAGGCGCTCAAGCTTATTCAGCTGCTCTTCGGTGATGTCAAGGTAGCACACATCGGCAAAGTCAAGTATTGGAAGAAGTAGGGACTGAGCTAGCAAAACTTTAGTCGGGATGGGCAGCACATTTTTTTTGCACATTTTTATGCATATAACTAACTACATAAGATATTCAATCTTATTTGTAAATTAAACAAAATTTTACTCCAATCGAAATCTCTAAATCAGTTTTTGAGATTGACGGGATATTTAAAATGGTTTGCAATAAATGTTGTCATCAGCAGCTAAAATTTTCTTACAACAATTAGGTACACCACTTGTTATTGATGGGAAAAATTAAACGGTTTTGACCTCATATCCGTAGAGAGCAATGACCACTTTCCATCAAATTACTCTTTTTTTTTTTTTTTTTACACTAATAAGTTAATGCTTGACCACAATCCCACCTGATGGTAAGTGGAGATGTGGTCCAAGATGGTGAGCACATTAACTTAGTAAAAGCCTATTCACTCTTTTCTTGAAGACATCCACGTCATAGATTGGCGGGAACGCCGACGCAGGCAAGTTATTCCAGTCCTTTGCGGTGCGTATAACGAATGACGAGGCAAACCGCGTCGTTCGTACCGGCGGGATGTTCACGACAAAAGGATGGATACCCGCCGTGCGTCGTGTCGTTCGATGGAGAAACGGAGATGGGGGAATTATCTCAAACAATTCCTGCGCACACTCTCCGAAATGTGCCCTGTAGAAAACCGAGAGACTGGCTACTCTGCGCCTGTGCTCGAGGCTTTGAAGATTGGTCTCGACCAAAACTGGGTCACCAATGAGCCTCTTCGCACGTCTCTCCATCGAGTCCAAAGCAGAAAGGTGACATTTGGCTGCGCCTGCCCAAATGTGCGAACAGTACTCCACACACGGCCGAATCTGAGCTTTGAGCTCATTTGCTGATTTATCGGCCATTGACATAACAAAGTTCCGAGGAATAACCCAGAAACACTAAGCCGGAATCTACCAGGATAACAGAAGTTATCGTTGAGTTTATCATCACATGATTAGAGCAGTCGTGGCATCCGGCAAATCTTCTGATCCGACCAACTTCTTAATCCGTACAGGATAAGCTGATCATTCTGGATATGGTAATAAATTATACCATATAAATTTCTCCATTTAAGTTTAATAAATAGTGAATAATCCATGATGTTATTAAAAAAGTTGCCATTTTAACATTTCAAACAATGGTGGAACATGGTCCGAATGTGGTTCGAATCCTACGTGTGAGGTGCATGTCTCTTTAACGGCCGTTTTCAATAACCTATCTATGCATAATCTTGAGATAAGTATATTAGGTAAATAATAGTATAATATATTGATTTTATACCTTTGCTAGATAATCTGAGGATAATGGATATGGAAAGGGTCAGTAGGTATCAGGTGAATAAAAAAATATATAAAAATAACGCTATACACCCACACTAGGAAGTGCCATGGACACACAAAGACAAGAACACATCGAAACCGAGAACAGATATTCAACTCATAATTTAAACCACCTCGCTGGGAATAGAACCTAGGACCCTTGGCGATCCGGGATGCTAACCATTACGCCAGGCAGGTTTCTATTGCTTCTCTCAATGTCATCATTATACTTAACATACATGAACCTGCCACATCCACTCCGAGCAAAGAATCGCGCATCGCGCATCGTTCGCAATGTAATTAGATTCCCCGGCAGTGTGGTGTAATTCGCGTAAAATGGAGCATGTACAGCTAACATGTTTACCGGCAAATTATCTTCGTATCGACTACGCGCCAAATTGTGTAACGCTACGTTTTAATTACAGACCGGATTATCGCAGCACGATAGAACGTATAATAATATTATATTATATGTTCACATCGTGATAGATAGCTTTGAAATTGTGTATAGTATGCTTTTCAATTTTGTACTGTATAGAGTTATAGACGAATATTCTGAATGACAAGATCGCTTGAAAATAACTGTACCGCATCCCGCGTAGGTTAGAATCTTAATTTGTAATACTTCTATATTAATTTAAAAGATGTGCTGAGGAGTTTCTTTCGCTATTTCTTCTCCTGCATGACATAACGCCTTTCCGAAATTGTGGGGGAACAAAAAAATATGTTCGTCAGTGATACCTATAAATGATTAAATGAATTTGAATTTGCTCTGTTTATTGGAACGAAGTTCCTTATCGCGCGTTGCGAAAGGGGGCTAGGCGGAAAATTTTGTAACGAAAAGTTGTAACGACACTTTTTGCCGTCGTAGTTTTTTTTACATAGAAAGCAAGCCAGATATTTTCGTTTCTTGCAGTTGCTATCCTAGTACTGAATGCAAGGAACTTCGTTCCATCCGGGTGTCCCTTGACACCTCTCAAGTTTTTTTTTCTATTTATAAGGCCATATAGCCATTATTACCAGCAATTCATCTATGACACAAAAATCTGCCTAAGCTACAAGCACTACAGCATACGTGGCATACAAACAATTTAAATGGTCAATTTATTAATTTACGCAACACTGAAAAAACAGACAAAAGTTATCATCTATCAAAAGTATCTTTTTAATCTATTCCAAAGCATTCTAGTTATAATGCAATGTTTTTCTCCTTCATTAAGTTATCAATACTGCAATATTTTCAACTCGTGGCATCTGACTTCAGTGGCCAGTAACAAATAAAGGGGTACATGAAAGGGGCCAACCATCCCACGCGTATTCTGTTGCGACAAATGACATCCACCCGTAATGAGATTATTGCTTTATTATGACACTTGCATTCCATTGGGAACGGGGGCCTTCGGGAGTTGTAATAATTAAGCTATGATAGTGCATATAGATCATAAACGGGTCTGTAGATCAGTTTTACTCTGACTCTCTATCTCTCTGTCTCGATTTCCAGGCCAGTGGGAAAAATGCTTCTTTTTGCGTATCAGTCGTTTGCGATGTCTTGTGTGCGTATTTTTACGTCATCTTCAATGTGTATGCTCAGTAGATTAATATGCAAGTGTGTATAACGTTTTATAAATTAATATTATGCAGGCATATTCAGTGGTTGTCGATTTCTGAACTATGTATTTGACCGATTTTGTCATATTTATTTAATCCAAAGATAATTGTAAGTGACGACCCGTGTGGCGCAATGGTTACCATACCGGATCGCCGCACCGAGGGTCCTGGGTTCGATTCCCAGCGAGGCGGAAATTTGAATGATGAGTTTGAATTTCTGTTCTCGATCTGGGTGTGAATGTCCTTGTCTAGTGTGTTGTCCATGGCACCCACGACACAGGGAATCCTAGTGTGGCTATGAGTATGAAGCGTTATGAAGCGTAAGAAGAAAGTCGTGGCTACTTTATTTTAAAATTCAAGAAATATCGCAGTAAATAAAGTTCTATATACGGAAATTATCCATATTTTCAATAAACTACATCTACCATTATTATTATTAAATATCGTTACCAAGTCACTAGCAGTTGAAACAATGAAAGGGTCTCGGTATTGGGAATTGGGATTTCACAAGACAGACATAAAGGATGATTAAATATTGTGGTTTAATTTTATTTCATTAGAGATGACGTACAGGGAGGGCATCGAGGGTGAGAAATAGGAAGGCAGGACTTTTTTCTTATCACATTGACAAAATGTTTTATTATATGAAATGAAACATGGATAATAATTTGTGCCAAATGTGCCCTTTTTATATGAGTAAAAAGCCTAAATATTACGCATGTCCTTATGATGATGTTGGCTGCTAATGGGTTAAAGCTAAATAATAACTGAACGTCATAGGATATTTGAAAATATATTTTTCGTTCTATATAAAACACTTTGCATCGGTAGAAAATACAAATTAGTTAATTACTATGGATAAAAAAAAAACTATTACATATACATAAATAAAGAACTAAACTTAATTAGCTGACCGTACTTGGCAATAACAGTATTAGTTGTAGAATCTAAATACTTACAAGAACGATGCAACAATGACGTCAAATAAAAAAGGCCAAACGAAAAATATAATCAACAAAAATGAAAAGTAAACGAAAAATCTCAATTAGCGCGAAAACTCAATTGCGTCTCAATGACATTGACGTAGAGCTCTAGATGTTCGCGATCACAAAACAAATGGCTTGTAAACAAGGGAACGACGACAAAGGCACTCGTGCCGACACCGAGGGCGCGAGCTACAAGGGCTCCGGTGACAGTTATTACTATATTGTAATTAAGTAAACGCAAATAACGCAATAAGGGTAAAAGAAGTCAGCTCTACGGTTGCAGCTCTACGTGGGAAAGAGATCGAATCTTATTCAATCCTAGCGGTTTGTTAAGAGACAGAAAGAAAACGAATGATAATTTTTTTTTTTTAAATTGTAAAATACTTTTTTAAACCTTTAAATCGACTGTTCATACATACAATATTGATAATAAAAAAGGTAGCTTTACAAGGGGACCTGAAGCTAATTTTGAGCCTAAAATCGTCAGTCAATTCTTAATTTAGTAAGTGTGTTCCAAATCTGAATAATGATATGTTACAAAAGATAGATAAAAAAATATAGATACAAAAGATCAATATAATTACACTCAATGTCTGTGATTAGACTACAAGGGTTAACTATTGTTACAAGTAAGCGAAATTCACAGGGCCTAAATGCATCACTTGGCACGTAAAACACTTAAACTCATCCACCAACAAAAGAATTGTGAGGAACAGAGTATCAGAAAGGTCCCCATAGCGAAAGAAAAGTGTTTCAAGCTTGTCGTATACTGACCAGTCGTGAAGAGTGAATTTCTCACACCTAATTGAAGTAGCAATTCACTAATTGCAACTTTGAATGTATGTATGTATGTTTTGTTCCTGTTGAAGTATTTCAAGTTGTCTGGCTATTCGTGTTTTGTCAAGAACTCTCAATGCTTTGTTCGACTGTTTTTTGTTTGACATTGACCTTTAATAAAAGCCAGGGGTACATATCGTTAAAATATTTTTGTTTTTATCACAGCTAACCTATTGTATAACAATTTAAAGTTAAATTCATTGAATAACACGCAAACATTTCTTTATTTGGATCTACATGCGATTTAAGTAAATTAAAATCTTGAAGTACCAACCTAACGAGTATAATTTAAATTAGGTACCTACCTACTGACTATTTTTGTGCAGACTTCAAACAAGTTGGAACTCAATTTCAAATTAATTGATTACCACACAACACACTATTATACAAAATAACAAGTGGACTGCATAAATGACTCAATGAAATAAAAAATGGATGCAACCGACACCCAATATGTGACCCGAAACAAACTTTTCCAAATTGTTTCATATGAAAAACAAAATAAAATATACGAAAGTAACATTTTGATAGCATTTAGTGAATTTTACCAAAGGTATGTTACAGGCACCCGCAGTAGTAATTCAATATGTTGGACAGATGTTCCTTTTTATATTTTTCGGGCGAATTATCACCGACACTCGGCCGGACGAGGATGCGAATCAAATTGAAAGCCGACTCAATTATATTAGCAAGCCCTTACAGGGTTGTGCTAAGTGATTATATTTTATTAGATTATATATTTCTATATGATTCGTCAGGTTGTAACATCTTTGCTTATTAGTCTAGAAATGGTCAACCTGTCCACATAAGTAATGGATTGTACTAATGTGATTGTATACAGAAGACATCTATTCGGAAAGCCTTACACGAGGTGACATTGTAGCCACCAACATTGAATAGAGTCCAATTTATTTATACATCTATACAAATAAATAAAATTGGAGTGTCTGTTTGTGATATTAAAATAATCGCTTTTTACTAAGTGCATTTGGATGTATACACGGTACATACACCAAAACAACGTTTCTCACAATTTTTGTCTGTCTGCCTGTCTGTCTGTCTGTCTGTTTGTTCCGGCTAATCTCTGAAATGGCTGGAACGATTTTTACGAGACTTTCACTGGCAGATAGCTAATGTAACAAGGAGTAACTTAGGCTACTTTTACTTTAGAAAAAAAATAGTTTGTTAGGCGATATGAAGTTCGCCGGGTCAGCTAGTTATCGAATAAAGACACAAAAGCTTAGCTACTTAATATGAAATAATCAGCCTTCATTTCCACATCAAGAAATTCTTCGTATTATCACCAATTCAGTTAGTAAATGCACTTGTCAAATTCCATTTAGCATAGTACAAGTTACCAGAGCTATCAGTAAAGTGACCAAACTCGCTCAGCGACACCCCTTAATCCCGGAGCACGCGAGGTGTGAGACGCGGGGCTGCGGGGGCTGCGGGGACTGCGGGGAGGGTAACAGCCTCATACCGTAATACCATTTCGAGATGAGCGACTTAAACGCGTTACTGCCCACCAGTGAAACTTGACCCCTTCTCCACTGAGCATTGCTGTGGTAGCTGTATGTCTGTGGTTTGTAGCGAGTAGGTACTTACCTACTGTCGAAAGGCTGTGGAATTTCTACTCTATTTAGATATTGGTAGAATAAACACGGAGAATGAACCCTAAAATATAATTAATTGCAGTTTTATAGACTCGCTGAAATAATAATAAATTAACACATCTATACATACATACATACTGCATACAAATAAATAAAATTGGAGTGTCTGTTTTTAATATTAAAATAACCGCTTTCTACTAAGTGCATTTGGATGTATACACGGTACATATACCAAAACAACATTTTTTACAATTTCTGTCTGTCTGTCTGTCTGTCTGTTTGTTCCGGCTAATCTCTGAAATGGCTGGACCGATTTTGACGGGACTTTCACTGGCAGATAGCTGATGTAACAAGGAGTAACTTAGGCTACTTTTATTTTAGAAAAAAATAGTTTGTTAGGCAATGCGAAGTTCGCCGGGTCAACTAGTAAATAATGAATTCTTTCATTTGTAAATTTTCTGTTTGAAATAAGCAAACTGTCTGCAAAATTTCTTTTATTTGAGTGTTTTATTTCATGTTATTTTACAAATAACTGTTATCAGCTAGGTACCGATATATTGGATTTTTACGGTATCTAACTGATCTATCACCAGTTAACAATAACCGAAGAATTATGTAAAGTTGATACTCAGAACAATCGAATGGTTCGAATGTTAGAACTCCTGTCAGGGAACATGAACGTACAGAGTTCTACGTTAAAGTACGTACCTAAATACGTCCTGCTTCTAATTAATCTGGTTCCCTTGAACCTAACTTGTTTATTATGTTCTTAGTTTAGTTACGTGTCATTTAAGCAACCAGTTGGCTAGTGTGACCTGATGAATCATTCAGAGGGGGGTAAACTACTCAACTAAATAATTTATGTCTGTTTAGCTTTAACCATTAATGGCCCATTAAAGGGCCTGACTCTCTTTTCATAATTAAGAAGGTCTAGAGCATCCTTCCCCACGCTGTTAAGTTACAATCACAAATTACAAGTCATATAGCAGATGTTAAATTTCACAGGTCATAAGTAACTGGCCACCAAACCATTCAATTCTCAACTGTTTTGGTGGTTTCGACAACAAACTAGAGTGCATTTGTCAATGGTCCGTACAGAACAGGTAGTTAACTAATGGAATGTTGGATCGACGGACGGACCTACATATCTGTATATTGATTCGTCTCACACTTGATTAACTGAGTGCAATTACGAATACGTTGTTCTAAAAGAATGAGTTTCCAATATGAACGTTATATCTGTTGTATTTTTTGTTGTATGAAGGGGTGTATGCAAAAAATGTTTTTACCACAGGTTTTCTCTGGCATCTGCTCTCATCACATTTCTATTTCTTAAATCTATGGCCCACTGAATATGATTCAGTCGATCCGGCAAATCCAAATTTACACTTTCTCTTAACAGATGCAATAAACATCTACTATTATGCAAAGGTATTAAAACGCCTAAAGCATTAAGAAAAATAATCCTAATTGGAGACTACAACAGAAAAATGCAATGTCATGTTATTTTCATAACGCAAAAAAGAAGCAAAGAATTCAAAGTAAAGTTCTAAAAGTCAGAAAAAGTAGTTTACCGTAAAAAAGCTAATACATTGTAGATATTAGAGTATAGAATATAATATTAGAGGGTAAGCTAATAAATTTTGGACAAATCGTGATCCACATACGAGATCGAGCAATTTTTACTCGCGTTTAAATATTACACGTGGTTGGGAGCAATTTGCTTGAGACGGCACGAGATAGTGGCTTCGGAAAACAAATGTACATTTTGTATACGTTTACATGCTAGCGGCCTTATTCATAAACACGTAATTTTAACTATTGCACTTTTATAATATGTTTTATCTTTATCGTTTTTCATAAGAGTAAAGGAAACAAAACTCTTTATAAGCCTTCTATAACTTTGCTTGTTTTCATGAATTTTAAACTATTGATATTTTTTTCGATGTTGGTTGAAATACATGCTGCTACTACTGATGAATACAGCCTGTATTAAGTGAATGAATCTTGCTTTGGGCAGCGATTAACTCGAAACAAATATCTGACGTTTGATCAGATTTAATACCATTTAGGTCTCTGGTTAGAAAAACTGTAATCTTGTTAAAATGAACATAGCGCCGTGTATAAATAATTTCTTAACAATCGGCCGACACAAAAGAAGAAGATAGCATTAGATATCTTTATAAAACATGAAAAACGAAGATCTACTAAACTTAGTTTCTAAGGGCTTCAGGAGCATTAGAATTTTCTAAAGAGAAATTTTCTTAAAGGCAAATCATTTATGCCCACAACGATATTCGAGATTCCGATACAAGTAGATACTTTGAGGATTAATAAATGCCGTTTCGCGATCTGAATCCTGAGCGAGCAGAATTGAAAATACACATAATATCCACGCACATGGAAATCATGTAGTTTCGTATTCACTTAGCGTGTGTTAGTTCGATATCTTTCAATCTATTTGAACGAATGGAAAATACGAGTCGGAAATGAATTTCTCTTTGAAGCGCGGGCCGAATATAGGAGCGAATAGTCTGATTGGCGAGTGTTCTAATTGGAATTTTTTCGATGACTGTCGATTTGGCTTTGAAAAAATTTGAAATATTCACTAACAACCCCGAAAAATAGAGCGTTCTTAAATAAAACACTTTGAAACTTTAAAACGTTTGAAACATTTATACTCTAATAAATTCAGAGTACATTTGAAAACATTTGTAAAGTAAAAAAAATACGAACATTTTTAAAACGTTAGTGCCTGACTAATCGATTTCTTGTATGATTATTTATTTATTTTCTAAACGAATAAAAAATAATATGCAATCGTAAGCCTATTTATTGACTAGTTACATTGTACAAAATACATTTATATTAGCTTATATCAGCTGTAAGCACAGAAGAGATATAATACTTATAATAGTACTGTAAGTCAAGACACATGAAGTATTTGTTTCCTATCTCTGAGTGCACATACCCCAAGTAAAGTCGTATAGTAAGTGATTGATAAAGTTAAGTTAAGCAACTTCGGGTGCGGTCGGGAGTTGGATGGGCTTAGCCTTTCTTGAGCGCTTCCGGATTTAGGACATTCCGTGCGTAATAATAAATATGCCAGTGCCACAGTTTCTTCATTCTTGTCGATCAAAGTCCTGAGTGACCTCAAGGCAAAATCATTATGGATCATAGATAGGTACTTAAATTGGGTTGGCTTTTTAAGTGTCTTTCTCTCGGTACAAATAAAAAACTTTTTTTTACACAACACAATTTTGTATCAATCACCGGAAAATAACATTAAAATTAAGTAAGTTGTAAGTTGCAATATTTGGCCCATACATATATGAATATTTATTTATTTATTTCTTTATGTACCATACAAAAGTATAGAAACAAAGGCGGACTTAATGCTAAAAGCATTCTCTGCCAGTCAACCTTAGGGCAGTAATAGAACAACGATAAGACATGCCAAGCCAACAAACTAATGAATACATTGAATATCAAAAGTAATGTCAAAAGCACATACCTGCACCCTCGCTTCGGTGAGGTTGATCTTCAGAGCGAGGTCTTCCCTAGTGAAGACATCTGGATAGTGCGTCTGCGCAAACGCCGTTTCCAACTCTTCCAGCTAGAATATAATAAGTAAAATAATTTAACATTGCATAAATCATACTAAAATAGTCTCTACAATTTGTAGACTAGTGATTTGCATCATGCAAAACAACTTGATTGAAACTCGACAAATTCATATCCTTATTAGTATTGTGGTAATAGATCAACTTAAGAGATCAAGTCTGATTCCAGTGGTGGCATTTGACTACTATGAATCAAAGGTTAACCTGCGTTTGTTTATCAATAACACCTCACAATGACTGAATCTATCACTAACGACGGACTCAAAGCCGATTGGTCTTCTCCTAATCAATATCCTGATAAGATCGGTAAATAGCAAAGATAATAGGAATAATAATAGGTATTCCGAACATAATGACTGTTATTGATGATATGATATAATTACCTAATATCTATACGTCTATAAAATTACCTGTTGCAAAGTAAAGGTAGTCCGATTGCGTCTTTGCTTTCGACGCACAAATGTGTCATCGTGGATCGCTGGGTGGTACGAGTAACTCGTATCTGCAAAAAAAATTGTTCTAGTGAGTATACAATATAAAATGTCTAGTGTGAACTAGATACTGTGTAGAACGTGGTTGCTTTTCCAGCTTCGCAAGTATTGTTAGATGATTGATATACGAGTATCTCCTTCGTGGAATAACTTTGAACTTTTTTAATGTCGTTTACGCTAACACCTTGTCCTTTATCGGTTTGAATTAATTTGAACACCTATTTTATTTACGTATAACTCAACAACTATTAATAACACTTGTATTTTGTTATGTCTATCAACGTAGAATTCAGTATATCACAACAATTTTTAACCTACATATAGAATAACTTTCATATAATTCTCTGTGTAACTCGCTAATGTTGGGAGATCTAAGACGCCATTTTTACAATTTTACCTCTCATTCATCTCGCTCTTTCATATCACGAACACTATCTCGCTTTAACCTGAATTCCATTCTACTTGTACACTTTTAGTTTATCCAAAAGTTTCTAGTCCAAAAGCTATTGCTATCCTACACTCTTGAACGTCAACACGCATCACATCTACAAATGTTATTGGCCAGCAAGTATGTTATATTTTACCTTTATTATCACTCGATAAATTAAGAATACAGTCCCATATGTTAGTAATAAATTAAATTTAAGACTTATGAGTAAAGTGTTAGTGAAATGGCAAGCTATAAGCTTTTCTAAATTTCGCTGCAATTGTTTCCGTTTTAGTGAGGCAATAGTTTAGTTACATAGATTAAAACTTTTTTATAAATTATAAGTTAATTGACTACAATCCTGATGGTAAATGTATAACTTATTAATTTCAAGATCTGCATCTCTCTTAGTTTCATGGCGAAATAATGTTATGCAACTTCTTTCTGTCTCTTAGCTTTATTAATATTGCTTTGTCTAAACTCGTTTTATATAACTTAATGTAGGTATTAACTTACTAAAGTTTAGCTTTGGATCTTCCCATTTCGTGTATGATTGTTCTCTGGTTAACCACATCGCTGACGTATTAGCCAATGTTTCTTGCATTGTCATATGCTGAAGAGATGAACACTTGGAGAGCTCCGAATCTACTCTAATGTCGCTGATAAATCTCTGCATTGGGTAAGCATTGTTACAATAGTTTAACTTAGACATGTACATTATATCTGTTGGAACTTGCGGCGTATGTACTGCATGTTGCCTCACCTGATGTCTATCATCATTCCATCCAATGTTTTTATGTCTTTTGTCCTCATCAACGATCCAAGTTCCTTTCGTATACATTAAACCAGGGCTTCTGAAACTGGCTTCTAAGTTTCTGGACATTTGCTTCTCGAATACAAAGTGTGATCTTACTAGATTTGCATCGCATATAAATTTCTGCTCTTCCTGCCTTCTTATCGGGATATAGACCGGCTATTGCTTTATATATGTGTTTTCAACATCACTCGCACTCAGGACCACCTCTGCATTCATTTGCGGCTTGTTTTCTGGATGTTGCTTCGACATATCTACGTTCATCTTCTCAGAAATCTTCACTTTTTGTATTTATACTACAGCAAAAAATTTGTTGTTTAGCGTGAGATTGATAAGACGTATATTCCACGTGCTTTTAAATAGTAATTATTACTGTAAAATATTTTAAACCTTCGGTAACTGTGTGGTCATTTATAACCTGGAGGAGGTATTTATTTTAAAAAATAGGGTCAATAGATACACACTGACTTGACACTATAATAAAATTTTAAAAAATATTTAACCATGAACACTTCACCACATCGATTCACAAGTTACTTTTTTTCCTTTCTCTCATCTCGCTTACTCATATGACATCTCGCTCTGGCTGCTGCATTCCATTCTACATAAGCTTATCAAATTAGTTATTCTATTTGTATAATTAACGGCAAATGGCAACACAATTGACGGATGTTTTGAAATCGAATCCATGACAATACACAGCCAAAGAATTATCTACTACTAAAATTAAAGTACCTACTAAATAGATTGAATAGAGAACTGTAAATATACATAATATGTTTGAGCTTATACGGTGGTAATGTGACCAATATGATAGCTATTATACAGCTAACTCCAAAACCAATGAACATAAATCAATCCCGCGCGTTATGGCAATCATTACGCGTTAAAAACCATAAAGAGCAGCATTTATTACCCTCGAAATTATAATATCAATACGAAAGTAGAGTGGCCATAAAAGCCCGGAAATTTGGACCATTACCTCCAAGTGCTAAATCGCTGCCCTAGACATTATGGCTGGGACATCCCTGCGAATTGATGAGGTGGAGACACCGTGTAGGGTGAATACAGAATAGTGTGTACCGCCCTATGTTTACCCACTTGAATGGTTTTATGGGTAATAAACTAGATATTTATTCGTTTTTTCAAGATAAATAAATGTGAATAAATTTCTAATATAATTTATGTAATTTTATAAAATTAATGTTTGACAAAGATACATCATGACTTCAACGAAAATCGCAATAAGCAACTTATCGTAAAATATAAATGATTGAAGTGAAAAACACCTAAAATTATAAAGATTAATTTATTAAATTGTCAAAATCGAGAGCATAAGCGTAAAATCTCTTTGTACTCTGTGAAGAACATGAAGAAGGATACAGTTTTTAAGAAAATATGGTATTTAAAAAAACATAGGAATACAAGAGCTGTAGACTTGAGGCATAAGTAGCCTTGTACTGGGATTTTCGTTTACCAGTCAACATAGGAATCCAGATACAACAAAGTTTGCCTTCTCACATTAATTATCACTTGTGAAAGAAAACATTTTGAAGAAACTTGCATTGCATGGATTTCATAAGATGCTTGAAGTCTAACCACGCTTCGCTATCAATAAACCCTAGATTTGCTTATATCGGAAAAATCTTTTTAAACATAGCCTTGAACACTTAAGTAGGTAGGATAAGATGCAGTTTAAATTATAACACCTACTTATATTTAGATACCTTCTCCCTTTGTGCCTTATTCAACAAAATTTAAACTTTTGTTTAATTTATTTTATTGTTTAATATCTTGACATTAAAGATGTGCTGTGCATTGTATTGTTTCGATAAGGGTTCACTTATTTCTTAACCGAAATCAACTCACAATTTTTGTTAGCAAAAGGAAGCTTAGTCTTCTGTCTCTAGCTAGAAGTTACTAAAAGAAAGATTTCTTAAAAAAAGCGAGAAAGAAAAGAAGAAAATTATTACCGCTCATTTACATGCGCGTCTCGCGGATCGTCTCGGGGCTCGCGCGCGCATGTAAACGGGGCATTAGATACACAGAAAATTAAACATGGCACCATCATTGAAAACGCATATAAAATAACCGCATTACCGTGCGAATTGATTGCGAGAGTGGATGAGTGGATCACTCGCCTCTTGACCGAAATCAACTCGGAGTGGTCATTTAAAAAGCTCACTTAAATTATTAACGTGTTTTTTCAGTTTTTGTGCTTCAAAGCCGGCGACTAATGGAGTGAATTAATTGGACCAATTTGTATCATAGCGATTCACTCACCGAATTAAACCAATACTCGCATGTTTGTATGATTTACCGTGTGGCGGAATGGTTACCATGCTGGAGGGACGAAGGGTACTGGGTTCGATTTCCAGCGAGGCGGAAATTTGAATGATGAGTTGGAATTTCTGTTCTTGGTCTGGGTGTGTGTGTTCTTGTCTCTGTGTGTTGTCCATTGCACCTACGACACAGGGAATCCTAGTGTTGGGTTACGAGTAGGTAGTATTTGTTTGTTTCCGTCGGTTTATACCTACACACTGTTACGGAATATTTTTTTATCGACTGCATAAGACAAAGGGCAGTAACAAATAGTTTGACCTCAAATTAATAATTTATTTTTGGGTCAAAACTGAAAAGAAGTGTTTGGGAAACTAAAAGAGAAATTAAAATGACCCTACCTACACTATATTCACATTCGTATCAGAATTTACGTAATCACTGTGTTGCCTAGCAACCACAAACAAACAGGTGCATGAAACTTTTGGTCGTATAAAGTGCGTTTGAACTAAATCTGGAGTTCGCAAGTCGCGTTCCATTCCACTCTTTATAATTTAATTTCTTTTTAAACATAATATTTATTTTGCAAAAGTTTAAAATAACACGGAATAGTTACGCATAAAATCGATATAGACTGTTTTAAAATACATAAACATAAATATAAAATGTTATTCGGCTTTGTTTAATGAAATTTAACTTATAAATAACTTTATGCTCATGCATATTGAGTGGAATGAAATATCTGTATAATCTGTACAGTGCCATCTCTGAAGAACTTATTTATGCCGTGGCGAAAATTGGAACTAATGCCATCCCATTCATAATTTAATAATAGCCGCACTATGATTGGTCCAATGCGTCAGGCAGCGCCCTCCTTAAGGTCACAGATAAGTTGATTTCACTGTATTTCGAAATATAATACGACCAAGTTGCAAAGCTTGTAAGCGCCATTATAGCTGTGAGGTTTTCGTAGTCATTTCTATTTATAGTCATAGGCAGGCGGACCGTAAATAATATTTTTTTGCAAAGGTTACAAGTCGCTTCACGAAATTAAGGATGTGCGAGCGTGAGTTATTCAATGATGAAAATTGTTTTAAGATGTTGGTTTTTACGTCGTTTTCTCTTAGTGTGTTGTTGTTATAGGTCAATAGTAAAATAATGAAGATGTCACAAACGTTATAATGATTATTTAGTTCTTTAATAGTTATTTGGTGTGCGAAATACAAATCAGTTTGTGAAAACCCTATAAAGGAATTTTCATGATTTGTTGACAAGTATTATGATACGAGTTTGACTCAAGTACTACTCAATACTAATACCATAAACAGTGTAGCTTTAATCTAATATTAGCAATCTGTTCGAGTGCTCTAGTCAGAGCCGCTACTAAAAATCGTAAATCTAAATGCATAATAATAATCTATATTAATATATAAAGAGGAAAGATTTGATTTTTTGTTTACATTGCATAGGCTCCGAAACTACTGAACCGATTTGAAAAAATCTTTCACTGTTAGGAAGCTACACTATCCCCGAGTAACATAGGCTATATTATATTTAAAAAAAAATTAGGGATCCTTAATAAAACTCCAATAATGTAACCCAAGGTGTAAAAAAATGAACTGAAGCAAAGCGAGGGTAGTTACTCGTAAATAATAAACGCTAACACACTCATACCCCCGCAGTAGGTTATTACCTGTGTCGCGGGTGGCATGGACGACACATATAACACATCACAACAACACCCATGACCCGAGTACAAATATTTATCTGTCACATAAATATCTGCCCCGGCCGGGAATCGAACCCGGGACCCCTCGCTTCGCAGGCAGGTTCGCTACTAACTAGGCTACAGGGTCGTCAACAAAGCACTTATGTAAATTAAATATATGTAAACTGAATTTACTTTAGTCTTGTTTATCGGAAGTATCTAAATTTAAAAAAATTAAAAAAAAACCGACTGCGTAAAAAAACTAAAAAAAACCAGCCCAGTTTTTTAGAAGGTTGTTAAAAGTAATACTGAACAACTACACCATAGAAGGAATAACAAAAAAAAAATCGAATAATGCAATATGGGTATCAAATTAAAAAAACAACAACAGCTTTTTTATAGCAGGAAGGTTTTTAATTTTTAAATGTATACTCGTTATAATAGCGGATCTTTGGATACTCATTTTAAAAACAGCCATTAATGGATTTTAGTAGACATCGTGATCTTTTTAATACCGACCGCAGATTCACCTTCTGTTTAATGTAAGTTTCAAATGTCTATCTCTATCTACTCCTACGTATTATCAACTACATTTTTAATTTCCTAACTTATCCGTTCCTGGCCACTCAGACAGCTACGACTGCAAACACAGATTAAGAGGAATAAATATTTACATTAATTGAATATAAATAATTGAGTGTTCATCAGCTTGGTAGAAAAATCCCCCGCGGCGGAAATTAAAAAGTGTTCCGTGTCCGCCGGAAGCCAGTGAGCTGAGTGCAGCCAGAAAGTTCAACTTTTTCATAGTTTATTAAATCTACATTGCGCTATCTACCCTTATAATACCTAAGTGTAATGATGCACTGTTACTCAAACTTGAGCAGGTATCCATGTAAATTATCTTTGATTTAGGTATACATTTGAACATAGACAATTAAATTTATTTTTAACCGACTTCAAAAAAGGAGGAGGTATTCGACTTTTTTTTTATGTTTGTTACCTCAGAACTTTCGACTGGGTGAACCGACTTTGATCATTCTTTTTTTAATCAAAAGCTGGTGCTTGTCATATGGTGCCACTTAAATTTGAGCTAGATCTGACGCGTATTTTTTGAGTTATTTTGAAGTCGGTTATTTTTTTCTTGGTAATATTCAGATTATCTTTACGTAATGACAATTTACAATCATAATTGACTGCAATAGGTTTGAAAAAAAATATATGAAAATTATAAAGACTGGTATCTAAATAGTGTAACGTGTGCTTTGTTGAAGTGATTGCAATAAATACGTTTTTGTTTCGACGTAACTTTTGTATAAACCGATTAAAAGGGTAATCTATACCAATATTATAAAGAGGAAAGATTTGTTTGTTTGCATTGAATAGGCTCCGAAACTAATGAACCGATTTGAAAAATTATTTCACTGTTGCGAAGCTACACTATCTCTGGGTGACATAGGCTACATTATAAAAAAAATAATCCTTAAAAAAATGTAACCCAAGGTGTAAAAAAATAAGAAAACTGAAGCGAGGGCTGTTACTCGTATGGTATAAACACGTATTCTTTCGTATTAATGTGTTTTGTACTCTCATTCTCCTAAGTCCGAAGTGAAATAAAATCCAGTTGCAAAGTAAGACATTAATTAAGAAGCGCATAAATTTTTACTTGGAGTCTTATGAAAAAATATTAGATTTTGGAGCGATATAAGAATTTGTCCTTGACCTTGAAAAGTACCTGAGTAACTCAAAATATATGATATATAGTTATATATAGATACAACAACAGTAGTATAGTATTGGGCATTCTGCCCCACTTGTTCGCTCAGGCATCCGCCTTCGCGTCGTGGGGCAGAATGCCCAATAAGATTTCTGGTAACGTGGGACAGAATGCTTCATTAAAATTTCATAATTAGAAAATAACTGTTTGTTGTTGTAAATAACGCGGGTTCAGCTGAGAAAGGAAACAAAACAATATGTAAAAATTATTTATTCATAGTTATAACATTAACGTTAATTACAGATTTCATTTGATATAAATGTAGGATGGTCCTCACACAGTTCATCCACCGAGTGCACCAAAGATTGAAGTTTTCGCCATTGCGGTGTATCGTCTTGTGTCTGGAATTTTATTCGTACTAGCGCTTTCTTCCAGAGCTCTTGTGCATCAGTATTGCGCGCATCGTTGGTTTGATATACTTTTAAATCGATAAGGTAGTCCCCCGTTGTGTTAATCGCCCGACGTTCGTTGCCGTTTGCAACCCTGTTGACGAAGTACGTGGACAGCACGCGCGATGGAGGATCTTTGGATTTGCCGCCATCACGACTAAGATTGAATATGTCCACAGTCTTCCCCTTTTTTCTGTAACAAACACAAATAATCCGTATAAGTATACAATAACTTACTGATATTACATGGTGTCGGTTTTCAAAATCATTGCGAAAAATAACACAATGAATACATACAGGCTCATTGCAGTATGTAAATTAATACAAAAATTGTAGTGATGGTCATGTAAATAAATTGTTGTTACTTGTAAGTGAGAGTAACAATTAAATAATATTAAGAATCAATTTAATCTACCTCAAAAGTCAAGTTTACCGAAGGCGAAAGAAAGAATTTTTTTCTGTGCAATCATAAGATTAGATATTAAAATAAATCCTGAACAAGAATAAACATAAACTTGATCGACATTTGTAGTAATAGCGCATAGGCACTGGTTATTTGAAAATAAATAAAAAAATATCTCCCATATTTATATATCATAAACTATTTCAGTAACCGTATGAGTATCATTGAACAGTAAAAATGTATTTTTTTATCTCCTGTAACTTTACATTTTTATATAGACAACATAAATTCTTAGTAGTTGGTAAAAAATTATTAAGTTATAAAAGTGTAGTGTTACTATGGATTACATATTATTATGCGAACACTGACACGAAAATGAATGTATAATAAAAAATCAACCACTGACCGCAACGCCACATAAATATATCGAACGTAAGTACATAATTTGAAATATTATAATTTAAATATAACGAGTAGATGTAAATTTAGTATGATTACCTTATAATGGCAGTCGATTTCTTCGTAGATTTACGCTTGCTTGTAGGAGTAGAATGTTTTCGCCGGAGCTCGGCACCGTGTTCAACATCTGTAGAGTTGCTGCGTTGATCGCACTCAGAGTCCGACCTGTAAATTGTTAAATTTTAATTAATTATTATTACTTGAAATATTATTATGCTGAAAAAGGATAAAATGTTAAGTTAATGTTTATCTACTTGGACTGAACTAGTAATAATAAAACTATTTTCTCGCACTTGTAATTAATCTATTGACGATTATAATAATTATGAGTAAATAAAGTTAGTGAAAAAAATGTCAAAGTATTTGGCTACATGTTGTATCTGAAATATAAATTGGTTGGAGTAAAATATGAAAATTAATAAAAATGATAAAGACTTACATTTTAAATGGCAGCCACTTGAAGTATAATTACCAGTACAACCACTGTTCTATGGACTGAACTGCAGAGTGGAGGCACTCGGCGCTGGTCGCACTGTAGTCGTTGTAGGAGTACTTTGTTCCTAGCCGAGGCTCGAATTTGATGTACCGAGCTCCGAAAACGTTAGCTTATAAGTCAGAAAAGACATGTAAATTTGTTAAATGAAATGTAAGTGTGTTTAATCAAAATAATACCCAATTGAGACATTTCTTATTTGTACGTATTACATTTGTAAAAAAATTATAACTAAGAATTTTCTAGAATCATTATTTGCTAACGCAACACAAAGACTTAGGGCTACCAAAATAATTATCATACATGCTACGTACTATGTATGGACTGATGATCCCATTTTTACACTAAAATATGTGGAAGTGACATCCATAACCAAATTAGCAGCGTCATAATAAAAATTCGTATTGCTGAATAACACTTTTAAATAGGTGTACAATAATCACAAGTATTGTGTTGAAAAATATGATATTTTGTTAGGGTTGACAAACGATATAAATTTAAAACATCGCAACTTAAATTGTAAAAATCAAAATATATGATTAAAAGGACTTGTTATTTACGTTTCATTGAGTCTTTTATATTGTTGTGTAGGTAATTACATATCGAGAAAATATTGTATAATCCGGTAAATTAACAGACCATTAGCACTCTTAAATACATAATCTATACCTATTTTTAACGTAGATAAACTTTGTATATAATAATTAAGAAATAAATACAACATTTTGTTTAAGTAAATGGGTAATAATAATACATAATTATTTGCATTTGGATGTCAACCCTGATTGAAATGAAAAATCTTGCAAAATACCGTTAGGTACTGCAACCGGATGGAACACGACACTTTTGTTTTGACAAAACACAATAGGTATTGGTACTATTTGCACGCAAAATGTGTATTTTAATTTAAATTTAATTCGATTACTGATTGTGAGTACAAGTTATAAGTATTTATAATAATGGTAAAATCGGTCGCAAAACTTTTTATAAGGTAATTATTATGTTAAATATTATATTCTATTAAATAGTAATATTCATTTCATTAAATTTTGTTGTCGTTATCAGTATAATTATAATAAGTGTGTTTTTTATTTCAGACCATCACTTATTATGAACTGTGAGGCAGCGGAGGTGCTGGTTTGAAGCAAATATTTTATTTGTTGACTACATTTGCAGATACAGAAATACCTACTTAACGAGGGAATGCTAATACTTGAGACATAATTAACAAAGACGACATTATTATATTGTGAATATTGGGTATGTAATTAGTTGTTAATTCATATTACCATGATAGTTTTCATTATTTTTATCTGATTGAGTACTTTCGCGGTTCCTAAAAGAATTAATTCTAAGTATGATGAATGAAAAAGTGGCTTATAATATTATCTCCTCGCCCTGCTCTTGGGCTAAGTATTAATTTGTGGGTTCGATCTCCACATTAAAATAATATTAATGTTCTGACATCTATTCTATTACAAAATCAATTGTAGATGTGTCTTAGTGATTATTATTTGTATCTGTTGTTTAAGATTTATAACCGTAATAAACTAATTAAAAGTGTATTAAAATTAGGTATTATTAGTATGTGTTATTAAATTATGTTCGTATCTTATTCCAGAGCACATCACTTTGATCAGAGATTGAGAGATGCAATTGAAGATGTGAAGTTTTGAAGACCTACTGCAGTAACTGGTAATAAAGTCTTACTTGGTAATAAATACTTAGCAGTTAACTCAATATTTCTGAATAATAATTTTATTGTTAGATATTGTGATTCTAAAAATGCCATTCTGTTCGGTTTGCAACATTGATGTGAATTCACGCTGTTGGATTAGTCATTTGCGAAGTAACAGACATAAAAATAATAGTACTATTCGTATCAATGACAACGTTGAAATTATACATTCCTGTTTCAAAGGACGTATTACAAGTTATCGGATTACTACATCTAAACCCGAAGCAAATATTTACCCAGAATGTTTCTTAAAAAATATTCATGATCAAGTTAAATCTTTAATAGATAGCTCGCTTCAAAAACATTTATCTGTTAAAATAAATTTTGAATATTTCGGAGTCTTTTTAATGCTGAAGAATGATCTACAAGAGTTGAAATCTTTTGCGACAAAAAATTTTATCATTCATTTAAATTACAGTTTCAAGTCCACCTATGAAAAAGTTATAACAATATTATTGAAAAAAATTGAAGAGTTTCAAGAAAGAGATAGTGGATGGACGTTTTTAAATAATTCACATTTAGAAATTAATATTAACAAATATCAACCTCTTAGTCAATTTTAAAAGGTCATTAGATTACCTCTAAATATTGATATTCGCAATTGGTTTTAGTGAGCATGTAAATATCATCTCTTTTTTATTATTATAATATTATGTAGAGATTATGTAAATGTTCTTAGTAAAATATGTACTTAGGTAAGTATATGAAGAATAATAAAGTTAATAAACATTTCTGTAATTGATTTTGCAATAACTACGAGTATAAGTAACCTATAATTTGTATTCAGTCAGTGTCCAAGTTTCATTACAACTTAAATGTACATAAATAAGATTGTAAATTATAGAAGTAATTAGTAAGTTTTTATGTAATATTGTATACTTATAAATAAACAACCTTTGTTAAATATAAATTTTGTTTTATTGATCTATTTAAACTATTAATATATGTAGTTCTTTTTTTACCGAAGGTGGCTTCTACCTATGCCTTTAGAAGGATTTCCTTGATATTTATATTGTATTTTATTCTCAATACATAAATTAGCTTTCACAATTCATGGTAATAATTTGTAGGTTATAACGTAATAATAATAATGCTCCAGAATGGTATGTATTATTGATACACGCAACATGTTATGACATGTTACAGTTCATCGCACTATATGGGAAGGTATGATATATTTATGCAAACTTGCAGTTTATAATTTATACTAAATTCTTTTAATATATTGAACTATAAAACTATATCCGAAAGAGTGATTTTCAAACAACTAATTTATAGCCTTGATTGAATGCTAACTTAACAATTTTAGATTGATTTGAATATATAAAGTTGATAGTTAGTTTATTTTTTATTATTTGCGGAATATTAATAGAATTGAGAAGTTGTTTTTACATTATTATACCTAGTACTTGTGTTATTATAATAATTATGTCCACGGTAAGTAAAGTACCTATTTGAATGTGATATAATATTAGTGTGTGTACATCAGATTTGAAAATGGATAATGTTTGTTTCAGGTATCTGATTCAGAGATTGTGTTTAGCCAGTATGCTCAGGATCCTTACGAAGGATTTTCCGAGCTCTATCACTGTGAACCCGAGCAATGCAAACTATCGAAAGAGAAAAAGTCCAAGCAACGTCGCCGAGACACTTTGAAAAAACATAACGCTACACAATCTTTTGTTATGAGCCGATTACAACGACGAGGCATTAGGTTAATAAAAATTTCTGTTATTGATCTCTGCAACAACAATTCTCAAACAAACGGCAGCGATAGTGAAAGTGAGAACGTTGTGATAAGTGCGCAGTACATTGTTAAGGATGCTATGGATAGTGTTATGGACGATACAGAATCGTTAGTTAAGAAAATATCGAAATCTTTAATAGACAATGATTTTTAATAAAGATACTACTGTTATTGTAAGTTATTATTTTATATTGATTCACCTGCGTTCTTCTATTTCTTAGATGTATAAGATGTTTAAAAAATAAAAATGCATTTTTACTGAAGAAATTATTTTTATTTATAAAACCAAAACATATCACTTTAGTGCCACCCCAAATGTTTTTTTATACATAACACATTTTTTAAAGCACAATGATTTGTGTGTACATTACAATTTAAATTGTTATCACAGAATTTCTTATGCAATTCAAACATGTTAGGACACTGGTCTTCACCAAGATCTGACACTTTACAATTTTCGCAAATGTTTTTTATCCACTTAACCTTTTCCAAACCTTTCACTAAGATATTTTTGTTTTCTAGATAGGGAACGATTATACGATGAAATTCTCTATAATCAATGTGTCCTTCGTTCCAATGAATACCTCTATTGCTTTCCAACCACTTTACTTGTCTTTTTTCATCAGTTGTTAAATATTTGAATAAATATGGGGGTTTTATTAAGAATAACTGTGTATAATCACGTGTTGCGAATGCTAATTCTTTTACTATAAAATTATTGTAGTGATCTTTAAATCCTTGAATATCCACTATGATGGTATCCTGATTCATGATAATTTTTTTACAGTATTACTCAGTGGCTTATATTCAATTATGCAGTCGTTTAATATAAGACAGTACGCGGCGGTTTGATCTGGTATATCAGAATCACTTTCAATTTCCACTCTAACGTCCACAACCGGACCTGTCTTCAAATTATCTACTTGCCTAGAGCAGTCGATAACAAATAACGGCGCTAAATTTTTAAATTGTTTCTCACTCAACAAGGGCTCAGGACGACGACCATAATATGACTGTTGAAATCTAACATATTGTTCGTATAATAAGGCAATGTTGTTGTTTGCGAAGTTAACGTTTAGGTTCTCATAAGGGAAGTATGTTGAATTGAGATAGACTCTAACGCTGCGAAGAAGACAGTGATCGAACTGAGACATGTCAGAACTTGCATTATTTTTTCTATTTGTTTGTAGACCAATAATAATATATCTTGGTTTTTCTATTTGTGACGAAGTTTTAATTGCCCAAGTATGTTTTGTAGTTTTAGGTAAAGCTGGATATTCATACAGATCCCAATTTCTAAATATCATTTGAAGCGGTTTATCTCGTTCTAACAGTTTCAAAAAATTAAGCTTTTCTTTGTCAGATATTTTGATATGTGGTACACGCCAAATAATTTTATTTATTTGAACGTCTTCTACAATTTCACCGGTATTGAGTTTCACAGCATTCAAGTTTGTGTTACTTCTTAGTAATATTAGTTCGTGTCTACTATTTATCACAACTTTTTTAAAATCTTCTGCAAAGCCCATTATGTTACAAAGTGGTATAGAAGCAGAAAATTTACCTCCATTTTTTATACCATCAATATTCCACCCCCAAGAATAAGCTATCTTAGATTCACTTTCGTTCATTGATATTAAAGATTTCATGGTGGTCGTAACGCCAGCATTCTTTATTTTATCAATCTCCACTCCGTTTAGCTCATACCGTATATCTTGAAATAAGTACAATAAAGCGTTATTTGTAAATTGAACACTGGTGACAGGATCCTTAGAATCTCGTTTTCTAACGATAACATTCCCTTCCAAATACAAGGTGCTTGCTGATGGTAGTACATATAGATCCTGTTGATTGATTGGTATGCGGATTTCATCATTTCTATTAAAACTAGTTACGTAGGGTTTGTAAGAATGATATTCAATTCCTTCTACACTATTGTCGTAAGATGGAGTCGATAAAACGTCTAAAATATTCATTTTAATAAGCCGATCGCTTTTAAGAATGCCGTATTGCTTTTCGTTAATTTTATTTTCTTTTTATTACGAGCTCTTGTATGATTGATTTCTTGATTCAAACTGATACGTGTAGTTGGTTGATGCGTATATTTATTATAGTCAATCATTTCTTCTTCTAAGATGTAAATACAACTGTACCTCTTCACCACGTAAATTGATTAAATGATTATTTATATCTAAAAGTCTAATATTAATGCAGCTTATGTTGCTCTGGTTAATGGGGAAGTAAATTGCGTTTTTAGGTATTTCTATAATCCTATATCCAGGTGGTACGTTTAGTGCAAATTCATGAATAATATGACTTGATTCGCCGTTTATGTATGAGCCGCTTACGATATCACATTCAACCCTGATCACGGTTGTTGGTAAAATGTTTACTGGAAACTGTGACACATGCCATTTATTTGCTTTCAATATTTGTTTTTTAAACCCTAACAAGTTTCTAAAGGTATTTTCCTTAGAAAAATTAATATCTTTTGTACAGTACAAAGTTGCTTTCAATGTGTTGTTATTACACTGTAGATTGATTGACGCATCCTTTATTTCAGATTTTAAATAATCATTGATATCTTGTAATTCATAGGTCCCTTCAGGGATTTCAATAACGTCGTTAGATCCATAGAATAACTTATTATTAGTTTTATCAATATTCGGAATGGAATTAAATGTTGAGATATGCAATAAAGCACATTCATACTCTCCATCTAATTGCAGAGTGTTTGGATAGTACGTGGATAAACTTGATGAATTTCCTGTTATCGACAAAGTGAGTGACATGTTGCAAATGGTGAAAATAAAAGAATGATACATATTTTATACATTTTTATTCCAAAATTGCCATAGATATTTTAAGCATAAATGACCACAATTAACTGTATTAAATGACTGATATCTTGTGTAGTTATAACAAACATTACAATTCTTAAAATAACGAATTATTTCTTTAGGCGGTTTCAGATCGCCAAAACTATCAAAATATTCACAATAGTCATATATTTTAACATAAGCCACCCAATGCGTCCCCTTGTTCTTAGACTCGTCCAAATTAACAATACCACATTCGATCTCCTTTGGTGTTCTTGGTAATTGATCTCGCATAAAAACTCCTCTGAAGTGAGGGATGTCACATGCGTACTCTATTATATCTATATTACTTAGAGGACGATTAGGTAGCTTACATTTCAGTTTTTTGAGGGTTTTATAAATAATCCGTGACCATTTCTGTGCGGTTTAATGTATAGACCCTTGCCTAATACTACACCCTCCATAGCTTTGTTATGTCGTTGTGTTTCTTGCAAATTTTTCTGAGCAGATTTGTAATCATTAATGGTTTTCGCAATGCCAGCTGCACCTCCAGCTAAGGTCCCTAATGCCGATAAACCAGCAAAAATTGGAATCAAAGGTAGAATGCCTCCAGTTTTTGGTATGGGTATTACACGTGGTATTCGAATTTTCTTTTTATTTGGAAATACTTTCTTAGCTGCTGAATAAGCAGCGTCGATTAAAGATTTACTATCGTTGTGTTTAAATTTCTTGATTTTTGATCTTATTTTAGATACAAAATTTTTAAACGTTTTGACGCCAGCACCGGTTTTAAGTTTGGCTTTCATAACTTTACTCACTAACCATGAACTTAGTTTTTCGCCTTTGCAAGCATCTTTTGACTTAAGGCGTTGTTTTGCCATATTTAGAAGTTGTAAATCAGCTTTATGACGATTAGGTAGGTCTGTATGTTTTGCATATGCTATGTCGTGTTGCATACAAGCGTCGTCTAGCTTATTCACCCCTCGATCACCCCGTAGTAAACGTTTCTGAAGTTTTGTTCCAGGTCCACAGTAATTGTAACCAGGCAAATGAAGTTCAAACGGTAAATTATTAATGATACTATTAACTAGCCCACCTCCTTGCATCGTCAAAGTTGCAATGAAACAAATATGACTAAACTTCTTATTTAATAACAATTTTAACCTTGAATTGCAGTTTTCTCAATCCAACTATTTTCATCATTGCTTAAACCTAACCATTTCACAAACAGCTTATTTCCTTTCTTTTTTATAACTTTTTCAATCAAATAAACATCAGGATATTTAGTCTTTTGCAACTCGTGTTCGTAAAATGTTCCCAATATAGTTTGCTTACGTTGATCTTGTAGGTGATACGTAACTGGAACTGTGTTATTAATATTTTTTATCGTAAATAATTCAGTTGACCAATTAGGAGTATACCCTTTCTCAAAATGCTGTTTGTATTTACTTATTCGAACATAGTCACCGACTTTAAACTTTGGTCCACTCCTTAGTGATATATATTTATGGGATTTTTTTATATTTTGTTTAATTAAAGGTTCGTTAGATTTATCTACATCGATTGGTTTACAATTGATAGTACGATGTTTCGTATTATTGTATGTTTTTATGACAACTTCTAGTAATCCTAACCACCGATAACTTCCATTTAAACTAAAATATTTATATAATTTATTTTTGATAGTTTTAATTAATCGTTCGACAATCGAAGCTTTTTTGGTAGAAAACGTTGAATAATGGTTTATATTGTTTGTCTTCATGAGATTCCGAAATATGTTATTATAAAATTCTGTCCCTAGATCAGTTTGCAAATTAATCGGTTTTCGATGACTATTGTATAATATAGATTTGAATGCATTGGTAACACAAATTTTATTTTTTGATTTGATTGGCACCGCCCAAGCATATTTAGAAAAGCAGTCAATCACAATTAAAATGTACTTGAAACCTTTATTAAACTTTGTTAAATTTTGCATGTCTATCAGATCGGCTTGCCATAAGTCATCTATTCCCTTTAGAATAACAGGTCTTCGAAGAAAATTTCTTCGTGCTTGTTTGTGTATTTCGTTAACTATTTGTTGTTTCATCATTACGAAGATTTCTTAAGTAATTTATCAATTTCTGATTTGGTATAAAACTTATCTTCCAAATGAGCCAAAACGTCTGATATCTTTGTTTTTATAGTAGCTTCAACAAAATTTTGAATATGTGTCATGGTTTGTGAACGCAATGTCTCATTCAGTTTATGTAATTCTTTTATCAAATTATCCTGAAAATTATCAACATAATCCTTATTCACAGCATCGTCTGCTTCTATGGGTAATTTAATTCCTCTAAGTCTTGACGATTTTAAATCAAACTCTCCGTTTTCTGTTTTTGTTAAAGCGTTATCATAAACGTCAAATAGTTCAGACAGACGCATTCTTTTATGAATATAGTGCCCGAATTTATCCACGTTCATGTTGAAAGTGTACTTTATTCGAAGGTCAGTAGTGTAATGAAAAACATCCATCATTAGCAAACATTTATTCAATTATTTATAATTTTACTTTCACGCAATTCTTCAATAATTGATATAATTTCATTGTCTAATCCAGTATTGCCAGCATCTCGAGACGCAATTAATAATTTCAACCTCTCCACCAATTCATTTGGATCGTCCCAATACACATAATCTATGTTTGTTTTCCATGTTTTCATTAAAGGTAGACCTTTTCCTTTGTGTTGTGTTTGAAGTTTAAATAGGGGTTTTACAATTTGTAAATATTTTTGTCCTTTATTACTCTTTATTGGTTTACTTGGATCACAGTCCCGTCGATGTGCATTGGTGTCAAGTAACATTGATTTATAATTTTGCATATCATTGTCTGTGACTAAACTTAAATCAACGTCTTTTTTTAGCAGCAACTGTTTTATACCAGGTGTACTATGATATTTGCGTCCAGCTACTGTGATATAATCATCACCAATTGTTACGCAAGCTGAACCTAACATTAATTTTCCGTTTTCTATTCTGACGCCAAATGGAATATCTTCTAATGCTTCTGATGATACTGACCAGGATGATGTATCGTGATCTGGTTTGCTTTCTTCTATTGATTGATATGAAGATTCACTTTCGATGTCAGATTGAGATTCGTCTGGATCGATGACTTTTGCAGTGTTAATTTTAGGGGTAACATTTTTTTGAATAATGCTTTTTACGAATGGTGTTTTAGTTTCTTCGTCGTCTACAGTAGGAAGGAGAGAATGATTATTTGAGTTTGCAATTAAGTTGAGAGGTTTAGTCACAGGCTTGAAAACTGTCTCCAATGCTTGCTTATTATCGATGTCAATATTCCTCATAATTTTTACTTTTTTCTTTACAGCTGCTGCAGCCTTCACAATTTTTCTTTTCATTGATTGTTCCATAATGATAGCAAGATAGTGATCGATTGACCGTCGTATAAAGAATAACGATTTCATAAAAGTAATTGATTTAAATATTTTTTGTTTTAATCAAATACCACAAAAGTGTCAAATTTATTTCTGTAACATCCTTTATTTTTAGAACAATCTTTATTAATTACAACATAACTAAAGGGTTCTTTCCAAATTTCCGAACACATTTCGCGGAATTCAGTCCATGTCATATCTGTGTTAACATGCTCCTCATAAACGTGTTTTAAATTTATATCGTCTTGCTTAAAAAGTATAATCAAGTTCGCATTATCTCTAACTAACTGTTTAGGAATTTTACTATACGTTTGGTTCAGATAAAAAGCATCAATATTTTTATGTCTTCCCATCGCAAAGTAATCACGCATATTATTTTGATTTTCACAAGCGACATCATCAAAAACAATAATAGAATTTGGTTTTGCGTCCTGAACCCTTAATACTTCCTCATTTCCCTGATATTTATGAAGTGAAATAACAGGTATAAGATTTAAAACATTTTCTAAAAATATGTACTTCGGTTGTTGTAGAGTTTTCGAATAAATATAAACATTTTGAAATCTCAAGCCATTTTCATGTAAAAGGAGACCAATTAACAAATTTGTTTTTCCACAGTTGGAAGGCCCGCATATGATGCATCGTATTGAATTAGGCAATAATTCGCCATGACGAGAATCAGCCTTACAAACTTCTTCACAGATTGTGTTAAAACTCAGCGATTGTGGTTGTTTTACAAATTTCATGATTTGAGTGTGCAGTAGTCTGATTGATAATGAGTAATTAGAATCATCACATTAACATTTATTATCGTATGTAGTAAGTACACTGAAGATCTCATCCATCGACAACGCGGTATAACGCTTTATTACCAGAAACAGTGTTGGGCATTCTGTTCCACGCGGAGGAGGCGTATAGAAGAGTGAAACAGTGGAACAAAATGTATGAGCCCTAATTACCAGAAATCTTATTGGGCATTCTGCCCCACGACGCGAAGGCGGACGCCTGAGCGAACAAGTGGGGCAGAATGCCCAATACTATACTACTAACAACCCGAGCCCAAAAGAATTTATATTTTAGGTTTTTGTTAGTTTACATCGCCACTGCAAAATAATAAGAAAGCCGCACTCCGACAGACAACTGGAAATTGCTCTATACATATTTAATAAATCGCTTAAGCCGCTTTTTTGTCCGTTAGCCGGCGTTAGCCGCCGACCGACGCTTTTTAAACTTTCTCCGCTTAAGGTAGTACACGAAGCATTTCGTTAATAGATTTTAAAAATTAATACATTTACGCAATTACCAGTACCGGCCGGCTTGTCGTTTTATAATGAAATAAGAGCGCTCTAACGTGTTTACGCTCCTTTGATCGTCGTGTAGTGAAAAACTCAGTGCGCGACGGGACTAATCTAAAGTGACATGATCCTTATTAAGTTAGTTTCGATGTAACAGAGTTAAAGCGACCGGCGGCGCGACTCAAAAACTATTTTATGAATAATAGATGGCGTCGGCGGCGACCAATCCCAGGGGAGCCCCGCCCACGGCCCCACCCGCACCCTCACCCCTCGCCCTGCCTTCTATTCATTAGCACATTACCACCCCTAGCACACGTGAGCTTCGGATCGCGAAAGAAACTGATTTAGAACGTTTAAGTCTATATGGCTAATTGCTTGAGGTGGGGAATTTTAATCACAATGGATTCAGATTGCGTTTTCGCGAGGTGACTTTTAAATATACCTACCAAGACAATTGGGTGTTTTTTATAGTTAGAAGTAACAATTACTAATATAATAAAATGCGTATTAAAATCTAATTATTAGATGATTATTATCTATTATCACGTAAATCGACACATAATTTTTATCTATGGATTTCGGTCACAGTGTCGGAGTGCTGAAAATAATGCAGGACCCTACCTTCTTGCCGCCAACGCGTCCGTGATGCCTTTAATGTTATTAATGTCCATCTTACCATCAGTTTCCTTGCGCGATCGTTTGCAGACTTTTCAACAATAATTTGAACATCGTACTTACATCATATCAACACGGTCAGTCTACTTAATGTAAACAAACAGAGTTTTGCACACGGCGCGTTTTTAAAGCGCATCCGACGAAAACGCGCGGAATCTGCGCGTTTTCCGCGCTGCAAATGACGAGAAGAACGAGGCGTTTCCTCGTACGATCGCGTTTTAAAAATAAAAGCAAAGGATCTAACAAAAACATTCGGATATCCATCAAACATTCGGATATCATCATTGGATATTCAAACAACACCAATCCATTGGTCGAAGATTAACCAAAACCGTGCAAAGATTGAATTGTTGAACGGCTAAGAAACTTTCTGAGCTGAAATTTTCCGCCCTTAGTGGACTAATCGAATCGTAGAATTGAGAATCGAGTTTGGAATCGAAACAAGACAGGGTCTAACTGACAATAATGGCATTAGTGTGGCCGCCGTGGCTTGTTAACACGGTTAAGTAAGTTTGTCGATCTATGAGAACCGAATCAACTGATCGAAGATCCCCGCTATGCAGTTAGTCCACTACTTTGCTGGTCGTTATTAGATTATAATTTTCAAGACAGTAAAGGGCGTTCGCTAAGTGTATTCAAGTATTCATGATGTAAAATTTTTAATTTTTTGAAGAGTTCGTCAGACTTCATGCGGCGTAACTTAATGACTTTTAAGTAGCTAATTGTAAGTTTTAAATGTACCAGATAAATATTCTTATATCTTATTTGTAATTGGGTATGTAAAGCGTCTTAAAGTCTCTATGGGCCTTAAAACCTCTATATTAATTGTTATACATAGGATGTATGTTATTGATAAAGAAAAACTACTTTTTTCTATTTTGTACCTTATTCATACTTTATTTATGGTATAGCAAAGAGAGGTCTCCCGCCAGCGAGACGTCTAATCTGGAAGGGGTCAAGATCCGACTGATCGTTGTCGAAACTGTAAGCTAGCGTTTGTTAAAACTTCGATAGCGTGATTCAGGACGGGCGTGCGTTACCGTATAACGTAACAATGGTTGCCATTCTTTTTCTCTAGGTTACAAAATACATGTATGGGAGAGCCAGAGCTTGAGAGCCAGTTCTTTCTTTATTTTTCTTCTCTTTTTGGCCAGAATCCAGTGATCCCTTTATTGTCGCTGATGTCTAGTGTGGTGATAGCCACTTACCATCAGGTGGATCATCAGCTTGTTTATCGGCTTTTTCCATAAAAAAATGAAGTATACTCACAAGGATGTGAAGCCGTAAAAGGGTACTCCAGGGTGGGCAGGCGGTGCTGGTGCGGCGGCAAGCTGGGCGGACAGTGGTAGCAGAACAGGCCCCGGCCGCCGCCGCCGCCGCTCGCCAGCTACGACAACAAGTACACCTTCAATATAATCTCTACTTTTCTACTTTTGTTGACAAGAGGAGGAAAGTACTTAGTGTGTGTCTAAGGTTCAGCGAAACCCCATGATTAATTAATTATGCATTGTATTAATTTGACATTGGGTATTATTCTATTAATTATTTTTATTTTATTATCTTGACTGTTTATTATGAATTTGTGATAAATGATATGATAATGATATGACATGATATTGTGTTAATTAGTGTAAGTGGTATGTACCGTTCTAATTAAAAATATAAATAAATAAATAAATAACCTCTGATATTATCGTAGTATAAGTATCATACTTTTTCCGGGATAAAGTATATTATGTCTTATTCCAGATCATGTTCTAGTGTGCTAAATTTTATTAAAATCCATTCAGTACTTATTGCGTGAAAGAGTAACAAAGTCCATAAAAACTTTCATATTTAGAATATTAGTAGGATTCATGAGACTAGCTAATAAGTAACACGATTTTATAATTTAGTATCGTCATTACAAAATAATTAAGAAACCCCCAATTGTTCAAAGACGCAGATTTTACCTTACAGATGGTTATGGGATCTGTTGCGTGAAAAAATGTTCCCTATAATATTATAATTATGTTCCCTAATATAATAAATGTCCCCTATAATATTCCCCTTTGCCGTATTGGGGCGGCTTAGAATACTAACCCCAATCCCACGCCAGATGGGTGTAGTAAAAGGCGACTAAATCCGGCCTGCTGGTGGTAGGGGCCTTCGAGAGATTATGTTGGTAATATTGAATTTTATTTTTGATTAATACCATTATTACTATTATTATTTCTCCATGGGGTTCGCCTGGATAGCTACCACCCTTGAGCATTAGTCAGCCGCCAAACGACTCGTCGTGTTCCGGCTGGTGGCTTGAGAGCCAGTTCTTTCTTTCTTTTTCTTTTCTTTTTCTTGGCCGGCAACGCATCAGTGATGCCTTTGGTGTTGCTGATGTCCATGGGCGACGATAGCACTTACCATCAGGTGGATTGTCAGCTCGTTTGCCGGCTATTTCCATAAAAAAATAGATTTATTAAATATCTTTCATGTTAAGACACTCATCAGAGTATTATTCCAAGTATAATAAACGTAGGCTAGAGAAACAATAAAAATAGTCTATAATCGCATACACATTCATCGGCACAATTCGCGCTTGATATCAATCACACTGCGAGTTAACTAATGTAAGATCACTAAACAACGACCTGTGATTACGGAGATCACAGACGATCACAATTGCCCGTTCAGTCCTTGATAACACACTGACAGTCGGCTTACCTCTGTCGTACGGACTGCGGACCAGAAATTTATTCCGCGCACAGGTCTGTAGCTTTGTCATTACGCGGCGTCATTTCTATGCTAATGTTTTTTAGTATTAGGGCCCTTTGATTGTGAGCATAACTTTCGAGCAGTCGAACTATGCGACGCAATTAGTCTTTATAGGTCACTTGCAACTATTGATTAAACGACATTGTTTAATAAATGCGCTTTTGTATGTTATGTAAAGATATCGGTTTTGTTGGTGACAGTAATCGGGCTTTGAATAAAATTAAACTTTGTAAATTAGTGAAATCCAAAATGCTCATGCCATTTACGTATTCCATAGCTAGAAGGTATTTTTTCATGATTCCTATTAATCTTCGATTAAGTTTCTATGACTGTAATTTTTTTAATGGATGAATGGGGTACTATAATTTGGTCAATGAAATCATGAATTCTAGAAAATAACTAAGTAGGTACCAAATCATTTTAGGAGATCCTAAATTTTAGACACATCCTCTACATTCTTTTCTTTTCATTCGTAGCATTAATAACATTAATAATAATAACATTAACGCTTCACACTCATAGCCCCACACTAGGATTCCCTGTGTCGTGGGTGCCATGGACAACACACTAGACAAGGACATTCACACCCAGACCGAGAACAGAAATTCAAACTCATCATTCAAATTTCCGCCTCGCTGGGAATCGAACCCAGGACCCTCGGTGCAGCGATCCGGCATGGTAACCATTGCGCCACACGGGTCGTCAAATTCTTGAAATAAGTGCCAAGTAGGTACCTACTTAAGAAGATAGTGGTGACATATTACATCAGCTATTCTGTTTCCATTTGGCTGCCATACAAACAATTGTTCGTACATAGTTGAACAGCAAGTTAAGTGATAACGTGAAGAGAAATTGCACAGAGCAGTCGGCACAATTGTCCCGATCCGCGATACCGATCGGAATTAATTGATTTATGTGCATCGCGTATCGTACGTGTCCTCTCCCTATTATCAGGATGTGACTTTAACTCAACTACTGTATCGGAAACAATGATATTATAATGTAAAAAAGAGGTAGATTTATCAATAGCGCGCCGACGATGAAGAGCGTAAGAAGAGGCAATTGACCGTTCTGCTCGTAGTCGCTCTGTCAATACAAGACGATACGTACACTTTTGTTGTTGTCAGAAGTGCTTGACATTTCACATACAGCGATAAAATGCCTTCGTGAATTATACCAATCTGCTTTGTAGTCAAACAAAAGATAAACTCTTTTCGGAACAGATTTTTTGGTTGCTGTAAAAGGGCATAACGTATCTATATGTTTTAAATATCATTGATCGGAACTAGAATCATGAACACATTCAAATCAGAACTCGTTACAACGTACGAACGTTTAAAAAGCGGTTATTTTAAGATTACAAAGAGACACTCCAAATTTATTTATTTGTATAGAGTATAGATGTATAGATTAGTTATTCTCAGAAATTATGTCTTCTAGATTTTAAAGTAGACATTTTCATCGTGTTTAGTGTTTTTCTGTATATATTTATATAACATCTCTAGAAAACACTTGTTCCGTTATTTTCAAATATTTATTCTCAAAGGGCTGAGGTAAAGGTAAGTCCTGAAAGTTTGTTTAAGCTCTTCTTGCAGTTCAGATAGCATGATAACGCCAGAAACAACTGTGATCATAATTTATTTTAATATATTTTTATGGAAATAGCCGGCAAACGAGCTGACGATCCACCTGATCGTAAGTGGCTATCTTCACCCACGAACATCAGCAACACCAAAGGCATCACTGATGCGTTGCCAGCCAAAAAAGAAAGAAGAAAATGAAAGAAAGAAATCATATTCAACTGATACACATACCTACTGTTCTTTTCTCACTACAATTCTCCAGTTTTACTTTTTCAGATTGGCTTTAGTGGAAGCAATTTCAATTCAAAATACCAGTTATTTTATTATACAACTACTTACTATTTAACCGACTTCAAAAAAGGAGGAGGTTCTCAATTCGACTGTATTTTTTTTATGTTTGTTACCTCAAAACTTCGGACTGGGCGAACCGATTTTGATCATTCCTTTTTTTAATCGAAAGCTGGTGGCTGTCATGTGGTCCCATATAAATTTTATTGAGATCTGACAATGGCATCCATGATAAAACCATATAAGTCTTAAATTTGTATTAAGTAAGCGCGACAAATGGACGAATAACTCCAACGATTTCGATGATTCTTTTTTTAATCAAAAGCAGGTGCTTGTCCGTAATCCCACATAAATTTGAATGAGATCTGACAAGTAGTTTTAGAGTAACTTTGAAGTCGGCTATTTTTTGTTAGTAAAATTTAGATTATTATAATACGCTAGAAGTAGGTACATTAATAGAGCTATCATACCGCACGTATTTCAATAGCCGCTCTATGACATAACTGTGTTTGCGAGAGGAAAATGGCAATGAAATTCAATTGCACACATTACGAGCAGCGGCGGGCGCGCGGAATCGCGACGACTCGTTTGTATAAATGACATTAATGGAGCAGTGGATCGCTGAACGATGCGCGGGCGCAGCGTGACGTCACGCGTGCGGCGCGCGGGCGAATTTATTGACTAAGGTTACTATTGTTAAAGTTACAAATTTTCTTATTTGATCTGATTAGTTGAAGTGTGATCAAATGTTTTAAATTTTTGAGGTCATTTACGGTTTTTCTTTTTTTTAATTTCTTTCAACTTTTCTGCAAGTTACCCTCAACACCGACAGTTACCTTTTATAGTATTTCTACGTACAGGAGAAATATTCAAAAAATTACATTGCACCAGACACGCGTGCGCATACTATGGTGGCTTGAAACAAAATGACAGATGAGACAGATCAACAAAGAATACTGTTGGACGAAGGATGGAGGTACCCACACTACATTAATTTATTATTTAGTTATTGACATGGTTTAGTTTATTTTTATTTGATAAGAATGAGAAAAAAGTTTGCATTGCCACGATCCCTGCCGCCCAATTAGATTTGAGACAGACCCTGAGAAGTAGAATGTAGTCATTAGTAGGTCCTGTTTTAAATGTTACCGTAAAGTAAAGGAATATCGGTTAGTTATTAATCATTAGTAAGATGGCTGTGGAAGTTAGGACTACTATTGCAGATTAGTTAGTGTAAATATTAGTACCTAATCGTCTATCTAGTAGTAATTGGTTAGTTCCACTCGAAGTTTGCCACAGATGTGTTGCTCGCCATGAAGACAGGGCAGGACAGATGGTCGTTGCTTGTATAAATGTAATTGGCAACCAAAAGCCTTCCGATTGGAACTAAGTTCACACAGCAGAAATAGGTAAGGGGCTATCCATAAATTACGTCACACGTTAGGTGAGGGGGGTCGATGTAGTGTGTGACAAGGGGTGGGAGGGGGTCCTAAGTTTCGTTACGTCACATTTCAAAATTGAATAATTAAGTATCCAGGTAAATATAAAAAAAGAATTAATGGTAATAAAACTTATTTCGGAACTGCTGTTTTAATTTAATAATTTCTTGCCCAGGAAGGTACCTAACCTTCCCGGGCAAACCGTATAGAGGTTCTACCTCTAATCTATTAAAGTAAAAACTAATTCCCATAGTCGTCATTGACAGTAAGGGCACTACCGATGCGTTGCCAAAAAGGATGTGGGGATCCGAATCCTTTCCCTTTCTCTATCTCGGTGACATTTCCAATGCGCAGACACATGTAAGTATTTATATATTGGATACGTTATGCCCTTACAAATCAACCAGAAAATCTGTTAAAAAAGAGCTACAACACACACACCTTTATCTTTTGTTTCACTACACCAATCACATTGGTATAATACACAATGACATTTTAACGCTGTACGTCAAATGTCAAGCACTTCTGACAACAACAAAAGCGTGCGTGTCGTCTTGTATTGACAGAGCGACTACGAGCAGAACGGTCAATTGCCTGTTCTTACACTCTGCACCATCGGCGCGTTAGTGACATATCTACCTCTTTTTTATCATTGGTCTTTATACATGTTTTGATACCTCTCGTCTCTCGATATTTGGACCACATGAGAGACCACCGCAGAGCAGTGTGCAGTATTAGTTGTTCCTGTCTGCGCGCGTGGGGCCGTTAATCCTATTTATGTTATTGTGCCATTACCGCATTACTGATGACACCCACCCGCTGCACCAGCCTTATGCGGATATAGAGGTTTGTTTCGCTAATTTAATGTCGCCGCTGTAATCTAGACTGCTGTTGTGACCTTGGAAATATTTATGTCATTTGAAGTAAATCTGGGTTTTCGGCTCAATGCTGGTTTAATGATGCTGTTGAAGAAGATTATTTTCGATAAGTTATTAATGGTAAAAAAAAAAACTTTTTTAAAACAAGTTTTTAATGTGACGTTGTATTAGTTTTCGTGTTCTCCTCAGCAAGCCCTTTCATTTGATACCCATATTGCAGTAGTGCAAAAAAATTTCTAGTCAGCCATCTTAGATGATCCGCCATATTGGAATTAGAATGACGTAACATAGATAAGCATGCATTGTCATCCAAAATAAGCGTGTATACCAAATTTCAGCTCAATCGGTTAAAGATAACTGACTTAAAATTCAGTTGCAAGATTCCACCCGGAAAAACATACATTGCAAGTTAAATAAAAGCTTGTAAAAACCATTAATAGTGCTCCCATGGAATCACGATCTATGGAATCCTATGGAAGTCCATTCCATAATTCCAAAGTCCACTGTTCCTTTGCAGCAAGAAAAACTAAAAGCAGGCAGTAGACGATGGCCACGAATCAAGGTGTTGTCAAACTTCAACCTATTGCTATCCTTTAACGTGTAATCCGGTGATATTAGGACACTAACCATAACTTCAACTTATAATTGCGTGGTAATTATAAAGTTTCTCTAAACTAAGAATCCATATTTACTACCTATATTAAATACAAACATATTTACACACCTCTCCTATTGTAGTAGTTGTATTGTAGTGTATAAACACATCATTATGTGAAAGCAATGTGAAATAATTATGTAAAAATTTAATATGATAAAAAAACCTATAAATTTTTAAAAATAATAATCCTCGCGCTCACGATCCACATCATTATTTAAAACCAGAGATTAAATCATGTTTTATAATATTCAGCCACTTATTTCATTACATTTCCTAGTGAATACGTAAATGGTAAACACAAAATGCGTTCATTGATATAATTTAAAATGAGAACAATCATACTCCTTTCATTTTCTGAATTTAAAATAGCCGCCATAGACATTTTTATTTTTTAAATGTCAAAGGTACTTCATTTGATGAAGTCTTCAAAGGCGAGACTATCGTCGCCGGCACAACACTTGTTTGAGAGCACCTTTTGTACTCCACACACATTTTTAGTGTGAGAACTGATTTCTATCTAACGGAACCCTTTTTTATAGGATCACCGAACTAAAATAATTAATAATAAAATTACTGTCATTTTTTCACCTCATTAAGTAACCCAACAAAATAACTCATTATCAATTAGGTTGGTACCTATTTGTAACTATAGAATATAAGTATACTTATTCTGTACTTACGAGCTACTATGGCATACATGTTTATTGCAATTATTTCATCAATATTTTGTTGTAATTAAATATTTTAATTAAATAATTGAAATAGGACATCCAAGGCCGCCGAATATGAAAAAAAGCAATGCGTTTTGTATTTTTAGTCGACACTAATACTTTAACACGCCTATTTTAACTCTATGTATATTAAAACGAATCAAAAAACATATCTACATAGTCAAAAACATTGAAATTGTTCGCTTTTACTGGCTCCAATCAATTAAGCCGACATGCAAACAGCGCAAATAATTACTGAACTTGACTCAAATTAATCCAATTGGTGGAAGTTGGATCGAAATTAAACGATACAAATATAATTTCGCGGCAAATCGTGTTTGCTTCATTGAGATTGATGTTGTTTGGTTTGATACGATCAAGTATTTTCATTTGATGTTTGTTGGAACAGTATTAATACGTTACGTTGTCGCAGTAATGTATTTAAGTATTATTACTAGCATATAGAACGGACACCGTGAACACATTGTACTCGTATGTCTCAATGAATTGGCGCCCATCGGCTTAAATTTTCAATGGATTCTTCGATTTTGAAAGGAGAACGGGGGCTCGATTTTGAAAATAGAACCTCCCGGCGGGACAGACATTTTGTTCGAGATGTCTGTTCTATGACATTATACTTCAATGCAGTAATGGTTGTTCATTTTAACACTTTTATTTAGCTTACTCGTGTGGTCCAAATCTTACAAGCTTCATTAGACTGAGGTACTTCCTCGTATCCTAAGGAGATATTTTTTACGTAATACTGGGCATATTTTTGTGTATTTTCTCTGTGTTTATGTATTTTCCACTGTTACATATACTGCATTTTTTTATTTAATTTCTTGTTCCCCTGATTTTATTTTTCTGGGACCTTGATTATTTTTTTATTACAATAAAATATAAAAATATATATCACAATATACATATGACCTCGATTATTTAAAAAAATATTACAATAAATTATAAAAATATAATAATCGATAAATAGTCTCACATTCCCTCCTTCCACCAATCCACACTGGAGCAGCGTGGTGGAGTATGCTCTAGGCCTCCTCACGAGGAGAGACTCGTGCCCAGTAGTGGGCCATTAATGGGTTGAAGCCAAGTCTCACATTATAATCAGACAGAAATACCAACTTAGGCAAGCAATTCCAATTATTTGCATAGGAATTATAAAGGATGACGCGAATAACTAAACATTTATTAAATAATTAACGATATTTTATTTATTTATTGAACCTTTATTGCAACATCCTACGCAAAGGCTTACAAAGGACAGACTTAATCCCTATTGGCAATCTCTACCAGTCAACCCAGGGTGATGGTGAGAACATGTGCTAAGTGACAATAAATTGATCAATAAACACTTATTTATTTTATAATTAACATTATTTTTCACTTTTTTTGCGTCGACAGCATAATATTACAAAGCGTAAAAAAATCGATCAGAAAAATTTTAAACCCAGTGGTGGACCCAGTAACTACCACTGCGGAATTAAAATAATAAAATTTAATTATAAATTTTGTTTATATTAAATATTGTGATGGTCAATATAAAAATTAAAATTATAAAATTAATTGCAAATCGTAATAGCTGCTGAATTCTCGTTAACTATTGAATTAATATAACGTAATTACCAACCCATCCCAACACTACGAATGATATTAGGTAACAGTTCGTACGTAACTAAATTAAGTTACCCGAATAATTCGAAGCATTGTTGTGATATTTTTATTGGATGTTATATCGAACTAAATCGAAGTAGTAGTAGTAAATTGATTTTTAGTACTTTTGTTTTTCCCTTTCTTTTTTCTTCTTTAAAATATGTTTTTTTTTAATTACGTGCACGATTAGAGATACATGTACCCATTTTTGTAATAAAGTCTTGTACGTGTAACCTAATATTATGTTAGCTTTGTTATTTCAAGAATGCGATGTTTGCCTATAAGTGGTTGTGCATTTATTGTTTGTTACGAACGTCTTATAAAACTACGTAATTTTGAAATGTTATAACCGTTGGTGAACTATAATGAATAAAAAAAAACTAATAGAAATAACAATGTTTTCAAATTCACATACAGAAGGAGAGGACACACAGTCACACAACACACACACACCAATAAAGGCTTAAACCTTTTTTATTACCGGACTGCTAAGAAGGATTATGTTTTTCGCGCGTATCTTGTATGTATGTATGTATGTATGTATGTATGTATGTATGTATGTATGTATGTTATGTATGTATGCATGCGTGTGATATTCTTTATTACCTCGTATCTTACAAACCACTGAACGGATTTATATAATTAAGATATTGTTAGATTCGTGTTGACAACCCAAGTGTTCTTAGATAAGTGAATTTCAAAAAAAAACAAATGTGGTGGCTGTGAGATGTCATTGTTTGAAGTATCAAAAAATAAAAAAAAATCAAATAATGCAATATGGGTATCAAATCAAAGAGCTCATCAGAAGGATTTCAAAAAGGTATTCATAATAGTTGTTTTAATAACAGGCGTTTTTTTATTTTAAATTTATACTACTTAATTATCCTAAATCTGGTTTGCTTCATTTTGTCATGGTTGATGAAGGGTTATAGTTGGGTAAACATCACACTCAGTCCAATCCTTATGCATGAAAAATGTATTATATAGGTACTGCTGATCCGATATTAGCGAAATCTTGATTTTCTCTAAGTTGAAGTAAATTTAAGTAAAATAGGAATTAAATACCTTTGGGGAAAACTATAACGGCATACAGCGGGGAAATCCGCGGATAAACATTATAAATGTTATAGGTATATGAAAATCTCATGTCATGGTGTTTGTGGTCGCACTCCTCGGAGGAGCCGATTTTTGTGATTTTTTTTGTGTTTTTGTGAACAATATTTGCTAAGTCAGCTAGTACAATTATAGAATTGTTTATTATTTCTCCGGAAGCCTTAAAATATTATTATATTATTACCTACATACATATTATAGGTGACAATTTATAACCTATTTTTTTAATTGCTTAAATATTCAAGAATTATTATATTATTATATAACAAAATTAAATTAACTGAACAGTCGTTTTAGTGGTGTATTCATCCTGAAGTATCTATTACGCCGCTATGGGCCATATTGCGTTCACATTAAATTGATAATAGCGTGCGTACAATTATGATGGACTGATCTGAACAGGGCTGTGCCATTACAGAATTCCTTGTTACGGAATAAGGAAATTGGTATTTTTGCGGTCCAACTTAGGGTTTACAGATCAATTCACGCCATTGCCCATTAAGTACCAAAAAAATCCCAAGTTTTATACTTAATACATGTATTATGCGCTAAACATGATGTTGTATCTTTAATTTTTTTCTAAGCTATTCGCAAAACAAAAAACACAAAAATATTTTGTACTCAATCTCAAACTCTGATATAAAACTGATAGTCTAACCTAATTTAATCGTGTATTTTATTACGAACGAAGCAGTGATCGAAACGTGATCAATACCATGTAAATTCATTAAATTCAATTGAAATAAATTATTTTACGATTCAGCCCGCGCTGTTCGAACAGAACAATCAATAATATTTAATCACAGTGCCGCTACAGCTCGCTCATTCGATATCGAAGTTTTATAAAGTGTAATGGAGATCAATTGAGCAGTTTAAATTAGCTATTAATAACAGAGGATGGTTCAATCGGGGCGCGACAATCGGATCGATAGAGAAATTGATGCAGACCAATCTCCTATACAATTTTATACAGCTAGGATTGATTCATCAAACATATATTTAATAAATCTATGTGAACCAGCTTAGGCTTAATTCACCGAAGATATCTTTTCAATCAAATATCAAGATAGTTTACTGTCACAGGGAATCTTATCACGGATTCTATGTGGATGAGTTTTTTTGTTTATTTTTATGGTCGGTGAACTATTCATATTTTAAATTAAGTAGGTACTTTTAGATGCCGAGATTCATACGGAGCCTAAATAAACCTAATAATTGTAATATTGATTATAATTTCTATTTTAGTTGCTGTCACTTAGTTTGAATTTTACTTTTGCCTTTTTTCCTGGCTTTTGTTACTTTGAAAATCAACGACGTGGCAACCCTAGACGGGGCTGTCAGTCACAATTTGCGTAAACGGGACTCGTGGCCTTTAATCGGTTTATAGGACGATATGCACGCTACTTCCAATTCAATTTATGTTTTCTTTTATCAAGTTCAACAGTATTACGTTATTTGAGGGTCTGAAATATGCCTAACATTGGAAGTGTGACAAGTGACAGTAACAGTACATAACAATTCTAGAATAATTTTCGAATAACGAACTAATCATTTATTTGGGTTATGTTGATTTAGATATGTTATTCAATTTATTTATTTTATTAATATTATAATAATGGTTATAAATATTAAAAAAAAAAGTTTTTCTTTCATCTGAAGTATGTGAAAGTAAATAAATTTTACCAGTGGCATTAGTCCAGTAGTGCCACCGATAATGCTGAAATTTTCCAAAAAAAAAAACTTCACATTCACATGATCCTCGCAATAGGATTACGATGACGACGTAGCGCAGATGAGGCATCACAAATAATCATTAATCCAGAATATATAATCATGAGTCAGTCAAATATTAATGTTTACATTGTATCGCCAACCGACAACCCAGGACCTCTTAATCAGACTCGGAAGACAGTGACTACCAACTAGGCTACAAGGTCAACGAAAACGAAATACTTAGATACGATTAGGTTAGGATGTTGGCAATTTTATCTTTTCAGTTATTTCTTTTTTATTTATCATTCAATCCAATAAAAGATTTCCCATAAAAACATCCATATGCTTTAATTTTATAAAAAGGTACTCGTATTGTAAAATAAAGTCCTCATTCTCATGAAGTATCGTTTCCGTGCTCAAGCTCAAAAGGTATCATAGGTACTTATTACAAGTCCAACTTGGCAATTCAATCGAAATAAATAAAAATCTACATTTCGAAAATCTCTGACGTTGGTTGATTAAACAAAATTATTATACTTATGGTGAAGATAAATCCCAATTGTATTAGAAGAAGTTTTGTGACTTAAAGTTGTAAATTAACTTAGAACAGAAAACGTAATTTACGCACTCAGTCGCTCTAGAATAGAATACTCTATATTGAGTGGGTCCCACGGTATTTTCAAAGTCAAAGTCGAAGTCAAAATATTTTATTCATATAAGTATCACTGATACACTTATGCATGTCATCATTTTTTAATCTACCAGCTTTTCGGAAAAGTGCCTTATCATGGAAGAGAAGAAAAGCAGTAAAGAAACTCCTCAGCACATCTTTTTAAAAAACTATTTCAAAAAAGAAAATATTACAAGAATATTTACTACTCTGAGCGGAACTGGTTGCAGAGCTGGTCATTTCCATGCGTCTTTGTCATTTAATTTTTTCACACTTTTTCTTTGTCTTATTTCATCATGGATCGGTATTAGGATAGGTACAACCACTTATACTTGCCTTCGCTTTACTTCGGAAAATATTTTCCTGACGTTATAAATAATGTCTGAAGTAATCCAATAATTTTCATCAATTATGTTTTATACATTATTAACAAATAGTTGATCAATAACCTATCCTATCTTATTATAGCCCAATAATAATATAACTTGACGATTTTTTATAAATATAAAAAAAATATCATAATTGTTACAAAAAGTGTTTATAAAAAGATAAACATAATTTTAAAATATATTTTTTTGTTGCATTCTTATTAAACGATGAGTACTTTTTGTAAATCGTAAATTCTGTTTGTTATTTTATTTTTCATCACTTACATCATCGATTAGTTTTCGTCTTTCTAAAAACATCAAAACATATTACCCATACATTTACTTGTGTTAATTTACATAAGTAGATGTAATTCTATTGTCATTGTTAACAATAACATTACCTATGCATTCCATATATTGTATATATTCGCAGGTAAGCTCGTGGGCTCTGGCAAGCGCCTAGTGCGATATTACTCCTTTATGGCACCAGTATTATTAATTTTAATTATTAAACTACGAGCCTGCCCGATTGCAGACAGGTGCGGCGGCGATGGCAACAGGCAAACAACTCAATTTGTGCCGCTTTACTATTCACAAAAGCCAAATAATACCTACTCCCATAGTTTCAAAGCGCGCATATAATCCCGCAGTGGTCTAGTAACGACATCTAACCACGATTTACGATGAAGCGATGTAATATATTAATAATTAAATAATAGCCTAGTTGGTAGCGACTCTGCCTGCGAAGCGAGGGGCCCCGGGTTCGATTCCCGGCTGGGGCAGATATTTATGTGACAGATAAATATTTGCACTCAGGTCATGGATGTGATTGTGATGTGTTATATGTGTCGTCCATATCACCCGCGACACAGGTAATAACCTACTGCGGGGGTATGAGTGTGTAAGCGTTTATTTATTTTATTTATTTATTTATAATTTATGTAAGATTTAATTGCTAGCTAGTTTAAGCTCATTATTTAGCATAAGTCTCTCCGCTTGAAGAGGCCTACAGCCTATTCCACTATGCTGCTCCCTGCTGCTTGTTACAATTCGAAGCACGGAAACGCTCCAAAAATGTTTGGCACTAGCTGTCACCCATCCAACTACCGACCGCGCTCGCTATTGCTTAACTCGACCGATCACTTAAGCCCGGTTTAGCCGTATTAAGTAATTAAGTAGATAACTAAATTACTTGTTTACTTGCGTACTAAATTGTCCGTTTACACGTAATAATTTACTTAAAATTTAGTTAAAACTTAGTTAACTACATAACTACTTAATACGTGTAAACCGAACATTAGGTCGACACAAGGCGCCGGGCTTTGAGCGCTTCATTATGAGATTTTATTAGATTCATGAAAATAGAGTATAAGTTGTGATTGACTTAAAATCATTGGTCAACACTTTTTCGACCCTGCCACGTCGCCGCTTCAGTGCAAATTGGTGGTGGATTGACTATCCCTAAGATATAAGGTGATATTATCTGTATTAATTTCATAGTATAATATATTTTTTGCCGTATCTATTCTACTTTTTCTTCCATTATTCATGTTTACGTTATTATTTATCGTGTATTTTAACTACAGCTGAATATTTTCATTTTAGAAAAGTCGCAAATATGATCGCTTATCGTTGATCTGCGCCGGTTAACACTCTATTAGTTGGATCGAGTTAGGGTTAAATTGTTGAAGCAACCCAAATTACAACACCAACTTTGTACAAGAAGTTATCTCACTCCAGCTATATGCAAATTTTTGGCTCACTGGAACTTAACTAGTCCAATGAAATCCTAATCCCTATTTGTAAAACAAACTCGAACATTATGATTTTGCTAAGTACACGCGAAGTTCGTGATTTCGTTTATTTAATATTTTAATGAAACCTTTAAAAATTAAACTTTAGTATAGTTTTACTTAATTAAACTGTTATTATTAAACTAACTAACTAACTAACTAACTAATTAAACTTTAGTAAAGTGTGTGAAATGTGAAATTTTTCTTTCCCCCAATCATTACAATATCTATAACATCCATAATAATAAGATAACTGACTTCAGTATTTAGATTGACATAATATTTTGTAAGTTTGCTGTTTTTGACCACTTCAAATCTATATTTTCACCATCACTAAACTGATTAGATAGAAGGATTGGACAGTCCCCACAACGTCACAAAACTTTCACATTCGTAATATTTGTAGGATTTTTCTGGGTGTTATATTACATGTTATGTTTATTTGAGTTTTAAGGGCTACCTAGTACCTAGTACCTACGTACGATCATTCATTTTTAGGGTTCCGTAGCCGAATGGCAAAAAACGGAACCCTTATAGATTCGTCATGTCTGTCTGTCTGTCTGTCTGTCTGTCTGTCTGTCCGTCCGTATGTCACAGCCACTTTTTTCCGAAACTATAAGAGCTATACTGTTAAAACTTGGTGAGTAGATGTATTCTTTGAACCGCATTAAGATTCACACAAAAATAGAAAAAAAGCAATGAATTTTGGGGGTTCCCCATACTTAGAACTGAAACTCAATAATGTTTTTTTCATCAAACCCATACGTGTGGGGTATCTATAGATAGGTCTTCAAAAATGATACTGAGGTTTCTAATATCATTTTTTTCTAAACTGAATAGTTTGCGCGAGAGACACTTCCAAAGTGGTAAAATGTGTGTCCCCCCCCCCTGTAACTTCTAAAATAAGGGAATGATAAATCTAAAAAAATTATATGATGTACGTTACCAAGCAAACTTCCAACGAAAATTGGTTTGAATGAGATCTAGTAAGTGGTTTTTTTTTTAATACGTCATAAATCGTAAACCGCAAAAAACATTGATCAAAGTTACAACGAACTACAAGAACTTTTATATTATGTTACTTGCTGCTACGGAACCCTCCATGGGCGAGTCCGACTCGCACTTGGCCGCTTTTTCCATTTGTCATTAAATTAAAAAAATATATATCTATACTCTATACTAATATATAAAGAGGAAAGATTTGATTTTTTGTTTGCATTGAATAGGCTCCGAAACTACTGAACCGATTTGAAAAATTCTTTCACTGTTGGGAAGCTACACTATCCCCGAATAACATAGGCTATATTATATTTTCAAACAAAATTAGGGATCCTTTATAAAACTCGAATAATGTAATCCAAGGTGTGAAAAAATAAGAAAACCGAAGCAAAGCGAGGGTTGTTACTCGTAGTTATACAAGTAGATAAATGAACGGCAGTTGGCACATGCAAAGTTACTGTGACTCAGTTTACCTAGCGATGAACCCGCGTTCAATTTCCACTTGGGAAAAAAAGTATTCTTGAAAGACGTAGGTCTGGACTATAATAAGTATATCAGTGATATTAAAGTACAATTATAATTCATACTAGCTGACCTGGCGAACTTCGTATCACCTACCAATCTATTTTTTTTCTAAAATAAAAGTAGCCTAAGTTACTCCTTGTTACATCAGTTATCTGCCAGTGAAAGTCCCGTCAAAATCAGTCCAGCCATGTCAGAGATTAGCCGGAACAAACAAACAGACAGACAGACAGACAGACAGACAGACAGACAGACAGACAGGCAGACAGACAAAAATTGTAAAAAATGTTGTTTTGGTATATGTACCGTGTATACATCTAAATGCACTTAGTAAAAAGCGGTTATTTTAATATTACAAACAGACACTCTAATTTTATTTATTTGTATAGATGTATAGATTATGAATTAATTAATTTGATTTTTTTATAAATCTTAAACATAATTTAAAACTTTGACCTTACAACCTATTCGCGATGTATTAGATACTAAAACAATCTTAGCTAATTCCTGTTCATTAATTTAATTAATTGAGCTTAGAACGTTATGCATATATGAGTACCAGTCCAAAACTCTTGCCTAGTTACCCTTTCTCAGTTAATGTAGAATAGTTGTTTACTTAGAACAATTAACTATTTCAAAGTAAGAGTGTTTCTTATGTACAGTTCTGTTCTTGATCTTTTTGGTGATTGGAACTTTTACTAATATTATCCTCATTCCTAAATCAAGTCACCTATAGTCCATAGCTGTGTAAGTCCGTTTTTTCCTGTTCCTGTTATTTACAAAGAATATACCTGCTCTTTTAAAACATAGGATAAATTATATTAAACTAGCTGCCCGGACATACTTCGTTCTGTCTAAAGTTTTATTTTTATTTTGAGATGTAAGCTATCCTATCTTTCAAGTTGGATCAAACTGCACACGGCGTGCAAATTTTATTAAAATTGGTTAAGTAGTTTAGGAGTCCATCGCGGACAAACAACGTCACACGTAATTTATTTTAAGATTAATACAATACCAAATTTTGTCATTGACCGTAGACCTTTTCATTTTCGTAGCAGCGGCGTAGCTCCGTAGCATCCGTCTGTCTTTCGTAGCTTTTTACGTCATTATCTCAATTAATATTTTAGAAACAGCCCACTACTGTTTAGATTTAAAACAAACAGAACTGATTATACGGTCGTCTTTAGAAGACATTTGATTCTTATTACAGTTGAAATTCAGGTGGAATTTTGATCGAAAAAAATTTAAGAAATATCCGTTAACGTTCTAATGCAGATAACTGTTTCTCCTTAAAATGGAAGAAGCTTGCAGCAGATTTCACCATGCTCTCAGATTTCACATTGCCATCAGGTCAGACTGGTTGGATAACTGACCAAAACTCTGGGTCTACGATTTTTAACGACTACCTCATGAAATATAGCCGACGGCGCTCTTAGTCCCTTGCCTCGTTCTATCACATGACAATTGAAACCAGCCGCTCGCTGATGAACACTTCACCGATTCGGTATATATGTACAGAAGCTATCGATGTTCAACTATCTTAACTTACTAATATTAAAAAGGTGAGGATGTTACTCTTTCACGCAAAACCTACTTAAATAAATTAACTTAAATTTAGCACCAGGTAACACGGTCTGGAATCAGACGCCCCAACTCAGAGTCACTAATAGTTACTTTAATCGATCATTAGCAAAGAATCACTATACAAAGCGTCAGTGCCTCTGAGTTGGGGCGATAGGGTCCTATTATACCACAAAACGCGAGCAAAGCCGCGAGCACAGCTCTAATTGGTCATTTTGAACATTCGATCCGCGGAAGTATGTTATAGTCAGTCAATAATAATATCATTAGACAGTACAAATACCGCATAGCGCCACAATAATTGCGTCGGGCGCCGTTTACGATTGCATATCAATACAATAAGACTTGCTCGGTAATTGAGCTCATTGGTAGCTGCGCCTTATTGGCCTTTATTCTATTACTGGTTGATTGAGACCATGTGCAGTGTGACGTCACGGGGGCCGTAGCTGACATTTCCAGTACAAGTTAGTAATAAAATGTTGTGAAAATATTTGTTCTTGTGATGTATGGTTTCTTAATAACCTGAGTTTATGTATAAATTATGTATAAATTGCATGTATAAATTGTTATGAATAAATTTTCTATGGAAGAGCGGAGCAACCTGGCAAAGGTAATTTTTTTACGTAAAAGGATGTCCCAACAACGGAACAATTTGTCCGTTTTTTTTTCAAGAAATCATTTTTATTTTCATGGTTATTTTAGTATCATGAAATGTTAGATTTCTCTATTTTCTGGGCATGAATAATCAGTTGTTTTATATACTTATACGCTTTTTAAAGAGCTTTATTCGTAAAATACTTTTAAGTAGGCAAGGTGTAATAGTGTATCTACCTACACTAGAGTAGATACTTTTGTTATGATTTTTACATTATATAAGTATTCTTCATTATATAAATGTTTTAAATCATTCAGGAGGAAACAATATACAAAGCTGATAGAACGGTCCCACAAAATTATGCATTTTTTATGGAAATAATAGAGTTACAAGATTATAGAGTAGTAGCTACGACTTATTTCCGTTTTAAGTGTTGACGCCCCAACTCAAAGTTACTAACGGTTACTTAAATTGCTCATTAGTACAGATTTTTATAGCAATTCTTTAGTAAGGAGCGATTTAAGTAACCGTTAGTGACTCTGAGTTGGGGCGTGAGTGTATAAAAGGCAATATTTTTACATACACATGTACACATGCCTATTTGAATACTCATTAAAACAATAGTTTAATACTGTTAATTGATTCCGTAGGTCTTAATATTAAAATCAATAATGTTCATTAATAATGTTAAATAGTACTTAGTATAACGTCTTCCTTAAGGAGGTATATTAACTTCCATTATTTTTTCTTAAAAAATTTAAATTAAGTTATTTTACAGTAATATCACACCTATCTAAATATAAATAATTGTCACTTGAAAAAATGCTTACTTAGGTATTAATTAAACTGGTAACAAACAATTTTCTAAACTTATCACAATAACGTTACCTAAGTAGGTATATCTACTATTCAATGTAACTAAAATTCTTCTTTAACATTTTACGGATGAGTTTATCTCAGAAAACACGGATCAAATCTATATACATAGGGCTTGTTTCACAATCTTCAAGTAAGTCCGAAGTAAGCTATTCGTTGGTTAAGTTGACATTTCGTGTATGTAAAATGACACTTTAACGTCACTTTAACCGGCGAATAGCTTATTTAGGACTCTACTTGAAGATTGTGAAACAAGCCCTTAGACTACTTATAAGTAGGAAGGTACTTATTTTGTATACACGAATTTATTATTTGATTAATAGGAACTAAGAAGAATAAAATTAATCCGGATTTACGCGACACTGAATTACGTAATTAACAAAGAACTCGCACCTAATTTGAATTATAAATTATTAAAAGTAAAAAAAAAACTTTTTTAATGTGATCTATTTCTAGCCAAATATAGATAATTAAACCGCATAATAGGAGACAAGTTGCTTATACTTATTACCTTATTAGCGTCTGAAAATATTTTGTTGCGTTGTGGGCGGGAACTTTTCCCGCCTAACTCGTGCGAGAAAGCGCGGTCACCGCGCTGACATCCTCCGTGCGTTCGGATACACGCGAGCACTCGCGAGCCGCGGCACTGAGCGACTGGCGAGCACCGCACTCGCCGCGAATACCGAACTGCGAGTAATCGTTCAGAAACCGCCCTCGGCAAACAAAACCCCACCCGCCATAAAGAGCATTTTAGCACGCGCGCCTCCCCCGCTCCCGCGCCCTGATTTAATAGCGAGCGCGGGCACTGATTCACTTATCCGAACGCAACTACCGACTTCTCTCTCGCTCCTACTCCGACGATAATCTACTCAGTCGTCTGTCTCTTTCCTGTGTATGGCGTGAGACACTGAGCCAGAAGGAGACGGCGAGTCTATCGCAGACACTTCTTTCTTTCAACTCGATTTGCATGCGGGGGTCGCTCTGCAAACTTTATGTCCTCGTTTCGTAAATTATTTATACGTTTGGAAATACTTTTAACGGCGTATTCGGGCCGTCGAAAAGATTGCAAGAGGAAGAATGAGCTGAATTAAGTGACCGGCCGGTCCAGGTTGCCGGCAGACCCAAAGATAATTGGATTTGTACTCATTCTCTGATCACTTCAGAAACACGGATGTCTGGTAGCTCGCAACTTTTCGTTTGCATTAAGAAGAACAGTTTCGAAACTTTTGTTATCCCCAACTCTAGTTATAATTAAATAGAGAACTGGCGTAAATGACCCGGCAGCCACATTGAAAGTTGCTTTTTACCAACGCTTATTTTTTTTATTCCATAAAACAAGAATACCCATGATCGAAAGGACTTTAAAAAAATTTAACATATTCGGATTATTTTTTATGAAAATACGCATGGGAGCAGCGTGGAGGAGTATGCTCTTGGCCTCCTCAAGAGGAGAAATCTATATGCTCAGTAGTGGGCCAATAATGGGTTGAAGTCACATTAGGAGAAGGTGATTACACCGATGCCAAAAACCAGCATGATAATTATAATCACACATCCATGTTATTTTTTATGTAAGCAACTGGCAAACGAGCTGATGATCCACCTAATGGTAATATTTTACTTTATTTTGTTTGTTTCCAGATTTAGTCTGATTTTATAATTGTTATCGATCAATATGTATTTATTAAGGAATTCACAAATACCTTAATGAGTAGTTTGTCTAAATAAAACGCATTTGGTGTACTTACAAATTCATGTCAAATCGACCCTACCTACTATAGTCAAGTAGGTTTCACGGAAGAATAATAATACCAGCAATAATATTAATGTATTAATAATAAATAATTGTTAATATACCTACCTAATCTTTACGTGAAGCCTTAAGGGGTTCGTATTATGTCGCCTCTTACGACAACTCAATATGCCGAGATGGGATTGGAGTCTGAAACTACTCACAATGCCTAAAAGTCTACGTGCATTTGTCATTTCACATATCATTGACATAGAAATCGTATTACAGTGAAAAAGTAACTAACTACACCTAATTATGATTTTAAATTAATAGCTTCTAAATTTTGCCCCAAAAAAATTACCGACTTCAAAGGAACAGTCTGTCTTCGAAAAACCTATATCAAAATCGCCATACTGTACTTACACCAATAATATTTAAGGAGATTCCTTCCATCGTCGGAACTAAATTTTAATGAAAATGTTAATCTACATATATCCCCTTTTAAAAAAATTCCAAATCAGCTCATAAATATCAGAGTTCTGAGATAAGAAACATAAAATGGACAACCCAAGTGAGAATCTACTTCTCTTTTTGAAGTCGGTTAAAAATCAACTCATTCAGTCCCATAAAACCCTCATCAGGTTTCACGAGTTAACAGTTTATTTGTAGAGCGAAATGTAAAACCATTTCCTTTAAACTAGTAACAGGTATAATAGGATATAGGTACTTACTAGTACAAAATGACTAGATCCTATTTATAACCCGTGGACTGCTGTACGTTGGTAAATTTTAAATTTTCTCTCAATCTTCTACAATATAGAGCCTACCCAGTCAATGTCAATGACTGAAGAAAGGATGACTTTAAAAAACTGTTAATTTGAAACTTACAACAATATTATGAAAACAACATAATTTCTGAATTATCATTACTTAAAGCATGGACGTAAAAAAAGAACTGACGTAACCTGTTCTAATCGAGAGTGAAGCATAGCAATGACAGCTCGTTTACCATGTGTGCGTAATTTTGTAATTTTTGATTCGCGATGGTGTCAATGTCATAGCAGTATGGTGTCAATGTGTGGGTGTGTGTACTTGTATCTACGAATACAGAGTTGGTATTACTATGGGTGCTTCACTGAATTTGTTCTTGGGATTACGTCTGTTTTTTTTTACGTCCATGACTTAAAGGTACAAAATACGGGTTTAAATATTGTGTACTTAATCTTTTTTTTTAATTTAATATTATGATAAAATAATGGTATTCGGTTAAATATAAACAGACGTGACATAAAAGTTTTTCAGAGATTATATTTTTTTAAGTAGTTAAAATAGGGGATGAAATTCAAACGGAAATTCGATATAAATTTTGTTTATCTTAAATCCTTAGCCTAAAGATCTTCCTGTTTTGAATTTTAAAGTTCTACGTATGCTTTGTTCCCACTAGTTCGATTCGTTAGTTCGAAAGTCGAAGAATTTTAAAGTTCTACTTATCTTTTGTTCCCACTAGTTCGATTCGTTACTTCGATCGTCGAAGAATTTTAAAGTTCTACGTATGCTTTGCTCCCATTAGTTCGATTCGTTAGTTCGATCGTCGAAGAATTTTAAACTTCTACGTATGCTTTGTTTCCACTAGTTTGATTCGTTAGTTCGATCGTCGAAGAATTTTAAAGTTCTACGTATTTTTTTTTACTTACAATAAGCTAATGCTTGATCATAACGTATGCTTTGTTCCCAATAGTTCGATTTGTTATTTCGACCTATTTGACCGATAGTTGCAAAAACATTTTGAGCAATGTTGAACAAAATTTCCGCAAGCGAAGTTGCAAACAATAGCTCGATTAAAATAAACTCCATCAGGTGCGAAGCTTCATTCAAAATAAAAATAAATGATTTATTATCAAAACTCTTGAGTACGTGACATAATGTAATGTAGTCATTAGCGAGTAAAACAACGAGTATCAATATTATTATGGGTCGATAATTTAATTGTATCCTTCCAATTAGTTTAAATAGAACTATTTACAACACCATTTAAAAACACGTGTATGTGTGTACTTATTTACGTACGTAAGAAGTTATATTTGCCTCTTACTTATAAGTACCTCTCTCTCACACGTACGACCCGGCGCGCGCTAGCAATCCAAAACAACATCAGCGAATGCTGTGCGTCTATTGTAATGCACCTTCATCATGTCGCTTTTTGGCTGTCGTATTGTAAGAATTTTACTCTCATATTTTTTTCCAAACGCCCCTAAAGTATAATTTCAAAAATTATTCATTTTCAAAACTCTTGATAGAGTATGTAAAGCCATGTAATGTAGTCATCAACGAGTCTTAATATTTTATAGATTGATAATCTAATTCTATCTTTCCAATAACTTTGAATATTAGTTCTTTCTTTCTCTTTCTTTCTTTTTCTTCTGTCTTTCTTTGCTGGCAGCGCATCAATGATGCTTTTGGTGTTACTGATGTCCATGGCGACGATAGCACTTACTATGAGGTGAATCGTCTGCTCGTTTGCCGGCTACTTCCATATAAAAAAAAATAGATACCTATTTACAGCACCATTAAAAATACACAAAGATGTTCAAAACAACGATAGCAAAGTCACGATGATTCGATAACTTACGCACAGAAAGTTTTATTCGAGGAGATAAAAACCAAAACAAGATAGAGTTGTAGAGCCTTAAAATAAAGAAGGGATTTTATTTGCCTTACCAATCAACCGCTTGTTAACGATTTTATAAAATGCAAAACGTTAAAACAAATTAAAAAGCTGAGAAACAGTTGTCAGGCGGTACTTAATAAAACATGGGAGGATAGAGGAAAAGGAAAAATGACATATAGGGGGATTTAAAAAGTGTCCAGCTATAAGCAGTAAATTGGCGCTAGCGTAGGCAAAGGGTTATTGTTAAATGTAGCAGTTGTTAACGGATTGAAGTTAGAAAATGAGAGCCCTGTATACCACACTTCACCTGTTTACATAATCTAAATTTACCCTGATGCTACCGTGGCGCCATTAATTTAACGCAGTTTTAACACTTTTGCATAACAGTCATTTCTCATTTACCTCTATACTCCATATAATAAATTAAGTAATTTAGGGTACCTACACTAAATTAAGTTGTAGAGTCCAATAAACTCCAAAATACTTTGTTCAGCAGGTTTCTCGACAAACTATAAGACCAAAGCTTTGCTTTGCTTTTTTATCCCACTCCCAGAGCTCCATGGCGGGCCTCACGTTAAATATCACCGAATTAGATAAGTCACATACTTTTAGATGACATTACTCTAAGTAAGTACCTACTATATAATGTAACATACTTATGGTACATAAGTATTTTAAAAAGCGGTTTCAAATAACCCTTTTTTGGCTGAGCCTTTTGGATATTGATAAATAAAAATACTAAGTTTCCAGTAGACAATAGCGGAGTTGGTTAATGGCCTACAGTTCTCTATATTACTAAACATATTTACTTATTTGAATTATTATTACTAACTTTGCATTTTTTTTTAATGAAATAACTTTATTTGTTGAAATGTGGTTATAAAGTTGGTCAAGTATTATGCAATCTATCTCACATTTGCCATAATATGGCGTACAAATAGTTTTAGTATTATAATAAGTTTACATTATTTATATTATTATTACATTTTAAATGACAATATTATTTTATTTATGTTACATTATTTACATCATATTATAACAAATTTCATTTGATTTATTGGTAGCAACGACGAAACGAAAATTATAAAAATATATATATTTTTTTTTTACACTAATAAGTTAATGCTTGACCACAATCCCACCTGATGGTAAGTGGAGAAATTCATTTAGGAATGTACTACAATCGTAAGTACCCAAATTGTGACAACATGAATAAAAAACAAATCATCATTACAATGATTCCTGAACAATCCCAAATAAGCTACTTACTTTTGATAATCAGAACACAGATTATCGCATCGGCTTTACCTTTTACCACAATAAAGAAGGCTTTGGGTAAAATTACAATCAAGAATTTTGAACCTTATGTAGAAGATTGATAAGATGAGTTGGATGGATGATAGAATTTTTGGGTGGCAAACAAACGTTATTCGAGGTGTAAGTGACAATAAAACGATAGCTTAGCTCTCGAGGCCGTCTTCAAGGGGAACGGGGGGGTGCGGGGGAGAGGGAAGGCGAGAGGTGGAGTCGGATACGTGCGTCTCGCTCTAGCGGGTCGCGAGTCGCGCTCATCCGTTTTATTTCTTGTTTGACTTGTTTGTCCGTTGCGCCTTCCCATTTGCTACATAATTTATTTTGAGCGGGCCACACTTAAAAAATTGGTTGAGCGCGTTAAGGCGGCGAACTGGAGTTTGCGGTAGGAGGATTAGCAAATGAAAATAATATGGTAAATTCATTTGAATGGTCGTTCGGTAATCGTCGCTGGTGTAATGGCGCGTGGGACTCGTTATTGTTCGCGCCATTTTCATTTAGGTTACGTGACGAAATACGAAATCATTTTTCGTTCTCTTTTCACCACACTTGAAGTGACTTGAAGTTTAACATAGATAACATATTTTTTCATTTGATCTAATTTCAATGAAAAAAGATGTTATCAATTGCACACGTATGTAATTTGATTGGAACTGTAGGACTGTAGGTACATATAGAGGGTGTTCTAAAAGTAGTACGAGAGTACGACACAGTAACAAGCAAGATAACCTGGGGGTTGACCAACTGAAAAATATCACCATTTTTAGGGTTCCGAAGAAAAATCGGAACCCTTATAGTTTCGTCATGTCCATCCGTCCATCCGTCCGACTGTCCGTCCGCCTGTCCGAAGCAAAGCGCCGAGGCCCTTAAAACTAGAAAGCTGAAATTTGGCATAGATTCCATATATATATTTATTAAAACTCCAAAATCGTAGAATAAAATATCGAAAACATTTTTTTTTCAGGGTGAAGTACCCTACAGGTAACGTGAGGATGATTTTTTTATTCATCGGGTACCCTACAGTGTAGGGTATCTTTGAAAAGCTTTTCCAAAAATAAATCTTCTAAAATCATTGGAACCAACCATTTGGAATTAGGGGTCCGTTTGCGAAATATTTGACTTTAAAGTGCTAATTTTGGTTAGAGTCTAGTGCCCCTCCCGCCTGCCAGCTAAACGGTTGGAGTTGGACAAGTGAAAAAATTCTCAAAAATAGATTATATTATGATGAATTTACAAGGAAAACTATCACGGCTATTTTAGCATATGTAGTTAATGAGTAGTAGTCGATAAACTTACTACTTCGAAAACCCTATATTGCGCGTGTCCTGACACGCACTTGCCTGGTTTTTTGAGATTTCGGCTCCTTTGCCCTACTTTGAATTAAAAGATATTTCGATTATTTTTTCCCAGGTAAAAATTGTAAAAAATCGAAGAAAGAAGAACAACAGGTGCTTCTATCGTAACTTCTCGAATTGAACTCCCGAACTATCCGTTAGTTCTACTCGGATATCTCGTATCTAATAAAGTTGCTGTAATTATGAAATTGTTATTAATTAATTACAAATCCCAAATCTCTGTGGATACATCGCTAACATTTAAGTTGAACATTAAACTGTTTTACATCATTAACTAGACAACTTAATCCACAGATTAGCCGCGCTGCTAAATTTCTTGGCTCCCTGTTACGTAATCTTGATACTTAATAAAATATACTCATTAATCAGTTGAGTTCTATAAATAGCTGTACAATTCTATGCTTTGGTATTGGTAGATTGGTACCCATTTTAGATATGGGTCATTCACAAAAATGGGTACCTAACGGCATCAAAGTCCGTATTTATGTTAATTTAAGTAATTGTTTACAACCTTACAAAAATATCAGTAGGTTAAACGTTAATAATTTTACTTTTTGTAACAAGATATTCTTTAGTCTGCAGTAAATATTTCCACAGAAGGGAAGCACCTCCTATTAGATGGAAATTCATTGGAAATTCCCCTAAGGGGTAAAAATAGGGTTGGAAGTCACTTTCATACAAACCAACTTCGTCAGTTTTAGAGTTATAAATATGATTTTTTTATGTAAGTTTATAGTTATGAAATAAAAGTTAACATTAACATTCTTTTTCGGAAAATTATCCCTTAAAGGGTTAATTTAGGGAATTGATCTAAGTACGCAACTTCGTCATTATTGAAGTTAAAAACATGAATATTTATATATTAGCTCCATTTTTTTTTTCAATGTTTTTTTTTCCAAAATCATCCCCTAAAGGTTAATTAAGGAGATACAAGTTAGTATGGCAACTTCGTCTCGTAAGCTTACCTATAGTTAAACACAAAAAATAACTGTATCACGGTTTTGTCGAAACTCATACCCTAAAAATAGGGGTTGGAAGTCATTTACATACAAATCAACTTCGTCAGTTTTAGAATTACAAATAATTATGAAAATTTTTATGTAAGTTTATAGTTATGAAAAAAAAAATTTTAATACATTTTTTTGGAAAATAATCAACTTAATTAAAATTAATTAGTTAACTAAATAATTAAAAGAAAATAATCAGGTTAATTTAAGGGATAAACTTAGTAAGCAAGTTTGTCATTTTTAAGTTAAAAACATGAAAATTTATATATTAGAAAATAGAAACAAAATTTGGAAGTATTACGTTTTTGGAAAATAATCCACTAAAGGGTTAGGTTAGTATGGAAACTTTGTCATTTTTGAAGTTTTTGTCTGTCTATCTATCTGTTTGTCTGTCCTGGCATCACATGAAAACCCTTGAACTGATTTCGACAGAAAATAGTTAAATTGTTCCTTATACTTTACCTCATGTTTTAGAAAACTTTTCGTCGCAAAAAAATTAAAAATTTTCTCCGGAAACAAGATGAAACTTCGTATGGAATATTTTTAAAATACCTATCAACAATTTGCTTTAAATTTGCAACAAACGCTCCTCCTTTTATTAATGGAATACATGTTTTCGAGTTTTTCAAAATTTTCATGAGAAAGAAAAAAGAAATGAATGTTAATGTTGTTTATTTTTCAATACCTACTCCCGGAGGAATGATTTGTGATTTTATCGTAGGTTTCAGTATACAATTTCCTAAATTTAAGTAATTTAATATAAATTAACCTGTTTTAAATTTTCTTCTATAAAGGGTAGGTACCAATATTATAAGCATAATTTCCGCGTGCGAAGCTGCGGGCAACAGCTAGTTTATAATATTAGTTGGATTAAAATAGCCTGTGTAGAGTAGGTATTTTTTTTAGAGCTCATTATCTGTCCTTGACGATGAAGAGAAACGAGAAAACATGCCAAATTTATGTATCTACTATTGGATGATCGTTCTATTTTTTATTTATTTTACTCTTCATTGTAAAATGGTTACAATGGGCGAACTAAGTTATTTTATAATTTAAAAATTATTCAATTTTTTTCAAGGAAATAGCCGGCAAACTAGCTGACGATCTACCTGATGGTAAGTGGCTATCGCCCAAACATCAGCAACACTAAAGGCATCACTGATCAACAAACACTGTTGCCGGCCAAGAAAGAGAGAAAAAAAAGAAAGAAAGAACTGGCTCTCAAGCCCCCAGCCGGAACACGACGAGTCGTTTGGCGGCTGACTCATGCTCAAGGGTGGTAGCTATCCAGGCGAACCACATGGAGAAATAATAATGGTATTAATTAACAGTTAAAATCAATATCTATTACCAATATAATCCCTCGAGGGGCCCTACCACCAGCGGGCCGGATTTAGTCGCCTCTTACGACAGCCATCCGGCGTGGGATTGGAGTTAGTATTCTAAGCCGCCCCAATATTTAAATTGTTTCAATGGTTTCCTTCCGTCTTTTCAGAGGCAATCGTATACTAAAAAATAAAATGTGGTTTTATGAAACCACGACGCAAGTGAAACTTTTTTGGGTTTATAGGCATTCAACGAAAAAAAATTGAAAATGATTCGATTTAGGGTATTAAAATTGCGTTTTTAGTCTTAACTTAATTATAAAAAAATGGGAATGATAATGGGAAATCAATAGTAGAAAAAATATTCAATTATAAAATTTAATTTCAATTTGGGTATTAGAGTACGGAATACATAATTAATACAATCATTTAGAAGATAGACGCATATTAAAAACTAAGAGCAATATTTATGTAAATCATTGAATTTCCATTATTATTATTACTCCAGGGCTGGCTGTAATGCGACATGCGATAGAGGACAAAAAAAGCGGCCAAGTGCGAGTCGGACTCGCCCATTAAGGGTTCCGTAGCAGCAAGTAACATAATATAAAAGTTCTTGTAGTTCGTTGTAACTTTGATCAATGTTTTTTGCGGTTTACGATTTATGACGTATTAAAAAAAACTAATTACTAGATCTCATTCAAACCAATTTTCGTTGGAAGTTTGCTTGGTAATGTACATCATATAATTTTTTTAGTTTTATCATTCCCTTATTTTAGAAGTTACAGGGGGGGGGACACACATTTTACCACTTTGGAAGTGTCTCTCGCGCAAACTATTCAGTTTAGAAAAAAATGATATTAGAAACCTCAATATCATTTTTGAAGACCTATTCATAGATACCCCACACGTATGGGTTTGATGAAAAAAACATTTTTGAGTTTCAGTTCTAAGTATGGGGAACCCCCAAAATTTATTGCTTTTTTTCTATTTTTGTGTAAAAATTTTAATGCGGTTCACAGGATACATCTACCTACCAAGTTTCAATGGTATAGCTTTTATAGTTTCGGAAAAAAGTGGCTGTGACATACGGACGGACAGACAGACAGACAGACAGACAGACAGACAGACAGACAGACATGACGAATCCATAAGGGTTCCGTTTTTTGCCATTCGGCTACGGAACCCTAAAAATTTTGGGGCGATAGAATAAAAATTTATTTTTAAAAACATTTACATTAATATACAGATCAAAACACAGAAATACCGCGGAACACTTGCACAAATAATTGAGAAACACGGTCAGCTGATGCGAGCTATGGGCGCCGCCATATAGGCCTACCCCCATATACCTACCTATTTTGATATCCGGCTGTAATGCGACATGCGATAGATGGACGAAAAATTTTGGGGCGATAGAATAAAAGTTTCACGTTAAAAGAACAAAAAAATATTACATACATATACCTAACTAAATTAATTCAAGACACACTATCATTTGCAATATGCCGATGTTCAGAACGGAACCCTAAAAATTATTAATCATTAGAAATAGTCTTAAAGGGCATCCAACCTAATTGGCACACCTACAAGTCCGCCATTTTGAAAAAACCTCGATTCGGCGGCCAGTGATGAAACATGTGTCAATCGATAGACTAAATAATTATGATCAAAAAGTATTCAGTGATGAAATGTCGTAAGTGATATACTTTCTGAGATAAGTGAGTTCAAAACTAGAAAAATAAAGCAAAAAACTTCGTTTCGTCGGACATTGATAAATCATATGTCATTCGATAGGCTAAATAATTACGATTAAAAAGTATTCAGTGATGAAATGTTGTAAGTGATATAATTTCTGAGATATTTGAGTTCAAAACCGTAGAAATATAAAGCAAAAAAACTTCGTTACGGCGGACATTGATGAAACATATGTCAATCGATAGGCTAAATGATTACGATTAAAAAGTATTCAGTGATGAAATGTTGTAAGTGATATACTTCCTGAGATATTTGAGTTCAAAACCGTACAAAAATAATGCATTAAAAATTATCATTTACTTATTTTGAATTTATTAGGTCAATAATGAAAAATAAGTATATTATGCCATATATGTATGTGCTTGATTTATTAATAACGGGTAGGTTTGAATTAAAAAAAAAGCAAAGAAGAAGCAAACTACTAAGTTGTTTTATAAACAATTTATTTATTTGCCACCAGCGGCTACAGCTTTGGCAATTACTCAAAACCAAAAGTCAAAATTCATTATTGGCTTAGTTTTCTATATCATGTCTGACAATCACTGAATCTAAAAATTCCGCTGGTGATAAAGGCAATATTTCCTGATGTCGAGCCCATGCCAAGAACCATATAACACACATTATATGGGAACAACAGGACAAGGCTCTTTTTCACACTATGCATGCACTATGCATCGGCAGTACCATCCCGCGATTTTATCTTGACGAATTTGTTTAATTTTTGTAATACATAACGTAACTAAGGTAAGGAAAAAAGTGACCGGTACACTTCAATTGCTGTATCGCCATAAACACTTAACCATAAATACGCCATAAACACTGGTCATCCCTCACCTTGATTATTCTGATGTGTGTTGTACAGATTTGTCAGAGGAACTTCTGAATACATTGGAGCGCCTTCTTAATAACTGTATTAGATATATCTTCGGTTTACGTAAGTATGACCATATTTCCCAGTTCCATTCCTAACTTAAATGGCTACCCATTTGATACAGGCAAAACTTCAGAATTCTCTAAACATTTTATGCTATTTTGAATAATATGTCTTCTCCTGTTTATTTAAAGGAAACCCATAGCACTGCTTATTTCGGGAATTCCTTCACAATACAGTTCATACTGTTCTGGAACTCCTTGCTTGTAGACATCAAAAAATCATAGACTACCAAAAGCTCCTTCAAGAAGTCCGGCAGCACTACCTGAAGCAATTAGAATGTTGTCGCCCATGGTCTTCAACCATATGTTATATATGTATTTATAATTATTTATTTACTTAATATATAATATAATATGTATAATAAAAAAAATTACTATAAATGTTTTATTTTTATACGGGTTTGAACTCAAATATCTCAGAAATCATATCACTTACGATATTTTATCACTGGGTACTTTTTGATCGTAATCACTTAGTCTATCGATAAACACTTGTTTTATCAATATCCGCTGAAATAAAGTTTTTTACTTTATTTTTCTATGGTTTGGAACTCAAATATCTCAGAAAGTATATCACTTACGACATTTCATCACTGAATACTTTTTGATCATAATCTCTTAGTCTATCGATTGACACATGTTTCATCACTGGCCACCGAATCGAGGTTTTTTCAAAATGGCGGACTTGTAGGTATGCCAGGCTCCATACAAAAATGTTGGAAGCCCTTTAGGTACCTATGGATGGGTAGGTATTTTATTTAGCAATAAAGCCAAGCAGATTGACTAAAAAAACATTTATTATAATCTCAGTCATAAATCGCACAAACAAAACGCTATTAAGTATCTACTGAATAGAATGACAGAGGAACATTGAATTAATAGAGCAAATCCGAGCACAGCCCGTAATGACCCGTGCTGTAATAAAAGACACAAATCTACAACAATGAGGAGAAAAGAGACCGCAAGGGTTTAAAAGCTTTCTTCAATAAATCACTTGTGGGGGGAAACCCTTCGCGAGGGGCGCTTCAGACCCACAAAAGAGATACAATTACGCAAGCATTGATGTAGTTATTATGGAACGATTAAGTGTTTTAGCAAGTCACTGTGCGTGTTGTGGGCTCTTCCGAAATATATCTATTAAATTATTTTGATAAATATCTATAAATTAATAAATTAATGTTTTCATATTCTAATATAATTATATACATAATATACCCGCTGTACCACTAGTAAACAAGCGGTGTACGAGTAGTAGCCAGCGTTTCTTGTGTCGCGAGTGGCATGTACAACACAAATAAAAAATAACTTATACCCCTGACATAACAACATTTTTAACAAATATGTACTTTTTTTTTTTTTTTTACATTAGATAAGTCAGTGCTTGACAACAATCCCACCTGATGGTAAGTGGCGATGGAGTCCAAGATGGTGAACGCACTAACTTAATAAATGCCTATTCACTTAACTATATGTACTTAACTATATTGTCCTCTGACGAATACAGGGCAGGTACACATAAGCATAGACATATAATGTATATACATACCACATAAGAAATATAATAAAAAAAAAAAATAACATTTATTATCTGTTACATAAATAAAATAAATAAATAATAATAAACGCTAACACACTCACACCCCCGCAGTAGGTTTTCACCTGTGTCGCGGGTGGCATGGACGACACATATAACACATCACAGTAACACCAATGACCCGAGTACAAATATTTATCTGTCACATAAATATCTGCCCCGGCCGGGAATCGAACCCGGGACCCCTCGCTTCGCAGGCAGGGTCGCTACCAACTAGGCTACAGGGTCGAAATGTTAGCACCGACCGGGAATCGAATAGGGGATCCCTCACTACGCAAGATCACTACCAAAACTAGCTAGAGAGTTACGGACAGAGATGGGACAGAGCACGTACCCTTTTATTTGGATTTTCTTATATAGGTATATTGATTTTTCTATCCTTGAATTTGTTACTTTCCACGATTACGATTTAACCAATAATGTTTAGGACGTTTAGGTACTTTATTAATGATCCCATCCAATTAAGTGTTAGTGAAACGTCTCCCTTGTGGCTATATTATATGTATATCACACATTCTTGTTTAAAAAAATCGAGCTTATTTACAGTGATATCACAAAACTTACAAATTTCTTACAATGAAATTATATCCATCAAATTATTCATTTAAATTTATAATGTAGCTAATAGGAACCTCAGATACTTATAACAAAAAGAAAAAAAGTCGTTTAATCTGTGACTAAAACTACTTATAAATTAATCAAAAAAGCTTAAATCACGCTTAACTTGACAATAATAACAGGTCCATGTACCTATGTGCAATTTGCAAGAGGTACCTACCGAGAACCATTGAAGTAGTAGGTATATAATGTATTAAAGTACCGTCCAGGGGCCTTAGCCAAAGTAACATAATGAAAACGATAACGAAGTCAGAAAAGAATAAAATGTATGGGATATGGGATTGACATAAGATAAGAAGAGACATCGCGAACATTGGTGTCGCGCCGTGAGCCTTGAGGTCCTATTTTCAAAATTAGCCCCCTTTCTCTTTTCAAAATAGACTGAAAACACTGAAAACTGTAGCCAATTGGCAACAGTTCATTGCGCTAATTAACCCAACCACCATGTTGTAGGCCAAGGCCTTAAATATGGTGCCGGTCCCAAGTCCGGATAAATGGGGAGGGCAACGGAATGCATAACTTGGGGTTTTTGGGTCGTGTCTCGATCTGTATTGGATCTGGACGGGACTCAGGCCCCAGTTATGCATTCCCAACACTACACACCACACCTACACACCACACCGCACACACACAAAAGACACAACATTAGGGTGCTTGGCTGGGGTTCCGACTCTGCTCAGCTTCGGCTGGGGGGGGTCGGGTCCTCGGCTAAGCACCCGCCTGCACAACACTACATGGCACTCACACCACACCACATATACAGCAACACAACACACACACCCAAATTTGAAGGTGTTCACGCCGTGCCGAGCAATCCGCTTTTGCGGGGTCGGGGGGTATAACTCGGCCTCTAACGGTGTCCTCCTCGATACCGGGCGCCCTCGGGGAGTATTTAGCCCGCCTCCTGCATGCGGGGCTCTGCAGGAGGTGTAATTTTATTTCCCTAGCTAATCGTGGGAACAGTATGGAAGAAAGTAATAAAAAAGCAAAAGCAAATGACATAAAGCTCGATGAGCTCATACACGAGGTGGAAAACCTCGCAGCCGAAGGAGGCCTATGTCCTCCCGAGGTCAGTAAGCAGACGGAAAGGGCCATGGGCCCTGACGGATGCGAACAAACACTAACAACACAAGAAGTAAGCAGGCCAACGCCTCGCTATTACTTCTCCGGTGCCGCCAAAAGGCGGCATGCTTGGTGGATGGGCCGAGGCAAGAGTGAGGAGGAGGCCAACGTCCTCTGCCAGAAACCGTTCTCCGAGCTCCACCAACATCCGGAGGTACGAGAATGGCTGGCAAGCAAGGAAAAGGCCCAAGCCACCAAGCGTATACGCTCAGAAGATGAGTCGCCAAGGAATCAGCCACAAAAGACTGCAAGGCTAGAAGTGGCCAAGCCCTCATTCAGTGAGGTGGCTGGCTCTTGTCGGATTGGCATCCGTGACGCGGGACGGGCTATGAATCCCGATGAAGTCCGGCTGCTGCAGGAGGGGATACTCATAAGTATAGACGCCTCCGGCAGCGGCGAAGGACCAAGATTCATGGGATGCGCCGTAAGGGCAGGTTGTCTGATTCTGACCTGCGTTGACGGCGCCTCCCGCGCCTGGGTCGCGTCACGGATTCCAACCCTAAAGCCGTGGAAGGGGGCAGATTTGAGATTAGTAGATGAGGCGGATCTGCCAAAACCCTTTTACGCCACGGCGTGGATACCGGACCCGAGCCTGTCGTCGAAGGCTATCCTCCACAGGCTAGACAGACAGAATATTGGTGCCACAGTCAGCCAGTGGAAGATAGTTAATAGCAAGACGGAGGAGACGGGTCAAACGGTGACCTTCTGCTTCGATGAGGATGCCCTGGAAATCCTAAAGAACCGTAATTATAGGTTATACTTTGGTTTCCGGGACATCTATTTCAAAATCAAAACTCCTCCCAAAAAGGATAGGGAAGAAGTCGCGACGTCATCCTCAACCGCACCGACGCCGATGCAGACCTCCGCTGAACCGGCGACCAGCGCGCCTGCCACGTCACTACCTGGCACAAACACAACAGAACGTGAGGCGCGCGCGGTGGACGGTCCAAGCGATGGAATGCCTTCTGGCGGCGGTGCGGGGGGGGGCTCCGTTAGCACACACAGGACACTCACACCCAAACCAGGCACATCTCATGGATCGGAGTCGAGTAGGCCCGCCCTACTCCCTGACCCCGTCCGCGAGAACGTGCCATACGCACGTTTCTTAACCCGGGGTAGCGGAGGGGTGCCGCGAGGGCTACAACGAGGTACTCGAGGTCGCAACCGATTTACCCAAAGAGGTGCTGGAGCCCAACGAGGGAAGAGGCCTGTGCAACTTCCCTCACTAGTCAGGGAACACTCAAGCAAAAAAGCCTCTCGCGACCCCCTCCTAAACCAAGAACTAGGGTAGGAAACAGACACAACACACACACAAAGAAAAACAACCCCCTAACTTCAACACAAAACACTACACACACTACTTTACACTCACAAACACACACTAGACACTAAACACGCACAACTACACAGTCCCATCCCTCCGAAACCGCATCTTTCCTGTCCCTTCCTAACTACAAACTCTTCCAAACCCCATCCCATTCCCAAAATAAAATAAAAAACCCAAAATGATAAAAGCCATTCAAGTCAACCTACATCACGCGAAGGCTGCGAGCACCATCGTCTGCCAAAGGATGCTGGAAGAAAAATTGGACATGGCTTTCATACAGGAGCCCTGGATCCGTGGGAGCATGGTAATGGGTCTAACCTCAGCCGGTAAGTTACTTTTCAACACTGAAGGAACTAGGCCCAGGGCCTGCATAATCTTTAAGAATAATCTAAAATTCTTACCTTTACCTTGTATGTGCACAGACGACTTGGTAGCAGCCTACGTTGCGCTTCCGGGCTACGAGTCAACGAAAGTCATCGTTTGCTCTGCCTATTTGCCCGGTGAAACGCAGGACCCGTCAACACAGCTCGCCCCCTTGGTGGAATACTGCCAGGACCAGGGAGCGCAACTACTGCTCGCGTGTGACAGCAATAGCCATCACACTACATGGGGAAGTACCAATACCAACAGCAGGGGTGAGTTATTGTATGAATTTTTAATATCCAATAACCTCCACACCACTAACAATTCCATAACACCGACTTTTGTAACCGCGCAACGTCAAGAGGTGTTGGATATTACCATATGTACGGAACAGCTATTGGACCGTATCGACAACTGGCATGTAAGTGCAGAAGCATCCATGTCCGACCACAGACACATCAGATTCAATTTAAAAAACTGCAAAGCTAATCATGTTGAATCATACAGGGATCCCAAGGCAACTGACTGGAATGGCTACAGGGCCGAACTAAAAACAAGCATGGGAGAACTCAACAAACACGTGAAGAGCTTAGATCAACTCGAACATGCAGCAAGGACGTTGGAGATGGGAATAAACAATGCCTACAATAACAACTGCCCGCTGAAAATAGTAACCACAAATCGAAAAGTACCATGGTGGAGCAACACCCTCCTAAGGCTCAGGCAAAAAGCCAGAACCCGATTCAATAAAGCAAAAAGGAACAACGACTGGCAAGCCTACGGAGAGGCCCTCACGGACTTCAACACTGAACTCAGGAAAGCTAAACGCAAATCCTGGAGGAAATTCTGCGAGGAGATAAATAGTACCTCACATCTCGCCAAAATACAGAAGATAATGGCAAAATCTCCTGCCACTCAAATCGGGCTACTAAAACGTCCCGACGGGAACTACACCAACAATGCGGAAGAAACGCTGGGTCTACTGGTCAGCACTCACTTTCCGGGATCAGTAGTAGTAGGAAAAGAAAGTACAACCGAATTTCCCCCAACGCCACCAAAACCAACTCTGGAGAAGTGGAGGATGGCAGCCTCCGTATTCAGACCCGATCGAATTAAGTGGGCGGTGAACAGCTTGAAACGTTACAAGGCACCAGGAGAAGACAAGATCTTCCCAGCCCTACTTCAGGAAGGATTAGATGAAATTCTGGCAGCACTATTAAAAATAATGAGGGCAAGTTTTGCCTGGGGATATCTGCCAGACAGCTGGAACAAGGTAAGGGTAACCTTCATCCCTAAATCTGGTGACAGGGACAGATCATTACCCAAATCATACAGACCAATTAGTCTTACTTCATTCCTACTGAAAACCATGGAGAAAGTAATCGACCATCATATTAGAGATACCTTCCTAAAGGTCAAACCTCTACATCCTAAACAACATGCTTACCAGAAAGGGAAATCGACGGAAACAGCACTGATTGAGCTGACCGACCAAATCGAAAAATCCCTCGAAGACAAAGAGATAGCTTTATGCTGCTTTTTAGACATAGAAGGGGCCTTTGACAACACCCCAACTAACATAATACTAGAAAGTATGAGAAACCGTGGTATTGATGACACCACCGTGAACTGGGTAGGGTCAATGCTAAGGAACAGAATAGTCCGCACAACACTATTTGACACCACCCTTGATATCAAAATAACAAGAGGGTGTCCTCAAGGTGGAGTGCTATCACCTCTACAGTGGACAATTGTTGTGGACTCCCTTATTCAGGAACTAAACGACGCTTCTCTGGACACACAAGGCTATGCAGATGACCTGGTTATCACCATTTGCGGTACCTGCCCGGACACATTATCAAGCCTCATGCAAGCAGCCCTCCACAAAGTGGAACGATGGTGTGAAAACACCAGTCTGAATGTTAATGCCAACAAGACTAGCTTAGTGCCATTCACCAAAAGACGCAACCTTGGAGGACTATGGAACCCATCCCTTTTTGGAACCAACGTACAGTTCTCCACAGAAGTCAAGTATCTCGGAATAACATTAGACCAGAGACTCACTTGGAACCAGCACCTTTCACAGGTGACAAGGAAGGCCAAAATTGCCTTAGGAACATGTTGCCGTCTCGCAAGCTCCAGATGGGGATTAAAACCAAAGCAGGTGAAATGGGTATACACCGCGATAGCGAGACCCATTATTACCTACGGTTGCATAACTTGGCAGAGAAAAACCACCCAGGCAACATGCATCAGACAACTTAACAGCATTCAAGGCCTAGCGTGCCGAATGACGACAGGAGCCCTAAAGTCCACTCCAATAGCAGCCATGGAGGCGGTCCTCAACATTGAACCACTTCACATCCATGTGCAAAGGGAGGCGAGGGCGGCTATACTCCGCGCTATCGAAGGAGGGAAACAGGGCTGGAAATCCCGTGCTATGAGGAATCTATATGAAGATCTAGTAGCATGCCCAGTAATGGCGATGCCGAGCGACGCTATTCATACTCAGCTCAGTTTCAACAAACTGTTCAACGTGGTTATACCGTTACGAGAAGAATGGGACGCAACGGTACCTAAGTCCTTGGGAGGAAGCGATGTAACTTGGTACACAGACGGTTCTCGCAAGGGAGGAAAAGCAGGAGCAGGGGCCTATGGAGACAAACCGAAAGTTTTGATACACCAAAACCTAGGCTCATATGCAACCGTGTTTCAAGCAGAACTATACGCTATAATAAGATGCGTACATGAAAACCTTGAAAAGAAATATGTCAATAAACGTATTACGATACTCTCGGACAGTCAGGCAGCCCTGTTGGCTCTACAGTCTGAGCAAGTCAATTCAAAGCTTGTCCTAGAAGGAATACAAGCCATCAACCGATTAGGCTTCAACAACAAGGTCACCCTAGGATGGGTACCTGGACATAAAGGTATACGCGGGAACGAGAAGGCCGACGAACTGGCAAGGAGGGGGGCCGAGGCGCCCACCATGGGTCCTGAACCTATGGTGGGCATCTCCAAAGCAGTTTCTCGAGCCGCACTCAAAGCAATAGCCCTTAAAAGGGGAGCTGAGATGTGGCGAAGAGAACCCGGCGCGAGACAGGCCAAAACGCTAATAGCGGGATACTCGCAGAAATACTCAAGAAAAGTGCTCAACCTGAGTCGACCCGACGTACGGGTACTCATCAGACTGCTCACTGGACACTGCAGGCTCAATAAACACCTTCTTTTGATAGGTTTGAGCAACACTGCAACTTGTAGATTCTGCAGCGAGGCAGAGGAAACGCCCACCCACATACTCTGTGATTGCTCTGCCATAAATCACTTCAGAAGTCGTATCTTAGGAAGCCACTTAATCCTACCCAGTCAAGTAAGAGATCTGGAACCCAGGAACATCCTACTGTTCGTCTGAGCAATAGGACTTGGAGACCAGATCTAAACTCAGAAACGGGTACGGCTACAATAGATCAAATCTGGTCGCAGTGGCCCCTGGGACGGTTGACCCAGGCCCGAAATCTCAAATATCAATATCATTGCGCTAAAATCAGGGGCGAGGTTTCGGTTTTTTATGATTGAGAACCAAAGATATTTTAAATATCTTTGGCGAGAAATTATTTTCTTCTGAGGTATTTCTTTCTGTAATCAACGCCATCTGTTGTGCCATATTAATCACCTTCAAGGAGTACTCTATAGTATGGAATATAGAGGAAAGGAGAGCCATCACTGTGTATAAAAGTGTCCGTAAAATGGCGTCCAATAACAGGTGGCGCTGCGGTGCGCTATAGTCACCGCGAACTAAGAAGCCCAATTTGTCGTTTGCCATCACAGTGACATTAGAGATGTACAAAAAAATCGGTTCACGAAAGAAACCAATTTTTACAACAAATCGATTCAAAATAAATATTATTTTATCCATTCGCCCATGAACATCAACAATACCAAAAGCATCACTGGTGCGTTGCCGGCCAAGAAAGAAAGAAGAAAAAGAAAGAAAGATAGATCATGATAGAATGAAAGTCCCGCTCAGTTTCATAATAATATTTTGACATAATATTATATTATAAGCGTCAGGAAAAAACTACAGTGATTAAATTCTTGCTTATTTCGTAAGACACATTCATGTATACATAATAATAATTATTATTTTGTTGAAAAAAAAATGTTTACCGCAACCTTAAATACATAATTACATATAACATATTATTTGCAGTTACTGTCCATGGATGGCGAAGTGCCCATACATAATGGAAAATATCCTTTGTTAGCATCCAATTCGTCGTGGTATTATTGGGTACCTAATTTTAAATTCAAATGCAAGCAAATCATTTTTAACAATGTAATTAAATTAATCAATTTTCATTTTTAAATTTCGATTATAGTAATATATCGATTAAGATTGGTTTTATAAACGGTTTCAAGCCGTCACATCACCCTACGTCAGATTAGATTTAGGCTTCTTCATATAAGATTGTTTCGACGTCATATATTTTTATTAAATTTTGCATAAATTATGATGTGATGGGATTTTTACTAGATTTTAACGTATAATATGATTTATAATCAACGCCAATAAAAACGAGTAGGGATTTTTAACAAATTTTGGCAAAATCCTTTGTCTGTAAGTATTCAACTATTCATGTCAAGTAAATGAATATTCCATTTCGCTCAAAGACACCCATACAAGGTTAGTTCATATTAATAAATAGCAGCTATCATTATGGGCATCTTAGATAATTTTGACTATAGGATAAATTTTCTTGAACTTAGCAAACTTCACTCCGCAGCTCCGTAACTACAACAGCGTCAACAGCTATGTTCATATCGTACTTATTGTGACGCCAGCGCTATTGTCGTAGGATGGTGGTAGGTACTGGAACTAATTTTATTTTCAGTAAACAGCTGGACACTTTTTCAACTTTCCCCTTACATGAGATGGCACTCCTTACCTTACCTTAGCGATGGGCAACTTGACGAAATTTACTCGAGTAACTCGAGTAAACTCATTGGTCGAGTAACTCGAGTAACATTTTAACGTACTCGAGTAAACTCGGCCGACACAACTTAGCGACTACTCGCTTACTCGCTCTGTGCTGTTACTCAGTCAAGTCAACACATTACTCGCTCGCGTCAACTTCGTGTTAACTTCGGTTCATGTCGCATTTGCGAGTTGTTTGTATTGTTTGTACAGTTTGTACTCTGACAGCAGAACTACGGTACGATACGAGGGAACGGGAAAGAGACTAATTAAATATGTTACATTACGCCCTGTTACGCAAGTGCAAGTGCAATATTCTTAATTATTTAATAATTGTGTTTAATGTTTTCTCGTTTTGTTATGATAAGTTTGTTTTTGTTGTTATTCTTTTTTGAATTAGACATTTGAACGCAACATATAGTTTGAACTTTAATATTTTAAAGTGTTTTTTTTAACATTTTGATATGTTTTAATAATTGAAGTGATTTAAAATTCTTAAATATCTAATACCATACGTATAAGTTCGACGCGACAAGTATACTTGCGAGCTCGCGACTCTACTCGCTACTCGTCATTTATGACACCAAGCTTACTCGAGTAAATGGTTACAAGCTCGAGTAACTCGAGTTGTAAAAAGCTCGGCCTTACCTCCATGCTCTATACCTACTCTATGGTTACCTAAAAGACTTTATATACAGATATTGAAGATATTCACAGATAAGATAACGTTATATTGAAAGTCTTATAAAAATAAAATAAATTATACTAAATATGTACTATTATTCCAAATATCTCACATTTTGTACGAAACAAAAAATATTAAATTTTATCACACATTTACTTTTGACGTAAGTTAACAACTGATTCTCATCGTACATTCACAGACAAAGCCATATTCGTATCCACGTCAAACAGTCGGCGCTTGTACTGCCATCTATTGCAATAATATTGTAACTGATAAGTGTCGGTAAAACAGTTAATATTAAAAATACAAAATAAACAATAAATTTAATTAGAACTTTATTTATGAGTTAATTAATAAAATTAAGATATTTTTATACATTATATGGTAAATTTTATTCCCAAAAATCTATTAATAATTACATTTTAGTTAACATTGATTTTGATATATCCGTAACTGCCGCCAATAGACGGCGGCGTTTCGGCCATTTTGAGAACCCCGCGACAGGAAGTGAGTGATGAAGGTGCTACGCAGGCGCAAATTGACCTTTCGGTTGAAGAACCCGTCGGTCACATGTGAGTGTCGATAAATATCTAAGTTTTACTGTGTATCCTCTTTCAATAGTCGTAATTATTGTTTTTGTAAGTATTTTCTATGGTGAATTTAATTTGGTGTAAATTCAGTCTAGTTTCCGTGTGGATAATGTGTAAAATTGGAAGTTAATTGCATCGCGGTGCCGGCACGTTTGTCAAACTGCTATTTTTCTTGCATTATCTCGGATTTGGTACAAAGATTATGTTATTTTTTTCTTTAATATTATTAACGTTCATTGGTTTTAAGTGAGCGACTCGTGGATTTAGTGGTTATTAAATTTGGAGTGTACTAGTCATGTCGAAAAGTTTGGCAAGATGTCCCTGTAGGAAGCCACATGTTCGGGTACCACTCGGCTGGCTCCGAGCCGTCACCGTCTCCGCAGATCAGACCCGAAGTCGTATAAATTGTTCTGATTGTTCAATGTATTATTTTGTTGGGTGTTGATGGCTCCATAAACTTCATATATTTTTCCTGCAGTTTAGCGCTAACGTTTCGTAGTGGTGCGCTAGGTGGGGTTAGGTCATGAAAAACTTGACTGGAGTCTTGACATCCGTATTATTTGTCATTCGTAATTCCCTGTTTACCATATTGTAAGTTTTAGTAGTGTAATTTTATGGCCGTACGTGATATGTAGACAAACGTGTCTGTTATGGTATGTCTGATTGCTGATCATATCAGATTGTTCATAATTTGTACGTCCAAGTTGCTTTTATGACTAACTTAATATAATATTGCCTTACAATCACTTAATTTCATTTCCATTTCTGTTATATGTAATAGTTGTGACTATTTTCAAGAAGTTGCCAAAATTTGTCTTGTCATCATGCTTTTACTGCATATGGTTCAAGTTTTATGGGTCAGTGAAGTTACTTTCCTTTTTAAGTTATATTGTGGAACATTAAAAGGATCATGTTATTTGAAATAACATATAAAAACAATTCAGTTTCATTCCTTGTATTTCTTTTACAAAGCATGGCATGTGTCTGTCGTTACGGATAACATTTCAGCATATTGTCACAGCAGAAGAGGGATTTAATATACTCTACTCTGTCAACATAATGAAGAGTATTGACTGAATAGGTCATTGAACTTTGCCAATTTTCATCCTCATACATGTGACTCATCATTAACAGTTAATGCCAAGGTTTCTTTATTCACACATTGTAGCGTTTTCCACTTATATTGTTCAAATATACATATAGAACTGTAAGTGTGTCTGTAAGTGATATCTGCAATAATATTTTTAGTAATAATAATCTTACAATATAATTTGTTTAATCGTGGTATATTAAAATTGGGTAGATGCTGCTGTAGACCATCTGTCAGGCCATTGAGTTGTTTTCAAGATTGACTTCAATTTCATCTCTGACTCTGCTGAAAGAAAGTAATACCATTTGTCAAAACCATCTTTGTCCCTCTTTGTCATCTTTGTAAAGTCAAAATATGACATATGTAAAAGAATATTTTTTTAGATTATAGGTTAAAGAAAACATTTAGTATATAGAGACACTAGATGTGTCGTACAAGTTTGTTATATATTATTAGTTAATCAATCTATATAAAAGTGAAAGGAGTTTAGCCACCAGTTATTTCTTTTTTTCCTCTTTCCTGGCTGGCAATGAATCCGTAATACCTTTGGTGTTGCTGAAGTTGATCATCAAGTAGATTGTAAGATTGTTCAACATGAAATATCAAATTTGGCAAGGAGGCTTTAGAGTTAGGTTAGAATTTTTAAATTCGTCTACTAAGGGGTAGAGTTAAGAGATGGAAATTTGCACAGGGTGGGTGAAAATTATTATAATTTCAAAATGAAGGTTTTTATGATCGAAGATATTTTAAGCGTACAAAGTTGCTAGTGACAGCTAGTGGTCAATAAATCATTATTACATGCTATTATACCATAACATGAAATATTTTCTTTCACTATCTCTTTGTGTATCACTATCGACCTTATTGACAACCTGTGTAGTGAAATAATTAATGTTGGTTCAAGGTTGGACATTCAAAGAGACCATTATGATTGAAATAACATAACATATGACGACCCGTGTGGCGCAATGGTTATCATGCTGGATCGCCACACCAATGCTCCTGGGTTTGATTCCCAGCAAGGCAGAAATTTGATAGATGACTTTGAATTTCTGTTTTCCGTCTGGGTGTGAATGTCCTTGTCTAGTGTGTTGTCCATGGCACCCACGACACAGAGAATCCCAGTGTGGGGCTATAAGTGTGAAGCGTTATTATTATTCTAACAAAATTTCAGTAGAAAAAATCAATAAAAATATGCATATATTTTTACAATAAATAACCGTGTAGTCTTATAATTTCAGGATTGTTACCAATAGATACACAGTTGAATAAACATTAGTCTATTGTAATAATTTCGGCCATGAAATTATGGCTTGTAGTAACATACACATGCAAAGGCATTTGTGTTAAAAACATCCGTATATTAGGGGCCATCATCATCGTCATTGTAGTACATACATCTAGTTATTTTTATCGCATTTTCGAATCCTAACCTCAAATACCAGTTCTTTCCTTTTTTCTTCTTTTTTTTTCTTGGGCGGCAAGCGCACTGGTGATAACTTTTAAGTTGCTTATGTTCATGATGGGCAACAATGACCACTTAGCATCAGGTGGCTCATTTGATTCTAACTAATTGAAAGATTACGAATAGATATAATATTGTTGTAGATGTTTTATGTATGTAATTCGAGCCCATAGAGTCGCGGCCGCAGTCCCATACTGCGCCCGTGCTGCGGGTACTCGGACATTAACCGCCAGTTCCGACTATGCGTCTCACAGCACACCCTGGGCTGTAGGATCACCGTACAGGAACACAGTTTTAATAGGAAGTTAGGTCTTAATCACATTTCCACTTAATTTAAAAAAAAATTTTTTTTCTCTTTGACGTTCCATACTTGGGATTAATTAAACCAAAAAGAAAAATTGTCATGTATCCATGTAGTCTTTATGATGGGCCATTATCCGTGCACCCACTGGCTTCACCCTCCAGTGGATGCATGGGTAGTTGGTGTTTACCTGTGCACCTACTGCATCAAGGTTGGAATTTGATAGGGTTTAGGATTCTAGCCAATAGTTGATGGTTTAGTTTTACAGTAAATCACAGTTGTGAATACAAAGTTGAATAAATATTAGTGTGTTGTAGTAATTTAAGTCATGAAATTATGGCTTGTAGTATCATGGTGGGTTGCATATGTCTTTGAAGATTGTTTACTGGTTCATTATAGGCAGATACTGAGATTAGCATGTGTAGGATGTTTGGTGAACCATTTTTAAGAAGTCAACAATGTTTGTCATGTCATCATGCTTTCACTGCATAAATGTGCATAGTGCGTTTTAAGTTGTCAACAACTTTTGTATATCACCTGTCTTATCAGATCACTGATTAGCTTGCCTTTACCGTTTCTGTAGGTCACATACATTTACTTATTTTTATTTTTATCGCATTTTGGAATCGTAATAAAATGTCCGGAAATATTTTCAAATTAACATTTACATTTCAACTTACCTGCATTTTTTGGACCTTTTGAAAAATACTATGTTAATTCACAAAAAAAAAACAATGGTGAACTAGAAAACTTAACAATGTAATGAGGTTATTTTTTTATCAACAATAGAGAAAATTTAAAAATAAAAATAGCAACTTAAAAATTAAATCCTTTAGAAATGACATACCTACTCGCTCTTGTTGCCAACTCTTTCATTTCTTTTTTCTTCTGTATGAACTTTTTGATAAAAAGCTACCAAAAAAACGTATAATCCGTTTCGTTATTTTTTCAGTGGGTTCTAGAAGCATAAATGTATCTTTTTTAAAATAAAAAGTACCCCCCCCCCCACGACTGCATAAGTATCTTAAACAGCATCAGAATCTAAAATAATAATGCTACACACTCGTAGCCCCCACACCAGTACTTTTTTAAATATTATTACAAAAATTAAATAGTTTATTATGCCATCAAACTCTGATCTAAATTGAAAAGTCAATGATCTCGAACTCAAAAAAAGTATGGTTTGCTGGTGTCAAAATGACCTGATTTGTTCCAATTCGCCCAGATTACACATACAATAATGATTGTCAGCTCTCAGTTCTTCAAATTGTGACGGAATTACGATGGATGTCATTTGTAGGAACCCAGTCTATAGTGGGTTTCACATAAGTCTGCACTTGAAATAACAGTTTCCAAAATAATATCGAAGTTTTAATTTAAAAATACAGCTTTGTCTTACTTAATTATTTCAGTTGTACTAGAAGTAAGTTTCTAAAATAATAGTGAAGTACAGACATGTGAAACCCACTCTAGCCTGGGAACCTTCAAATGACATCCATCGTAATCCGTCATAATTGAAGGATTGTTGATTGATAAGAATGATTGTGTAAGCAGGGCCATTCAGAAATATCTACAGCGCCATCTAATTGCAGGCCATAAAAACATTGACCGAGCTAATATCAGAAGTTAATGCTACACTGTGATCTGAGAGGGCGCTGCTCAAAATTCAAATGTATTTTCCTGATCTAAATTCAACAATGACTGAAAAGAACTGTTTTGAAGCTCCGACTCATAAAATTATAAATAATGAAATAACCTAATTAGAAATGAATGTCGAGGTGGAAAAAATTAAAATACTGTCTACGTTAAAAAAAACGTTAAAAATAATTGTTGTGATATGTTTTACATCAGATTTTCACAAAAGGGTATTTTTAGTTTAGAAATTATTTTTGTCCAAAAATGTTTATAAAAGATATTGTTATATTTTTACTTCTTTTTGCAACTTCGCCGAAAGTATTTGTTGTATCTTTTTTGGGATCCATTGTTTTTTATTCTTTATTTTGTATTCTATTAATAAAACTATTCGTACGTCGGGTATTTATATGTCAAAAACGTAAGACTAATATAAGAAGGAGAAAATTAAGTAATAGAATTAAGTCATAGAACCTTCTTTATCGAACATAGTAAACGGTCATATTCATGCATGCAGGTTTAGATTTTCGGCACTTGTTAAGTAGGGTCACATGTTGGCAAGCGACCACCTTACCACCTTAAACCATATTATTGGTGACTAGCTGACCCGGCGAACTTCGTGTCGCCTAACAAACTATTTTTTTTTTATAAAATAAAAGTAACCTAAGTTACTCCTTGTTACATCAGCTATCTGCCAGTGAAAGTCCCGTCAAAATTGGTCCAGCCATTTCAGAGATTAGCCGGAACAAACAGACAAAAATTGTAAAAAATATTGTTTTGGTAGGTATATCGTCGTTGCGACTTTAAGACCTCTTATGTGTAAAAAATCAGCTTTTTGAGGGAATCGATAAAAATCGATAAAATTTTGTTTAGCAAATACAGGTGATTTTGAATTTGGTGAATAAATTACGATGGAAACGTACACAAGTGAGTTTTTTAAATTCGATACTGCTTCAAAATGTACAATGATTTGACGTAAAAAAGTGATTTTGCAAAAAGTGGCACATAACACATAAGAGGTCTTAAAGTCGAAACGACGATATGTAGCGTGTATACATACATCCAAATGCACTTAGTAAAAAGCGGTTATTTTAATATTACAAACAGACACTCCAATTTTATTTATTTGTATAGATTAGATGAAACTTGTGTTTCACTCTTTCCCCCCATAAGCAAAAGTTATAACCAAGGTCAAACAGGACCAGGTGATACAGATATCGCGTCATAAACAGATCTAGACCTACAAACACATTCTACAAATAAGCTTATTCGAGTCTAGCAACGCTGCTCCCCTAGCTCCCCTAACCACAAAAACGTCCCTTATAATCGTGTACAGCATCTATCATGTATCAAAATACACCTGTATGATCATAACTGCCGCTGTTTCAGCCCGGGCACTATTAAAATCAATTTAACAGTCCCCCGCCCGTAAACTGACATTCGGTAAACTTCGTCGAACATCGGTGGATAGCCCGGTGGGAGGCTTTCGCGAGCTTACAGCCCTAGCCAGTGCTAAACAATACTCCGGAACGATTCGTTGCATTGACGGATAATAAATCAATTGCATTTTGATTGCATTCATTGTTTATACAATTTGAAGAGTCGCATTCGTAAAGATGCCCAAAAGTTTAAAAAGAGGAAGAAATCCGAAAGATGAACCAAAAATTATAGATACTATGATGTGATTTTTATTTATTTTTTTGTTTATTTTTAGCTTTGCTGTATCGTCTCTTACTGAAGTGTTCATAATTTAAAACACATGTTGCTCGCGATATGCAATGCGATAGCTTTGTGTTGTTCTTAGGATAAACAAAATAATCTAAAAACAAGGGATTATAAAAAAATTTAAAATTCGTATAATTATTTTTATAATGTGATAAGTGATAACGCAAACGTAAAAAATATTTTGCCCATATACCGCATTATACAAATGCAAATATTATACAAATATTTTTTCTGTACCATAATAATCTGAAAATACTTATCTGTCCTATCTATGGTTGTCGCTCGGGTGCTTTTATGATTTTCCGGTTGTTGTTGTGTTAGTGTTGTGAATAGGAAAATATAATAATTCGACTGCAATAAATTTTTAACTGAATTTTTAATATTGTTGTTCTTAAAGTAAACTTATCGTGGTACCATTGAAGTGTTTTTGAAAACTGTAACTGTGTAAAGTGATATTTTACTTGAATATTAACATCAGTCTTTGAACAAACACTGCAATGTGTACAAACAATCCTTTTGCCGAAATTTTTCCCAAAAACAAAATCTTTTATTTCATCATATTATAATGTCTAATAGAGCGTCTGTTTTGCAGATCCTTTCTTAACTTAGGCGTAACCACCGCGCAAACCATGGGCGACATTGAGGACACCCACTTTGAGACCGGGGACTCCGGTGCCTCCGCCACCTTCCCCATGCAGTGTTCCGCCCTGCGCAAGAACGGCTTCGTGATGCTCAAGGGTCGCCCATGCAAGATTGTTGAAATGTCCACCTCCAAGACCGGAAAGCACGGCCACGCCAAGGTTCATCTCGTCGGTATTGACATATTCAATGGAAAAAAGTAAGTAAAATTCATATTTTATCTTTCTTTCTTTTATTCCCTTTTCATTGTTAGCTGATGATCCATCGGTGTACTTAACGTGTTACTAATGTCTTTGGACGACGATTACCACTTACCATCATGTCTCGTCTGCTCATCTATCAACTAATACCATAAAACATACTCTTGTTCTCGTTCGTACATTGAAATAATATCTTGATCTAAGCACAGGAAAATTCTGTTGTCATGGTAACGCACTGTTGGCGCTTTCTAATCTAGTTTGTTTATTTACGTGTTTATTTACATAGATTACCGAGCCTAGTTCAATTATTATTTATTAATTAATAGATCTTGTTGTGGATATTAATAACTGCGACAAAGTTTAAGTTCTTGTAGAACGCATTTTTTAACATTATTACAAAAGTAGCTGTTTTTACCCTAATATCCAGAATATCCGTAAATATACTAATTCGTTATTTTTCCATTGATTTCCGAGAAAATCTCAAGAGGATGTTGGTTTTTTGAACGTAATCTCCTAATTAAATCTTTAATAGACTAACGAATAGGATGTTTTTGTAAAAATTATCCTCCCACACAAAGATCTACAGATATTTACGCTTGTTTGAGCAGAGATTGAAAAAAAATGTATTGAAAATATTCATACTCAATCATTTTCTTTAGAACAAACGACCAAATATTTGCATGACACCAATCCTAGGTGCAAATCTTACCGTGTCCGTGTTGAAGCTTTTATTTAATCGAATGTTTATTTCTGAGTAATGATAGCAGAAAAACCCTTAAACAAGTAGACTTTAAGCCGACCGATTGTAGAAAAGCGAACACCGTCTAAATAATTATGATCAAAGTCTTATGAACGATGCAGAATCACTAACTGGCACATGTCATTATTGCAGTGTGATCCAAAATATATTTGGAAATACATAAAAAATATTTAGTAATAGCACTTTGAGCCGAATATAAATTTCCAGCCCCAAAACTGCAAGGCGCAGGTTGCCCGGGCCCGGGATCAGAGCTCTATACGTTCTAGGTGTCTATTTATTTCCTGCAATACCTGAATCTAGGTCAGCCTGCGCGGGGCTGTATTGATTCCTATTCAATTATATACATGTATGATGTATAGAACTGTTCTCATCCTATCCAGATTCTAGTGATTTCTGAGCTTGATGTTACGATATTTATGACTTTGCTTGTGATTTAGATTTTGATCTCGAATTACCTTTTTCAAATAAATTCTTCATCACAAAGCATCGCAATCCCTTTTATGAATAATGACTAGAAGTCTGAAATACAAACACATTTAAAGGGGTCTTAATTTTCCTCAGCTGTTACCTAGATTAGGCGGTTCATTCATAGTATTGTTGTTAGGTTCAGTTGTATTGTTGTTGAGGGACGTATCGATATCTGTCCCAACAAAATATGCAAACAAAGCGTTCGCGTCAACCCACCGGCCGATCGTAAAGCAGAGGTGAAAATAGTTACGCATTTAGTGCTTTGTTAATTTCTTCACATTAAGATGACAATGACGCGAATTTTGTCGTAAGTTTAATTAATACCATTATTACTATTATGATTTCTCCATGGTGTTCGCCTGGATAGCTACCACCGTTGAGCCATGAGTCAGCCGCCAAGTTCAGAACCAGTTCTTTCTTTTTTTTTCTTCTCTCTTTCTTGGCCGGAAATGCACCAGTGATGCCTTTGGTGTTGTTGATGTCCATGGGCGACGATAGCAACTTACCATCAGGTCGATCGTCAGCTCGTTTGCCGTAAGCCCTACAATTTTCAGTAGTCACAACATTAGTGGCAGTTTTTATTGATATTGGATTGGCTTGAGAGCCAGTTCTTTACTTCTTTTTTCTGTCTTCTTTCCTGGTCAGCAACGCATCCGTGATGTTGCTAATGTCCATGGGAATTGATGACCCAAATACAAAAAAAATTGTCAATAATAATAAATAAATAATCATGTGTTTTATGTATGTAATTCGAGCCCATAGAGTCGCGGCCGCAGTCCCATACTGCGCCCGTGCTGCGGGTACTCGGACATTAACCGCCAGTTCCGACTATGCGTCTCACAGCACACCCTGGGCTGTAGGATCACCGTACAGGAACACAGTTTTAATAGACGACGACGACCCGTGTGGCGCAATGGTTACCATGCCGGATCGCCGCACCGAGGGTCCTGGGTTCGATTCCCAGTGAGGCGGAAATTTGAAGGATGAGTTTGAATTTCTGTTCTCGGTCTGGGTGTGAATGTCCTTGTCTAGTGTGTTGTCCATGGCACCCACGACACAGGGAATCCTAGTGTGGGGCTATGAGTGTGAAGCGTTATTTATTTATTATTATTTTATTATTATTTATTTGAGATTTGTCACAGATGTCTGTCTAAAATAAGCGTTATAAGGGATATATTCAAGATTTCATACCCTTCGGGAGCACAGATCGATGATTTATTTATTATTATACTATTATTATACTTCATCCTACGCGTCCTCTGCCCACTCAAGTTATAATAATAAAATCTCTGAACGAGCTCTTGATATTTACTTGGGAAATAATGCACACAATAAACGCACACTGTAGAAAAATACTTAGGTATGAAAATAGAATAGTTGGTAGAATATTGTCTTAATATAATGGTAGAATCACGGACGTAAAAAAAAGACGGACGTAATCCCAAGAACAAATTCAGTGAAGCACCCATAGGAATACCAACTCTGTATTCGTACAACTACACACACCCACACATTGACACCATACTGCTATGACATTGACACCATCGCGAATCAAAAATTACAAAATTACGCACACATGGTAAGCGAGTTGTCAGCTTCACTCTCGATTAGACAAGATTACGTCCGTTTTTTTTTTAATGTCCGTCGGTAGAATATTGTCTTAATATAACTGGCTTATCCATGCTAACAGTAGGAGGAGGATTTAGCGCGCTGAGCTAATGGGTTCGATTCTCTACCGGGGCAAAGTGACCGATAATTTGTTGTGAGATTGTGATGTATGTCAAAGATCATACCACTCGAACACAGGGAATTATAGTTAGGTAGTGAAGTCTTTCAGTTTTATTATACAAACATATTAGCGTCCCAACTCAGTCACTGATGGTTACTTAAATCGCTCCTTAGTACAGAATTTGTATCGTGATTCTTTACTAAGGAGCGATTAAAGTAACCGTTTAGTGACTATGAGTTGGGGCGTAAGTCGATCAATCGTTGATTATTTATTTAGTTTACTGTAGTCGGTTATTGGTAGGTACTGCAAGGTTTCCAAGACCTAATGATATATTATTCAGATGGTGTTCGCTTTCCTTCAATCGATCGCCTTGCTGGTCTTGTTTTAAACTTATATCATCGCGGACAATGAACATGGTAAATGCAACGGGTACTTCTCCATTCGTAATTAAAATTCCGAAATTTTGATTCTTTTTGTCATCGAAATCCGGTGCTTGTCATGTGGTGCCACTTAAATTTTAGCTAGATCTGACGACTAGTTTTTGAGTTATTTTGAAATCTATTATTTTTTTCTTAGTAAAATTCACATGTCATTTAATTTTTAAACTGAGTACTGAATATAAGTGAATTAAAGGAGAAATATATTTCTCCTAACATGGTTAAAAATAGAAGTGAAAAAAATGTATTCTATATTCAAACCTTGGCAAATGCTATGGCGGTGAAAATAAATTACTCATTCCTATTTTAAAGTCATACTGAATAAATTTAAACCAGCCTTATTTAGATAAAATTTTAGGGTTGTTAATTATTATTACACGCAAAATATCTGTACAGCTGAGTATTCACATGTATATTTTCTTGATTTGATACATAAATAATTCTAGCACGATGTGTGAGCGATACTTTGTTAAAAACAAAATGTTTGTCGCACCATGAGCGGCTACAATGAACTGAACACACAAGTATAACTAAACATCACAACTCACACAACAAACATTTATTTGGCTTCAACCCATTAACTACTGATCATGGGTCTCTCCTCTTAAGGATGCCTAGGTATACTTAGTGTTGCCAGATGGTCGGGATTCGTCTGCATTGTCCCGACATTTCACATGATGTCCAGAATCCCGATAAAATACAAAATGTCCCGACAATTCACTCGATTCAACAGAACGCGTTTGCCGCCACGCGCTCTAGCAGTTTTTTTCGTCCCGACATTTCACATGATGTCCAGAATCCCGATAAAATACAAAATGTCCCGACAATTCACTCGATTCAACAGAACGCGTTTGCCGCCACGCGCTCTAGCAGTTTTTTTCGTCGTCAGCTCCTTTGCCGGCTATATAAAAAAATTTTTTTTTGAAGTTTTGTCCCGTTATATCAGTTTTGTCATCTGGCAACCCTAAGCATACTCCACCACGCTGCTCCAGTGTAGATTGGTGAAGCATTTTTTATTATACAAGATGTTTGTAAAACTGGAATTCCTAACATCGCGGATTCATTATTATCTACTAGTCTGTAAGCAAAGATCATTCCTAATATCGGTTTGTTACTATATTTTACACAACTAACGGCAACCCTTAATAACCTCCAGATACGAAGACATATGCCCCAGTACCCACAACATGGACGTGCCCCACGTGAAGCGAGAGGATTACCAGCTGACCGACATATCTGACGACAACTACCTGACGCTCATGGCTGACAACGGCGACCTCCGCGAAGACCTCAAAATACCCGACGGCGACCTCGGCACCCAGCTGCGCACCGACTTTGAAAGCGGGAAAGAGTTGCTCGTGAGTTGACGTTTTGTTTCCCGCCTTTTAGGTTGGCAGGTGACAGGTGACGTTTGACACTTGCATGCCAACGCGTACATAGTTCAAGTTTATAATTCAATTCGTTTTATTAAGTTGCTATATGAACCAGAAAATAAGGTTTTTAAGTGGCACGATAATATAATAACAAATAGGTCTCTGGAACTTAGAAAAACATATTATGCCTCTTATCTGAGACACGATCCATATGTCGAATCAAAATATCAGCGTTATATATTGGGAATTCGTACGATACTGAACAACACGTGAATAAGCGCTGTTTAAATACTACTACTATGATACATCTTACGGTACAGCAACAATAGGTAAGGGGCCATCCATAAATTACGTCACACTAATTTCATGACTTTTGACCTCTCCCTCCTCCTTGTCGCAGCTGGTCACATTTGTGAGACCTCACCCCCTAGTGTGACGTCACATAATATATAATGAAATTGTACACTATAAGTTTTATTGCCATTAATTGTTTTTTAATATTTATCTATACATACCAATTATTCGATTTTGAAATGTGACGTCACGAAAATTAGGGCCCCCTACCACCCCTTGTCACACAATGTCACACTACATCGACCCCCCTCCCCTCTAACGTGTGACGTAATTTATGGATGGCCCCTTACATGTTTTAAAAGGATATTAATTGAATCAAATATGACAATTTACTTATTGCCTGGCTGTTTAATTATGTCTATAAATGTGTTTAAAATTATCATCCGAGGGCTTATTAAGTTATTATCTCAATGTATTTGTTCATAATTATTATCATTCGAAACAAAATGGCGTCTGCAATTTTGTATGAAGACAAATAAGTATAGATTAAAGGCGTCGCAACGATGCCATAACTGTATGAATGGAATAATTGGCATAAAATTTGCAACTTTGTACATACAGTACAATGGAATCTGCCATTTTATTATATCATTTAAGACCTTTTATTATTATATTTAAATCGTTATTTTTGTTACAATGTTAAAAGGTGACAATGTAAAATTTGTGTCATTAAATTTATCAATTGTATGAAAAGTAATGAGATCCCTTTATTCACGGCATTCTCAATAGTCTGATAGTTGTCAGTTTGCATATTTTTTCACATTATTTTTCAAATGTTGAGTTACCATTATTTCTTTCCCTAGTTTTCATAGTACAAAAAAATTCAACATAGTATCTGTGTTCCTAAAAGTCACAACCTTTAGTCTTGATATTCGAGTATAGAGTCTCTGATACACTTGAATATAGTGTGTTGGTGCTAAATCAACTCGTAGATAAAACTTCTACCTCACACCTGGGCTTATGACTATGGCAAGCCATATGGAACGACAGGTTTTGAAAACAAATATATATTGTTTCCTTCAACAATTTTACAAACCAAATTAAATACATTGATACAATACAAACATTCTTTATAGTAATTTGTAACAGTAGAATTGTTATAAAAGTTTGTCTTATTACAAAACTGACAAGTAATGTAATTTGGTAGGGTGTAATCTTTATCTGAAGATGGCGATAGTAACGTTGTATGTTTGTTTGTTTCCAGTGCACCGTGCTCAAGTCTTGCGGCGAGGAGTGCGTCATCGCGGTGAAGGCGAACACGGCCCTCGACAAATAAACTATTCAAGCATTTATAGGGATGTAAAACAAGCAAATAATTTTTTTACAATCAACAAGTCTTTTACATAAATGTAAAACATAATATTATGTATAATTTAACATAAAACTGGGGGAAATGCGGGGCTCCCGAGCGGTCCCACTTCGCGATAGCACGACGGTTACTGTATTGGTTCGATGTTGAAGGGTTATGTTGGCGGGATCTCTGATGTAGCTATTTCATGTATGGAGCTAACGTTGATGACAACTCAATGACATGTGTCACTCCATACATTGTGTGAGGTCTTGGGGTTTGCTCAGTATTGTAACGCTGGATGGATGGATGGGAGGCACTTGTTTTCGGTTAATTCTAACCGACTGACACTTTACGAGCGGCTATCGCACACAATATTTCACTGTAGTCTATTCACCGAACAGAGTTGTTATAATGAAAACTAACGTAAGTATATGTTCCTCAACATCTGACCAATTTGTTATTCTTATGTTCTTTGATTCCGGTTTAGAGTAACCGACCATCCGTCGAAAGATAACTAACGGTTTCAAAGTAAGACTAAAGTTTTTCGTCCATTGTAAAAGAAGTACACTTTTCTGTCCCTTTCCATACATAAGTGCGAAAGGGAGCGGTGTATTGACTCTGTTCGGCGCGTGTACTAGGTTCGAAGCGCTAACATTATTTATTTGAACGGATGAAACAGTCGAGGATAGCAGTGGGACCGCTCGCCCGCGCCGCCGGCACCGCGGCCGCGACTTCACGTTTGTTTTGTTTTGTTTGTTCTCTTTTCGCTTTATACGTCTAATTAAACATTTTAATTTGCGATCGAGCCGTCGAAGCTATTTAATGTCGTCGATGGGAAATTCAGTGTGCTGAATACTATTGTTTTATAGCCGTTTACGAAAAGTTGAACGCAAACATGAAGTTTATTACCATACTTAATGCTAAATTAAAACATAACGATACCGACGAAAATAAGTAAAAAATATAAAAAAAATAGAAATAAATGAAAATTCTTGAATGTGTCGTATGATTAATTACTTTCACCATTATTAGTGACGGACGCGGTCATAAAACTGAAAGGAAGCATAAAAATCTTGATTTTTATGTGTAGTAACTTATTCTACTATCTATAAAATATTTCACGGCTAGACAGTTTGATCGTGAAAGAAATAAGTTGTGTATTTCTAGTACGATATTCAAACAGCAATTACGAAGAGCTCAATCTACGCGATTGAAAAACGAGTTCGTGAATTTCTTTGATCGTTCAAAGTAGAATCGAATCTTTAGGTAGATTATGACCGTGTCAGTCAGGGGGTGTTTGACCGGTCGCTCTGCTCCGGGCGTGTCGTTCGATGCGCTTCGTTCGATGGTCACCCACGCTTCTGTATAATGCGGTGTGGTTGTCGTTATATCCCTTATGAGTAACACTTGCCATTTGTTCAAATAAATCTTAAAAGAAACAACTATTTTTAACCTGCAATCTTTTCTATTTCATGCCATCGTTCCTCAATCGAGTCTGACTACGTTGTCGAGTCGATTTTAAAGTAATAAAGGTAGTAACACTACCGTCCTATCCTCGAACAATGACACTAGCAACTTTGGGTAACGATGAACCACTATGGCTCTATACGGGTTAAATAAAACTATGTTACTATAAATCGACCAAGACTGAGCACTCAAGTATCAATATCCTCAGTTAAGACTGAAATTATGCATTTTTAGACGAAATAGTCGATTTTTCTTATATAAAAACAGACTTAGTAAATGCAGACTAAATGTGCTCGCTGGCCTTTCCTTGCTCTCTTGATAATGAATTTGAACACATGAAATGTTACGAATCAGTGGATTATAAGTGATTAATTTAGTATGATGGTGCACCCACACGGACCAGACTGCAGTCGATGGCTACCATTATGAGGATAGTTGTCTGAGGATTCAATTATTTTCATAACATTTCAACTATAAATATAATAATATCGTGACTTAAGTCTTTGGAACATAATATAAATGTTATCGGAATCTGTCTTCAGTTGTACAGTCGGGAGTTACACTGCGTAGCTATCCGCTAAGTAGCTTATGTACAGTTTGGCCGCTGTATCTTGGCGCGTCTGAACATAGGCTTTGCGAACTTTAGCGCATGTAAGACAGAGATGGCAACACGCACATGCTAACGTGTGACTGAGACACAATACACCGCGTATCGAGTATTGGCGAATTATGTTACTGCGCAGCCTTCTGCGCGAAGTTCAGACGCGCCAAGATACAGCGGCCGTACTGTAATTAGCAGTAATAAAATGTTTTGTCTGGGAGCATCATGGCCACGTAACAGCAAGTGTTGCCCTTGAAGGGACTCACCTGTAACTATATCAATATAATTAACATCAAATTGTCAAAGACGATATGATATAACAAAATTAATGTAAGAATGTAAGGTAAGGCCCTATAGGAGAGATATTTTTTTATGCATTCAAAATTCTTACATCGCAAGTTGTAGATGTTAGGCTGTTTACATAGTGACAGGATTCGGTTTTGATACTTACTCTGCGAAACATCTGTTTCTTCTAAATTGCATAATCGTTATTGTTGGTGAAGTTTTTTTATACTTGCAGCTTGTAATCAGATTTTTTTTTAATTTAAAACGCATCTAAGGTATTTGTGAAGGCATCGGGAGGTGTACAATAAATACTTTAGTGAATAAAAAAACAAATTTTTCTTTTTAAGGAATAGCTTATTTCCCTGTTATGGCTATCTAAATAGGTACAGGTTGGATGCGCACTCTATACTCTATATTAAGATTTAGCGCGTTTAATATTAAATAATGACATGTACCAGTTAAGATTAGTTATTGGTGCACCCACACATTAGGAATTGGCAATCTCTTTAGCACATGGCGGTAGGAATGTTTTAGGGTTAAATTTTGTATTTGATTACGCAAAAATTAAAATCATAAGTCTGGATAAAGCCTGTGATTGATAATTATTGGATTCAGCCATGTGCGTAAGAGTTGAAAAATCAAGTGTTATAAAAATGACTGGTTTAATTTAGATAATTTAAATTATTTTAAAGATTGGGCAAGCTAAAAGGGATGATAATTGTAAAGTCCTGTATATACGTAAGTTTGAATAGTGACGGATATTAGAAGTACGATAAGTACTTGTATGTGTCGTTTTAAAGTAAATCCTCGCCTTCAATTATATGTGTGAATTGTCGTCATAATTTTGTCAATGTTTAAATACCGAATTAAATAGTGAAGCCAACAAATAAATGTGAAACCAGTATAAGTATTTATCAGTCTTATCTTATTAAATCTGTACAAAACAAACCATCTAGATTTTATAATTCAACTCCTTATTTTTATTTGATGGTTTTTTTTAGTTAAATTTAAATTTACAACTTAAATTCAATTGTAAGTTTTTTTAATATTTTATTTTACTTTTCAATAATCAAGGCTCACCCACTAAATACCATAGCACAGGATTATCTAGAAAACCTTTCAACATAATCTTTAAATAAAATTCTCGTGTCACGGTGTTAGAAGTTGAACTCCGAAATTCTTTCATCTGAGCTCCGAAACGGCTCAACCGATTTTCGTGAATCTTAGCGTGCATTTCGTCTAGGGTGGAGAATCGGACAACATCTATTTTTCATCCCCCTAAATGTTAAGGACCACCCCTAATTTTTTTTATTTTTTTTATTACTATTAACTTTTGACAAAACGAAGTCTGTCCGGGCAGCTAGTATAATTATAATTTCACCTCTACTTTTCTTATCGCTTGTCGACTTTGACGTCTCATAGTGAGAATCGATTCTTGATCTAATGTTTTGGGTGAATTACCCGTGGCACTACCGTGATGCACTTTTGCATTTTTTTCACCGACCTATAAATGCTACTGAGGATACTACAGATGAACGAGGGCAACGAGGCAAAATATGAACCTGTTAGAAATCATCTCCCTGAAGTCGTGTGTGTAATCTCCTGTTGCAAGTGTTGTTGCTGAAATTCTAAACACTGCAGCAGAGTGTAAAGGGGAACGAGAAAATAAATTTGCTTTTAAGCTAAGTCACACACGTAGTGTTTGAATAAAAACGTAAGTTATATGCAGAATCACCTCCCTGAAGATATCCCTGGGAATAGGAACGTGTTGATGATGGGTATGGTAAGATTGTATTGCTTCTTTTATTTATCTATACTTCTATACTAATATATAAAGAGGAAAGATTTGATTTTTTGTTTGCATTGAATAGGCTCCGAAACTACTGAACCGATTTCAAAAATTCTTTCACTGTTGGGAAGCTACACTATCCCCGAGTAACATAGGCTATAATATATGTATTTTCAAAAAGATTAGGGATCCTTAATAAAACTCCAATAATGTAACCCAAGGTGTAAAAAAATAAGAAAACCGAAGCAAAGCGAGGGCGGTTACTCGTAGCTCTTTAAAGAGCGCACCTAGTAAATTAATAACAACGCTATACTCATAATAGGATAACCTGTGTCGTAGGTGCCTTGGACAAGACATATCTAGACAGAGTAACTACAGAAATTCAAACATATTTTTTCAGCATCGAGTCTTGACTCTTGCCGGCGCCAATCGACTCGTGTTTGCTAATAATGATTACCATGTCCAGTGAACACTCACATAGGTGGCTCATCGTCGGCTCCATCCATCCATCAACCCTTGGGGATCTACTGCTGGACATATGTAGGCTTCCTCTAACTTGCGTCATTCTAACCGGTCCTGAGCCTTCAGAATCTAGCGGATGCCCGTTGTCATCTTCAGGTTAAAGGTAAAAATAAATTTGATTCCTACTCGAAGTCCTACCACCACAACCAGGGAGGTTGGTGCTATTGACTGATTCTTTCCCTGGTCTGCCGACATGGGACAGGATCGGTATTCTAAGCCGCTCCAATACGACCAAGACTATCCTGCTGCAAGAAGCGGTTTAGTTCAGTAGGTAGCTACTTTATACTCATAGCAGCAATTCCTAGGCTGCTCAATTGGAGCATGGTACCAAGATGTATTTTCAGAACAGATTGAACTTACAAATAGGGATAGGCAATTGCTTGCATAGAGCCGTTTGATCAAACTATGTAACACAATATACGATGCACTAAAAACCAACGGATATGGCTGGATATACGGATATACTGCCAGTACTATTAAAGTATTTCTCTAGTAGCTTGCCCTAAGTAGGCTCAGTTATATCAATACTTATTGAGAGGCCTGCCACCGTTCCAATTTACCGTTTATTGCCCGTGGTCCGATCATAAGTAGCGGCAGGCGAACCTTTAGCCCAGTAGTGAAATGTAGCTAGGGATTGACAAAAAGCGATTGGTTGCTCATTAGACGGGGCGCCATTCAGCTGATAATTGGGGACCCGTACCCCATTACGGCGGTAACTACGCCCCTGCTCCTTTTTTATTATAAATATGCTTTATCTCGTGGGGCGCAAGTTACCATGCTGGATCACCGTGCCAACGGTCCTGGGTTTGATTCCCAACGAGGCGGAAACTTTCTGTTCTCGTTCTGGTTATGTATTGTCCATAGCACAGGTAATTACTACGCAGCACGGATGTTGAGCGCTGAGACCTACCTGCACAGAAGCGGTGTGAGGTGCGCGATGTCGTGCAATGTGATTGGCCCGTCGAGTGAGGTTAGAGCAGCGCTTGTTGTAATTCGTTCTCTGAGCGTGCGGTCACTTCTTGCGACAACTGAATTACCATTTAATTTCACCTCGAGAAGATGCACGAAGTTTCTCGCCGAGCGCTCAAAATCCGTGCCGCCAACTATACTGGTGACCACTTAACATCAAGTAGCTCGTTAATCGGCTACTTTTAAACTAAACAATCTTGTAGACACCTGATTGTTCATGTCTACCTCTTTTATTGTTATATATTGTTTGTCCTGATTGTAATGGCGTGTACGTGGGTCAAACTGGTAGAAATTTTGACACACGTTACCGGGAACATATGGCCGCATATAGGAATGGTCACGCGGATAAGTCTAACTTTGCTAAACATTTAATAGAATCAGGTCACAGTTTAACTAGTAACCATACATACAATATATTACATAAATCGGAAAAGGGTTTTAAATTAAATATACTAGAGCAGTTAGAAATAATAAAACATAATAATAACCCAAGTTTTACACTGCTGAATGAACAAATTAATGTATCCAACTCGCCTTTACTGAGGATTTTCAACAGTAATAATCACCAGATTACGTCAGTGAATCACTAATTATCAACAACGTCATTAGATAACCAGTGGGCGAGTAGGGTATAAATACGCCACGCTCAGTGAACGATGTTCACTTTGCGACTAACCATCGTAGAGTCAACTTACCCTGATGATGCTCCGTTTCGGGGCGAAACACGTGTTGGTGCTGGTATATACTTTTAATTATTGTAGTGCATGTTTCCGTTGTGGGAGGGAGGGCCACGCATGTCTTAAAGTATATACCATCATACAAGTTATCCGCGGATTGTTGCAAAGTAGACTAATACTAACTTAATAACAATGGATTTCCGCAAAGTAACGCCTGATACTATTAACTACACGTAATTTTAAGAATTAACAGCAACAAGTCCAAACAATATTTTATTACTAATTTTAAATCTTTATTCATTATACAACATACATTACAAAAATACAACGATATTATAATGTTACCACGGATATAAAAAAAGAACGGACGTAACCTTGTCTAATCGAGAGTGAAGCTGACAGCTGACAGCTCGCTTACCATGTGTGCGTAATTTTGTAATTTTTGATTCGCGATGGTGTCAATGTCGTAGCCGTATGGTGTCAATGTGTGGGTGTGTGTACTTGTACGAATACAGAGTTGGTATTCCTATGGGTGCTTCACTGAATTTGTTCTTGGAATTACGTCCGTCTTTTTTTACGTCCGTGAATGTAAAAATATTTTTTTTTAATTTGATTACAAAAATACAAAACCGTACATTATTATTAATATCACTTGTGATCAATAAAAATATTATGAGTAGTTAAATTATTTCTATTATTAACTAGTGGATACCCGGCGTGTTCCACTGCGCAGAAAATTCTAAGTAAGTATGACAGATCAGTGCTTTTGTGTTGACGTTGACGCGACATCTTTACATTTATCTTCAAATTGTTGTATGTGAAAAGTGGAAAATCGACTTTATCAATGGACAGAATGTGCCTAATGCATTGTTTTAGTGGTCGCAAACCACCTTCGGTTTATTGCCTTTCAAATGAAACCATTTTGAGACTTATCGGATGGATGGTTCCAGAGTCTACTTCATACAAACATTTTTTGTCTATACTAATATATAAAGAGGAAAGATTTGATTTTTTGTTTGCATTGAATAGGCTCCGAAATTACTGAACCGATTTCAAAAATTCTTTCACTGTTGGGAAGCTACACTATCCCCGAGTAACATAGGCTACATTATATTTACAAAAAATTTAGGGATCCTTAATAAAACTACAATAATGTAACCCAAAGTGTAAATAAAATAAGAAAACCGAAGCAAAGCGAGGGCGGTTTACTCGTATTTTATAATTATATATAGATTATCTACATCAAAACTTAACATTGTAATTTTATTTTGTACAACAACTAATTCGATCGATTTTTCTGGATCGCTGCAACTTAATTATCAAATATACATACAAAGATATTATTATTTACTCAGATGGCATCAGTTTGTGATGGTCATGTTTGACAATCGAATTTAACTGAAGTAACTTTCTTAACTATAAATAGCACCTTTGTGTCGTGTGGCAGTGATCTTTCCCTAGCACACTTCACTAGCTTCACAACAAACAATACAAAATAGTAGCATTATTATAACTCAATAGTAGGTATTCAAGTCTATAAAACATAACATAATTTTAACCAATATTTTACCACCCCAGCTTGTACATTTTAGAGGTTATTTCCGATTTTTCAAACTGATTTATCAACTATCACTCAATATCTCTACAGTAACAGTAAAATCATTTCCCAATCTTTTAAACATTTCCATAGTGTCCATATCTAGTTTGCTTTTTACTTTTTTTGTAGATTCCATAGGCAATACTGTATTTTTACTGATATTTAATTTATCTCCTTCCAATTTTTTATCATTATTACAAATATTATTATTGTTATTATTACTGCCCACTTTATTTTCGTGACCCGCACATTCACTAATTACTTTATTTTGTATATTATAATCATAACGATCTTTATTGTTGCTACTATAATCCAAAGCACCAATTCTTGTTTCAACATTTTGTATTAGTGGGGACGATGAAATTATTTTTCTATTGTCAGCACCTATAACTGTACAGATATTCGAACTGTCATTGATAATACTTTGAGATTCATCTTGAGATCCGGCATCCGCATCTAAATTAGATTTATTTATACCATTTGTATCATTACATTTCAAGTTTTCATCATTACTTTCTTCACTTTCATCCATACTCAATACAATACACTCCATGTTATGACTATTAGTGTGAATTAGTTTCTGCTGTGCATCAACTTTATCAGAAACCTTACCAATGCTCCTTTCTCCTGATTTTTCAGATGTTGTGATATTTTTTTGTGATTTTGATTTCGAAGGCGCTAATTGGAGCATAGTATACCTGAAACATATTTTTGGTATCAATAAATAACGCTTCACACTCATAGCCCCACACTAGGATTCCCTGTGTCGTGGGTGCCATGGACAACACACTAGACAAGGACATTCACACCCAGACCGAGAACAGAAATTCAAACTCATCATTCAAATTTTCGCCTTGCTGGGAATCGAACCCAGGACCATTGCTGCGGCGATCCGGCATGGTAACCATTTCGCCACATGGGTCGTCAAACTTATTTTTTGAGAATAACTGTTGTTATAAGTATACTTCTATAATTTCTATATGCCTGATGTTAAGATGAGGTCTAAGATGGTGAAATATCTGTCATCACTCATTTTTAATTAAATTTTAACAACTTGTATATTAACTACCTTTCCAATATATCAGACTCCTTCTTCACAGCAATACGTTTATTCTCTTCTAATTTAGCTCTCAGCTGTGGGTCTTGGTCAGCCGGATCCGTCTCGAGCTCCTCCATTTTGACTCTGTATAGTAAATCACGATATTCTCTATTCTGACGACGTTTCTGCAGCGCGCGGCCGCATAGTGTGAAGAGTGAAGATGCTGTAATAAATTGATATGGTATTATGTATTTTATGAAATAAACGTTCTCATCTAATATACACTCGAGAGCAAAAAAATCGCACACCACCGACATTTTAATCAAGTTTTGTTGCAATTGTCGCTATTCTTTGAAATTTCAGTATTATGGCAAGGGTTGATTACACATTTGAAAGCCTAAAATGCATGGCTTCAACCCATGAATGGCCCACTACTGAGTCCGGGTCTCTCCTCTTGAGGAGGCCTAGAGCATACTCCACCACGCTGCTCCACTGCGGATTGGTGGAGGGCTAAAATGCATAGTGTAATATAAATAAGGATAAATTTTTGGTAAATAAATTTATTAAAAACGAGTAATCGCCCTCGCTTTGCTTCGGTTTTCTTATTCTTTTACACCTTGGGTTACATTATGGGAGTTAATAAAATATAATATAGCCTATGTCACCCAGGGACAGTGTAGCTTCCAAACAGTGAAAGAATTTTTCAAATCAGTTCAGTAGTTTCGGAGCCTATTCAGTGCAAAAAAACGAATCAAATCTTTCCTCTTTATATAATAATATTTGTATAGATAATTTACTCTTGCTTAAAATGCAGGTGTGCGATTTTTTTGCTTCATTATGTAACTAGCCGAGAAACAAGCAGACAAGCCATCTGATGATTTAACTAGTCGCCAATGCACATCAGAACGTCAAAGGGATAGCCGCTCACACATTATTACAGACATACGATTGTAAAAGTGTGTAGGTATATTGCCTTTACCTTCGTTCATAATTTGTGACTTAGTCCATCCAAGGTCATCTTTCTCGTTTGCCTCAGTGACGCAGGTGACAACATCACAGAAGTCAGGAAAAGGTGGGTCTCCATCTTTATTGCAGTTCTTATTAAGGAATCTCTCCAAAACCCTGGTCGGTCCTGGGGGGCGCCCTTCGGCTAGTTTTAGACGTATCCCCTTATGTTTTACTGGTTGACTTCCAATAAGCTGACACCGTTCCTTGTATAACGATACAACTTTTATTTTTAATCTGTAATTATATAATACTTTATTATAATCAGTGATTATATAACAAGTCACATCCATACAAGGCATGACCAATCACATCAGATTCCCTCGCAAGAGAGAATTACACAGAATCTTATGAGTGAGATTTGTATATAAGACACCACAAAGAAATAAACAAAATTGGAACCTGGAATCGTATCTGGGACCCCTTACTTAGCAGGCAAGGCTACTACCTACAGAGAACTATAAGGTCTGTGCGCGCTACAGCACATACACAGTTTACGCTATTACACTATATTAATGCATTTTGAGTCAGTACGCTAATTGAGCCAAGCAATACCGGTTACTTTCAATTCAATAAATGAACCTAATATAAATAAACTCTTGCTTACCTCTCACATTTAATGTACGCCGAATTAACACTATCATCATCTACTTCTTGTTCATCTAAGACGGCTATCCTTTTTTTGTAATAAACTATTTTACTTTCAATAGCTTTTAATTTCTTTTCCATACTCGTAGGCACAATAGGAGACTCTCTTTGAGGTACCAAAAGTCTATCTTCTTCTGTTGCAGCACTTTGCTGGCTACAAGTTCCAAGGCTGATGCTTTCATCTATTGTATCACAGTTATCATTGAAACTAATGCCATTAGTCTCCGAAAATGGTGAAATTTCGTAGCTATCTAATTTTGCTTTTTTACTCTTATCAGTTACTGAAATAAAAATGCTTCATTTCATGTTTTGTCCCTCAAAATTTAACTATTCTGTATTCTGTTCTAACTTTAACTATTCTGTATTCTGTTAAAAATTTAACTATTCTGTATTCTGTTAAAATTTAACTATTCTGTATTCACTACTGTATAGTTCGGCCGCTGTATCTTGGCGCGTCTGAACTTCGCGCACAAGGCTGCGCAGTAACATAATTCGCCAATACTCGATACGCGGTGTATTGTGTCTCAGTCACACGTTAGCATGTTCGTGTTGCCATCTCTGTCATACATGCGCTAAAGTTCGCAAAGCCTATGTTCAGACGCGCCAAGATACAGCGGCCGTACTTTACTAAATTTAAGTTACCTTCTAATTGTTCGGTATTACTCCTTTTAAGTGTATCAGGCTTGCTATTATTTGCTAAACGAGAAAAAGAAAGATAAGGGATTTAATAAAAAATACAGCTTTATGCCAAATATACATGTATAAATATAAATGTGTTATACTTTATATTACCTGTTAAATTAGTTGTTAACGTTACAAAAGGCACTCTTTTTTTAGCTCTTATTGCCTGCAATATTGTACATAAATCCCTTATATGTGTGAATTTGTGATGTGGATCTATTTGTAAAAGGTAATTTGCCCGTCTAAGATTCTTCTGAATTCTTGGTGATTCTCTGGCTGTTTTATCAGCTGCATAATAGTTGTTTAACAACCTTTCTTTCAGTATATTTAGCATGCCTATAGAATTTTCTAATTTAAGACATTTTTCGATAAAATCAGCTAAAAGTTTATTCTCTTTACATGCTTCTTGATACAATTCAGATGCTGGTTCATCAATATCATCATCCACAACAATCACCTCAGAATTCATCACCTGAAAACAAATATAATTTTATTTAATGTACATATATTAAATGGTATGTAGCCTTAGGATCACTAGGTCTCCTCATTTCAACAAAGCTTGTTCAATCCCTGCTTCTACATTATACTTGACTTACGCCACACAAATGAGTAGATATTGCAGATATTTGATTTGTTTTTCAGAGTACACTCAAATACAATACTAATATGTACTAAATTAAATCAATCTATCAGGAAACCCTGAGAAAATGGCATCTACTTTGGATATTTTTATTTTTTTTTATTTATATCTGCTTAGCAATAAGGGTTAAGGTGCCTTTTAAAAAAATTAAACAAAGGTAAAATTGAAAACGGTGTCACTTTAACTAAGGTCATTTTGCAATATCTGGTAGTTCAACTCCCAAGCTATCTTCCCTTTCAGTTTGTCGTGTTTCTTTTGGGTCAACCTGTTTATAATTTATTGTACTTTTATATCATGGCAGACAACATTTTGAATGCAAATGGGTAATCACAATTTTAGTGTTTTAAACCGATGTTTCAACACACTAATGGATCAACTCCGCCGTGACTATGATCCATGTTACGTCGGTATAAAATACAAAAATCGTTAGTACTAAATCGTTTGCATTTAAAACCTGTATAATACAGTCTTTATTTTCTTTGTATTGTATTCTATTATGAATATTAAAAAAACTAGTACTTACAAATTTAAAAATTAAAAACCCGCCTGCTATCAAAAAAGCTATCATGAGATACCTGTTTAAAATCCTTATTATGAGCTCTTTAATTTGATACCCATATTGCATTATTATTATATTGTTAGATTTATTTTCATTCTTTGATCTTTCAAAAAATGGCATCTAACAGCTACCATATTTTTTTTATTTCACTTATCTAAGAACACTTGGTTTACCAAGACGAATCTAACGATATCTTAATTATATAAATCCGTTTGGCGGTTTGGAAGATACGAGGTAATAAAAAATATTACTCGCATTCATACAACATACGCGCGAAAAACATAACCCTTCCTTGCCAATCGGGTAAAAACGGGCAGGAGTTGGATTCCTTTGATCACCTTCATTTCTAAGTACGGGCGAAAAACGATTGAACTCAGAGGAAAAGTTAAGGAACGAAAATTATACTAGGTATATCCTGAACGTTTTGAATTTTCAATCTAAACTTACACAATCATCATCAGCATCTTCATTATCTGAAATTTCTACAACAGTCGACATCATTAAGTTTCCTGCCGCCCTCAGTGCCACAAAGTTATTAAATTTGAATTGAGCAAATAGATACTAGGTAAAACCAAAACCAAAAAAATCATTAAAAATTATTTGATTCGAAATAGGAAATCCTTGCAAATGTTTATCTTGTCAGTTGTCAGTTTCGAATTTTTATCAATATAATTTTCAACAGAGTTTAAAAAAATAATAAAAACACCCTCTCACAAAAAATAAAAATATCTTCTCTGTGCACACATTATGGCCAGTGTTGCCAGATAATTTTTTGTCGAATAGCCTTGCCGGAGTGCGCGTGTCATTACAACTTTTCGTTACCAAATTTTCCGCCTAGCCCCCTTTCGCAACGCGCGATAAGGAACTTCGTTCCAAAAAATGTAATGAAATAAGATGAAATAATCTTTTATTCATGTCGATATCACTGATACACTTATGAACGTCATTTTTTAAATCTAACAGCATTTCGGAACGGTGCTTTGTCATGGAGAAGGAAATCCGTAAAGAAACTCCACAGCACATCTTTTAAAATAATGAAATTATTACACAAGATGTTATAACTGACGCGGAACTGGATGCATTACTAATTTACATGCATCTTTGTCAATAATATATTCATCTATACTATAATATCCTTTGCCTACTGGCTGGGATTTCAGAGATCTCTTATACATTTGAATAAGCAAATCATGTACTTAGGTAATTTAATGTAAAAACGTACATAGAGCCCCTCAAAAGAACGTTGTACTCTACGTAGGTGAAAAGAATCCGTAACCAAAAGTATGTCTGTTTCAAGTTTGATGATTTTGCGTATCACTATTTAGCTTGAACCAACCGCCGTTGTTTCTTTATGAATAAAATATAATCTATACTAATATATAAAGAGGAAAGATTTGATTTTTTGTTTGCATTGAATAGGCTCCGAAACTACTGAACCGATTTCAGAAATTCTTTCACTGTTGGGAAGCTACACTATCTCCGAGTAACATAGGCTATATTATATTTTCAAAAAAATTAGGGATCCTTAATAAAACTCCAATAAGTTGTAAAAAAATAAGAAAACCGAAGCAAAGCGAGGGCGGTTACTCGTTGTAAATAAATTGAGATGTTACTGTTAATATGCTTATTTCTTTAAATCTCTCCCGCAGGTAGTGGCGTAATTTTAATTAAAGATGGTCCTAATTGCCCTTTTCTGCAAAACAAATATCGCATCAATGTCAGCCTCCGCACTCCACATCAATAATATCAATATACCATAGGACATAAGGCTATGAAAGTGTGCAAAATAAACAAGTTTAGCAATTTCTACATCAGTAAACTGTCTTATCTTTCTAATGGCATTAACTAAGTAAGCCGATATATGATTGCCCCATTGTAGTTTAGAATCTAAGGTGACACCCAAGAAAACCGTGGATTTTTCCATAGTTATAATTTCATTATTTATAAGGTGAATCAAATATAAACCGGACTTTTTTACTAGTCGCAGAGTGAAGTGACGCGCTTGGTACTGCTGCACGTGTTAAAGGGGACTGTCTCTTATTATTTCCATTTGGTAGCAAACATTCTTTATACTTAGTTTTTTAGCATTTATCAGTAAATTATTTGTAGTAAACCGGTGTGACAAACAAACCTGAGAACTTTTACATCGTCATTAATTTTATTTCTATTCGTCTTAAATATAAGAGAAGTGACATCAGCAAATATGATAATGTCTGCATATTTCTTAATTTAATACGGCAGATCATTTAAGTATACTAGAAAAAGGAAGGGGCCCAGAAACGACCCCTGTGGTACACCCATCACAGATTGAGATCTCGATCACTTGTTATCATTTATACTAACACATTGGATTCTACTCGTCAAGTACGACACAATCAAGTTAAGTGAATTGTTATTGATGCTGTAGTAGTAGCTTAAGTAGTAATGTTTAGTGTTCAACACAATCAAACGTCTTAGACAGGTCACAGAATACCCTTTATGGGATTTTGTGAATTCTCCCACGTCTCAAAGATATGTTTGAGAAGCCTAGCACCTGCATTTGTTGTATTACGGCTTTCGGCAAAACCGTATTGCTCAGGGTGAAGTAAATTACAAGCGGTGAAGTGCTTCAGCGTTTAATTTAACTTAATTATTTTCGAAGACCGTAGGTAAAATAGAAGTAGGTCTGTAATTATTAAGGCCTGTTTTGTCCCCAGATTTAAAAATCAGTATGATCTTTCTGTACTTCATTAGATCTGGGAAAGTATCTAGATTTACACATTTATTTACTAACCTAGCTAAATAAGGGACTATCACATCTTTTATATTATTTATAATTATAACAGACATTCCCCACAAAATTTCAAATTCATATGCCTTTCTTTACCAGAGGTAATTTTATTTCCATGAACTAATAATTCATATTTAGAATTGCGTAATTTATTACTACCAATCTCGTTACCAATAATACTCTAATTAGTGGTTTTAGCTTGACATTTTTTATCTTCATATGCAACTTATAGACATAACTATAATACACACGGCTTTAAAAAATTTTTGAATAACATTAAATTTTGTCATTCCCATTAACAAAAAATCATTACCGTTAAATAAAAGTCATTACCAGGCTGCTCAATATCATTACCATTTCTTATAAATTTTTTTACGACCCAATAACTTTTGATTAGCATAACGAATTTTGAGGACTTTTGTAGGCTTAGAAAGGAAATTTTATGTGCTAATTTTTTTCATGGTTTTGCACGCATTTCCACATACTTAAAAAAAAAAAAAACACCAAAATAATTCAAAAACGCGAATTCACCCAGGACCATCTCTTGAAGGGAAAGTTGAAAAAGTGTCTAAGAAGCTGTATAGAGAAATTAAAAGTTCCAATTATGGGTATTTTTGAATGGCGCTAGTGTGTGACAAATAGATACATGAACATAGCTGTTGTAGACGGTGTGAAGTTTGCTGAGTTATACAACCCGTAATGAATGGCGCTAGTGTCCGCCAAATAGATATTCGAACATAGCTGTTGACTGTTGTAGACCGTACCGCAGCGCCACCCGTAATTTTTCGCAATTTTACGCGTGTATGGCGATGTTTGTCCCAATGTATTGATGCCAATGTGCTTCAATTTTCAATGGATTCGTTCGATTTTGAAAGGAGAACGGGGGCTCAATTTGGAAATAAAACCTCCCGGTGCGGCGCGATACAAATTTTGTTCGCGATGTCTGTTCTGGTACTTTATTACATTATACTTCAATGACCAGTAATATTTTAAATAATTTAATAATAATATTGATGACATGCTAATTATTTAAAGCATTACCACCAAGCGGGCCGGCTTCTGGCGCCTTTTACGACACTAGTTTCCGGCATGAGAGCCGCCCCAATACGGCGTGTTTGATAAAGTAATCGTTCTTTTTTAGTCCTCATCCTTGAATTGTCGTTATTTAGATGTTTCGGTTCTCCGAAAGGCTATTAAAAGGCGGGTCCGCCACTTACTTCTTGGTCGTCAACGAGTCGATGATGCCTTTAGCGCTACTGACGTCTACGGCCGGGGATGACAATTTACCATCAGGGATTATAATTATTATGGTCTTCTAATTTATCGGTTACTTCGAAAGATATACCTGGCCGGAGAACATCCACTCACTGTGAATAATCACAAAAAAATTACTATGGCAATGACAACAAAAAATATAATCTTTGTTTATTCTTGAGTCATCCATAACAATTACTTACATAGTATAATTAAAGGTCAGAATGATGTTGGCTATCAAATAAAACATGGTTCAGATACCTAAATATACATTTATTTAGAGAGGCCAATTCAAAACTATTGCAAAACAGGAAATAGATAACGTCATCCTTTAAGGTGGATTTATTTACGAACAGTAGGTCTCTACGTAATGTAACATCCGAGTAGGACTGTGCCTTCATAAAATAACTAACATTATCATTAATATACTGAATCTCTTATTGTTATACAGAACCTTAATTTAAAATATAATTTTCTAATTTACAATAAAAATACTAAAAGCAATAAAAATGCAACGGCAAACATCGAGATGGATTATATTTGGGCTAACAAAACTTACAAAATCAAAGACACCAATCATATTATTACAAGTTATTACAAAACTGAAGGTGTAATCAACAGGCACATCGCTTTATGATACATTCTATAATCTTCAAAATAATTTCTAGAACAATATGGACTAATGTATAACAAAGCACCGTAGTGGATGCATTTGTATCCTTACAATTATTACAACAAACAATTACGTCTTCTTAGCTACATAAATATGTATTAGTATTTATTCCAATATTCACATTTTTCACTTTTCGATTTATCTCCATCTTGATTTATCTAAAGTCGTTGTTAATTAAAATTCACCCAAAGTCCACCTCACCTGAAAAAGTAGATTAAGGGATCAATTAATAGAGATAAAGGGAGCTTTTTATTAATGCCTGCTTTCTTATTTAGGTATTCAGTTGACCTGGCCTGGGGATTTTGCCCCCCATGCAAAAAAACGAATTTGCCATTCCCTCTGACTTGGGCCAGAAGCCGGGTACGCCCATGAATACAGCAATGTTTAACAAATTAGTCTTTGAATTCAGGAAAATTTAATTTAAAGCAGTGATAGCCTAGTGTATGTACATACCAGTTGCTGGCTCAGTCGGAGCGCGCGACGTGACGGCGCTGGAGCGCCACGGCGAGGTCGTGCTGCAGCGCCGCCTTCTGGCGCGCCACGTCCGCCGGCACCACCGACCGGAGGCCGTTCACTATGTCCTTCGTCTTGCCTGGAAACCGTTGTTGATATATTGTAGGGCTTCTATACACGGTATGTCAAAAAGAGAGAGAATGGGGGACAGGATGTGGTGAGGTTAGGTTAGGTGAGGTGATAGGTGTGAGGTGAGGTGAGAGGTGAGGTAAAATGAGGTGAGCACGAGGAAAGACACTTTGGCAGTGAGCTTTGCTAAAGCCGGCGCCAGATATAGCTTCAAACATGTGAACATTGCTTTGATTGATATGTGTAGCACGGGACTTTGAGTATTTGTTCAAAGTTTGAACAAAGATTTGCACTTTGCCATGCGGTATCGGTTTTTTAGCGCACATCAAAGCGTTCAAAGTTGAATGTGTTCAAATGTTTGCGTAGCCTGCAACACTTGCGCAAAGTCCAGTTGCGGGACAGCTTCGATGGCGAAAGGTCGTGTGCGGTAGGTAGTTGATAGAATACTAAATCCGAACAAAACTACTTGGTGTGCCGTGATTATGACTTTATATCATCCAACTGGACATTGGATGACATATGTTATAACTTTTATGAATCATGATCGTACTTTAAAGTATAATTCACATCAAGCACCAAGTACACCAATTTTTTTTATTTTTACTTTGTACAGCAATTTTTTTTTAATGTAAAACGGTTATGTACTTGTTTTTCGCATGTAATAAATAATTATAAGCACTTAAATAATAAAGGCATCCACAAAATCTTTGTTCATCTTGTTTGTCGTCTACCAGCATACTGTGAAGAAAAACTATTGCAAAACATGTCTGGCAGGTTGCGACAATATGTGTTCAAATATCTTTGCAAAGTCCTTCAAAGCAATGTTCACATGTTTGAGCTATATCTGGTGCCGGCTTAACAAGCACGCCAACTTCGAGAACAGACAGATGAATAATAAAACAATAGAAGAGAGATTTAATACATTCAGTACTTACTTACTAATAATAAATAATAATAATCATTACAAACTAATAACCCCACACTAACGGCCGCACTCAGTCACTTAACGGTTACTTAAATCGCTCCTTACTCTCCTTAGTATATATAGAACAGAATTTGTATTGTGATACTAAGGAGCGATTTAAGTAACCGTTAAGTGACTCTGAATTCGGCTGTAAGATTCTTTTTATCGAGGGTACCCTAAACAACACATGAAGACAACAACACATCAGACCAAGAGCAGAGATTCAAACTCAACATTCAAATTGCCTCGTTGAGAAGACAACCCAGGACCCCTTTGAATGCGGTCCGGCATAGTAATTATTACACCACGAGGTCGTCATTAGCTATACAATATGTACGTTACCGAAGTATATGTCGTTGAGGGTGTTCCTGATTTTGTTTTCCATATCTTCGACCATGCGGCCGATGTTGGCTATGTGCGGCGTCACGTCACTCACGGCAGAATCTTGTTCAGCCTGAAAAACGGATTTAATTTATTTACTTTCAGTACAGTTCATAATAATTATACTTTCCTTAAATAACAAAATATTCAAGAAAAAGGGCTGGGTCAATGCTACTAGAATTAACTTATTATAATTAATTAATTAACTTTAAAAATGAACAATGACATGCTCCACTAAATATTATTCTTACAATATGTAAGTGTTAATATGTATTTAGGAAATACTTTAAACGAAATAAATAGAAATAAATATTTATTTCCACTCATAGGTTGTAACAATAATATTTAATGGAATGCTTTGATTTTAAAGTAGACAAATTTTAGCTATAAATGACTGAACTACATGCACCGGAAATATAACACTTACGCACCAACTCAGAGTCACTAAGGGTTACTTTATTCGCTCCTTAGTAAAGAATCGCCATACAAATTCTGTACTAAGGAGCGATTTAAGTAACCGTTAGTGACTCGGAGTTGGGGCGTTAAACATACTATTAGGGGCTGCAAGGACAATGCATAAAAAATAAAAGATAAACAAAGTAAGAGAGAAGAAACTGACAAGACCAGATAGTGACGTATTGGATTGTGATTTGTTGAGAAATGTTTTTAAAAGAAGATATTTAACTTACGCCCCAACTCAAGAGTCACTAACGATTACTTAAATCGCTCCTTAGTACAGAGTATGGTGATTCTTTACTAAGGAGAGATTTAAGTAACCGTTAGTCACTCTGAGTTGGGGCGTTAAGAGCTTTCATATGGCAAGAATGGTGTTTTAAGCATTTCCATCACCTTTATTAATATTAAAAAAAATACTCATCCAAATAATTACAGTATATTTATAGACAAACTGCAAAGAATGAATATCTACCTGTCTCGTTAGGCTGCCACCTAAGTTCATGGTACCGCTGCCCTCTTTATTCGTCTGCAGCCAGAGCATGGCAGTGGATGTGAGCTTGTAATGTGCGTTGCGACCCGAGCTTTTCTCCACAACCTCCACCACGTGGATTGAATCCCAGCAGCCTTTGATCTTCTGGGAGCCATCGCCGGCCTTCTTTATCAATATTACACCTAGAATTACATTAAAAAAATATATTAGAAAATGTCTATGATATAGCTGCCTAACAAGCAAGGGTTTTCAAAAGTTCAATTCTCCACTTTGCAAACATGTAACAGACACACATATTTTTTTTTGATCCTAAGTAGTGTTATTTCTTACACCCTAGATATACCGCCATATTGTTGTGTTCTCACTATCGAAAGTTGACTGGGAGAGAATGCTATTAGCATTAAGTCCGTCTTTGCTATTATACAAATTGTATGGTGCAACAAGTTAAATAAATAAATAGTTCTTGAATTGCAGTTGATTGGTATCTCTTATTTATATTATTACTTTTGTGCTGTGAAATTAAGTCAAGCAAATATTTATTTATTCAAAATTTATTGATTCTTAAACAACTCAGATACATTTGGCGAATTTTAAGTTCATTAAGTGTTTAAAGAAATAATATTTTTGCTCAATATAATTATGACACCGGTAGACCTGGATGTGGCAATAACTTGACATGTGGATTAGCATACTTTGAAGATATTAATTAGTTACACAATCTACAAAATTAATGACTGATATCAGAATTCATAATAACTGAAGTATGATATAACGTCAAAAGTTTGATATGCACTTCCTGACACAATGTAGGGTTTAAAATTACGTCCAATTAAAGTTATGAAAATAAACATGCCATATTCATAATATTCAGTGGTACTTTAAAAACCATTACTATTAGTTTAAAGTTTTGTAAATAGATGACACTATTGGGAATTTTTAATCAGAATTACTGTAAATCATACTTTCTAAAATTGCTTTAATTCATGTAAAAGAATAGCTTCATGACTTTTACCCCTAATTACATACATTCATTTTAAAACACTATTGTATTCCAAATACCCTTTTAGTTAGATGAAAATTTCTGTAGACAATATACACAATTTTACACAATTTATTAAACCTTTAATGGTAATAGACTTAATCTTGCCCGGAGCCTCATATCATAATAATATGACACCATACATATAAAAATGAATGTTTGTTATGATGGACACAATTTTATGAAACTAGCTCATTCATTTTATTCAGATAGCTGATAAAATTCTGTTCAATTACTTTATTAACCAACTTCAAAAAAGGAGGAGGTATTCAATTTAACTGTTTTTTTTATGTTTGTTACCTCAGGAGCCCAATTCTCATTTTGCAGAGATACATGTCTAACAGAGATATCTCCAAAAAACATGGCCGATCTCGAATGAAACCTAATTTCCTTATTCTCGGGATGTCACATTAGTGATATCTCTGAGCCTTTTCCTTCGACATGCAACGTATGGTCCGGAGTATTCGAGATTGAAATGTCGCGCGTTTTGACCAATCACAGCAGGGTATAAGTTGACATTGGTTACAATGGATATAATAGTCTAACTGGATCACAACCTTCAGGTACCATTACCATGGATATATTACTCTGTCTGGATTATAGACTTCGTAGTGGTATCTGACGATTTTTGAATTGAATTTGATAAGAAAAACCATTTTTGTATTGTGTCCATGTTATCTATAGTCAGGATATATCATTAACCCAGGATATATCCTGGGATAATGATATATCATTAGATTGCATTTTTTGTAATGGCTTAAAAACATCTAAGATTAAGTTTTAATATAGATGTACCATAATTGTGTACTTTAAATTTCATTTTACTATTAATGAAATAATTTAAATTCGGTAATTTCGAAAAAACATTAATAAAATGTATTATTTCAATATTATATGTATGTATATATAATTATATATATGTATATATTACCTACTATACTCAAAATTATCTAAGATGCCCATAATGATACCTGCCATTTAATAATACGAACTAATCACTTACCATCAGGTGGATCGTCAGCTTGTTTGCCAGCTCGGCTATTTCCATGCATACGTAGCAACATGAGTTGTTAGGAAGAAACAATAAAATAATATTTTAGTGGTATACATATATGTTGCGAATACGCAGTACGAGATAGCTCAATCGAGGTAGTAGGTAGGTACCTAAATGTTACGGTTTTTAGTTTACAATTTAATTATCGAATCGATTAGAAGGTCTTACAATTTTGAATCGATTTGTTGCAAAAATTGGTTTCTTTCGTGAACCGATTTTTTTTACATCTCTAGTGTCACCGTGATGACAAATTGGGCCTCTTAGTTCATGTTGACTATACCAGAAAAATCACCCATTGAAAACATTTTGAAGAACCATATCAAAATAGGACATAATCTTTTTAAGTGTGGACACCCTACAATTTGTAAAATTGTTTTTGTTCTTAATAAATCTTTAATCTTTAATTATGAAGGACAACCTCAATCCGGCCTGTGATTGCTCGAATGGGTCATTCCGATATGACGCCATCGATGACGTTATATCGGAATCGAATGTCAGGTACCTCTACAAAGTCTATGATCCAGATAGAATATACATCCATGACCTCTACGAAGATTGGCATCCAGTTAGACTATTAAATCCATGTTACATACTCTTGTCTTGTCATGATAAAATGTCAATCACATACTCTTTGATTGACATTTTGTCGTGACAAGAATGTTTCGTTATACGGTACGCTGCAAGTCTTTTTGACATAAAATATGCAATAATAATGGTTTTAAGCAATATTGCATTTAGGAAATTCTAACAATACAGGGGTAGTTTAGGATGAATATTAAAGTATTTTATTACACTTTCATTTGATAAGAGTATTTTAAAACCACTTTTGAAGTGTAATCAAGTTTTGTTGACTTGGCGTTGTGTAGTCTAGAAAACGGAACGTTTGTTTCATATGTCTAATGGTAATGTCGAAGGAAAAAATCTCTTATGTGCCCCAGAATAACTTTTTTGGATACATTAGAGATTTCGCCGGCATGTCTCGTAGAGATTTAAGAATTGGAGATATCTCTAACTTAGAGATTATCTCTTCAAAATGAGAATCGGGCTCCAGAACTTTTGACTGGGTGAACCAATTTTGATGATTCTTTTTTTAATCGAAAGCTGGTGCTTGTCATGTGGTCCCACTTAAATTTGAGTGAGATCTGACAAGTAGTTTTTGAGTTATGCCTAATTTTGTTTTCCAAGAAGAAATTGTTAAGATATTTGATTTTTCCTTTGGTTAGAGATTGATAGTTTCTACAAAGCTAAAAGCTTTTTCATATGAATTTTACAGTGACACTATCCTATTAGTATTATAAATGCGAATTTTGGTTACGATGATTGGAACTTTTATATTTAAGATTTTGTTTTGTGAGACAATAAACATATTGACGGTCAAGAATCAATAATGTCTATCTCAAAAAAATCAACTGTACAGGAGATTAAAATATTATAATACATGTTGTGATTTTGTTTCGTGAACTGTGTGTACAAAATACATCTTTAACTTGACTAAGACAAGTTAAAGAGAATTATTATACACACCTGGCTCTTGTATGCAAGGATTGTGCATGAAAAGGCTGATTATAAACAAGATATGAGGGCCAGAATACATCTCAGTGCCTCTCTGAACACAATCTGTACTATACGTTAAAAGTTACAGTTATTGAAGGATTTTAGTAGGATGTTTCCTCCTAAATTGTGTTTAAACATAAATATGCACAGATAACCTGTGAGAAAACTTTTAACTGTTATATATGTAAAGTTTACTGCCATGTGAGCAACTAGAACATCTAAATTGTAAATAATATCTTTCTAACCTGCAAATCCATGATCCATATCCCATAAATATACAGAACTGACTCCTCCTTCAAAATACATCTCTCTGTACTGGTCAAAGGCATGGTTCGCGTCTATCTCCAGTTTCCTCAGTCTCTCTGATGGCATGGACCCATCTTCGAGTGGAGGGTCGTATGTGTTGGACCAGGGAGACCTGTACGAGTCGCCGTCCCGGTTGTAATCACACAACAAATAATCTTTACCGTTGCTACGGTCTTGGGCGATTTTCAACGGTTGGTCAACGGATGACAGCAAATCTTCACACAAACTCGGCAGCAGGTCGATTAAATCTGTTAAGTTTTTTTCGATTTGCTGCGGAGGTAATCTCCTCATTAGATCCAGCGCACAGTCCATCTGTTGTTCTGTCTGGAATGTTATATATACCGTGGATTATAAAGATAACTTTATCCTAATTATTGGGTGTATTAGTCATCATAACAAATAGGTGTATCAAGATACAGTTGAACAACATCGGATGTAGAAAAACATAAACTTTACCATGGTTAACTGTACTGCTCTAAGAGGATGGAATAAAAATAAAGCTGCTGAAATTGAACTAAAAAATACAATTAACTTCGGTTGGACACTAAAATTGGTAAAACTACAAAATCGTCAGTGCAGTGCAGTCCCTATTTGACATACAGTTAAGCGTTCAGAAATTTGTTTCTTTTTAGTTTTTACTTAGCTGACCCAAATTATCTATGTCATTTGAATTTTGATTAAAAATAAAGTAAATGATTATTTAGTAACTAAAAATAAGTTAATCTAAAAATCATCGTAGTGTATCGTAGTCGTAAGAAACGGAAGTGTACAGTGTGTCTTAGATTTAGATCAAAGAGTAATATATGATTTAGATACTATGAGTTATAATACGACAACATTCTTATGAATTGGATCAAGTTATCAATAAGAATGATAATTTTATTATAAATGGAAAAGAAAATGAATTAGAGTGAGAGTAAATCAGATATTGTATTTTGTAAATGTATGCTAAATTTTTAAACGAAAGTTTAAGTCACGTCATAGGTTACCTTTGGTATTTTTGGCCAGTTTTCAGAGTCAGTATTCTGTTTATGCCGGTTATAGCTATCTCTGTCATTTAGAGTGTCAATGCATGTGCAAAACAAGGTTCGATATAGTTTCCGATATTCGGTTTTTGTTGAGAACTTGCTTTTGTTGTCCATCCTGTTTCCTTTTCCTTCAAATTGTCAATGGAGTTGGACGAACAGTCAGTCAGTTTCAGTTTGTCATTGTCAGTTCCATCAAATGTTGTTGTGTCAAACTCAAACTTTTGTTGATATTACTTTACAACTAAAAGAATATTGTAAGTTATTATTTAATCAATTTCCTAAATGGAACAGTGAGCGCAATAGTGAAGCGAATAAGTTCTTATTGGTTACTACCTGGAATTGTTCTAACTTTTAATTGTGTCTATTCAAATGATTCATGTTATGGGAATGTTACCCATGATATTACATCTCAACGACAACGGCTACTATACACTCCCAAACGGGAAGTACACTACGTATCTACTCGGCGTAGGGCCTCACAGTGACTGTTGGATATCTATAATGTTTTCATTGCCCACAGTTACACAATAGGTTATGCAAAGAAACCTTACAGTTTAGTATTGGGTTCATAAAATTAGTGATTAGAACACTGTGTTACAACTGCTTTGTTACCAGTACTAAGCCGGGAATTACTATTGTTTATCCCTCAATTTTTATTCTTGAATCTGTAGATGTAGGATATTTCTAGTTGGACGTATCATAGCACAGCTTTGTTAAAAAAATACATTACAACAAGCAACTTATGCACACCTGCATCTCATAAGAATGGAATGCAGTTACAAGTATTTGTTCATCAATTATAATTATAGTAAAATATGTAGAACTATTAAAAAAGAACACCTGTGTGTGCATAATAGTTGCAATTAGATATAGTTGGAATTAAGTATTGTGTGTGATTTTGCTGATTAAGAAACACTTTGTAAGGCCTAGCGTTTCATTGGTAGCAATATACCTCCCAACATAAACAAAAGTTAGATAAGATTGGAAAGAAGATAAGATTAACATGTTTTTTCATTTAGCCATGCTGTTTATTTGTGGCCTGGCTGGCTACATTAAAATCTCTATTGCAATTCATGGTAAAATTATCATGTTACTGATCATCAACCATGTGGCTACAACATCTTTTTATTGCTTTTATATTGGGGATAGATATATTTAACACAAGGGTTTTGATTCCATTGGTCAAAATATATTGCTTCAGACACCAATGACAACAATTGCAAACTGGAATATTTATGAATTTTTATTTCTGATTACAGAACTATTTCTAATAAACGGACACGGAAATTTGTCATGATGCCGACTCAACTGGTGGGACAGGACAACCATGCCAATGATGTTCGGGTGAAGACTGTGTACAGTGGTGATGTGATGATCACATACATCAACCATAACATCACTCTTGAAGAGTTCACTCAGGAAATGATAGCGATATGTCGCTTTATGCCCGATCAGGTACATAAAATTTATGTTTGATTTATTTACTTGATTAATCTATCATTGCATCCAAGCTAAGGCACTGAGGGAGGGATGTATAAAGCCCACTTAGGGTGCTTTTCTACTAGAGATGTGCTGTGTTACTTTTCTATGGATGCATTCTATGGATGCATGCTAAAAGCAGGCGAACATTTCTCACTTCACTGCACTGCTGCTCCACATGCCTTCCCTATTGTCGATACATCACATAACTCGAGCTGTGCATCTTCATAGCACATCTTTCTCGCTCCGCTACATAGCTAAGCATCAGTGGAAACGGTCACATAGTTTCGTAGCTTAGCTTTAACATTCTCGCAGCATAGCTGCATAGCACATCTCTGGTGGAAAGGCACCCTTAGACTTAGACTTCGCTCAGACAACAGTCAATAGTACTGGATGATTGATAATGATATGATCAAAAATTTGATGATGAGTAAAAAATTAAAAAGTCACATAAAAAAGCCTAATGTTAGTAGATTTTGGACCATTATTTTTGTTAGTATAATTTTATTTTAAGTCAAGCCTATGTGCGGTTTATACATAGATCTCACTCTGAGGCTCTGCATGATGATTATCAATGAAACAGGCAAAAGCATTCTTTTTTTTTATGGAAATAGTCCGCAAACGAGCTGACGATTCACCTGATGGTAAGTGGCTTTCGTCGCCCATAGACATCAGCAACACCAAAGGCATCACTGATGCGTTGCCGGCCAAGAAAGAGAGAAGAAAAGAAATAAAGAACTGGCTCTCAAGCCCCCAGCCGGAACACGACGAGTCGTTTGTCGGCTGACTCATGCTCAAGGGTGGTAGCTATCCAGGCAAACCACATGGAGAAATAATTTATTTATTTATTTATTTATTTATTTAATAGAACCACCAACAGAATTACATGTAATACATGATCCAACAAAATAAAGGCTTTAGGTTGCTATACACACATAATTCCACTTATAGGCAGTCACAGCATGCATATTGAGACTATATAGAATACGATAACCATAGACTTAAATAATTATATAGACACATAGACGGGCTGCTCCGAACAAAATCCGTGTTACATTTTTCATACTCACTGACAGCGCTTCGTTAGGTCAAATTCGGTTCAATATGGCGGATATCAAATATTTTGCACTAAATAGTTTTTAAAAAATGCAAATAAAAATATAGTTATTTACCAAGTATGATTTAAATAAACTCAAACGAAGTTCAAACGTAAGTAATGAAGACGTTTTAACTGTGCACAATAAGCAATATGCGCTATTATGTGTTCTTGAGCGGTCGGGGTTTTTCAAAAATGATATCTACTTGTCTCGCTTGCTCGCAGCCGACCAAAATTCATTGGCACCATATGGTGTCAACGTAGGTGTCGCAACTTTAGTACTGAACAGCCCGTCCAGTATAATATAATATTATACATATAGGTTTAACACGATAACATAATATTATGAAAAAAAAAAGCAAAGAATTGAAGTTAAGAGTGATATAAATGCAATGACTAATCTGAAGTCTTCGAAATATTCATTATTTTAATGATTTTATTCCTAAATTTTGTAAGGTTATCAGCAAAAAGATCAATAGTTTTGTCTTTAGACAATATTTCTTGGTACTGTTTACTTATTCTAGGTATTATTGAATTTTTCCCAAGGTTGGTCCTGTAGGTTTTATGAGTGAGCAGTGTTATAGGACTCCGCGGTAACCGAGATGGAACTTTAATAGATAGTTGGCTAAGCAGTTCAGAATTATCCATGGTCCCGTTAATAAGCTTATGTAGGAATACCATGTCATGCAATTTACGCCTGTCTGAAAGTGTGTTAAGGTTGAATTTTTTGAGCCGTGTGGTGTAGGGTAACTTTTTATCAGTTCCAGTCAAGCAAAGTTTAGTAAACTTTTTTTGAACGCTTTCTAAACGATCCTTATGAATTTGGTAACAAGGGTTCCATATGACTGTACCATAATAATAGTAATAATGGTATTAATTAACAATTAAGATCAATATTACCAATATAATCCCTGCGAGAGTCCTACCACCAGCGGGCCGGATTTAGTTGCCTCTTACGACACCCATTCGGCGTGGGATTGGGGTTAGTATTCTAAGCCGCCCCAATACGGCTGGAAATTTCTGCTGGAAAAAATTCTTGTTCGAGGTCAATATATTTGGTACCTCCCAGTTTATATCTGACAGCAGTGATAAGAATTTGTACCTACTAACTGAAGTGACATTAGGAAATGTTTCGCTACACTCGCTGGTACTCCAATGTACTGATGAAATCCAGTTATAATTTGAAAGATCATATCCTTTGCTACCATTAGTGATGGTTTCTGAAGGTTATTAGTGGCAGTGACCGAATACAATCATTTAGTTAATCTACTTGTTTGTCAGCACTAGGAAAATAATGGTTTTCTTTTGTGGTACATAATGATTTAGGTATTATAACTTCAACCCAGTAATAGCCCACTACTGAGCATGTATCTCTCCTCTTGAGGAGGCCTAGAGCATCCTCCACCACGTTGCTCCAGTGCAGATTGGACAACGGGTTAGTGACGAACCCAAATGTCGGAAGAGTTGATGCCGCAAGAAGGCAGGCATCGGACATGGATTGACGTCATCTTACGGGCTCGTGCCCCCGAAGCACGGAAGCGCTCAAGAAAACTTTGCCATTAGCGGTCAACCATCCAACCACCGACCTCGCCGGCTGTTGCTTAACTCGGTCGAACACTAAGCTTCCACACAAACCGCCGGGCTATGAGCGTTTGAGGTAGTATCAAAATTGAATCACAAAAAAGAAAAGAAAGAAAGAAACTACTGGGTCCCAACTTCCCAAGCCCCAGACCAGAACACGACGAATCATTTTGTGGCTGACTTAAGCAAGAGGACGGCTGCCAGCCTGGCACGCTTTAAAGAAAGATAATACAAGTAATATTGATGACTTAATTAATAAATCAGAACAATATATTACGCCATATTAATTTCCTAGTCGAGCGACAAACCCATCGCATCCAAAACATACATTATGCAGTAATTGAAATTACTTAACATAATGCAGTAGGAAGCAGACAAAACGGCGTATAAATCAGTTTTGTTGGTTTCCGTTGCGGCCGTGCCAGGCGGGACACTGCGGGCCGCTTCGCGCGTCATTGCGACACTATTGTGTGCATTATTCTTAATTCGCATCAAATGTATGAGACTATGAGGGAATCGACCAACTTGATCGTTAGAGATAGGCAAAGTCAACGTCGGTTTGGGATGTGGCAAGGCAAATCAACCAACGTTGCTAGGTCACTTGTGTTCAAGCTAATCTTGAATGTCCGTGATGTCGAGTGGATGAGGCCATGTTCTCCAGGAACTCATGGCCTTCGGCATTATTTGCTATGGGCTGTCTGTTCGTCGGCTTCCATGAAAAAATCTTTTAAAGGACAAATAATTACGCTTAGTATGCTCGTAGAATAATCCATTAAAAAAATAAGAAGCTAATCATTAATCCATGGGTTTCACCTGGATAACTACCACCCTTGAGCATGAGTCAGCCGCCAAACGACTCGTCGTGTTCCGGCTGGAGGCTTGAGAGACAGTTCTTTCTGTCTTTTTCTTCTCTCATTCTTGGCCGGCAACACACCAATGATGCCTTTGGTGTTGCAGATATCCATCAGGTCTGATTACCATCAGGTGGATCGTCAACTCGTTTGCCGACTATTTCCATAGAAAAAAAACTGAATCTGGAGTAGTAATCTAATTGTCGCTATCTTCCTTCAGATTAAAGATTTTCCACTACTCCATAGTGTATTGCTGAACAGAAATTTGTTTTAGGTGTTCACAATGAAGTGGGTGGACGAAGAAGGCGACCCGTGCACCATCTCGACTCAGCTGGAACTGGACGAGGCGTTGCGGCTGTACGAGTTGAACCGGGACTCCGAGCTCACTGTTCACGGTAAGTGGTCTTGTTTATCTGGCTATACCTATGAACCAGTTTAATATGAGCTCTGGCAAATGCCCAGGTCTTTAATCAAAATTTGACGTCATTGAAGCTTTTTAAAATGGTCGCACATATACAAGTTCCAAAATGACCAATTTGAAGGGCTACTCTTGAGGAATAGTCACTTAGCCAAGGAATCTACCTTTATTAAAATTCGATTAAGGTTGCCGGACCCTGGTAAAGAGTTGCCGGACTCAAATGTTAATTAGGCTGGAAATTCTGCCCTAGCTCTTACACATCTTTCTAAAAGCCAAACCTTTTAATTCCGGTCACTCTTGAAATACAAATACCCAGTCAGCGAGGACTAAAAGGCTTATAAAATCCGATCAGACCAAACGCGTTAATTTTGGGTCCGGCACGACTGCAAATGGCCAAACATGTGGTGCTGTGCTGCTATGTCTGACGCCGCCGTTCAGCCCTACGAGTCGACTTTGCTGCGTCGTGACTCGTGACATAACACGCGAATATAATATTCAATTATATTAATTACCGATTTACATCTCTCCTTGTAGTTCGTATTATCAACGTGTTATGTTTCTAACTGTAATTTTTTTGATATTGGTAGGGAATATTCTCTTCTATTATTAAACACTTTGCGAGGGTGCCGATCCTCGACAAGTAAGAAGTAATAGGTAGGCTCTCAGGGCGGGGTAGGAAATTATCGAATGAGGAACAACTCCAATTCTTCAAAATATTATTATATTGTTAGGTATAAACTATCCTTTACACTCACTATTAAATTATTTACATAAACAGGCTATAAAACTTATAAAAGTATTCAAAATAAAATAAAATAACGTATTTACATGATTCCCGAAGGGAACCCAGCTGACAGATGATTTTTATTTGAACCAAAATGTCAATATTTTAAAATTTAAAAGAAAAATGCATCTGCCAGCCAAGGAGTATTGAACGAGGTATTAGTACACCTCGTTACAATACCCCGGGCTCCCCTCAAAAAAAATCTTAATGATTTTTTTTTTAAACAGTAGAAACAAAGTATAAAGAAAGTAGGGTAAGTATAAAAAAGTATAATACAAAGAAAGTAAGAAAAGTATAGTAGTAGGTATAAATAAAGTATAAACAGTCACCTATTTACATACTTACAATACTCACATATTTATAAGGTGTAGGCTTATTTAACGAGTCACGACCCGCTCGTACCATAGGCTTATTTATAGAGTTGTAATCCGCTCTTGAGAAATAACCCAGAAGGTAAGGTAAGTAATGGTAAGGGTAAAGTAAGGGTAAGGTGTAGGCTTATTTAACGAGTCACAACCCGCTCGTACCATAGGCTTATTTAAAGAGTTGTAATCCGCTCTGTAACTATAGTAAATAATAGTAGTATTTACAGATTTACAAATTTACAGAATTAGGTTTATATTTAGTTCCGTTCGACAGAATATAATTTTACTGTGAACGTAACAATAAAATAAAATATTACAAATTACTGATATTCAAAATTGTTGCTAAGCAACAACCAAAATAATGAAATGTCATTCTTATGTTACAACAATAAAATTTAAATGAAAATATGAAAAAATATATTACAATAATTAAGTATGAACATGTACCTATTGTTACAATAATATACAATAAAAAAATGATTCGAATAAGGGCCGCTATGGGGAGGGGACGATAATGTCTTTTAGAATTTTGAAAAATAAAAAATACATTAAGTAATTATAATTAAGGTAACCTTTAATTTATTTCTTCTTCCTTGTCTTCCGAAAAATTAGGGGGTCTTCCCGGCAGTCTTCCAATGATATTGTAGGTATGTAGGTATAAACAGAGGTTTCCAATCAAAATATACATGTCCAATTAATCCAATATTTTCGAGAATAATTGTCCTGGGTATACTTATGTATTCTGTATTACCGTATTGGGCGCCAGTGCGAGGGTGCCGATCCTCGACAAGTAAGAAGTAATAGGTAGGCTCTCAGGGCGGGGTAGGAAATTATCGAATGAGGAACAACTCCAATTCTTCAAAATATTATTATATTGTTAGGTATAAACTATCCTTTACACTCACTATTAAATTATTTACATAAACAGGCTATAAAACTTATAAAAGTATTCAAAATAAAATAAAATAACGTATTTACATGATTCCCGAAGGGAACCCAGCTGACAGATGATTTTTATTTGAACCAAAATGTCAATATTTTAAAATTTAAAAGAAAAATGCATCTGCCAGCCAAGGAGTATTGAACGAGGTATTAGTACACCTCGTTACAACTTTACATTGAGCACATTATCAACTTTGGATGAGGAAAGAAATTAAGTCAGTATTACTTGCAATAATAATCACTATCTTGACAAAATGCATCTTCATTTAAAATAAACCAAGACTTTATCTACAATCCGATCTAACATTGCATTTCCAATACGAAATTCATTTCCTGAGATTTAAATAAAGTCAGTAGAATTTCTGTCTACGCGAATCTCAACTCCAAATTTCGAAATATACGGATATTGTTTCAGCTAAAATTGAAAAACCAAACTTTTACCAGTGCAGCGGGTGGGCGTAAATCAAAATAACTCAAATAAAAATGTGGTGACCGAATTGAGTAATGGAATTTTAAGCTTTTGCCTTGTTCCAATTCATACGTATCGCTGAGAATTTTACACGCAGAAAACCTTTATGTAGAATAATGAATTATAATTTCAAATTTGAATTTGTTCTTCTTTTAACAACGAATTCTTTTCTTTCACGATAGTTAAGTTTTGTTTATATTTTGATTAATTAATTTAACTGAGTTTAGTATATGTAATTCAGTTGATTCATACATTTGAGGTTTAAGAATCTTTATTTCTCAAAAATACAGATAATTACAAATTCACTTACTTGAGAAACATAACATAATAGTTAGATTTCGTAATCTAGTCTAATATGGTGTGTCTTTAGGGGTAAGGACTTCAATCAGCAGTTGCTTATCTAAATGTGTTTTAGTAGGTAACTTCTGTTTTACAATTAATAGTTAACTTACAACATTAAACGTATCATAAATATTGAATTAAATTTTGACTCAGTCATTTTATAATTCATTTCAATTCATAGTCACATTGCTGAGAAATTTAAACGCAGAAAACTTTTGTAGAACAGTGAGCATTTTTAAAATTTAACGTTTATTATGAATTCTATTCGAAGCGTATTCTTGTGAATATTCAGGTATTAATTATAACTATTTGAGTGACAATATGGTTACAAGAAAATACTGTAAGTCTACTACAGTGCCTCCAACTTATCTGTGAATTGACGGAGGGCGCTGTCGGACGCATTGGACCAATCACTGGACGGAATTTGAGACGTAGTAAATGTCAATGAATGAACACAAAGAACTTATGAATGGGGCGACATTAGTTCCAATTTTCGCCGTTTCACAGATAAGTTGGTCGCACTGTACTTGTATTTTGTATTTTTTTTTCGTTTGAATATTAAAAGGTTGCAGATATACAAATATACGTATTTTATAGTCTCAAACAAGCTTAAACATATTTTTAGGCGAGAATTGCCCTATTGTTACGTCTTGACAGTTTTATATGCTTATCATTCTTTCTATCTGCCCTAAACCTTAAATTTTATGAACAAAGTATTTATTTGCAATTTACGTGTCAGTTAAATTAATCTGATTTTGTTTTAATTATGTTCTGCCCTTTGTCTGCTATTGCCATTGAAAATAACAAATTTGTATTCTTTAATGACAGATTATAGAAGAAAACGTAACAGTTGTTCAATTTATACATAATATATAGCTATAATCATGCAAATTGTAAAGGTCACGAAAACAGCTATAGCGAACTTAATAGTGGTGCTAACAAATGACTTTCATACCCCAGAGACAATACTCTTGCAAGAACAATACGAATTGCAAATAAGCAAGATAATCTTTACTCTATATATAGAGACGAGTAAACGCCCTCGCTTTGCTTCGGTTTTCTTATTTTTTTACACCTTGGGTTACATTATTGGAGTTTTATTAGGGATCCCTAATTTTTCTGAAAATATAATATAGCCTATGTTACTCGGGGATACTGTAGCTTCCCAACAGTGAAAGAATTTTTCAAATCGGTTCAGTAGTTTCGGAGCCTATTCAATGCAAACAAAAAATCAAATCTTTCCTCTTTATATATTAGTATAGATAAGACATGCACTGTATTATGCTTGAGGCAAATTGAATAAATAACCACGTGTCCATTTTGATATTTTTTTTGGAAATAGCCGGTAAACGAGCTGACGATCCACCTGATGGGAAGTGGCTATCGTGGCCCATGGACATTAGCAATTATGTTCGGTATTAAAATTAAAACAAAAAATCTTTCTAATTAGTTATAGTATTTATTATATGTACTATTATTTCTTCTGTGGTTATAGGTAAGTAAAGTTAAATTTTGTTATTAACCTGAATATTCGTAAGTAATGTCAGTCATAGCCAATTGGTTAGAACGAAGATATCTTGTAAAGGTAATTTGAGTTAAAACTTTGTACGCATCAAATTATTTAATGAAAATGATATGCATGTGAGAGATTAGATGTTTTGCTTCGTTGAATAATAACATCGTAAAAAAACTGCACAATAAAGAGTTTAATCAGATCTTTAAGAAGTCGTGTTCTATAATCTTTATAATTCTTGATGTGAAGACCATAGTCCAGCAGTGATAATCATGAGTAAAAAAGTCAGTTAAATGTATTGACTACCGTATAAATACCATTTTATTAAGTCACAGTACCCAGCCAGAATTCATTTACATACGTAATAATGTCGACGTCGAAAAGGGCTTTCGAGGCACTGAAACTATGAATTTAATATGGAAGTACTTGAAAGTTAGCGGCGGCTGGCAGTAGCTGGCGTAAAATTATACCAGGACACATTAATTAGCGAGGAAGTTGGAGCCGACATCTTGTGAAACCCTAGCCTTCTTACCTGTAGCTAACATTTTGGAACGTTAAATAGTCGAGATTAAAGATTGATGTTACTTAAACATAGTAGAGTTTCTCAGCTACACTTATAATTTTATGGGATTATAGAAGTGATTAAAATCAGTGAGAGGGAACGATCAGTTGCCGATGGAAATCAATTAATTAAGCACGCTGAACATGTAAACGAATATCAAACAAAGCCGTCCCGCCCCGCACGGGCTACACATTTAATTAACCCAAATAGGATTTGAAATAGTCGTTCATAACCCTCGAAAAGATAATTAAAATATCCCTAATTACACAGAGACAGCGACAAGCGTCGGCCAAACAAACTCGGCCCACGTTGGGCGCCAAAGCGCTCCGCAATGTTTGTACTTTATTAGAGCAAGTTTCTCCACCCCTGTTTGCATACAAGTTTGGGACGATTCCGTTTTATTTACCCTCGGTTTGGAACGTGCGCCAACTTCCCCGGCCGCTTCGGTAAATCCTTCGAGATGTATGAGAATGGCTGGGTTGTACGGTACGGTACGATTGTTGAATCAGGTTCTTACGACTAAATTAGAATTAGTTTAGGAATTCATTAAAACATTGACGACCCTGTAGCCTAGTTGGTAGCGACCCTGCCTGCAAACCGAGGAGTCCCTAGTTCGATTCCCGGCCGGGGCCAATATTTATGTGACAGATAAATATTTGTACTTAGGTCATAGGTGTTATTGTGATGTGTTATAACTTATAAAATATGTGTCGTCCATGCCACCCTTGACACAGGTAAAAACCTACTGCGGGATATAAGTGTGTAAGCGTTTATTTATTTGTTTATTTAACTATGGCCATCATGTGTTGCCCTTAACAAATAATATAAATTATTCAAGTCCTTGCGTAAGTACTTATAATTCGTGCAATTGCTTACTTTAATGAAAGCTCTTCCATTGCAATGCCAATCATTAATTTCGTGGATTACATTTGACTGGCTTTCGGAATCACCTGATGCAATATCCTGTATTGGTAATACCGTAATACGAGTATTGGTACTCAGACTAACAGCAAAGCCGCCGCTGTGATTCGCGGCTGAATGCCAAACAAAAAGGGAACTACGGCCTACGCGTCACTGTTAGGCTTTTTATAGGATTAAAATTGTATTGGCTTATGGGACAGCAAAATATTTCAAATATAAATAGAGTTACAATGACAAGTGTATTTTATTGAACTTTAACTACGGTGTTTATTATGAAAGATATTTTAATAAAAGAGAGAATGCTAATCTGGAAGAGGAAATTGTCGGCGTCCGGATTCACAATGCGGGCAGATAAGGACTTTATAGCGAAATCTACCGTTTCGAGGCGGGTAAACAGTGTGAAAATAGGTATGTTCGTCTGAAATGCCCTCGATAAGTGTTCGAAACACGATGTCATCGAAGCAGGTACTCGATAACATAGCTGGAGGGTGTTATAATTTCATATATGGAAACCGTGCATTTTGAATGAAATTAGTTTAAAAAATATGTTTTTGTGTCGCCTCTACATCGAACTGGATTTAAGCAAAGTGGCAGAGCTCGCTCTCATCCTATTCACTTGTGAACCAGGGACTGAAGGTATTGACGTTTCTTCTCTCTACGGTATGGCGTTAAACCATTAGCCTACCTGATTATCAAAGATTTTGTGTCGGCATTTATATTAATATTTTAAATAATTTCAGAAGGATTTTTTACTCCACTTGGACGTCTTGATTCTGATGACATTCTAGATATTCGTTGTGTTTTGTGTTATTTCATTAAGTATGTTTATCACTAACTAGCTGACCCGGCGAACTTCGTATCGCCTAACAAAATATTTTTTTTTCTAAAATAAAAGTAGCCTAAGTTACACCTTGTTACATCATCTATCTGCCAGTGAAAGTCCCGTCAAAATCGGACCAGCCATTTCTGAGATTAGTCGGAACACACAGACAGACAGACAGACAAAAATTGTGATAAATGTTATTTTGATGTACCGTGTATACATCCAAATACACTTAGTAAAAAGCGGTTATTTTAATATTACAGACACTCCAATTTTATTTATTTTTATAGATAACCTTATTGCTTGAGCAAATCGTAAATGATTGTTAAAGTTAAAGATAAGTGCAACCGTAATGACAGGGTAATCGATAGCGTTGCTAGGTGTCCCGATTTGCTCAGGATGTTCTAATTTCCTGGGCTCTGATGAGACGTCTAGATTCACCCTTGATCGCGACGTCGAATGTCCCGATTTTTCCTGACCTCCTTTTGTCTGTACGATCGAGAATTTTGCCAAAAAAAAACGAATGCAAGAAAGTAAGATTTTTACTTTTAGTACTTGTTTGGATTTTTTTTTGCAACTACACTGCCACGAAGGCCAACGACAAAGGACAACACTGCATACATTTCTTGACCGTCTTCCAATGTTTGATTTATTCAACCCATGTAGTAATGCAATAGTGTGTAAAATATGTTTCAGTGTTATTCAACAGATAGGTATCGTAGATCGCCACATTCGCAACTTCCTTATACAGTGGGTTGCTAATAGCTTGTAGAATATCTTGATAGGGACTAGAATACTCAACATAATCTAGGCCTCAAGAGTCATATTTAAATTTTTTCCTTCTATAGTCAATCTACAAAAATATCAGCTAATTGAGTACAAATTCATCATATTGCGTGTTATGATCATTATGTTTATTTGTTACCCACGCGAGTTGCTGCTCTTCCGTTGTTTGCGTTACCGGTGCCAGTTAATTGGTTCAATCAGTCATCAGTGTTGTTACCACGCTCGAGTTTCACTTTACTAGTCCAGAAGGAGTAATTTCTGATGTTTCTGTTGCCTCTGCAATGTTTGTCTCTGTTACAATTTCCGATCAATATTTAATGCATAGACACGTATCTGTTACAGGTTTATTATTAGTCTGGAACATGGACGCAATTAGGTCGCTCCTATTTCTGTTTCTTAACGTTCGTTCGCGCTAAAGGTCACAAGGATGAAGATGTCATTAGATTCATTTTTAATTTCCGCTTCACAGTTCGTTTGGACAGATCTATATAAGATTAAAATTGTTTTAATACGAATATAACTTTTACTTTTATAAGTGTAGTTCATTTTGTTTGGATATTAATTATACTTGTTGTATTGAAGGAGCTTTTGATTTTTGGAAGTTGATGTTGCTTTTGATAGTATGTGGATATTAACACTGCGTGCAAAAATATTTACAAAAGCTTTACAAATTTAAAGCAATTCATATTTCAGGTAATGGGGATGGGTCTCAATCCCAAAATCAATTTAATTTTCAACCATTCAATTTTTGGATTAGGTCATGTTTTCTAGGCACTTTAAAAAATGACTATCCAGATCAGGCCAGATGAGTGACTCCATTGGTTTTATTAAAATATCCCCGTTGAGTAACAGTAATATTTTAACGTTTTCGGGACATTATTCTGAATTTGAACTTGTGTAAGTCGAACAACGAACTTGCGCGCGCGCATCGCGCCTGTGACGTCACGCCGTCGCGGCCCGCACCAATTTGGCCGCATCATAAAAGTTATGATCCGGTAGAAACTCGATATGATGACTAGTTTCAACCAATCTAAGCGATCACGCCTCGTTCCGTCTGCGAAACAAGAGCAAAAACTAAACATGATACAGACACTGTTTGACTGAGCGAGTGCCTACTTTATTATAACTAATGCTTATGTCGTTTATACAATACAGAGAGTATTGTGTGTTAACTGTTAAGTACCAAGTTATGTGGTTCTTTGGGAAACGTAACAAAAGTGATTGGTATATCAGTTACGCTTTCGATGATAGACGGTAGCCGGGGCCGTGACGGTTAATCGACGGCACCTCATTGCCAACGAGCCGCGGCCGGCGGCATGGGAAACAGTGGCCTAGTGAAAATCGGTGCGCGTACGCGTGTTTTTCGCGCGCCAATGCGCCATCTGTCCGCGATCGGAGCGGCCGAGTGCGTCGCCGACGACAATTCGCATTTCGAAATGCCCGCGCGGTGCGGTGAACGTAGTGTTGCCGTCGCGAGTGTATACTTGTTTTGGTTGTGATTACGTGAATCGTGCGGATAGAATGGATGCGTTGACCTCGTCGATAGCATCGCCGGGAGCGGACGGTTGTGTCGGCTCGCCTGCTGAGGTGGTTTTGTGTTCTGGTTATCGCCTGGATGTGCTGTTGTCTGACTCGCCTGATCCCTCGCTGCTATCTCCTCGATAACGTCGCTCGTCAGACCCACATCATCCGGGTTGTAGAAATTTCGCTCGCGGGTTTTCCGCTGTGGGTTTCATTAAACGCGCGCCCCGATAAGAGGATCCAGTGTTTTGTACGTGTTTGTTTTACGCCGGTAAACACCAGAGTTTGTAAAGTTCGCCGTTCAGTACAATGCACGGTGTTTGATTTGAATGTATCGGCTGGCTCGGCTCGATCGTTCTCATGTCCGATTGTATGTTTCTTTGTGAGTGCAAACAAAGGGTTTCTCTATTCTGTTATCTGAAACAACATGACCTAGTATGAGACGTGAGTTACGCGAGTTGAATGTAGGTGGTACGTCTGGGTCGCTATAATATCAGAATAACAGACCGGCGTAAGTTAAAGGTACAAAAATATGATTGGTAAGGTCGTCGCGCTTGGTTTGTTAATTAGACGCTCGGACAAAGGATTTTAATTCGTGTAATTGGAACGTGTGTGAACGTGTGACTGGCTGACTGCGTTCTAAGGCGAGAGCGTAAAATTTTAAATGAAACGTAGCATGCGTCGCATCAGCGTGTCTAAACATGCAGAGCAGACGATAATGAGTCGGGAATTACTCCAATATTTGCGTTCTCGGCCCAAATGTCGCTCCGTTGACAAAACAAGGACCCAATAATGTCCCGCCCGATGTAATGACCTAGTGGTTTTACCCATAAGGAATTCACTTACACACGGTACCTACCTTGTTAAATATTTTTCGAAACTGAATGGAAAATCTATTATCTAAAGACATTTGTACATAAAAATATTAAAACCCTTTTCTAATCCTGTCCAATATAAATTTGATCTCGGATCAATCTAATCGTGTTCGAGTTGTGTATAAAATATGTGTAAGTGACGTAAGGTATATAAATATTTATTTTTAAAATTAAGTACATATCTTTCTGAATCTAATTCTATCGTATTGACTATAAGTACCATATATGTATGTATGTTATAAGGATGTATAAATTATTCTGGATTAAATGTAATCACGCACAATAAAACGTAACGTACTTAAAATAAACAAAAAATATTGTTTGCTATACTAGAGCAGCGATAAAGCAAACTAATAACAATAGCAAGTGGTTTTATCGCTAATAAGCGATCTATTCTAGACAACCTTTGGAAATATCACGAATGAAAAAATGCAAATTAATGAAAATTACGAAAAATAACAAACAAAACACATGCGTGCTCACATCATTGTAATTGCGAGAATTTATCTCCCATTTAATTATTTGCTCGGATACAAATTTCACCTTACAAATACAATGGCAGATATCACCATTATCACCTTATAATCTGTATCTCATGAGCATAGAACCAAGTCAACTTGATTATTGTTTTTTCGAAGCTGCCATAACAGTATTATGTTAGGCCAACAGCCTCCCTTGATAACCTTGATGTCTCGGAACTGTGAGTCATCATAATACACGTTAAAATTATACAGACGGATTTGTACATCGGGGTCAGGAAATGGCAAAGGTTCTTAGTGTGAACTACATAATATAGTACTGAATAATACAATTATTATACACTGTGCAATGGTGTTGGTTCACTATATGTTGCTAATGTCTAAATGTGCGCTTTAATTTTTAACCGACTTCAAAAAACTGTTCGACGGTTTTTTTGTATTGTACAGTGTTGGTGTTGGTTGGTATACTATATGTCGGTAATGCCTAAATGTGTGCTTTAATTTTTAACCGGCTTCAAAAAAGCAGGAGGTATTCAATTCGACTGTATTTTTTTTATGTTTGATACCTCAGAACTTTCGACTGGGTGAACCGTGTTTGACGATTCTTTTTTTAATCGAAAGCTAGTGCTTCTCATGTGGTTCTACTTAAATTTGAGTGAGATCTGACGAGTAGTTTTTGAGTTATCCCTAATTTTGAAGTCGATTATTTTTTGTCAAGAATATTTTTTTTGATAATTAAATAAGCTTGTAGAACGTCCTTCTGGAATTTAGTACATGACTGTAGTCCTAGTATTCAGTGAACTTTAAATCCATTTACTCTATACAATAACAGCAAAGTAATTAGTTAGACAGGATTAGGACAGTCTGACAACAAGAGCCAAAGATTTCACATTTTTAATAACTGTCACAAGTGTCACAACCCTTAACAAAATTACAGACGAAAGCCTGAAAATCTCATAATACTTATGAACAAATTCAGTGAAGCACCCATAGTAATACCAACTCTCTATTCGTACAAGTACACACACCCACACATTGACACTTCACTGCTTCAATCGCGAATCAAAAATTACGCACACATGGTAAGCGGGCGGCCATTGCTATGCTTCACTCTCGATTAGACGAGGTTACGTACGTCTTTTTTTCAGGCGATACTAATTTATTTGGTCGTTCCTAATGGCGATTACTTTTAAATGATGATGACATCAAAAACCTTTTCTATGTTTGTAATAACCGAACTGTCAGCCCCACATGACCACATGACATGTCACGGCCCACACATCCGCATAATTGTAATTTACTAGCACTCTGCCTGCGGCTTTTCCCGCTACTGCCGGAAATAAGTATGATTCTAATACGTAGTCCATCCATCCATCCATCAGCCTTTGGAGGACCACTGCTGGACATAGGTCTCCCTTAACTTGCGCAACTCTGACCGGTCTTGAGCCTTCTGAATCCAGCGGATGCCCGCTGTCTTCTTCAAGTTGTCAGTCCACCTGATCGGGGGGCGTCCTATAATCCTATTTCCGAGACGTGGGCGCCATTCGAGGACATTTCTTCTCCAACGGTTATCGGTCCTTCGCACTATGTGGCCAGCCCATTGCCACTTCAGCCGGCTAATTCTTTGGGCTATGTCGGTTACCCTTGTTCCTACGTATACGTAGTAAGTACTCCGAAAACCCACAAGTAAGAGAATTGAATGAAACATAATTTGTAAACTTTTACAATGTGTGATAAAAAAGAAATACAATTGAAGTTCATTAAAGTTTTAGTGCCCGGATGACCGAGCATAGCTCGGTATTTTTTTTTGGTAAATCGTGTTTTTTTTTAAATTGATCTAACTTCAAACCAAACACTCACTGGCTTAGTGTTGCTTAACAACGCCATCTACTGAAGTAGCTTTAGTGTTGCTATTCGCCAAAAGATGTCAGGAATAGTTTATTGTAGCAGTTTTTCATTGCTTGAAAACACGGATAAAACGACATTTTCGATAAATGAATCCTAGCTAGATCGATTTATCGACCCCGAAACCCCCTGCAAACTAAACTTGAAAATCGTTGGAGCCATTTCCGAGACTCAGATTATATATAATATATACAAGAATTGCTCGTTTAATGATATTATATGTACATAGATAGATTTCTGTTACAAGAATTTCACGAAGCGAAGCGAGGGAAAATCATAGTGAAATAAAATTATTTATTTGGGAAAGTCACAGTTACGTTCTTTTAACTACAAATTAACTTACAGATAAACATTTCATACTCGCATTTTTTAAACGATTACTGTACAATTTTATCTTTTGAATTTCGGTGTAGTTTCTCGGCTCTTGTAGTTTATCATGGCTACAATGTACTCCGTCGGGAATACCATGTGATTTATCTTACGCTTAAGAGAATCCGTCCGGTATGTTTTGACTAATGTTTTCCGAAGTTTCTAGAATTCCGTTTAATGTGCAACTTGAGCTTTTTTCTTCTTTATACCGGTTTTAGAAGCGAAAACCTTACATAAATGTTTAGTGTACGTTTATTGAGATGTGTCTACAGTAGGAAGGATTATTATGCGTCCCGTTCAGACTACTTAAATCGTTTACTCATTTGTTCGACAGTCAAAAAAAGCCTCAAAATTATGATATTATTAATAATAATATAATAACATAATAATTTATTATGTTTAATTATTTTTAACTAGTATTTCCACCTCGCTTCGCTGTGGGTACCTTAGGCTTAATACTAATAATAAAATTATATAGCCTGCCTTGCCTTCCTGTGTGTGCCTGAATGTGCCTGTCATACACAAAATTAATTTATGAAATCCGACTGAGGGTTCCAGAAATAAACGCGTTCAAATAAACGAACAAAAAACTTCAGATTTAGGTTAAAATGGATCAAGTATAAAATGTAGGTATTTAAATGAAATAGAATAAAACTAGAAATTAAAAATTAGTACGGTCTAAAAATTATCCGAACAAATGGTTCGTCTGCCATATGCAATGTACAAACGTTAGATTCTTTTATGTACAATCACAATGACGTTCATAATTCAAAACGGAAAGTCGCACGAATGCGTGTGTCCAGTGTGTACGCGTTCTTCTGATAAGTTCCACTTACTGTAAGTATGTGCGTGTCGAGATAGACTTGACCAACTATTTTATTGACATTACTCGTATTTTTTACTTATCCCACTTCTGACTCAATATTACTTTTTACAGTGGGAGTAACCGACAAAAGAGGAGATAGGTGTAGACTTATTAGATGACAGGAAATTTTCTATCATGTCTGAAATTTATTTAGTTGTCACGGTTACAGAAAAAGAATTGAAATTTGCCAGAATTTTAAAATGGAAGAATATTATTATCGAAATATATAAGTATACTTTACTTAATAATCAAATCCCGGGTTCAACAAAACATTTGGGCTATGCGATAAAAGTTTTCTTGGTTCTTGGTTGTTACTTATTAGTAACTAGCTGACCCGGCGAACTTAGTATCGCCTAACAAACTATTTTTTTCTAAAATAAAAATAGCCTAAGTTACTCCTTGTTACATCAGCTATCTGCCAGTGAAAGTCCCATCAAAATCGGTCCAGCCATTTCAGAGATTAGCCGGAACAAACAGACAGACAGACTGACAAAAATTGTGAAAAATGTTGTTTTGGTATATGTACCGTGTATACGTCCAAATGCACTTAGTAAAAAGCGGTTATATTAATATTACAAACAGACACTCCAATTTTATTTATTTGTATAGAGTATAGAAGATGTGTTGATATGAGAATGTGAGTGTGTGAGTACATATTTTAGTTATTCCATTAGTAGTAGCAGTATGAAGTGTCTATAGTATCCAAGTGTATTTAGCTTACAGGCGTCATGCGTTTCATATTTTTTAACGTAGTGGAATAAAACGAACAAAGAAATGTGTACTATGCTATTGCGTGAACAAAGAGTGTTCCATTAATCAAAATCTTTTATACTACAAAGAAGTTTAATGGCGAAGTAAAGTACCAATATTGAAGTAAATTGTTAAAGAGCAATGGCAATAAAAAATGTGAAGCCATTGTTGTGGACTCTAGTGCAAGAAAATTTAAAGTGTTTACAGAAATAGACTTAAAATTAGGTTTATTGTTAATGAATAGTTATCTAAAAATATGAGGAAGTTACAGTCCTTAATTACGTGTTCGGCGAAAGCTCTCCAATAACTTGATTATTACTTGGACGTAATCATTAGTAACGTCGTTTTAATATTCTATGTTTAAATGAAAATAGAATTTGGAACAATACATTATACATTTTTAAGGCTTCAAAATATGGAGATGGTTCTCAATTCTTATTTTTCCAATTTTTTTATACTCTATTCTTGTATAGATAAAAATACATGTCGTACAATTATCACAATTCGTTCGGAACACAGTAATACATATTATTATGAAAGTTATAAATAAATGCGTTTTATAACCTTTATACATAACTTAACCATAACCATTTGTATAATAATAACCATTAAACAATTATATTTTAACAAATTCTTATTAAACACCATGCAACACAAATGTTATCGTTTATGTATTTTAATCAGTACCACAATAATTGTAGCACTGACTGATACAAATAGTTTTGACCTTGAACAATTTGCGTGTTATATTAATATATTTAATTGTTAGGGTTCTGTTTGAAACGGAACCCTGTTATAAAGCTTAATACGCTGACTTTTCTTGTATCCTATTATGTCCTACAAAACATTTCATGTGGTTACATCGATTTATGGAAAGTATACCTACCTACAAATTATTTATAGAATAGGTAAAAATATGTTATATTCTTAGGGGACGGTTGCCATTTGTAATAATCATGTTTTTTTAATAACTGCTACGATGGCGTTAGTAGAGTAGTTGATAACAATATTATCATAATAATTATACTTACGGAACCTACTGTTTTGGAATCCCATTGGCCCTTGACTCCTTTTTAATATCCAAATGTAAACAGCTAACGGACATGAAACTCACCCGGCCCAATGTTCTCGTTAATATTTGACAATGAGATAGAAGGTTGACCGCATTTGAGCTCATTTATAAATTGACTGTAATTGCGTTTGATTGACGGACGTAAATTTGCGTTTTAATGATTAATTAATAATAATCCGGTTGTGATACTGATATCTATCTCATTTTCTCATAACGATTTGTCCTATGGAGAAATTAGAATTAAATTTAAAAAACCGGGCGTGTCAGTCCACGCGCAATGTAGGGTTCCGAAGTAGTAAGTTTATCGACTATTTCTCATTCACTATTTATGCTAACATAGCAGTGATAGTTTTCCTTGTAAATTCATCATATAACCTTTTTTTTTTGAGAATTTTTTTCACTTGTCCAACTCCAACCGTTTAGCCAGCAGGAGGGGGGACACTTGACTCTAACCAAAATTAGTACGTTAAAGTCAAATATTTCGCAAACGGACACCTAATTCTAAAAATGGTCTTAGAAGACCCATAATATTTTTGGAAGACTTTTTCAACGATACCCCACACTATAAGGAATGCTACGAATAAAAAAATCATCCTCACGTTACTTGTAGGGGAGGGGAGGTACCCTGAAAAAAATGTTTTTCAATATTTTATTCTAAAATTCTGGAGTTTTAATAAATATGTATATCCATGCCAAATTACACTTGTTTAGCACTAAGGGTCTCGGCGCTTTGCTTCGGACAGACGGACGGACCTCCCTACCGCTGCAGCGCTGATGGCACCGACCGAACAAATAAAGAGATGAAGGCATCGCATCGCAAACACCACGACCCGGGAACAATCATTTATCCGTCTTTGTCACAAATATATTTTGTCCATAGTCTGTTTAAATGTATTTTCTGGGGCACTTCTATCGGTAACTTCCTGCTGAGTTAAAGGATCGCTTTTGTATTGAATGACGTCAAAAACAATATCATTCGTAAACAGATGTATATGAGTTTATTTCATCACCATCTTATGTTCTTTTCGTCTCGAATCGGATCTGATCAGCAAGACAAGTGTTCCGCTCAACTTTCACTCATGGTAAATAATGTAAAATAGCTCCTATGTCAAGGACGTAATGCTCAAATTGTCTTTGAATAATGACCTAATAATCGCTAGTTTTGTAAGCTATTATTCCAATAATAGCAACTCTATAAACGGTAATAATGTTGCAACGCTTGTAATTATCTGATGTGGGTACTTTGCCGGCATCGGATGCAATTTAGCGTAAGCCAAGTAATAGATTGAATATAAACATGAGTAAACTTTGTCTACTGTGTAACATGCATTTTGTCTCCTTCATCCAATGTTAAAATAACAGTGTGCGACTGTGACAGATATATTAAAGTGCTAAGTCTAGACTTTATGGAGGAATGTTTGAGTACTTTGATTAGGTGAAAGTCTTGTTATCGTCTATTGCTTTCTGTCGCGATGGCTTTTAGCATAATTAGTTAAATAGATAGCAAGAACGCGAAATGATATTTACGGGTTTTAAATGTAAATATTCATGTTATGGTTGTCAGACGATCAGAGACGAGATATTACGAATGTTTAAGACGTTGCGTTGTTCGTTTGACGAATTACCGTAAAAACGGGTTACTTTTTACAGGTTTCGGAAGATTTTTGTTGATAACTTTTTTTATAAACCAAAATTTCAGTTTTTTTTTTCTTTTAGTAGTCTTGTAATTATTTATTAGGTAGTCTTTGCAATTAAAATTAATTTGAGCAATTAATTCACAGTCAAAAATCAACAAAAAATAGGTAAAAAAATATAAATCTGTATGCTCGCATACAATACATTCGTATCCAAGATTGGTAGACCCTTTGTTGCACATGCCACAGACCCAGTTTTTGCATGTTATGCAGCATATTTACTGTGGCATGGCGGTAGAATCTAGTCACATGTACAGATGTAACACAGGTTGTCTTTATTGCCCTTTTTTTCCTTATTGCGGGCCAAATTACTCACGGAAACATCTTCATCGGAAGAAGTCTGGCAATTTGCAGACGGTGCAGCAGAAGCTACTTATCTATTAAAGGTTATTACTATAATAATTCAATATTAAAGTTATAATTATTATTTCAGATACCTCCTGCAAAGTTTATAGAATACTCTTGTTATTATCCAAAAAAATTTTAATACCTTTACTTGTTTTGTATACCATTTCTAACCATCGCCTAGGATTGACTGGTAGAGAATATCTATAGTAGAGTCGATTTGCAGCCGATACAAATGTAAACAAAGTATACAAAGATACATGATGTTTTTACATTATTGAGTCTACACAAGGCAAAGGGTTTTTTTTGCATTCAGCCAACACAAACCATTAAAATCGTTTTTTAGGGTTTTTCACCAACTGACATGAATTTGTACACCAAATGCTTTTTATTTAGACAAGTTACTCATTTAGGTATTTGTGAATACTTAAATAAATACATAATTATATCGATCAATATTATAAACTCCGAGTAAATGTGGAAACAAACAAAATTAAATAACACTGTCATCATTCAGACAGTGCAATGAAAATCTTATTTCCAAGAAGCGATTTGAAAGTTTTGAAACCTTTAACAAAATGTACTATTTTGCCATAATGAGTAGTTTGTTTGTAGAATACAAATTCATGTAAGTTGGTGAAAACCTTACAAAACGATTTTAATGGTTTGTTTACATTTGTATCAGCTGCAAATCGACCCTACTAGACGCATTAGGTCCGCCTTTTGTAACTCTTTGAATAAGGTGAATACAATAAAGTAAAATACATTTATTACGTATTATACTAAGTTATCAAGTTTAGACGACCATGATGTCCTGCTAATGACCTTGGCTGAAGAATGGGGACAAAGGGCGATTCGATTCTCTGCCGACAAAAAATTTCATTTATGTGATAAATTAATATTTACTTTCGGGTTTTGATTCTTTGCGATGTCTTAATATGTGTTCATCTTAGGAATCTGATAAGATAAGATTTTAATTTTTCTAAACATTCACATTTAATAATCCACATAATGTATCATACAGATATTATTTTATTATTATTATAATTACCGACGCCCTATTCTAACAGTTATTCTTTTGAACAATGAGTCAAACGTTGAATTGCCACGTTCGATTAACAATTAGAAACGTTTTGCTTATCTGTATTATGTCCCATTATATTATATTCTGTGACATGTGAATTTTCGCACGGTTATGTTTCTTCACTCGTGGACTGTGGTGTATGGAAAACTAATTTTATAACAAAAAAGGTTCTTAATATGCTGACCATTGAGCTTAGCTGACTTACAGGTACCAGACACAGTATTATTTTAGTTATCAAATATTTATGTGGTACATAATATACAGATACTTTTAACTTCATTATGTTATATTAAACCGTTTTCCAGGGATACATAATATAGGTTCTCACTACTAACTTTTTTTAATTACTTTGTTAATTTTTAATTACTTTGTAAGCTAATTTATTTATTCAATAATTTAATGATAGACGATAGTTATCATTCAATAGCCTTTATCATTTTGGAATCAAAATTTTATTTTAAAAAGCTAAATGGATTATCTCTGTCGCAAGCGACAATAGCTAGATGGAACTAATATGTTCTTAGCCTTAATCGAATTTACAGTGTAAACACGCTTTATGTTTGTCTGTGGACCCAATACAGTTGGATCTTTTGTATGGAAAAGGGACAGATTTATCAGTGCCGTGCCGAACGAAATGTTACTATTTCGGAAGATTGAAGCTTTACATCTTTCAGGAGGCCTTTGAAAATAAGAAAGGTCATCCGTTGTGTAAATTGGGGCATAGATATGTTGTAAATTAAGATGGGATTAGATGTTCGAAAATGTGTGCCACAGACATTTTGTTAAGGATATGAAGTAGGTTAAAACATACAATATTTTAAATAGTTAACGATAACGATTTAAATAGTTATATATCAAATCCGTTCAGCTGCTTATGCGTGATTGAGTAACAAACATAAACTTTCTCATAATAATATTAGTACGATAATTTCCTCTTAAGAATAGGTCCGTACATTAGATAATCGGTTGATGAGCTGTAAATTCACTGGTCACGTCACAATAGAACGCTTTCCACTTTTCGAGGGTATTGTGTTTCTAAGTGAGAGTGTCATTTTCTATAGGAAGTTGGCGAGTGAATGAGTGGAATTACGCCCTCAGGACCGTGATTGATTGCCCCGCACACTGGCTCGTGGCTCGTGCAACTACTTGATGTGTTTAGGAGTCAGCGGGCTATAATAATACTTTGCTGTATAAGTGTATACTGCGAGGAATTTGAATGAATTACCACGGTACTATAATAATAAAAGCAGCAACTAGGTATCCAAACCTTAGGTACGTTAAGCCAAAATCTCATCGTCATTCCTGATGTCCTAGTACAAATTCATTGAAGTCTTTGTTAAATTATAGAAATTACATTAGTATATCTTTAGTAGTATGAACTATTAACTTTTTAACACATATAAAAAAGCTTGCGTTGCCACTTCCCCCATAGACAGTGGACGATTTCTCCCATTTCCCTCCTTTCGCAAGCCGCGTTAAGGAACTTCGTTCATATTAAAGAAATTCGTTCTAAAAAGGTACAGTCTTATTTTGACTTTCCCTATTTAATTAACCCCCGACGAAAAAAGTGGATCTACATATATATATATATATATATATATATATATATATATATATATATATATATATATGCCACAGACAGACAGACATACATATATATATATATATATATATGTCTGTCTGTGGCATCGTAGCATGAACCGATTTGGATCTAATTTTTTTGTTTGAAAGGTGACTTAATCGACTGTTCTTAGCTATGTTTAGTATAAATAAAACTATCGGTTTTTTATTTTATTTTAAATTAAAATTATTATAGGTTTATTTTTATTCCTATTCCTAATTGCTATGGAAAGGCCGGTAATTTGCCTGAGGTAGTTTCTTTTGAAATCATAACGCTGATGGTACATTATCATGTAGTGCATGAAACACCTAATTATGAATCCCCTACACGTACATGCAGAGATTAGTATCATTACCTTTGTATAGCGATAAACACATTGTTATTAGATTTTATCTTTTTTATTATTTCGTTACTACGATCAAGATTCTGTTGTCTTACTTTAGGAACAAGAACAAAAGAACGCACAATAGGGATGTTGACACTAGAAATGAAACGGAAAGTGGTTGGCCGGATACCGGATTGGTATGAAGGGATTTTTGCTGCTTTATGACTCAAGTAAATTTTTTTACATGTTGCTGTATTGTTAGCCAAATGAAATTTTCAGGGATTATTTCCTATCCTAAAAACTACTACAATTCATGTATATATGCTATAAACTTAACATTAATTTTCAGAGGCTGTAGAAAAAATATTTCTAAAACTACTACATGAATTGTAGTAGTTTTTAGGATAGTTTGTGGAGAAAAATTACCAGTGACGTCCCTAACCGATATTCAATACTGGCCGTTTAATGAAGCTGTTGAATTTGCTTTTAAAATACGAACAATGACGTCAATATTGATACAATAGGAAATTTAGAAATTTTTAGGAAATTAAAACTTAACATTAATTTTAAGAGGCTGTAGAAAAAATATTTCACTGGTAATTTTTCTCCACAAACTATCTTAAAAACTACTATAATTCATGTAAAATTACCAGTGAAATATTTTTTCTACAGCCTCTGAAAATTAATGTTAAGTTTTAATTTCCTAAAAATTTCTAAATTTCCTATTGTTTCAATATTGACGTCATTGTTCGTATTTTAAAAGCAAACTCAACAAACTTCATTAAACGGCTAGTATTGAATATCGGTTAGTGACGTCACGTGACGTTTTTGGTAGGAATTTTGATATTGATTTCTGTGTATCAATTTTTGTTTTTAAATGGAATATTTTTATTTTAATAATATTTTTTTCGTGAACATTAAGGTCCCATCCATAAAATAAAATTGAATTCTCAAATTACTCAACATCCCTATTAGACTAGAAATAGATTTACGAGCAGATAGACCATGTAGCAAATGGTCACCGCCGTCGCACAACGTTAATGCATTTTACGGTTTATATTAGAAACTGGGTGGTAGGTAATTTCGCACGTTATAAACGTTACGGTTTGTGAGTTCCGTTGAATCTAGCCGATTAAGCTTATTGAGATAAAGCGACGGACAACAGAGATCAAAATATTATTTTAGGTCGATGCAGACGGGACGAGGACGGGACGTCGACGAGACATAAATATACGTGGATTCCCCGTTCCCGTCCCGTGTGTGCCTCCGTGGCGTATGCACTATCGATTGCATTTTCTATGAAACGATGTTTCCAAAACTTCACGTTCCGTCCCGTCCCCGTCCCCGTCCCGTCTATGTTACGTATGCATCGACTTTAAGTCATCCATTGGTTTGGTGAAGCAACTTTTTTGAAACACAAAAATTTATTAAAAACTAAGTATTCAAAAATGCACACGCGAGTCACGCAACATATCACGCATGTAGTGACCCTATCATTGATTTCAACTCAATTTTCTATTTGCACTTCATCTTCACTCAGTTCACCATCATCAACATCAAAACATCTTCACAAAATTTCGCTTTTATAATATTACTAGCTGCCTGGACAGACTTCGTTCTGTCAAAAGTTTTTATTTTTATTTTGAGATGTAAGCTATCCTATCTTTCAAGTTGGATCAAACTGCACATGGTGTGCAAATTTGATTAAAATCGGTTAAATAGCTTAGGAGTCCATCGCGGACAAACAACGTGACACGTAATTTATTAAGATTAGGATAGAGGATTTGTTGGATAAAAAATTTAGAACTATCATAACCATCTTGGACTTCATCGCCACTTACCATCACGTGGGATCGTTGTCAATCATTATTTTATCTATACTTCTATACTAATATACATATAAAGAGGAAAGATTTGATTTTTTGTTTGCATTGAATAGGCTCCGAAACTACTGAACCGATTTCAAAAATTCTTTCACTGTTGGGAAGCTACACTATCCCCGAGTAACATAGGCTATATTATATTTTCAAAATTAGGGATCCTTAACAAAAGTCCAATAATGTAACCCAAGGTGTAAAAAAATAAGAAAACCGAAGCAAAGCGAGGGCGGTTACTCGTATTATATAAAGAGGATAGATTTGATTTTTTGTTTGCATTGAATAGGCTCCGAAACAACTGAACCGATTTGAAAAATTCTTTCACTGTTGGGAAGCTACACTATCCCCGAGTAACATAGGCTATACGAGTATTATATTTTCAAAAAAATTTGGGTTCCTTAATAAAACTCCAATAATGTAACCCAAGGTGTAAAAAATAAGAAAACCGAAGCAAAGCGAGGGCGGTTACTCTTATGTAAATAAAAATAAAAGTTTGTTACAAAACTTTTTTAACGCTGTATCGAGAACGTAATACACGTTATCCGTGCGAGAGTGATCGTTACTTCCCACTTTGTTGGGCTACGGTTGCAAATCTTGTTTGGCTCAACTTTTTAAGTAATATTTTAACGTTTACGTCGTTTAGTGGAGTTCAGCGAACATTTTGGCGTTCACCGGAGCGTGACGCGACTCGGCTCGCTGTACGCTATGTGAATGTCGCTGTAGATTTTTTCGCATATTACTGCCCAGTCTAGCTAAAAATAACATCTGAACTACTTTATTTGGTCTCGTTATTTAATTTTATGCTTGGATAAAATTATCTTTACACGTAGAAGCGAAATGTGTTTTAGAGTTTTGAGTTCAGTCCTGTATGGTCTACGGGATTCTTTTTTGCAGTTACTGGGAGAGGTATGGTTTAAAAATTATTGCTTTTTTAATAGTTCTTGTTGTGAATGTGGGTCGTATTTATTAGTCTCGTTCTAGAGGGTAATAGCCAGGATGTTATAAAGTAAATTCTAAGAAATACTACCCGTTAAATGTAAACGTATAAAAGTATAAAGTTTGGTACAATTTCGTGGCATATTTTGTATAATAGACTGTTTCTAAAAAACAGTAGATTCTCCCATACATTTCAAAGAGCATGATGGCCAGTTACCAAATCTACGTGGAAGACAGAGACAAAAATATTATTTTTTGTCCCCGTCACCGTGGCCATATTAGCTTGCATGTCAGCTTTGGTCGGTATTTTAGTATTGCTTAATAACGCTATCTACTTAAGTAGCTCTGTGTCGTTAAAGCGGTTAGTTGCTCCCAATAATACTATCGTAGTATTATTTCACGCTAATAGATGTCAAAAAGAGTCAGTAGATGTCAGAGAGAGGAAGAGAGATATTGTAGCAGTTTTTCGTTGCCTGACAACACGGATAAAACGATATTTTCTAAAAATGAATCCTAGCTAGATCGATTTACCCCCTGCATACAAAATTTCATTAAAATCGTAGACGCTGTTTTCGAGATTCCGAGAATATATATATTTATAATATATAGGTACAAGAATTGCTCGTTTAAAAGTATGAGATATATTATATACTAGCTGTTGCCCGCAGCTTCGCATGCGGAAATTATGCTTATCATATTTGTACCCCTTGCAGAAGAAAATTTAAAAACAGATTAATTTATATTGAAGTAGGTACTTTTATTTAGGAATTTATATACTGAAACGTACGATAATCACAAAGCATTTCTCCGGGAATGAATTTTGAAAAATAAACAACATTAGATAACATTAGTTTTTTCTTTTTCATGAAAAATTTTGAAAAACTCGAAAACATGTACTTCATCAATTAAATGAGGAATGTTTGTTGCAAATTTAAAGCAAATCGTTGATATTTCAAAATATTCCATACTAAGTTTCATCTTGTTTCCGGTGAAAACTTTTAATTTTATCGGGACGAAAAGTTTTTTAAAACGTGATCCAAAGTATGAGGAACAACATAACTAATTTCCTTCGAAATCAGTTCAAGGGTTTTCATGTAATGCGCGAACATACAAACAGACAATAATTTTAAAAACAAAATTTTTGGTGTTCTAACACGTTATTGAAGTGCCCCTAACCGAAATTTTGAAAAATATTTAATGTACAGAAAAACTGGCTCTTGAGTTTCATTAAAAAAAAAAAACAAAAAGGTTCCGTTAATTCCATCCATCCAGGAGTTACATATCTTGTCTCCAAGTAACACCACCAGATCCTAAACGGATCAATGATGAACTGGTTTTACAATGTCAACATGAACAGTACAAATATCTTTAAAAACGGTTCTGTTGTTTCCATCCGGGCACTTACACTCCCTCTCCCTCTCCCGCTCCCATTCCCTCTCCCACTCAAACTCTCTCTCTCTCTCTTTCCCTCTCTCTCTCCCGCTCCCTGTCCCTTTCCTTCGCCCGTTCACGGTCCCTCTCCCGCTTCCAGTTCCTCTCTCGCACTCAGTCCCTCTCCCGCTTTCTGTCCCGCTCCCTCTCCCGCTCCCCGGCCCTCTCCCTCTTCCTGTCCCTCTCCCTCTCTCTCCCTCTCCCGCTACCTATTCCTCTCCCGTTCCCGGTCCCTCTCTCGCTTCCTGTCCCTCTCCTCTCCCCCTACCGTCCGTAAAGTCCTCTACACAATTGTTTTATTTCTCACTATAAGCTTATATATTAATTTTCATATTTCTGAGTTTGAAAATGACAAAGTTCTGGAAAAACTTGCAACCTCTTTATTAACCTCTTAGGGGATGAAATTCCAAAAAAACCTGTTACAGTTAATTTTTGATTTATTTTCACATTTTTGAGTTCGATATTGACGAAGTTTCGTACAAACTTACATCCCCTGGTTTTGCCCCTAAGTGGATGAATTTCTAAAAAAACCTGTTACAATTAATTTTTGTTTCTAATTATAAGTTAACATATACATTTGAATAACCTTTAAATTTTGTTTCTAATTTTGCACTAATATATAAATTTTCATGTTTTTAACTTCAAAAATGACGAAGTTGCGTACTAAGTTCCATTGAAGAAATTAACCCTTTAAGGGATGATTTTCCAAAAAAATGAGTTGAAGTTAACTTTTGTTTATTACTATAAACATACATAAAAAAATCATACTTATAACTCTAAAACTGACGAAGCTGATTTATATGTAAAAGAATTCCAACCCCTATTTTTAGGGGATGAATTTCGAAAAAACAGTGATACAGTTATTTTTTGTGTCTAACTATAAGCTTATATACAAATTTTCACCCTTCTAACTTCAAAACTGACGAAGTTCCCATACAAATTTGAACAACCTTATTCAACCCTTTAGGGGTTGTTATCCAAAAAAACACATAACTTTTAAATTTTGTTTCTAATCTTGAACTAATATATAAATTTTCATGTTTTTAACTTCAAAAATGACGAAGTTGCGTACTAAGTTAAATTGAAGAAATTAACTCTTTAAGGGATGATTTTCCAAAAAAATGTGTTAAAGTTAACTTTTGTTTATTAATATAAACCTACATAAAAAATTTTGAATTTATAAATCTAAAACTGACAAAGTTGGTTTGTATGAAAGTGACTTCTAATCCGTATTTTTACCCCTTAGGGGATGAATTTCCAAAAATCCGTTCTTAGTGGACGTCTCCTTAGCATAAACTATCTCCCTGCCAAATTTCATCTTAATCGGTTTGGCAGTTTCTGAGATTTTTTGTTTAATCAGCGGTGTGTCGCTTTTCAATTTTATATATATTATATATTATTTTTCACAAGTGCAAAGTGTCAGTTGTGACAAACAATGAAGAGTGAGATGACTGTTTAGAGATTTAAAGTTTCAGTTTCATTTTGAAGCAGAAAATCGTAAATTTAAGTACTATATAAGTTTAAGTACCATGGTGGGTAGCAGTGTTCTGGGCTGCTTCTTAAATTTTGTTACATTTCTTTTAAAATAACCTCAAAAGAAACGTAAATTCTCTGTCTCATGTGTGGCCACGCCGTGGCTGAATCTATAGGCACTAACTACATCTATGTATGTTTTCTATACAGTAGTCATCTTGTTCTTGAGCAAAAATCTTTCCAAAATTATTTAAATATTGTCCTATATACATTGGAATTTATCCGGCTTTGCCGAAGCAAATAAAGGCTATTAGGATAGGGGTTGGCTTAACACATCACAATTGTTTCGATATTCAGTAGTTTATTTGATGACTAGAAATTTAATAATTTACCTTTCTAAGTGTATCTCGGCCCCATAAACTTGAGATAATTGGACCCAATTGAGTAGACTTCTAAGATACCGATTTAAACATGGGCTTTAGTGAGAATTGGGGGCCTTCATAAATACTGTAGCCGAATATATATAAAGGGAGAGGTTATATTTATGTGGTTGTTATTTTATCATGTGAATGGTATGTTTGTAAGGTTCATCTAAAGGATTCAAAGCCCTGTATAAGCTATAAACAAAATTATATACTAAAAATAACATTAGTTTGAATACTATTAATTAACAAGTATATTTGATTAATTTTATTAACATTACTAAACATTACTTCTTTGTAAACGCTATGGAGAAGATATGGCACAAGGTTCTCCGTTTGGAATTATATGCTAATCACAAATCACTGGCTTCCCTTAATATGAGACAGGTGTTCGAGCTCCTGGCAGTTTGTTTCTAATGAAATATAAATCGACGTCATGTCATTGATGACTTTTCTATAATAAGAATTCTCTTCACATTTTTTATGTAATGGCGTCTACCACAAATAAATATTATTACAAGTTTAAGTAATTTTCTTTGGAATAATTAAGTGCCTAAGCAAACCCACCTCTTCGCAACATGGTCCTTCGAGCCGGATCTGGATATTTATACAATCATAAAGGATTACCGGATTTTGAAGAATTTAAAATCAAGAAGAGGAGCGGAGTGTATGAGCTAAGAGGAGCTAAGCCGACTTGATTTGCGTTGAAACAAGGAAGCTGGTTATAGGTTTTACTAATAATAAGCACCCAACACTCATTCAGGTATATTTAGTGCTAATCCAAAAATAAATGGTTAGTAGTACAATTGTAATTCTTTAAAGTGAATTAACTTGAAACACAGATAAAGCATTATTTTCATTTAATAAGTACATTCATTAATGTGATTGTTTTTGAAACAATTATACTAATTGTTATCTTGAATGGGCAAAAAGTAAAACTTGTAGGGTAACTAAAATTGTAAAATTCTATTTAATTTCATTAAAATATTTTATTAGGCACTTACTTAATTAACGTATTATATGTATGAATATTTCCTAAGAAATATTGTGAATATTACTTAACTTGTTTATTGTTTAATTACATATTTTTACAATAGTGTATGCATTCCAGGTCGTCTTCCCTCGTCTTCCCAATGGCCACTAAAGATAAGGAGTTAGTTAAAAAACGAGCAAGTTTTAAAGGCCGGTTGACTGTATTTTCCAAGTACATCGATGCACTTGGTGCGGAAACCTTGAGTGATCAGGATGCCGCAGAATTACAGTTGCGTGTTGGTAAGATGGAGTCATTGTACGACCAATATGATGAGGTGCAGTTACTATTGGAATGTTCTGTGGAAGACGCCAGTCCACAGTATATCGAACGTTCAGAATTTGAGGCATTATACTATAAGTCACTAGCTAAAGCTCAAAACTTGTTATTAATATATAATGGTAATGTAGATAAGTCTGTAAATGACGATAAGATTTCGCATGTAGGTAATCATAAGCTCGTTAAGTTACCTACAATTAATTTACCCAAATTCAGCGGATCATATCACAATTACCTTGAGTTTAGAGACAGCTTTGTGAGCCTCATTCATTCGAATAATGATATCGATGATATCAATAAATTCCATTATTTACGTGCGTGTCTGGAAGGAGCTGCTGCGGTGGTAATCCAATCAGTTGAGTTCTCTGCTAAAAACTACGCTGTCGCGTGGGAACTTTTGTGCGACAGGTACGATATTTTGTGCGACAGGTACGATAATAAGCGTCTACTCGTACAGAATCATGTGTCTGCTATATTTAATATGGAAACAGTTACAAAAGAATCATCTCTTACTTTAAAACATTTAATGGATAATGTTACTAAGAATTTGCGAGCACTAGAGTCATTAGGTGAAGCTGTCTCAAATTGGGATACGTTGTTAATCTATATCGTAAGTCATAAGTTAGATCAAAAAACCTATCGTGAATCGGAGCAGTATAAAGGTCGAATAAGTAAAAATACTTCCATAACGTTTAGTAATTTTATGCAATTTATGCGTAATCACGCGGACTTACTTGAAACATTGGAAACATCTCGTAATATAGATACAACATACAGGTCTAGTTCTAAAATAATAAAATCTATGATCACAATTCCCCGTTCTAGTACAAACTCACCTAATAAGTGTTGTTTAAAATGTAATGGTGATCATAGATTGATTAATTGTCCGCAGTTCCTGGCTTTAAGTAACGATGCTCGATTACAATTACTGCCAGCATATAAGATTTGTTTTAACTGTTTTCAACGCAGTCACTTCGCTAACCACTGCAAAAAGCCTGGGTGTAAATTATGTAAACGAAAGCACAACACCCTTATTCATGTAGCTAGGCCTAGCCAGACAGGAAACATTCAGAATGAACGTTCGAGCAGTGGTGTATGTGATATTGAGTCTTCGTCTTCCCTTCCAAAGCAAGACTCAAATAATGTCGCTTTGTCGGCAAACTTATCACCTTCATATAATATTAAGCAAGGTGAAGTGTTGTTGTCAACTGCTTTAGTAAAATTGTGTGACAACAATAATCGCGAACATGTTGTTCGCGCAGTACTCGATAGCGGGAGTACATCATGTCTTATTACTGAACGGCTATGCCAACGGTTAAATTTGGTTACCAGACAGATAGATAAATCAATTTTAGGTATAAATAGCGTGGTTTCCCACGTAGGTAAGACGTGTCGTGTCAACATGAAATCCCTTGATGATGGATTTTCTACTGACCTTCATTGTTTCGTTTTACCATTGATTACTAATAATGTACCGTGTCGTGAAATTGGTTTATCTCATCTTAATATTCCATCTGATATTTGCTTAGCTGATCCTACATTTTATAAGCCTGGTGATGTTGATATCTTAATAGGCGCTGATCTCTTTTGGGATCTGTTAGGGTCACAAATAATTAAGCTAGGTAAAGGTACTCCTGTACTTTGTAAAACTAAACTAGGGTGGATAATATCTGGACCGGTCGTAAGCAATTATATTGCATTATTATCTAACGGCATTAAATCTAATTTAGCTAAGATTCGTTCTGATGAAGACAATGATATTAATATTATTTGTAAAGGTTTAACATATGAACTTGCATCAGCTAAGATGCCATTGAGGAAATGGAAATTAAAGGTACCTCAAGTTGTGCATGAAGCCTTTCAAACATCAATTAATTTAAATATTGGATCTCAGGAGTCCAGCAAGCTCTTAGGTCTTGACTGGCGTGCAGATTCGGATGAATTCTGCTTTCCAATTAGTGATGTTATTCCTCAAGGCAACACAAAGCGTGAACGATTTTATTGATTTCTGTCATTTCTCTAATTATTTACGATTGATTCGTTTTATAGCTTATGTTATTTATGATTTTTATTAGGGTTTGTAGTAAGCATCCTATGATTATACAGTCCAATCATCTATTTTATAAAATTAATTTTTGATTATGAACATAAAATACTTATGCATGCTGGTCCACAATTGTTGTTGGCTTCAATAAGAGGATCTTATTGGCCCATAGGAGGTCGTTATTTGGCCAGAGCTACGTACCACAATTAGTGTGTGCGATGAAGACGTATGTCAGCTAAAATCGTAACTCCATTGATGGGGAACTTACCGCAGCAGCGTCTTCTTTCAGGTAGTCATATTTATGAAACAGTTGGAGATAATTACGCGGGTCTGATTATGTGTGCCAGTCGTCAAGGTCGCGGTTGTAGATTAATTAAAGGTTATATAGCGATTTTTGTCTGCTTTGCAACCAAAGCCATTCATTTTAAGCTTGTAGGTGACTTGAAGAGCAATCATTACTTTACTTGCTTTATGGCGATTTATCTCTCGTAGAGGTAAACCTAAACACATAATATATTATATTCCGACAACTGCACTTCATTTGTTGGTGCGTACAATGACTTATCAAAATTTCTCAAATCAAATGGTCATTCTTTATGCAGTGATCTGGCCAACGACAACATTAACTTCAATTTTATACCAGTTTATTCTTCGTTTTTTTTTGGCGATCTTTGGGAAGCCGGGGTGAAATCAACAAAATTTCACTTGCAACGAGTGTTGGGAAATTGTAATTTAAGATTTGAAGAGCTCTATACCACACTCACGCAAATCGAAGCCATCCTGAATTCCAGACCGTTATCTCCACTTTCATCAGATCCAGCAGATTATTCACCGTTAACGCCAGGACATTTTTTAATCGGCCGACCACTTACATCTTTACCTCAGCCCGACTATAACGATCAGCCAACTACTCGTCTGAAAAGGTATCAACGTATTGAGCAATTGCATCAACACTTTTGGGCTAGATGGAGCAAAGAGTACGTTGCTGAACTACAGCAGAGAAGCAAATGGCGTTCCTGTAAGGACGGCCTGAAAATGGATTCGTTGGTGGTGGTAAAAGAAGACGGTCTCCCACCCCTTAAGTGGCGATTAGGCGTGTTGTTGCTGTCCATCCTGGAACTGACAGCATTGTCCGTGTTGCTGATATCAAGACGGCTGCCGGAACGATTCGGAGGTCTTTCAATAAGATATGCCCGTTGCTCCCTTCTTAATCTTCTGGTTGAAAGTCCAGCTTTCAACGCCCGGGGGTATGTTCGAGCTCCTGGCAGTTTGTTTCTAATGAAATATAAATCGACGTCATGTCATTGATGACTTTTCTATAATAAGAATTCTCTTCACATTTTTCATGTAATGGCGTCTACCACAAATAAATATTATTACAAGTTTAAGTAATTTTCTTTGGAATAATTAAGTGCCTAAGCAAACCCACCTCTTCGCAACAACAGGTGACGTGTCATTATGTTCACTTATACTCTTTACACTACGCATTACAGATGATAAATTAGAACCGGATGATTCAATAATTCTCTAAATGCCGATTGAGCTTCTCATTTAAATGTATATCCTACACACCTGTTATTTTATTATTATAATTTCCAGTGTATAAATGATTTTACTGTGTATTTTATTATTGAACTAGCCCTTGTCCACGTCTTGAAGTTGTCTAATAATGAATGAAGCGTTCGTAATGTTCTCTCGACACCTTCATATCATCACTCTGTCAGTACTGTTTATTAAATTATTTTAACAAGCCCTCATGGCCCCGCTTCGCTTGTTTGTGAGTAGTGTGAATCATCATTTTAACAAAACAAATATATCTGGAGCGAATATCAGTCGATCAAGTCATTCGAAGTTACTAGATCAGAAACGGATGCACTAGTGATCAAAATCGATTATTATAAAACACAAAAAATGTTTGTGCCAATGTCCTTTATAAACTTTGAAACCATCCAACCGATGTGCTTTCAACTGGTTTCATTTGAAAGGCGCAGATGGTTTGAGACCACTACAACAATACATTAGGCACATTCGGTCCAATCATGAACTCGATTTTCGATTTTTCCCACTCAAATTTTTTCCCCATTTGAATTTTATTTTTTATTTTAGCGTAGCACACGCCGGACTAGTCAAAAGTACCCGATAATTTTGACCCTATTGATAGTATGCATTGAATAAGAGCAATAGACAATCGTAAGGTATAGGACAATTATGCATCTGATAAAGTTATAATATTTTACAAATGAAATCAGGTATTTTGATATAACAGACCCATAATGTACATTTGGTACGACAAAATACGACCATTGCTGTGACACCTCGTAATGGTCAACTGAATGAATACATACCTAATACAGTCGGTGGGTTGGTTCTATGACCGAGTTCGACTTAACTCACCTTTGGCACTTGGAATTTTAATTAATGTAGGTTTTATATTAAGTGTGTACAGTTTGATAATATAAAAACTACCACGCGTTTATCATTGATTTTGTTTATTTTTATACTAGCTGACCCGGCGAACTTAGCATCGCCTAACAAACTATTTTTTCTGAAGTAAAAGTAGCCTAAGTTACTGCCAGTGAAAGTCCCTTCAAAATCGGTCCAGCCATTTCAGATATTAGCCGGAACAAACAAACAGACAGATAGACAGATAGACAGAGAGACAAAAATTGTGAAAAATGTTGTTTTGGTATATTTACCGTGTATACATCCAAATGCACTTAGTAAAAAGCGGTTATTTTAATATTACAAACAGACACTCCAATTTTATTTATTTGTATAGATGTATAGATAGTTATTCGAAAAACAATTAAACCTGATTGTAAATAGTCACTATAGCCATCGGTAACACGGGCATCACCGTCGCGTTGCCAATCGAAAGAAAGCGGATTATCTCGTGCGACCACTCGCTACTATGGTTGCATTGTAGCTTGTACTTATACCAAAGTAGGGATCTACATGCTACATAGAAAGATATACCTATCTCCTAGTTGATTTAATATGTGTGATATATCACCGTAGTTCATACGAACGAAGTCACGGGCCGTGGCTAGCACAACATAATTACGCGATTAACCCATAAATCTCCGCTCATGACACTTGGAATACATTACGCGTTCGGTACTTGGACTGCGATGTGCGTATATCATGCGGCTTTGTTCGCGAGTTGTTTATATACCTATTAATATTTTGGTATTATAATACGAGGTGGTGCTTGACCATCACCATACCTGCATCTTGATTATCTTTGAGGTTCAAAGTCTTATGCTACTGTTGCGAAAGCTCTAGGTTTATGGTGATGCTAATAATCTTAAAAAAAATGGTTGTCTGTAAAGTCGGTTTACGGACGGTAGTTTAACGTGACGACGTCATGACAAAGCTCCGCTCCGCTCCGCCCCGCTCCGCTCCGCCCCGCCCCGCTCTGCTCCACTCAACTACGATCGCCTACGGCATCGGCTACGATACGCCGATCGTAGCCAATCGTGCCTCTCTCTCGCTTTTGCCGCTCTCTCGCTCGCGGAACGCTACATTTTTTCGTGCATGCGCCCGGCGTTCATACGTTAGCTCGTCAAAATACGCAAGGTGTTGAAACCATTTATTAAAATGTTAACCTCATTGCTTTTCAATCAGTGTTTTTATTTCTTATTTACCTTATAGATAAATTTTAACCTTCCTAATGAATTACTATTATGTAGGAAAAAAATCCATAGAATTTGGAATAATCGCGTTCAAAAAATAGACTACAACTGACACACTACACACTACACACTTTGACACTGTAGTAACTAATTCCTATACACGTCTGCTTCGATTATTCGAAAAACTAGACCAGCCCGTGCTAAGCCTAAACTAAGTCTATAACTGCATATTTCTTAAATATCGGCTTTACCAATAAATCACCAAGTGTTGGTCGCTATTCGTCAGTATTAGGGCCTTACACCGCGCATACATCATCGGGCTTTGTTCGCGGATCATCCGCGCGTGAAATACGCCTACATCTCAATCAGTGGAGATTGATGCCGTCATATCGATACCATAAACAATATATTTTTGGACACGAAAAACAATCAATTAATAAAATGTTTATTTGTCACAGGTTTTGTGTGTTTCCATTTAGGCATGTGTATATTTTCGTATGATAAATTCGCAACATTTTTATATCTTAAGCCTCAAATTGAGACTTGGGAAATGCTTTATTTCTAATAGTCAAATATAGCATATAATTAGTTTTGAGAAATATTTAAACATTATTTTGACGATTTTTTTGGCAAAATCTCATTAAAACTATCATCATCTTGTGAAAATGTAAGAGAATGATCTCTTACCTACACTTATCCAGAATACGTCCGAAAATTAACTTAGTTATTGTAGTGCTAGTCTTTTGCTTTAAGATTTTAAATGCATTTAACGAATGTATGTATGTATAATATACATAAACGAAAAATTTACAACTACAGTTTTAATCCCCAAGAGAATTCTTATACGCAGCTGGCACTAATGGTTGTTGTTAGGTAGATTAAGCTTTCTTATTCGATAGAATAATTGTAAATTTACTCCAGTAAATTAACAATAAAATGGATTATGTTTCTCCAATTTCAATCAAATATTATCAGCGAGGTGTCAGGCTCCGAGCACAATCATCTCTGTCATAAACTCGTCTCGGTGGATTGGTTTCCATCGCGGAAATTGACCAAATCAAACGTCGTATAGCAAATAATTTTTAGAAAGACGAAAACATACCTTCTCGTGAGATGGAGACACAATGTTTTTCTTTTTTTTTCCACGTCTTTAAGCCAGTGTCTTGATTAGTTATACATTGTACCTTTTATCGATCCAACTTCGAGTGAAGAAAATAATTGTTCCAAATCCGAATAAAAAACGACTCGTCGCGTTTCGGCTGATAGCTTGAGAGCCAGTTCTTTCCTTCCATTCTTTTTTGGCCAGCAATATAGCAGCGTTACCTAATGTGTTACTGATGTTCATGGGCAACGGTGAACTCTTTAACACCATGTAGCTCATTTTCTCGTTTGTCGTTTAGCTATATAAAAAATGAAAAGTCCTTATTTACTGTTATTACCAACACGGTGAAGCACTTCACAACCATAATTTAATTGTGTGTAATTACGCCAATTAAAATTATTGAAGCCATGAATATTATTCCTTAATAATAACCAACGTTTGTTGAAATCCATTATCAAAAATAAATTGAATAAGTGCTTATGTTGATTAAAGATACGTCTTAAGATGATGAAAGATGAACGAAAAAGACAACTGAAAGAAATATATGCACGGTCTATTTTAATTAAGTGTAAAAGAACTTTAAAGGTTATCAATATTAGCCCTAGTAAGGACCTGAGCTACGGGGTCGTAATATCATTATCTACTTAAATGGTACGAAGAATCCCTTTAAAGTTAGAAACTTTTTATTAGATGTAGAGATTGCTAATTTGTTCTATTACAAGAACTAGTCTTCTATTAAGTGGCTTACGTTTGTATTTAAACACAGGCAAAAGCTACGATTTAATAGAACACTTTTGAACTTCAATAACATAATTTGAACATTCAAACTATGACTAAATCGTAATTGTGTAGAGTGCTTGTAGCGGGCCTCTTATTATGCATCTAATTCGTGTCTTGACCTTGCTCTTTCAAGGGCAATCATTTAACTTGATTGCTAAAACGATTAGCATCGAATTAGCAAGTGTGTGAACTATTTGGTAACCATTGTTGTCTATGTAATCGTAATTGGTCAAATGGTCGGGTGTGGAAACTTTGATGCATGCAAAAACCAGTCCTGTATGATCCGAGGGATTACGAGGTGGCTAAATTGTTTCCCAATATCAGACTGTGGGAATTTTAAGTGAGATCGCCTTAAATTTCATTTGATTATTCTAACTTTCTTGTTTGATCTTGTGGCACAAATACTTGTGTAATTCTGTACGAACTCGTAGACACTTTTCACGGAAACGATTTGATTCCATACTGAACCTTGACTGAGAATGGTCCACACTTATTTTTCGTGTCCGGGATCGGTGTAGATGTGTGATCGGTGTAATTGCTTATCCTCAGTGAAACACATGCAAGCACATTCATTATAGTACCTACATTGTCTAACTATTGGATGTCTACTGATGAGATCCCAGCAATACTACCTATCAGACTCTCAAAATGAGTAATTATGGGTACTCTGACTATTCTGTTTGTTTACTGAAACCTGTTTACAAAGCAAGCAATAATCAGTTACGATTTTAAATATGAAAGCAAATTTTGTGGATTGCACAGTCCGTGGTGGATTGCTGATTATTCAAATCTCTATAATCATTTAATATTCAAATTTCGATTCAGCGCAAACCGCTAATGCTACGCTTGATAACGTTTACGTGGCTTGTAATTTTATCAGGACGCCTTCAGACAATACGCCTTTATATCCTGTGATAAATGGGGCCCAGGAATTTGCCGATCAGGATTCAAACTAAAGTCATTTGAATTTTGATCAAGATCATCATGTACAGTATTTGTGTTTTATGATTTGAGGAGATATATATATACGTACCACACGTAAAACTATTTTATGTTATTCATCTATTTCCAATCTTTTATATAGTGTATTGTAGTAAAGAAATTAATTTACTGTTACAAAACACAATAGTGACATTTAATATATCGTCATGGTCCTACCAATTCGTTCTTTGTAGAAAGTTTCTTACTTCATATTACTTGAACTGCGAGATTTTTTTCTATATATGTAAATTCTAGATTTAAAGTACTTAAGTATTCGTGGAATTCTATCCGGCAATATTTTATTCAAACGCACAAGCTCAACCCGAGAAAAATATCACACCTAAGTTCTGGCTACTCAGAATATTCTAGGCGTCTGAATAATGTCTAGTTTTTCGTAAAGAAGGTATCTTGCACACATTGTGCTTCGCAACAGGCATTTTTATATTCTGAAAAGAGTATCGCTTTATTCCCCGGTCTTAAATGAACACAAAACCGTCTCACATCCGTCTAGTGCGAGTTACTGGCAACAGTGATATGAATAAGGAATGCAGTGATGGAATTTATGACCCACATCGGAACGCTGAAGATCGTGAAAATGATTGTGCTATCAAACATATTCCGCGGGAATCATCCGCAACAATCGATGAGGACGCAGGAAATAAGTGATCTGACGGATAAAAGTGTAAAGAGAAAAGAAACAGTTTTGATAACGCAAAGTTCGTTGCGCTTGAAACAACGAACAAAAACGCATGACAATGTTACCGCGCGACACAGTATGAACAGCTCAATAAAAACTGTAGGTAGTGAAAAGCGACTGTCAAATAGTGTAGACGCAATTGTCGCTCACAACGATACTAAACGTAAAGTGATATGCAGTGCCAAAGGATTATTAGAAACTAATTTGGACGATCTTTTTAATGATATACACAAGCTTGACGGCTGGGCTGTCGAACCAAAGAATTTAGGGGCAAGTGAACCAGCTTTAACGTCCAAGAAGGATAATGCTAGCAAGACAAAGATGCGTGAATCTCTCATGTCAGTGGATGACAGTGAAGGAGATACAGCTACGGACAGTGATTCCATGGATGAAGTGGTTCGGGAAAGGAAGAAGTGTATGGGAGCGCGACGTTTCGGCCACTTGCTACGGAGAGTTATATCTAGAAATGGTAAGTTTTTATTGATACCTGTAATGCCTTAGTAATTTAAAATTGTGGGTATATCTAATTAGACCAAGGTACGCGTTATCACTTTAATTTTAACGTTCCCTGTCAAATAGAAAGATAAATAGAAATAATGAGAAAGGAAAAATAGAAGTAATGAGAAAGAACTCATAAGTTTGTCTTATTTAAAAAAGTATTTACACATAATTTTAATGTAGTACTAGATATATTATGTGTTTTTGATGCCTAACCTAACCACCGCACGGGTATTATATGTTTCTGAAAAAAAAAAATTTTCATAACCATCACAAAAGCTTATTTGTGCCCCGTCGAACCCGGGACCCCTTGCTTTGCATGAAGGACACAACTAATGAGCTTACATGTTATAGTAATCCATTTGTTTAAAATAAATTATAATATGTACCTATAAAATAGCTTTACCCTTTAAATATTGAAATTGCCTCATTTATTTGTTTTCAATTGTAGCGAACTTCTCAAACTCGATTGAGTTGAGATGGCCGTCGAGAAATCTTGTTACAATATCAATTTCCGATTCCGATGTAATTTTTTTCTTGATTGTATTTATATTTCTGTGTCAATTATAGACAACCAAGCTGGGTCTTCTGATGTATATTGGACATGTATTGGTAATGTGATGTTTATTGGACATTCGTAACAATAAAGACAATACCGAAAAGTTGAATACCAAAGAAGCAGTTTTGAAAGATCTTTTTACCCGACTGCCAAGAAGGGTTATGTTTTTCGCGCGTATCTTGTATGTATGTTTGCGTGTAACATTCTTTATTACCTCGTATCTTCAAAGCCGCTAAACGGATTTGTATAATTAAGATATTGTTAGATTCGTCTTGATAACCCAAGTGTTCTTAGATAGGTGAAATTTTAAAAAAACAAATATGATGACTGTGTGATGCCACTGTTTGAAGTATCAGAAAAAAAAACAATAAATCAAATAATGCAATATGGGTCAAATTAAAGAGCTCATCATAAGGATTTGAAAAAGGTAAGGCATGATAGCTTTTTTGATAGCAGGCGGATTTTATTTAATTTTTAAATTTATACTAGTTGGCAGATAGTGTTACTACCAGTTGGTAACTCAGTTGAGTTACGGGGCCATGATACTCTATCAGGGACTTAAATACCGCAGCTTACATAGAAATCTTAAATCTGACCAGATGATAACTTTAAGGCGTTGCATTACATGGCCCATGAAATGAAATAAAAGGAAAACACTTTATAGCACTTAAAAAGGTATGCTTAGCTAACTCAGCATTTTCTGTAGTTGCTTCTTCATACTGCTCTCTCTCTGGCCTTTAACCAGAACCGGTGCCGTAAGACATCTACATTAATGTTATAACTAAATAGCGTTTCCTTAATTGTAACATTTGTAACATATAAACTCAGGTTCCTCAACAGGTCCCAAAGAGCACACATTCTTAGTACTGAGTAAGTCTCGGAGCGTACTAATTTTACTTGCCGATGTCAAAATAGCAATTAATGCTAAGTTCCTTAATTGAATTAAAAACTGTTCCCGTATCTCTACGTTATCTAGCCGCGTACGTACAGGTTACACATAATATCTATAGATGGAGTCGAAATGGAGCCCACGGGCCGATGGGGAATTAATCTAGCCAAGTTATATGATGTCGTTCGATCGTCAGAATATAATTATTTTCTATCCTTCTATTTATTCTATTCCAATTGCTCTATTTTGTCTCAGTAGACCCATGGGATAATTGATACTAAAAAGGTTCCAGAAGCTCTATGGGTCAAGTGAAACGTGTAATACAAAAAAATACATACAGGTTCCGTGCGCGGCTTCGCTCTGAATAGTTTGTCTGTTTGTTTAAGTTTAATCTTAATCCGTGCAACGGTTAGCGCGTGATGGTTACAGACATCCATACACCATAATAATATACATCATCGCAAAATTTCGCATTTATAATATTCGTATTAGTAGGATAGGACAGGTTACAAAATAAATAAACGCTTACACACTCATAGCCCCGCAGTAGGTTGTCACCTGTGTCGCGGGTGGCATGGACGTCACATACATATGTATAAATATTTCTCTGTCACATAAATATCTGCCCCGGCCGGGAATCGAACCCGGGACCCATCGCTTCGCAGGCAGGGTCGCAAACTAAGCTACAGAGTCGTCACAAAAAAAACATTGGTTTATTTTACTTTTGATTCGTTTATGAAATTATTGCGGGAATAATTAATTAATCTTTAATTACCACTTAATTCGTTATTTCGTCATTTTTAGATGTTTAAAAAAATTGAATATTCATAATATAGTCACATTATTGATTTATTGTTTTGAATATGACCTAGATAGACCTAATAAAAATTCATTAGCACGTCAGCTTAAATATGATAAATCATAATAAATATCACTTTTAAAACGTAATAATAGTTATTTAATTAGTATTAAATAATTTTTAAATTGAAAATAAAGGGCATGTTTTTAACAATAAAACTATTAGGTACATTTAACACATATTGTACTATAACGTACATTCTACTTTACTTTCTATCTTCTCTTCTCTCTTGGCCGGCAACGTATCGGTGATGCCTTTAGTGTACTGTTGTCGCTCAACAATGACCAATGTCGGCTACTAACATAAAAACATACTTCTTATTATTTACTCAATTAAGACCACTTTACTTGCATATCGATAAATTTGCAAACAACTTTCAGTTGTTATGGCACGATGCTCTCTACTCAGTTTTCGATGCGGTTTCCGTTTAATAATCGTAAAAGTTAAAAACTCGTTACGCGACGGGTGGCGGCTAGGTACCGCCGTGTTTTCCACGTAGCTTCCAGCCGCACCAAGTCAACGGAACATACGGGATAATATTGCGGGAAGTACCGCAATGATTATTCTTCGACGACCCTTTAGCCTAGTTGGTAGCACCCTGCCTGCGAAGTGAGGGGTCTCGTGTTCGAATCCCGGTCGGGGCAGATATTTATTTGACAGATAAATATTAAAAATAAACAGATAAAAAGTAAACACCTACTGTGGGGTATGATGTGTAAGCGTTTTTAGGGTTCCGTAGCCGAATGGCAAAAAACGGAACCCTTATAGATTCGTCATGTCTGTCTGTCTGTCTGTCTGTCTGTCTGTCTGTCTGTCTGTCTGTCTGTCTGTCTGTCTGTCTGTCTGTCTGTCTGTCTGTCTGTCTGTCTGTCTGTCTGTCTGTCTGTCTGTCTGTCTGTCTGTCCGTCCGTATGTCACAGCCACTTTTTTCCGAAACTATAAGAGCTATACTGTTAAAACTTGGTAAGTAGATGTATTCTGTGAACCGCATTAAGATTTTCACACAAAAATAGAAAAAAAAACAATAAATTTTGGGGGTTCCCCATACTTAGAACTGAAACTCAAAAATGTTTTTTTCATCAAACCCATACGTGTGGGGTATCTATGGATAGGTCTTCAAAAATTATATTGAGGTTTCTAATATCATTTTTTTCTAAACTGAATAGTTTGCGTGAGAGACACTTCCAAAGTGGTAAAATGTGTCCCCCCCCCTGTAACTTCTAAAATAAGAGAATGATAAAACTAAAAAAAATATATGATGTACATTACCATGCAAACTTCCAACGAAAACTGGTTTGAATGAGATCTAGTAAGTAGTTTTTTTTTAATACGTCATAAATCGTAAACCGCAAAAAACATTGATCAAAGTTACAACAAACTACAAAAACTTTTATATTATGTTACTTGCTGCTACGGAACCCTTCATGGGCGAGTCCGACTCGCACTTGGCCGCTTTTTTTGTTTGAAAAAAAAAATTAAAATTTTTACTCGACTTCAGAAAAGGTAGAAGAAAGAAAGGGTAAAAGAAGAAAAGGTAGTTTTGAAATGTTTGTTACATCCCAATTCCATTTTATTTTAAGATTTATTTTTTATATGAAAGGGTTTCCGATATTGTAATACCATGGACGCAAAATTAAGATACCACAAATTACTACCATTAAATAGTATGTTTGTTCCAGTCACAAATTTGATTCGGAAATATCTAAATTGGGCTATAAAATTGAGTTAACTAATTATGTAGCTACCTTTGTTATTTTTTACTCTTTGTAAGTTACTATACCATGTATGTAATTTCGACTGAATAGCTCTGTTCGCGTGAAACTGTAAAAAAGCAACTGTCCGTTCGAAAAAAAATCGACTGAAAAGATTTAAATCAAATATCAATCAAAGATGCCTTTTATAATGAGACTAATATTTACAACATTAAAACTTATTATATTGTATCTAGTTACTGAGAAAATTTTGGCGTTGAACTAAGAAATATTTCACCGTGTTTTCTGAATGTAGACTACCTCACCTAATATTTGCATGCTACTGCCATAATGCTATTGGCAGCTCGGTCGGTATTTTCTGAAAGTTATCTTCGAACGAAGGTAGTAATATCTACTACATAGTATAATTGAATTATTTTTCAAATGACGGAGCTAAGGAAATCGGCATCGAAACTTATTGCTTTTATTTAGATACTAGCTATTACCCGCGGCTTCACCCGCGTGTTCAGAGGGAACTAACAATGGGTTGTTTATCATACATGACATATTCCTGGTGCAAGAATAAATAAGTAACAGTTCACAATTTTAAAGATACTAAGAGGAACCAACTGTAAAACTTATAGCCCTCTTTAACCTTCCAACAATATTTATATACATACTGTATTAATATTTCCAACTACATGTAAAATATCAGTCCATAGACCCTTTACGAAGAGTATTTATTTATTTAATTATTTCTTAGGTAATCCAACAGCGTTTACAGAATTACTTATTGTATACAAAACAATTACTTAAATGCTATGGCCAAAAACGGATTACACAAAAACTACTAGTAAATTTTTATGAACAGTTTGTTATTCTTGAAACCGTGCTTAAAAGTGTGTGTGCATGTGTGTGAGTATGTAAATGTATAAGTATGTGAGTGTACTTGAGTATGCGTGTATGTGTGTGTAAGTGTGTGTTTGTGTATGTGTTTGCGTATGTGTGTGCGTGTCATGTGCTACATAATGATATTTATTACTTTATTGGATATAAGAACCACAGTTTATAAAGTGTAAATTCCATTCCATCTTTAAATTATATTGTGTTTAATTTATTCGTTTACATGTTAGTTTTTTTCAATGGAAAACCGACAAACATGTAACGATCTACCAGTTATGTGGCTATCACATGGGATATCATTTGTGGCTATCACATGTGGTATCATTTGTGTCTATCGTCGCCGATGGACATTAGAGACACAAAAATCTGCGTCCAATTGCTTCATCTATAAATATTGTTGATGTTTACAGTCGGCAAGATGTTACCGTTGATTGTGTGATAATTTGTGGTGTCGTCGTGAAGTACGAGAAGTTTGTTACTTAGCTTTTACTTTACAAACCACAGTTTTTAACCTTCACTCAGTGACATCATGACTTACAAAATTGAGGAACTCATTAGGTTGCTTCAAATACCTTAAGTACGTTTATGTACTTACTTGTAGATACTTCGAAGTAAGTAAATAGTACATAGATGTATGGGTAATTCGGACAAGTGTCAAATATCTGCGATATCAAGACAGATATTCTCTAGAAGCGATATAAACCTTCGCTCGAGTTTAAAACTAGAAGGCTTCCGGATCACTTAACTTAATCTGCCCTCAAACGAGGCGACGGGCTGTAATACAAGGAAAGACGACGCTAGATTTAAATATCGCCTGATCCAATAAGCGTCAATTCCGGTCAGCTTTGTTAAATTCCATGTAACAAATCAGTTTTATCCACCTAGTTGACAGAATAAAAGTGAGTTAGAATTTTGTGAATCCATCGAGTAAGCTAATAAACAATGGGAGTCAGTCTCTGAGATGCTTTTACAGAGATTTCTTGGATAAATTGTATTTTTTGTTCGGGATAAAAGCCGAGCAGTTATATACTCTAACGTTTTAATAGTCTTGGACTTTTCTAGGCTAGTTGCCTATTATACAAAATGCTCGTCTTTTTACAGAAAAGATTTGTTTACTTGTCTTGACACAATTATTATGCATGTCACCTACTGAATAATAGGAAATTGTAGTGTGGAAATTTATTTGCATTTAATTTTTGTAAAATGTATTGATTCAATTTAATGTCTCTGGTGATCCAATCAAGATCTTTGTTACTTCTACTGTAGGATACAAATTGTAGTATACGAGCTTGCTAATTTAAGATCCCTCACAACAATGCACCACAGAGTAGGTGATTTCCATATCCAAGATGGCGGTTTTCAGTTATTTCAATAGCTGCAATCTCAGGAGTGGTCCGGTCGGACACACGTTAGGATCTTTGCGTTCCAATTACGCTGTCATCCTGACAGGCCCGCTTGGATAGAATGTAGCAAGGTAACGAGCGTCCACGTGTTGTGCGACTGATAATCTAAATTTTACTAACAAAAAATAACCGACTTCAAAGTCTCAAAAACTACTTTTCAGATCTCGTTCAAATTTATGTGGGACTAAATGACAAGCACCTGCTTTCGATTAAAAAAAGAATCATCGAAATCGGTTGGCGTGATATTGAGTTATTCGTCTATTTGTCGCGCACATCTTAACACAAATTTACGACTTATGTGGTTTTCTCATGGATGCCATTGTCAGATCTCAATAAATTTATGTGGGACCACATGACAGCCACCAGCTTTCGATTAAAAAAACAATCATCAAAATCGGTTCGCCCAGTCCAAAGTTCTGAGGTAACAAACATAAAAAAAGATACAGTCGAATTGAGAACCTCCTCCTTTTTTTGAAGTCGGTTAAAAAGTTAAAAAATGGAATTTTACGTACTTTTTTCCCGCTTTATACGCTCGATTAGTGAATCAGGGATATGTTTGAATTTAATATTTTGATGTTTCGCCTAGTTGTATGGTTAGTTTTAGCTTGGTTAGTCGTAGTAGTACAGTCGGGTTTAAACTGGATTATACAGAACCCAGAGACCTTCTACAGGCCATGGTAATCTCATCCGTTGTACTAAATGGTTCATCTCGAGGTGATGAGCTTACCTTGGACTCAAGATGGATCGAGTAGGGTACTTTATACTCCAAAGGCATGATGAAAATGAATCACCATTTTATAGTGATGTTACTCTTAAATATATCTTGTCCAATTATTCTTTAAGAAAGAACAAAAAAAAAGTAAACAAAAAAAAATCACGAAGATCGTTCAACACGCTTCGTTTACCATAGCAACCAGTGCGTGTAACGTGCGTGTATGAATTATGGTTACACCTTTCAGTTGTTGAAAAAAATACGTATCATTTACACGTGAAACTGGCGATTTGGAAACGGTTGGCGTGAGTTAATGATCGACTGATAAGGAGTAGAGTGGTATTATGATGTTTAATGTTTGTCGAGCTAATGTCACATGATACGTGTACGATACATAAGTCAGAGACGCGTTGCTGCCTGAGAAAAGTATGTGTAGGAGATCCGATGTGTATTAATATAATCACTGTTCACTGGCTCGACTATGTCTACGTATTTTACTATGGCACGTCACTGTCACTATAGGGACACATCCGTCCACTCCGGGATCTCCGCCGAGACTACTCTCTTGTACCGAGTTGGGTCATGTTATCGAGTAATCAAATAATACAATAATCGAATAGATGATTGAATGGACTCGTCCATTCGTCGTCCATGCGTTACTGGTGTCCGATACTATGATTGTAATTCGTTAGGAACATTTTATAGTTTATAGTAGTAACACTCAAACTGTGTAGAAGTGACGTTAAGATTAACTTTCGTAGATACAAAACGCAGTATGCCAACTGTTCGTTATTTGGCAAGAAGGAGGCTGGTATGACGATGCAATACACTTGCATACCTTTAGTTGAAAACCTGTTATTTGCGGGGATATAAAGTTTAAAATCATGTTATAAGTCAACCACTTACGCCCCAACTCAGAGTCACTAACGGTTACTTAAATCGCTCGTTAGAACAGAATTTGTATGGTAATTATTTACTAAGGCGCGATTAAAGTAACCATTAGTGACTCTGAGTTGGGGCGTTTATTGTGAAAAAATAAAAACGCATAACGAGTTACTATTAATTCGGACGCGATAACTATTCATGAATGTAACGATCATGGCCTTAGGAATCGAAGCGTGGATGGGTGCATAAAAAATACCATTGTTTCCTAATGAAGCATATCCTTACTCAAGAAGCAGATACAATTAGGTGTATATACTCGTAATATACGGGGTATACGAATATTTCTTTCAGATTTCCGAAAGCAGAAAAAGTATTTGAATTTCTGCAATAGTACAGTCGGCCGCAGAAGTAGCTTAACATTTTAGTACTTTGTCACATTACATTTCTGGAATTTGTCATAGATGTTGCTAGGAAACCGTCGAAACAGTTACTATTACAAAGTACTAAAATGTTAAGCTACTTCTACGGCCGACTGTATTAAATATTAATCTTATTCGCACTTTTAATCACTATGGGACACAACATAATTCTACCAGCGTTACGTAAAACAGAATTTAATTTTGAAATAAACTTCGCCTGGAACACCGACGTCAGTGTTTCCATTAAACCCAGTTTCGACTGGATATGGCCAGTATTGTCATAGTACGCAAGAAATTCAGAAACGTCTCGTAGAAATGAGTTTATGATGTCATTCGTTTTATTACTATGCGAGTTTATTAGTGCTTGTTCTCGTTTGATTGTTTATGTAAATATGACACTTGCGTTGATGAAGCTAAGGTTGGTTCACACGGAGCTTATATTTGGCAGTTGCGTTAACATGCTTTATTATTGTAAACTAGTGCTCTGGTGGTGCCCGCGTTTTCTGAGATAGTAAGCACCCTATATTTTATTAAAAATCATAGTCTACCTGTGTGCTAAATTTAATAAAAATCCGTTCAGTGGTTTATGCGTGAAAGAGTAATAAACTTACATATTTAGGTACATTCTCACAAACTTTCACATTTATAATATAATATTAGTAAGAAGTTATGTTTTACTTATTTGTCTATCTGTTGGATTCTCATATTTATATAAAGAAAATATATTACACAATGATATTATAAAAATAGAGGTAGATATGTTACTAGCGCGCCGATGATGAAGAGCGTAACTTGGGCTAATCAGCCCAACTGCTCGCAGTCGCTCTGTCAATACTCTGTCGATACGCACGCTTTTATTGTTGCCAGAAGTCTTTGAGATTTGACATACAGCGTTAAAATGCCCTCGTGTATTATGCGTAAATGCACTAATTATACAAGTAAAAGAATTAAAATTCATGGAGTAACATACCATACGTAAGCAATCACGATTTATTGCATTTTATATAATATCATTATTTCTCTAGCAAAACAAATATGGCGGCATGACAACGCCGGCCGAACATAGGGCGGACATAGATTAACATACAGAAGTGACGATATATTGATGCTGTCCCCATTTGTATGTTTATTGTTAAGTAAAGAGGAATCGATGGATAATTTTCTCACGAGTACCCGTATTTTAATAAAGCCGCCGTATTATAGTATAGTATCGAGTATAGTAATATAGTATCGAGTATTGTAATAGAGCCTAACAAAAAAAAATTCATAAATAATCTATACTAATATATAAAGAGGAAAGATTTCATTTTTTGTTTGCATTGAATAGGCTCCGAAACTACTGAACCGATTTGAAAAATTCTTTCACTGTTGGGAAGCTACACTATCCCCGAGTAACATAGGCTATATTATATTTTCAAAAAAATTAGGGATTCTTAATAAAACTCCAATAATGTAACCCAAGGTGTAAAAAATAAGAAAACCGAAGCAAAACGAGGGCGGTTACTCGGATAATATAAAAATAAAAAATATATAATACTTACTTAAAACTTTTTTTTATCCGTCGATAAGCAAATAGAAAAATTTAACCCTTATTGTAAAAATATTCCGGTTTTGTTGGATTATGTCTTAACATAGAAAATTAACGTAATAACGTGGTTAACTGCTGTTATAGATTTCCATCGGACGAACTAATGCGCCAAAAGTGGATCGTTGTTGTCCGCAAACAAAGAAAAGAATATGACTGGATGCCCAAGAAACATAGTAAAATCTGTTCGGATCATTTTGATATTAAACATAAATATACTTCTGCGAAAGGCCGTACACAATTGAAAAAAACTGCCGTACCTTTTTTCAAGGTAACCCTTACTGCATTCTCGTTTGCTGTCTTTAACCAATAAAAAATAAAGTAAAAACAAGAAGCTGAGCATTTTTTTAACCGACTTCAAAAAAAGGAGGAGGTTCTCAATTCGACTGTTTTTTTTATGTTCGTTACCTCAGAACTTTGGACTGGGCGAACCAATTTTGATGATTCTTTTTTTAATCGAAAGCTGCTGGCTGTCGTGTAGTCCCACATAAGTTTAATGAGATCTGACAAGTCGTTTTTGAGTATTTTTAATTTGTAGAAAATGTTTTTCATTTTGTTTTAGATAGATGAAAATTTAAGTCTTCAACAAAGTGACTCCCCAAATAGTCTTGACGATATAGACATATCTGACTCGGCCTCTATATTTGATACACCTAGAAAATTTGCACTAAAGAAAAGAGTACGTCGGCTAGTTTTCGAAAAGGAAAATTTACAAAAAACAAATAAGGTTTTAAAACAGCAAAATAAAAGGCTGAAAAAGAAAGTAGCAAGCATGAGCAGTATTCTAAAAAAATTAAAAAATAGAAGCTATATATCAGAGCAACAGTTTATGGAATTGAACTTAAAATCTGAAGTTATTGATGTGATAAATAGAATAATGAACAAAAAAAAATGTAACAAATCCTATCGCACTAAATATCCCCCCGCTATCAGGAAATTTGCATTGACTTTAAATTTTTATTCCCCTGCAGCTTATAAGTACGTTAGACGCGTATTTCATACAGCCTTACCACACCCGAGAGTTCTTGGAAAATGGTACGAAAATACAACTATATCGCCCGGTTTTACAGGTCAAGCTTTTGAAATATTAAGTAATAAGAGCAAAATTTCCAAAAAAAGGCTGATTTGCACCCTCGTAGCTGATGAAATGTCTTTAAGACATCAAACAGTTTGGACGGGTAAAAAAACAGAAGGGCTTGTAGATTTCGGTTGTGGTTCTTCTAGCACTACCATTGCTACACAAGTTTATGTGTTAATATTAGTGTGTCTTAATGAGTGTTGGAAAATTCCTGTCGGATATTTTTTTGTCAACAGCTTAAAAGGTGAAACTCGAGCAGACTTGATAAAGTCCTGTTTGATGAGAAGTTATGATTCAGGTGTAGATGTCGTGGCATTGACTTTCGATGGTTGCTCGTCTAATATAGCTGCCGCCAATCTTTTGGGTTGCAATTTATATGACGCAGAAAAATTAAAAACTACTTTTAAACACCCGTCATGTGATAAAGAAGTTGCCGTGCTCCTGGATCCTTGTCACATGCTTAAATTAGTTCGGAATACTTTTGAGGCGAAGAGGATAATTTTTAATAATAGTGACAAGTCGATTAGATGGCAGCTTTTAATTAATCTCAATAAATTGCAAACAGATAAAGGCCTCAATTTTGCTAATAAATTATCAAAGCGTCATATACATTTCAGAAATGAAATTATGAAAGTTAAACTTGCAACTCAATTACTAAGTAAAAGTGTTGCAAGTGCTTTAATTTTATGTAATGAGTTGCTCGTTTCTTCTAAATTTAAAGAGACCGAAGCTACGGTAGAATTTATAAATAATTTTAACATATTATTTGATATTTTCAATTCGCGTGCCAGAGACATGTTAGGTTTCAAGAAACCTGCTTCCAAACAAAATTGTAAGGAGGTAATGGCGTTCTTAGACAATGTAAAGAACTATATTTTATCTCTTCGTATCTATAACAAATCAAGGCGAGTTGTAAGAAAAAGGATAATTATGACAGTATCTAAGAAACCCATTATTGAATGTAAATGCAAAACTGGCTTCCTGGGGTTTCTAATAAATATCGAAAGCCTCAAACATTTGTATTCAAGCTTAGTACAGAATGATATTTTAAGTTATTTAGCTACATATCGCCTCAGTCAGGATCACATTGAATTATTTTTTGGCAATGTGCGCCGACACGGAGGCTATAATAACAATCCGAATACGGTACAATTTAAAGGTATATATAAAAAGTTGGTTCACCATTTAGAGATGCGAAGTGGATTCAGCGGAAATTGTGTACCAATTGAATACTTTCCCATTCTAAACAGCTCGTCTGCAATATTAAATTTGAATCGTTCATCAGACAGGCAAAAAGATGAAGATGTTGACGAGGGTGTTGAAAATGTTTCTACTCCCAGTGATACAATTGCCAAACACAACGTAGCAATACTGGTTGGAAGCCTAACTAATGGACAAAGTCCTGATATAATCCATCAAATTGTAGGTTATATATCTGGTTGGGTAGCGCGTAAATTGGCTAAAAACATTAGATGTGAAGTATGTATTGATCAATTGTTTACATGCAATAAATTGTGGTTTCATAAATTAATTACAATTAAAGACATGGGTGGCTTATGCTACTCTTCGGAAGATCTATTTAAAGTATGTATTGTATGTGAAACAATTATAAAATCCCATCTTAAAGAAAATGGAATAATAATTCCACACATTAATTGTACCCAGTTATTGAAAACCCGTATACTTCAATGTTTTATCCAAAGTAATTTATTTAATTCTCATTCTTATTCAGAACATTCGAGACGACAACCACCTGCTGCAAATCATCGCCTTAATTTACTAATAGTTATTATAGATACCTATTTAAATGTACGTATGCACTTTGCTCACAAGAATAACCCAGCAACCGAAAAAATTTACAATCGACAAAAAAGAAATAAATTAAATCTTTTTGAGGGTATTTGAAAGGTAACAAATCAGAGAGTATTAAAGGGCATTGAACCTAGTTGGCATACCTACAAGTACCGCCATTTTGAAAAAAAATTGTTTCGGCGGCCAGTGAGGAAACATGTGTCAATCGACGAAGTAAGTGATTACAATCAAAAAGTATTCAGTGATGAAATGTCGTAAATGATACACTTTCTAAGATATTTGAGTTCAAAACCGTAAAAAAATAAAGCAAAAATATTAGTTTCGGCAGACATTGATAAAACATGTGTTAATCGATAAACTAAGTGATTACAATCAAAAAGTATTCAGTGATAAAATGTCGTCAGTGATATACTTTCTGAGTTGTTTAGATTTTAATAATTATTTTTATTCTTCAACTCAAATATCTCAGAAAGTATATCATTTACGACACTTCATCACTGAATACTTTTTGATTTTAATCACTTACTTCGTCTATTGGTGAATGTTTTATCACTGGCGGCCGAAACAAAACTTTTACAAAATGGCGAACTTGTAGGTATGCCAGGTTCCATACAAAAATTCGAACCCCTTTGATCGTTTTCCTGCGCCTTGAGCATTAAAAATCCCTATAGGGAACTATTTTCCAAAAAAATTTATTGCAGTTAATTTTTGTATCCAATAATCAGCGGTATTGTAAATTTTTATGTTTCTAACATCAAAAATGAAGAAGTCTTAACTGAATTTTCATCCCTTACTATCCCCTTAGGGGATAAATTTCCAAAAACCCATGATATATTATAACATTTCATCTTTACCTTGAGCTAATACACAATTTTTATCATTAACCGACTTCAAAAAAAGGAGGAGGTTCTCAATTCGACTGTATTTTTTTTAATGTTCGTTACTTCAGAACTTTAGAGTGGGCGAACCGATTTTGATGACTCTTTTTTTAATCGAATGCTGTCATGTGGTCCCATATAAATTTTATTGAGATCTGATAATGGCATCCATGAGAAAATTACATAAGTCGTAAATTTGTATTAAGAATGTGCGCGACAAATTGACGAATAACTCAATATCACGCCAACCGATTTCGATGATTCTTTTTTTAATCGAAAGCAGGTGGTTGTCATGTGGTCCCACATAAATTTGAATAAATCCCCTAGATGATGTTTCATACTAAAGGGATGATTTTCCAAAAAATGTGTTAAAGTCAATTTTTGTTCAAACTTATAACTTATTATATATATATATATATATATAATAAGTTATAAGTTTATAAAACTAATGTAACTCTAAAACTGACGAAGTTGGTTTGTATCAAACTATAGATTTGATGGTAATTAATATTAATATTATGATTTACGTAAATTAAACAAATATAAACCACCAATTAATGTAAAGTATTTGAATAAATGATAATTAATAATGTTTTTCACGATGTCACAAAAGTAGGTGCAACATACAAAAACCACGTTAAAAATATCGATATTGTATTCGTATTGAGTACGTCTTTTACCATACACGACTACGGTTCAACTGCATTGCCAACATAATAAATTAATGTTTTAAAGAAATGCGTTTTATTATCTACCTACAGAATAAATAAGATGCTATGTAATAAGTTAATGAATAACACGCCATACCTACTACTTAGGCTGACATATACATGAAAAAGGTCGTGGTCCCTATAAGTACGCGTATTTACTTTATTCGTAAATGTGTCACCATATTTAATATTTCATCACCGAAATCCCAAAATATTGCTTAAAATAATTTTTAATTTCAACTTCCTTCCTTAAGTTTATTTTTAGGTACTTTCAATCTACTGACTGTACTGAATAATGAATTTGTTAGTCTTTGCCGAAGCCAACCAATCAAATCATCTGCACGATAATCTCTACAATATTGTGGAAATAGGCAGAGTTGCCAACTCTAATTTTTTTTCGATATCTTCACAGTTTTTAGTTTAGTCCACCAAAATTAAATCTAGTTTAAACTGAAAATCAAGAGGATGTGCAGATTGAAAACGAGTCAGTTTTAGTAGAAATTGTTAAGATTTAAAGTTGATTTACGAATATAAGTATAATTTTCTTAACGGAATATTAAGTTGTTTTGCACAATTTAATTTGTTGGCAACATTGGTCAACGTTTGGTGACGCGAACGACAAACACTAGCTGTCTTTTTCACTATTATGGATTTAGTAAAGCTATCCCTTTTACATAATTTACCAATGTAGTGATTGCCTGATTGGTGTAGGGAAACAAAAGATAAACGTGTGTGTGTTTCGGAACAAATTTTTCGGTTGATTTGTAAGGGCATAACGTATCTATACTAAAACATCATTGATATTACATGAATTTATGAACATTTTAATTATAAACATTTTGCACTAAACTTAGATGCAACCTTTTGTCTCTCACTGACTGACCTGTCACTTGTCTGAGTTTAGTACTCGTAAATCATTTGTATTGTAATTCACATGGCTCAGTATGTATTACAAACATACGCACGCTCGCACGTGATACGCGAAAACGAAACGTATCTTGAGGCATTTAACTTTGATGTTTCATACTTTCTGTACTGAAAATTAGGAAGAGAATCCGCGCAATAAATATATTTAAATTTAATACGCCTAATAATAATGCTTTATTTGTAGTCAGATAAAGCTCTCATTTCAATTAGTTTGTTTCTGCACTTAGTTATTTTAAGTTTTTTATCTAATACTCAAGGACGTAAAAAAAGAATGGACGTAACCTTGTCTAATCGAGAGTGAAGCATAGCAATGACAGCTCGCTTACCATGTGTGCGTAATTTTGTAATTTTTGATTCGCGATGTCAATGGTGTGGTGTCAATGTGTGGGTTGTACTTGTACGAATACAGAGTTAGTATTGCTATGGTGCTTCACTGAATTTGTTCTTGGGATTACGTCCGTCTTTTTTTTACGTCCGTGCTAATACTACAAATTGTTAGTTCGGCGAGTGTATTTACACCCTAATGGTAAAGTTGATTTACATTACGTTCAGTTATCGTTTTAATCACAGCTGCCAGAGCTGCGTAAAACAATTTCATTTGTTGTATCCGTTAGTATCGCCAATTCGCTTTCACCATTGTTTTCGAATTATCGCTTTTGCATAACTTAATACAATGTTGGCTAGTTTGATTTTCGACTTTAAATAGTGATTATCAAGGACTACATTATTTTGTCGTTGATCAGCTTGTGGCGGTTAACTTTCTACGATGAGGGTATAGATTGATAAATTACTGACTTGTTTTGTATAGGCAAATAATTAATTAACTAATAGTTTAGTCTGTAGTGAGCCGGGTTCGATTCCCGTTGCGGACATTTATTTGCAGATAAATTCTTGCTCCTGGGTCGTTATCTTGTGACGTGGGTTTTGATCTCGTGCTGTGTCATTTGTGTATGTACATGCAAAAAAGTTATTTTTTTTTACAAGAAATACATGATAAAATTAACTATTTTTTTAAATCATTTGTAGAGTTAAAACGGACACCTTAGACTATAATAACGTGACACAATCTGGTGCCTGAGACCTGAGACCTCAGCGGTCCCGTGAGTTTTGACTGGGATAGTGTTCGTTGGTAAATTTACATATTGCATGTTCTTTGATAAACTTCGAAATTTTCATGTGCATTTTCTTCTGCCGCAGAATAATAAACTTATATCCTTTTTAAATTTATATCCTAGCTTTACTTGGAAATAATAATTGTCTTTTAATAATCATTAGGTAGAAACTGATCACGGCTTACATGGAATATGCTGTATATTCGGTATAGAAACATTGTAAAGGTAAAAGCAAATACTGTAACTTCCTTATTCGCTATACTGTTACTCTGACAGTCCCAGAAATAAATAAAATACGAAAAACTACTTAAAATAATGGTAAATAAAACATGTGGACTATATAGGCTACGAATGCGTCCTTTACTGCCTGTTTTCGGGGTATGAATCGTGCTTCATCCGGCAAAACCAATAGCCTCCCTTGTATCCTGTACTGAACAATGGGCGATGTACTGGGGTCTCCTTTTGCTACTTTCAATAGCTGAGCTCTGTAACACAAAGTTTAATCTCGGTGGACCCGTGATTAATTTCGTGAATAAATCACCTTTGCCTTGTAGAATTATTCATAGTTTTCGTACGTATTTCGCTTAGTGTTAAAATTTGGTTGACTGTCTTGTTCTGTTGTCTCTGATGCTGTCGTCAGTGATCAGTAGCTCGAGCACGAATATTTGCGAGAAAGTATTCGTATGGTTAACGTAAGCAATTTGTCAAATTTGTATGGCATTTTAGTACCATTTACGTACGATAGGGGTGCTTTTGAAAAAATGCCATACAAATTGCTTACGTTAACCATACGAATACTTTCTCGCTAATATTCGTGCTCGAGCTACAGTTACAATCAAGCGTCGGCTTAGAATCGCTCATTTATTTGTTCTGTCCATGGAGTAAAGAAGAAATGAATGTTATGCAAAAGTGTCCGTCAAACTGCGTTAAATTGGTGGCACCACGGTAGCAATAGGGTACATTTGTACAGGACTGTCACTGTCTAACTTCCGTCCGTCAACAACTGATACATTCATACCCACGGACCTAAAAAAAAGACGGACGTAATCCCGACAACAAATTCAGTGAAGCACCCATAGTAATACCAACTCTCTATTCGTACAGGTACACCACATTGACACCATACTGCGTCAATCGTGAATTAAAAATTACGCACACATGGTAAGCGGGCAGCCATTGCTATGCTTCACTCTCCATTAGACGAGGTTACGTCCGTCTTTTTTTCAGGTCCGTGATATATACCATACCCTTTGCCTACGCTAGCGTCAATTTACTGCTCACAGCTGGACACTTTTTCAACTTTCCCCCCATATGAGTAATGAGTCCCCCCATATGAGTCAGTTCTCCTTTATCTCTACCCATGGTTCTATCGGCTAGTCATTGAAAGAAGTTAGACGTATATCTATACTCTATACTAATATATAAAGAGGAAAGATTTGATTTTTTGTTTGCATTGAATAGGCTCCGAAACTACTGAACCGATTTCAAAAATTCTTTCACTGTTGGGAAGCTACACTATCCCCGAGTGACATAGGCTATATTATATTTTCAAAAAAATTAGGGATCCTTAATAAAACTCCAATAAGTTGTAAAAAAAATAAGAAAACTGAAGCAAAGCGAGGGCGGTTACTCGTTTTAAATAAAATTCCATTGCTCGTCATTCATACGATATCCAAAACAAAAAAAAAGAGAACTTCCAACACATTCAAAAGAAACTAATACATAAATACATTACACATTCAACGAAATAAATTCAAAGAGATCTCTCTTTTAATCGGTTTACAAAAATCGTGCTTTGAGCTAGATAACTGGAAAGCGAAAAAAAGAAATCCTTAGTCCCATTAGCCCCTGAGGCTGATCCATTAAAAGGAAAATTGGTTCAGTGCCACGTGAAATAATTTCCATGTCCTCGTATGTTAAAAGGATCCTTTTGAGGTTTCGGCCCACTTGAAAATTGTTTTAAATTTTTTAAAAAGTACTAATAAATACCCTCACTTCGCTTCGTAAACCTTTCGGTAAGCTCGAATAAATGTATGGACGGTATTCTTTAAATTGTCATTACTTTTTTATTAACCCCCGGTGAAAAAAGAGGGGTGTTATAAGTTTAACGTGTCTGTGTAGGTATCTGTATGTCTGTCTGTGGCATCGTAGCTCCCAAACGGATGAACCGATTTTGATCGAGTTATTTTGTATGAAAGGTGACTAATCGAGAATGTTCTTAGCTTTGTTTAGTGTAAATCAAACTGTCGGGGGTTTTTTAAATTTTAATATAAAATTATTTGTGAACCGATTCAAATAAAACAAACACTAATTAATGTTAATCCAGGCTCACTACAATACATCAGTGAAAACTGCATGTAAATCTGTTTAGCCGTTCCGTTCGTTTTAAATGTTTTCGAATGACGAAATGACGGTTTTGTATTATTATAAATTTGTAAGTGTATATTGTTAAGTTGTATTATAATCTTTAGAAATAGTTTTTATGTTATATTTCTTCGTCCACGATGCATGCCGTGGTAACCTATAATAAAGGCAACATTTAATTCTTAAAATATTTGTCTGATGTATTCGTGTATACTTAATGCGTGTCTTGTTGGTTATCCATTAATAAATAAAATAAATAAATTAATAAAATTAAACGGTACAACTTCTCTATGTGTTCGAGTGTGTTTCACTTTTGACTTGAATCCACTAACGTGTACTACAAGGCACGTATCTTAACTTAAACACGAACACTATTGCACATAATACTCGTAACTGGAAACCATTGGTTTACTCCCGTTGACCACTTTCAGTTGACAACCTCTCTGGTTATATTATTAATGAATGATTAATTTATTAATGTCATCCTTCTTTCTTCCAGGTAAGTGCTCGATCCCAACACTCGGAGTGTTACGGCCCGAAGGAGTGTAATTTGTAAGTTTAATGAAACGTTAGGAAAGGAAGTCCTTTCCTATAATCGTTTGAAACCCTTCCAGTGCGAACGAACGACCCATTAACCAGTTAATTTACATAATTGTCGAGGCAATGGTTATTACAAAATGACGAGTGTCGTATTGAATGACATACGAGTTTTGAAAATGTGGGTGATGTTGGGTACCTCATTGACGTGAAAGACTTTAGAGGGCGTTAAATGTGCTTTTTTAAAGTGATGCCGTTTAAGCACCGCATATTCAGGAGTTAGGTTGTTATCAACGTACTGTCACGTGTTATCTCATTATCAACGCGTGGAAATATTCTCGCCTCTTTCTTCGCTTATACATTTTTTTGGAAAACTTTTGATAACTTAAGTTTTTAAAATTAGATTAATTTTAAAAATAAAAAATTTTGAATTAAGAATCGTGTAATTGTAAAAAAAACGTGGGGTGCTTTTTAAGATATTATCAAAATGATAATCCTCATTGACACTATGCATTCCACGCTTTTATTACAATTACACGATTCTTAATTCAAATTGATTTTCTATTTTTTTATTGGATTTTCTATAAAAGCGTGTTTTTTAGTTTTTTTAAAGCCCCGTATTCATGGGAAACATTTGTTTAGCAACAAAGTTGAATCAACGTGTTGCGGAATTGCTGTCAACATGTTACTGGCAACAATGCATGTTGCAGAGTTGATAGCGTCATAGTTGCTAACAACATTCTCGCCGCTCACCAACAATGTTGATCAACTGTTCTTAAACAAATGTTTACCATGAATACGGGGCTTAACTATTTTTTTACTTTGATTTTTTGAAATGAAATATAGGTTTTTTTTTCTTTCTTTTTTTAAATATTAAATTGTCATCGGTAGTCAATAAGTCTACGAAGTTTAAATGAAATCTGACCGTTTAAAGTGGGTCAAAATCAAGTCCAAAGGAGTCGGTTACAAACATACAAGTGAAGCTAATAGCGTGTAAAAATCAAGCTGAAACGATGTATTCAAGTCACTTACGAGTTTCATATAGGTACGATTATATTGTAGAGAATGCCAGCCCAGTTGGTATGTTTATAAAATAAAACAGGTGTACAGCATTTCGGCAGCCAACTCGTTAGATATTCATTGTGATTCTGTTCCCGTTCGCCATGCTGTTTTCTCGTGTTACCTTATGTATACGGAGCGACATCCACATTTATTAAAGTTGTCTGGAGAACATGCGAGTACCTACGACAGGATAACATAACATTGTGGAGTAACAGGCCCGCTTTTGAAATCAAAATGGTGAATGGAACTTGTGAAAACTTTAAATCCTTTATTTGGTTCGTAATTTTGTGTGGTGTCTTTGTGAAGTTCTACTAGGCGTTCTATCGCATGACCAAGGAAATCCATCGTAGATTGAAATAATTGGACGACAAAATCACAAATCACTTTACTTATCAGTATATCGATCACTTCACTTTAACCACTTGAATAGCATAGCAATATTTAACTTCAAATCACTACTTTAATATCTTAATTTATATAGTACGAATAACCGCCCTCGCTTTGCTTCTTATTTTTTTACACCTTGGGTTATATTATTGGGTGTTTTATTTAGGATCCCTAATTTCTTTTTTGAAAATATAATATAGCCTATGTCACCCGGGAATAGTGTAGCTTCCCAACAGTGCAAGAATTTTTCAAATTCAATAGTTTCGGAGCCTATTCAATACAAAAAACACTGAAATCTTTCCTCTTTATAATATTAGCATGGATTAACATTTAACGTAATAACAGTATATAAGGTTATGAGAAGTCATGTCTTTGCACAACGAGGTTTACAAAATCAATGCCGCAAAAACAGTTGGTCAGAATAATTATAGGTTAATGGCGGCACGGAAGTGCCGGATATATGAATTTCAAAACAGAAGCATCGGAAATACAATTTCTTATGACAAATAAATATCATATTGATTTTTCATACAAAATTACAAGTAATTAATTACTAATTATAATATTATAAAATTAGTTCATAATTTTTACAGGAAAGGAAATGCTAAACGGAACTTGGAAATCTCAGTAAAATCAAAATGTCATTATAAAAATATAACTTTAATGAAAATATTAGTTCAATCAATTTAGACATTGTTTTATGATTACAAAACATAAATTGCGTTAAATAAAATATAATTCAGTTCTTAGATTTCGAAATTCTTCACAAGATGCGCTATGCCACCGCGCCCATTATACTACACTTATATCTTAATACATGTAGGACATAGTATAGTATACTTATATCTTAATACAAAGTTTTAACTTCTATTTCATACTCTTGGAGGTTAGATTTCCTGTTCCACAAAATATAAAGGAATCTTGAAATCCTGGTAATATTAAGGAAATCACTTTAATATTAATACGAGACATATTTTGTTCGCGGGATTCACATTATTACGATTGAGATTATTAAGTCGTAAAAGTCCGAATGACGACGTCTCCGCCTCGCGCGCCCCTTAAACCGGTATAAAATCGCATAAAACTGCTCTTCTCGCTGTAAAAATCTCATAAATCTACTTCTAAAGATAAACTTACTCGGAGCATGAAAGTTTAAACCCTTGGGGCCCGCCCCCACGGGCCAGGCTTGATTGATCCACAGTTCAACACTATTGAGAACTTGCTTTGTCATAAGTATTTTTAGGTATAAGCGGTGTGTGATAAGTTTAATGAATCACGTGATTAGTACTACGATTAGTAGACGATTACTTGTGATAATTTAGAAGCGTGATCGATGCGCTGTCGCCTGAAAAAGAAGTGGGTAAAAAATTACCAATATTTATAGGTTCGTGATCCCTGTGGTGTAAACTTATATTAAACTAAATCAAGTAATATCTTCTAACATATAAAATTCTCGTGTCACGGTGTTAGAAGTTGAATTCCTCCGAAACGGCTCGACCTATTTTCGTGAATTCGTCTATTTTTCCATCCCCCTAAATTTTTATTTTTTTTTGACAATTTTTTTTGTTTTTATTTTGTTATGATATGGCATACAAAAATAATAATGTAAAAAAAAACTTTTGCTAGAACGAAGTCTGTCGTGGCAGCTAGTTATAACAATCATAATTACACTAAAAAACTCAGGATTGTATTGGAATATTCCAAAATAATTCTTCTGCAACATCAACTGGACCACAGTATACATGTCTGTGGACTAGACCACAGACATGTCTGAGTCTGGACACAAAATATTCCAGCATGAATTCACAATACACCGTATCTCGGGCAAGTTTGATTTTAGATATGGCGGGTTTAAAAGCAAACTATAGGCAATATTTTGACTTTTAAATTTTATACGCAAGAGTCTAACCATTTATCATAAGCATTTACGTGAAATAATAAAAACGGAGAAGGGTGTGAATTGGGTAACACCATCGCAAATAATATGCCACGTGCCATAAATGCCGTTCAGTCGATTGAACTAACTGAAATGAACAACTGAACTGTAGAAATAAATGTATGCCGATTCGTTTCAACATTTCATGCGAGTTTTCAGCTGTGTCTGCGAAACTGTTATGCCGTCAGTACAATTGTGATTAATGTTTACTAATAAAAAACTTTACTTAATTTTTCTGATTAAGGTGCTAATTTGAGTTACGATAGATATAGATTTATGTACCGAGCACTTTAAATATTGTATCTAAGGTCATAAAAATTTAGTTCAAGGGTAGTTCACATTCAATTTAGATCAATCGATTCTAATAAACGCCCAGGAAGAAAATAAATTGCTTCTTAGTATGCTTTGTCTGACTGTCGATGATTAAATATGATTGAATAATAAATTGTATCACTACTGAAACTAAACTACGTTTCACGTAATAGTGCTTATACTATTATAATTAAATGCATATGAAACCAATACATGGATAAACTCAGAAAAACATAAATTTTACTACAATTACTTGCCACAGACAGACATACAGATCCACAGATACACAGACAAGTGAAATTTATACACCTCTTGGTTATCGTCGGGCGGGGGTGAAAAAAAGATTTACAAAACACAGTCTATTTTTATATTAATACATGAACAGAAAGCCTTCGTACCCCTTTTAAAGAATAACGCACTCACATAGGAGACTGAAAATTGGTATAATTAAATTTTAAATGGAGAAGTGCAGAAAGGTATAATTTATTTATAATATTATGTAACAATTTTTTTTTTTAAATAAAATATGACATTCATGTGCAGTTACTCTTTGACAAATTGAATTACAGTCGACTGCAGAGGAGGTTGCTACTATACATAAATATTTAATTGAATAGTTTTTCTCTTCATAAAAACGGCAGCAATGACGCAAATACTTTTCATCTTGTTTACGGAAGACCTCGTTGTTGGTTGTCTCTATTCAACATGTTTATTTCGTTCTTTTAGGGAATGAGATCTTAACATAGCTGTTTCGGTAGGTTTGCTTAATGGTTCGGATATATAAGATTTATCCGGGAATTTATTAGGCAGACGCGAATTGCGGTGCGAAAAGAGATGATAGGTCCGGCTAAATGAGAGTTCTAGATACGATCCCGGAATTAGGGTTAGAATTTTGCTTAAGACGATATTTTCGATTTATTCTTCTTCTTTCTTTATTCATTGCAAAACACATGTCATAACAGCACAAAATAACATAATATACATACATATCTACTTTATATTATGATCAGTTTTTTATAGGGCAGAGATGCTACCACATATACAAATGTACGATCAGTGTAATTTGTACCACGAATAAAACTTCTACTGAGTAGCAAAGAGAAATAGAAATTATGACAAACTGCTAGAACTGCATATGATACCTTTCGTGTCACTGATGTCCATGGGCGACGATAGCCACTTGTCATCAGGTAGATCGTCAGATTGTTTATTGGCTATTACCATAAAGTAAGTGCTAGTGAGTGAAAGATTTTGGTTAACAGAGTTCTAATAATCTGAATTTTACCAAGAAAAAAATAACCGACTGAGTTATTTTGAATAACTCAAAAACTACTTGTCAGATCTAACTCGAATTTAAGTGGAACCACATGACAAGCACCAGCTTTCGATTAAAAAAAGAATCATCAAAATCGGTTCACCCAGTCGAAAGTTCTGAGGTAACAAACATAAAAAATAAGGTCGAATTGAATACCTTCTCCTTTTTTGAAGTCGGTTAAAAAACCGTTCTGAACATCAGTTTAGACCAAGATTTTCGTGGTATTCAGAAAGATAATACCAGCATATTCATGTAGCTGCATGCCGTGGTTCCCGGATTTGCGAGCGGTCCATGTCTCACCCGCGCAGTTACTGTCACTGCCTAGGCGCCGCAGTCGGGCTGCAGTGCTATAAATATACACCAGTTTACTAGCTTCGTACATAAGGCTCGCTGTGCGTGAGGTGGAATTAAACACGTCTAATTGAAAGCCACTGGATGTGGTTTCGTGGATTTAGTCGACAGAAATTACTGAAATTTTTAGTACAAACCTATGCTCATTAGCGGCTAAAGGGTACCTAGACCATGCGCTGCTCCAGTGCGGATGAGTGAAAGGGGCTGCGTAGTGCGTACCCATGGCTTCCTGTCCGAAACAGCGTTTACGAGTCCGAAAACGAACTGGCTGGTTCATACAGTAGTTTACTTTTTTTTTTCTAGACTTCTAGAGCATCCGATTAGATCAAAAATTCAAATGCGATAGCCGATAAGAACACTTTCGGCATTGTTTTGGTAATATTGCCATCACCAATAGTGGAAGAGTGAAAAGTTTTATAATTTTAATATTATATTAGTTTTAACGTCGCATATAATTGGATGTTGTTTGCTATCAGAAGGCCTCTGACATGACTTACCAACTGCTACGTAGCGATAATAACTGAGACCAAAACCTTAACTTACGCTGCGAAGCACGGTACTGGTCAAGAGCTGTTGCTTAGCAAATTCTTACTTTAACGGGCTCGCTTAAGGTACAAATGCTTATATAAACAGATCTGTATAGATTAGGTAAAAACCACGAACCTGAAAAAAAGACGGACGTAACCTCGTCTAATCGAGAGTGAAACATAGCAATGGCCGCCCGCTTACTATGTGTGCGTAATTTTTGATTCGCGATTGAAGCAGTGAAATGTCAATGAGTGGGTGTGTGTACTTGTACGAATCTGTATTCGTACACCAACTCTGTAGTTGGTATTACTATGGGTGCTTCACTGAATTCTTGGGATTATGTCCGTCTTTTTCTAGGTCCGTGGTAAAAACGTACCTAGCAAAGGGCAATGTCCATTTTCGGCTATTCGTGGACAGGATGCTCAAAAATAAATAATTACATGAAAAAATATATTTTGTTTTTTTAACTTATACACGCGAATTATTTTTGTATCAATTTACTTTTTTAAAATAATATATTTAATATAACATTCTACTGATAAACACTTCCTGTTGTCACATACACAGAGTAGTCACGTCAGTAGAATTGCAACATTATTCCGATAACGATAGTAAAACGATATATCGATGTTATTTCAAAGTTTTAATTCTCACGACAAAAAGTTAAGTTTGGTAAGATACACGTTTATGAAGCAATAAACTATATATAAAGTATTATTTTTACTAGAATAACATATTATTTTATGTACGTCGCTATTATAATAATTCACGATAATGAATAATATATCGATGTTTTGCAAACACGCTCGAATCGATGCATTGTTTGCATCCCCAACTGTCAATCGTTGGACAGTAATCTCAACTGTCAATCGTTATTCGTTGGATCATAGTAATCTACGTTCAACTTTCAAGTCACATTCGCTTTGTTTTTCGCATCGTGTTTCGTCTGTGTTTTTCATCATTAATATTATTACGACCTTTGGTTTACGAAAATGGATTTAGACCCTGCTTCCCACGTTGACTTTGGTACGCTACGGACCCTGAAACTAATCCTATGGTCAATGATATTGTATGTATAACTATGGTTGACCCTTGGTTTGTATGGTTGCTCATGTAATGACTGTTATTTGGTTTCTGAGCTGGGCAAGGTACAGAGATGATATAACTGCACCAGCCCCGTTCTTGGAGAATATATTAATAACATACGATTCAGCTTAATAAAAAAAATGTCAAGGAAATTGGGCGTTTTCTTTAAAATACCTACAAAATATTTATTCAAGTAACCAGTATAATAAACATCTGGTTTCAAAACAATTATTATTTTCGTTTTTAAACTGAGTAAAGGTATTAAGCCTATATAATATTTATGTTGAAATGTGGTGTTCACTGATAGCCAAATGTCCATACAAAGTGGACATTGTCCTTTTAGTGTTCGTATAGATAAAAATTATAAAGGCCAGTGTTTCCACAGTTGGGTTCGACGCACGACTGGAACTAACTGGCCCGTGACCTAATTGAAGACCTTTAAATAGGCATGTCGTTATTAGTCAACTATGCCGCCGGATAATATAGGAGTAAGGTATGCATGCAGTCAGGGCATATTATATACATACCTAATTAATTTACATTATATAAGTGTAGGTCCCATTTACGTCCCTCCAAACGAGTGAATAATTACCATTAAAGACATCACTACTTATCATCCGGTGGGATCGTTATTAAACGTATTAACTCGTAAAGTAAAAATAATCCCCTATTTATAGTTCAAGCCTTATGAATTATTAGTCTACACTAGTTTAGTTGTTCATATTTCAGTATTTAAAATATGCATAAGTGTGAATTCCTTTGAGAATTCTTAATGGTTTATACCGCCTTCATTATTATTTGCTCATTAAGTTTGTTAGAGAATGCTATTTATTATTAGACCCGCTCATTGTACTAATGTAAGGGCAAAAAATCTTGATGAAACTAATTAAATGCCTTTTTAGAGTTCAGGATGTGAGGATTTTAGGATTGTAGACCGATGTCAAATTTGGATATTTACACAGAGTTTCAGCAAGATTTAATATCTTTTATCCTATCATCTGCCATTGGTAAAGCATATTATCTTCTATTGAAACCTTATTTCGTTAACTTGGTGTTCATTCCTTTTATAATGACATTACCTTCTCTCATAGGCATTCATAGGTACCTACTATCCATTTTCATCTTTGGTCATTTTGTCTTTTTGTAGCTGTTACTTTAGTTCAACAATATCTAATAAAGACATTTTTAGCTATTTAAGTTGCAACTTCATTTATTTGACAATAGCATGTTCATTTCAAGCGCTGCGAGTCTGGGCTTCCGAGCATTTCGCGCCATTTCCGCCACTCGCCTCTAGCGCCGCCGCGCCGCATGCCGCACGCCAAGATAAACATCTGCAAGCTACCGAACTTCTAGATGCTTCGATGCTCTAGGTGGCCGTCGGGAGCTAGTTATCTAACTAGATGGAATCGCCACCTAGCGTTTATTCGAGTTGTGCTCGTCACTTCAAACTTGTTGTTTTCGTCGAAGTATCAATTCAAAATAAGCTTTGTTTAACATAGACCTATATGTATATACTATATACTAGACAGGCTGTTCAGTACTAAAAGTTTCGACATCTACGTTGACACCATATGGTGTCAACGCATTTTAGTCGGCTGCGAGCAAGCGAGACTAGTAGATGTCATTTTTGAAAAACCCTGACCGTTCAAGAACACGTAATAACGCATATTGTTTATTGTGCACAGTTAAAAAAACGTCTTCATTATTTACGTTTGAATTTTATTTGAGTTTATTTAATTCATAATTGGTAAATAACTATAATTTTACTTACATTTAAAAAAAATATTTAGTGAAAAATATTTGATATCCGCCATCTTGAAACGCATTTGACCGAACGAAGCGCTGTCACCAAGCTGTCAGTGAGTACGAAAAATGTCACACGGATTTTGTTCAGAACAGCCCGTCTATATATTTACGTCTATGTTGTTTAAGTGTTAAATCAGGATTTTTTTTATTTGCTGCAGCAATAAAAACAATAAATTTAAGCAGATACTTAATTTATTACTGTTTAACTAGTTATAACTATTTTTATGTGAACCCTAAGAGCCGTGACGTACTAGAGGAAAATAGCTTAGGTGACTTTTAGATTTAATCGATATGTTATGTTTCACTCGAAGTCTGATGTATTTTACAAAGTATAAGTTTACATGTAGATAAAATAAAACTTCTACCCCCTTATTACAAGACGAGGTCTAAAGTTTAGGTTTAAACCATGACAAAATAGTCCAGGCTTGGTACGATACTGACTTTAGTAACATACGTTAAACCAAAGCTTATTACAAAACGCAAAATACTCGTTGACTTGTTAGTACTATTGGTTTCAAGTTTAGACCTTGGCTGAAAATGCTGAAATAACTGACACGGGTTTGACACGAAACTGATTCAAAACGTCAGTATTTATTCGATTACGACGTTCCATTATACTACGATGCTGTTTATTGTTTTGACATATTTAATGGAACACGTCTATTATTAATATTAAGAGCGTAAATATTATTGCAAATAAATAATTATACAGTTTTCAATCAATTCGATTGATTGTTGTTGTCTTGGATTTTATTACATGTTAAAACAAATTCGAAATAAACATGACAACAACCTCAAAACTGACTTTGACATTTGTGAAATAGTCCAACGTTAAACTAGGGGGCTCGCAGGTTTAGCTTTAGTCTCAGATGAATGAAATAAAAGGCACATATAGTCGTTCGAATACGACGTGAACCTACCACAGTAAATACAAAATAAAAATCAAATACAATCTCGTGTCACAAAGCGTCAAAAAGCAAACGTCGCAATTGTCAAAATTCTTTCATCTGAGGCTTTAGTATCATAGTTAGGCCATGGCTTAGCGTTAAACCGCGTCTTGTAATAACGATTTTGTTTAGTCCAAGCTTCAAAGGAGGTTTAGGACCAGGACTAAAGATAGACCTCGTTCTGTAATAAGACCGCTAGTGTTTATTTGGTTTGCTATCGATTTTATTCTATTGATTTATTGAATAAGACGTTTGTAGCAATTTAAATATTAATTAGTTTTTTAACAAAGCTCTAGGCTGTATTCAGTGCTTTAGCGCACAGAGCACATTGAAATCCGTTTTTGTCTTCAAATTCAAGGAATTCCAAAATCGAAATGTCGAATAAAATCCGGCACATTTTCGGCGAACGATGGCGCACAAAGGCGAATCAATTCTATAATGAAACACTGGTTCATCAGAGAAATTTTGATCCCTCATTTTTTGCATCATTTCTGCTCATTCTGTAGACGATGTTGTTTTTGATTGGTGATTTCTTGCACTTTATTCTAACCTCGATATTTCACTACTTGTATATGGTGATTAACTATATTAAAAAATTTGAGGATTTTCTGTAAAAGGTGACATTTATATTCATTTTCAATATTCTGTGTGGTTTAGAGAAAATCAAGTAAGACTGACGGACAATTTCGTTACAATAACATAATTTTAAATAGCACGTAGAGTGACGTAGATGCTAATTATGTACTATTATGTCTTCTGTGGTTAAAGTAAAAAAGAAAAACTAAAATAAACGTACTTAAATTAGGATAACTATCCGAGGTTAGTTTGGGATATATGTTTTATAATTTTATTTGTCGGGGAGTACAATTCAGCTAGCCGGTTTTGGCGATTTTTCAGAGAACTGCTGATCGCGAAATTTTGGTCGAAATGAAGTCTTCAGAGAAGATTTTGTGGGACTTTGAGAGATCTCTTTTCCAAGCTCTTTTTTAAATCGCTTTCTTTTCACTCTTTACCTTTTTTATTCTGCTTTGTTTTTCGCAACTGCCCTCGCACGTACGGCGCCCGTTACTTTCTATCAGTAGAGAAAATCGTATCTCCACCACTTACAAATTCTTCAGTGTAATTTCCGCTGAGTTTTCATTTTATTGAATGCGCCTTTGTAAAAGATTTTGTTCTTCGAGGCAAAACTGAAAAATCAAGTTACAAACGGTGTCATTTAGGGCGGTGTTGGTGAATACGAATTCGATCGCGACTTTAAATATAACTGGCGATTGTGAAACATTAATCGAGTTTTTCAGTGCATTGCCAATTGTATTATGTGTTTGCAAATATGTTTTTTACTACAAGTAATGCAATTTACTTGTGCCTTACATTCTACCTTGGCTGTAAATCTTGTTTGGTTTTTATAGTTTTAAAGTACCTATGTGGTATTTTGTGGGATATAATCTTTCAGAAATGTACCAAACTGTGGAAGATCGTGTGTCCATGTCAGTTTGTTATTAAATCAACACAAAGATAGATAAATACTTTTTCAACCATGTCAAAAGCACTCTAATATCTTGCTCTAAAGATATGGACATTGAAAGACTAAAACTGCTGTTCGAAATCGACGTTGAGGATACATTCATTCCTAACAAAGACATGCGCTTCGCTAGCTTTCATCAGAGAATTGGCTCTTATAGAATTTTCACAGTAAATGGATTCGGGACATCAACGTAAGTTAACGTCTATTCTTTAGTAATTGCCATTCAAAATCTTTGTTTGGCTATCCGACAGACAAGTGAAGTTAGGTGCCAAGTATCCGATGGTAAATATTACTACGACATCTTTATCTACGAAGCATATGTTTCCAGCCAAAACGGAAGTTGCGGACCTCCATAATAATAGATCTTTGACACTTCACTCAAAGAAAGTACATAATATTTTGTGTGATATTATATATAATAGTGTGCGCACTGAACTGTAATGGGTAGGTAAATATCCTCCCCCCTGTGTCTTTACTATTATGTAACATAAAACGATATAACCGCTTATACAATCACTCTCCTGCTCCTGGTCTCCCTGTGTCATGACCAGCGGGTGGCATAGACTGCACAAATATGACATCACTAGACAAAACCAGAACCAACGTCCATAATAAACACAAAGTCTGCCCCGACTAGAAATGGAACTCCGACCACTCGGCTCGCAAGCATCACCTACCAAAATTCATTAAAAGGAGGTGGCCAACATCTGTATGGGCGATTGCCCCACTTGTGAAGTATAATGTACACATTTTATTTTTACCTTACATTAAAGCTTACACTATCTACTTTAATAATTTTATCAATAAAAATCTGTAGAACTCGGGATTCTCCTTTTACGAGCACTTTTAGCTCTTGTAGGTTGACATTCTGCAAAACATAAGTAATCATAGAAAAGTGTTTTTATATTAAATAAATACTATTTATCTTTTGGATAATTCATTTATTTTACTTTAATTATGACTTTATTCATACAAAAAAGTACCAGCAGTACTAAATAAAATATACGTATTAACTTGTCACCTACCTACCTGGAAATATTCACAAGCAAACGCAATATAAATAAAACTGCACACTGATATTATTAAGTGTTTAATTATATACATGAAGTACACATATGTATAAATTGAGGAATTAAAACAATAGTATCAAACAAGGTAAATAAGGTGATTCATTGGCTAATTATCTGGTGTACCCATCTACTTGTTCTCTATCCAAGATCAGCAGTAATTAATATTGAGTCTAAAAATTATACAGGGGCTTTTATGTGATCTTGGTGACGTGCCCACTCCATGCGAAAATGCCATACCTGTACTGCAGTGATTCATTCTACCAATATGGATTGAAGGTTTTTTGCTAACGAAGATATTGAATGACGTGCCAGGCGCTGAATATTAACCGCGCAAATTAATGCACCTCATGGCAAAAAATCAAACACAATTATTATTTTGCAGAAATCAAACTCAAAAATCTTCTTTTAGCATTTGGCAAATGGCAATATAGCAGACATTGGCATTTCTGTCAGTCAATTGTCAACCTCCACTGATAGCAATGGAGGTATAAGATTAAGTATATACAATATAAGTTATTATTGTTGTTAATTATTTATTATAACTACTCGCTGCGGAGTTCAGAAGAAAATTAAAATTCTAGTTATGTTATAATAAATAGAAAACATGTCTTTTCAGAGGATTAAACCCTTGTACAAATAAACGTATTTTAACCATTTCCGGGGCACATGTTGGCCACCTCCTTTAAGCGGTCGCTATTAAAAAAGTTTTAATCTTTGTAGCTTTTAATTGTTTAAATGATTGTATAGTATCTGGTTTATGTTGCAGTAAGTTAGTAGATTTCTATTTGTGCTGTAACTGGAAGCGACATTATAGTTGATTACTCACTGCTTAGACCCTACAATCCACGTTTGGCTGTCATTTGGGTCCATTGGGTCCAAGCCAAATGCACATACTGTTGGCATTGTTTTGCTATAAAAGACTGTTCAGACGATCTCTTTACTTAGCTAGTGGATCTGTGATCAGCGGGAGTCTCATGCCAATTTTTTATTAATATTTCGAGACTAGATCAAACTTGGCTAGTTTTTATTAGTTAGCTACCAACAAATCAAATTTTATAAAAGTAACATAGATATTATATCAACCTAACAAACTTGACGAAGATAATTATACAAATAATATATAGCTCCTAGGTACATGAAAACTAGCGAAGTCAAATATAGAGCTTGATATACTATTGTGACTAAAATTTTAGGATTTTCTACACAGAACTTGGCACTCATTTAGATCTCAATTTAGACTTGGCTCTCATTTCACATTTATGTTTTTGATGAGATTATTCTATGGCTTATGTCTGAGAGTAGTCTATGGGGTCCACCTGGATAGCTACCACCTTCTAGCTTGAGTCAGTCACCAAACGACTCGTGTTCCGGCTGGGGGCTTGAGAGCCCTTTACAGAAATGACTTACCATCCGGACGGTGATCAGTGACCACTTATCAGGTTTGAGCGTTATTTGGCTATTGACTTGGAATCGAGTACCATGTTCATTTATTTAACTATTAAACTCTGCCTATTGTTGTGTCTCTCGTGTTCCCGTTCGTTGAATCTTCGTTAATTACTATTCGTTGTCTTCAATTCCATATTTCATAATTAAAACTATTGAAAAGACTGCTTCCCTCTTAATTAAAATGCCAGTTTCGCTGTATCACTTTACAGTCGAGTAACTGTGATAATTACTCATGCAGTACTATAACATATTTTATTATTAATTGTTTTTAATTAAATTATTATCAGTCTATTTCACCATAAATAGCGTGAAGTACCTGAGTCCAGCCAAAACATATTTAGTTAATATAAAATTCTAATTTAATTTTACCTCAAGTCACTAGAGCTGACCTCATTTCTATCGAGAATAGATCTTACGATTGACGTTAATCCATATTTCTCTAACGTTTAGTGTATAAACTAAATAGTTTTTATAGTGTCAAGCTTAGGTCTACTACCAACATTTTTTACAGTCTGCTATTATATTATATAGCATACTGCCAATGAAATAATATTACCAACACATATCTGCCCCACTATCGTCACGTGACTTGTCTCAATGGTCAGTTGAAAAAAGAGACCATTTTCCAGGTGCGGGTTTATCTAACTCGCCTATCGTTTCTTTCAACTAAACATACTGCGGCGATGTTTAATTCAAGAAAATTCGGGTTTCGAAGGCTCTTTGAATGTGCTATACGCAGTTCTTAAGCGGTCTACCGCATCTTGGTGTAGATAGAATGTTTCACGTTTGCTACGGAATGTTATATGTAGGTCAAATATCGGTCATCCATGTAAACGAACGCATGGATGGTTGAATTTACCATTCTCATCCCATGTTCTCTACCATTGTATACCTTTCGCTTTTTGCAATTGAAGTGGTATCTGCTTAGACTTGGTATATAAAGTACGTAAAGTGTAGGTGTGATTTAAAATTATTTAAATAAACTCATCACATTTACTTTACTTATATATCAGTAGTGACTTTAACTTTGTCATGTGAAGTAACTTTGAATTATTAAGTAAAAAAAGCGGCCAAGTGCGAGTCGGACTCGCCCATGAAGGGTTCCGTAGCAGCAAGTAACATAATATAAAAGTTCTTGTAGTTCGTTGTAACTTTGATCAATGTTTTTTGCGGTTTACGATTTATGACGTTGTGCGGTGTACTCTTTGAAATAAAGTCCACTTTCGTATGCAATATGGAGCACAGAACAAACGCGTGTATAGCGAGCAGCTGTTTATTTGCGACAATTATGATTCTAAGACATGGAACATGAGATATACATACACAACATGCCGCCCACCAAAGTACGACAGGACTTTCAAAAACAATTAAATTATTTACTGTCAAAATGTACCCAACAATGATGTTACACAAAAATAAACACATAATGCGTGCGGCGTATCAATTGAGCAGAGATTACATTACACTTTGTAGAAAATAAAATAAGTCCTGTGATTGAAATAATCTTATTAACATACAAACCAATTTAGCTTTAACAAGAATATTATGGAAGGCACGATTTACTGTAAATAACATTTGCAAAGGAACTTAAATTTCACACAGTAACTTAAACATCAACATCATTAACAGGAAATTCACATAGTTTACTAAGAGAACGTTTAATTACATTGTTGCCATGCTTTACGCTATAAACTCTAGTAAAACCATCAGATCCAGGATGTTTTGCAACAATTCTTCCCAACGACCATTTACCTGGAGGCAACTGTTCATCTTTAATTAGTACTACATCGCCTATATTGAATTCGGCTTGTTGGTTAAGCCACTTAGGTCTGGTTTGCAAACGCGATAAGTATTCTGTCTGCCAGCGATGCCAAAAATCCCTAACCAATTTTTGTGTTATTTGCCAACGATCTAAACGATTAATATTATCACACTTTAAATCAGGATGAGGTACATTGATTGGAGCTTCACCTATCAATAGATGACCAGGTGTAAGAGGTTCAAGTGAGTCTGGATCAGAAGTGTCAATTGGAGTCAGAGGTCGAGAGTTTAGACAAGCTTCAATCTCGCAAAGAGTAGTCGTCATCTCTTCGAACGTGAGTCTACAATTAAGAATTCGACGCAAATGGTACTTGATAGAACGGACTCCCGCCTCCCAGAGACCCCCAAAGTTTGGGCTGTAAGCCGGTATATAATGCCACTGAGTTCCCTCGGAGGCGAGGATATCAGCAAGATGACCTGGAAGCTCTAATTCAGCATCTCTGAAAGCTTGAGCGAGCTCTTTGTTTGCACCTACAAAGTTTCGCCCTTGATCACTGTACAGGTGTGAACAACGACCTCTTCGTGCAACGAACCTACGAAAAGCACCGATAAAGGACTGAGATGTGAGGTCACCCACCAGTTCCAAATGTATGGCTTTAGTGGCCATACATACAAATATGGATATGTAAGCCTTGCATTGCTTCGCTCCACGTCCTCTTGACATCAATACAAACAAAGGACCAGCGAAATCAACACCGCAGTGAAGAAATGGACGTGAAGGTGTCGTACGTGCTACAGGTAAGTCCCCCATGAGCTGCGTCTTAACAAGAGCCCTTTGTCTGGCGCATATTGTGCATTTGTGAATGTAAGCCTTGACAATATTTTTGACTTGCAGGATCCAGTACCTCGATCTGAGATATGCCAAGACTAATTGTGTTCCTCCATGCAGAGTCTTCTTGTGTGCGTCAGCGATAAGCAGGTAAGTTAATTCATTTTTATTTTCCAGGATGACAGGATGTTTACTGTATTCCGGTAAAGCAGAATGGCGTAATCTACCGCCCACCCTGAGGATTTCATCTTGATCAAGGTAAGGATTTAATGTTTTTATTTTACTATTTTTACTAACTTTTTTGTTTCTTTTCAGATTATCTATATCTTCACTAAAATCTCTTTGTGCTATCCTGATACATTTACTTAAGGCTTCTTCTAATTCCAAAGGTGTAACAGTTTTATTAACAGTAGCATTATCACTTTTGTAACGTAAAAATCTTAATGTAAAAACTATAACTCTTAAAAGTTCATTTAAATTGCTAAATTCTTCAAATTTTATTATTTTATCTTCCTGTATTTTCACATTTGCATGAACATTTTTTCGTTCAAGATCTGTAGTTACATTATCAGGCATTGTAAATTTAATTTCCGGTTCCCTTAACCATTCGGGTCCATTCCACCACATTTTGCAATCTTTTAAATCTGAAATGCGGGCACCACGAGATGCAAGGTCAGCAGGATTTTCTTGTGATGCAACATGATACCATTGCTTGTTGTTAATATTATCTAATATCTCCACGACTCAATTAGCAACGAATTGCTTCCACCGCAGAGGTTCTCCATTAAGCCACGACAGAACTATTGTCGAATCAGTCCACGCGAATACTTTAGACACAGGTATTCTCATCGCCTGAGTTACATGTTTTAATAATTTCGATAGTAATACTGCACCACATAACTCTAGCCTCGGTAGTGACACTGATTTGACTGGCGCGACCCTTGTTCTAGCTGCAAGAATTTTAGTTGTTATCGTTCCGTCGAGTGTGGTCATTCGGCAATAAACAACACTGGCATACGCCTTTTCTGAGGCGTCACAAAAACCATGGATTTCAATAGATTCCCGATTCTTAGCTGTTGTTTTTAACCATCTATCTATAGAAATATCTTTTACATTTTCGAAATCCTTTCTAATGTGAAACCATTCTTCTGATAAATTTGCATCTACCTCTTCATCCCAGCCAATTTTTGCCAACCATAAATTTTGTATAAGTATCTTTGCAGTGACTAAACATGGTGCTATCCATCCTAGTGGATCGAATAATTTTTGTACATCAGACAAAATGTTTCTTTTGGTTATTCTGTGAGGAACAGGAGGTAAGTTGAAATTATATGTAAAAGTATCATTAGCTAAATTCCACAATATTCCTAGCGCCTTAATCGTTCCATCTATATTTAAATCCAGTTGCACCTTTGTTGATCTTTTGTCTGGTTCGATTGATTTTAGAAATTCTTTACTGTTAGAACACCATTTTTGCAATTAAAACCCACCGTTCTTAAGGATTTGGGTCAACTCTCTGCATGCCTCAATAGCTTCTTCCACAGTGTCGTATCCAGACAAAATATCATCTACATAAAAATCTTCTTTTAGCATTCTAGCAGCCACTGGAAATTTGTAACCTTCATCTTCTGCCAACTGTCTCAATGTTTTTACTGCCAGGTAAGGTGCTGGAGCTGTTCCGAAAGTGACGGTAAGTAAACGATACGATTTAATTTCTTCATTTGTGTCTTTCCTCCATAGCATACGTTGATAGTCTACGTGTTCTTTTGCTATTGATACCATTCTATACATTTTTTTTAGGTCCGATACAAAACATATGGCGTGCATTCTCCATCTCATCACAATGCTTCTAAGGTCTTCTTGCAAGGTTGGACCGACCAACAACTCATCATTTAAAGATATGCCATTTGAACCCTTGCAGGATGCGTCAAAAACAACACGAGTTGGTGTGCTTTCACTATTTTCCTTAAAAACAGCGTGATGACAGAGATAAACCGCCTTGTTTCCATACTCTTCTTTTGGTACTTCTTCTGCATGACCTAAACTAAAATATTCATCAATCACCCCTGTGTAGTCTTCTTTTAATTTCGGTGACCTTTGAAACTTCCTTTCTAGTTGTAAAAATCTCTTTAACGTTATTTCTTCACTATTTCCAAATGGTGACTGTGGTTCCTCTATTTTAAACGGCAAGTTAACTACATATCTACCATCTTCCTTTCTTTTATGTGTTTTTTCGTAAATTTCTTCACAACGTCTTTCTTCTTGAGTAAGCTTCCTACCACTATCACTATCTAATTCCCACATACTTCTTAGCATTAAATCTAAATCGACATGATGATGCATCACCAAAAGTGATGGTGCATCTGTAACTGGCTCACCTACCTGACCGAATAGAATCCAACCCAGTTTTGTCCTTTGAGCACATGGTGTGCCTGGAGGGCCTTTAATGATGTCTTGTTGAATAATATTTGCATATTCCTGAACGCCTAATAACAAGTCTATATGTCCAGGTTGATCATAGGTCGGATCTGCTAGCTGTAAACCTAAAATATGTGGCCAATCCCTCGTAACTATCGATTTAGATGGTAATTTTGCCGTAACTTGTTTTGAAATTACGTAAGCTTCAATAGATAGACAAAACTCTGAATTAAATGTGGAAGAAATTTGAAGTTGGACTACGCTGTTAATTCTAGTTGTAGTAGAACCAACTCCAGTAACCTTGCCATGAATTGAACGCTTCTTCAGTTTTAATAACTGTGCTGCTCGCTCACTGATAAAAGATGCCTGTGAACCTTGGTCTATAAGAGCTCGTAATATTGATGTATGACCGTCTTGGCCGCTTACCCGTACCAAAGCTGTAGCTAACAAAGCACATACCTGATTTGTATTGAAGTGTGACGCCATCAATGTATTTGTATGAATTTCCTTCTCTTCTACATTTGAATATGAAGGCTGTGGTTGTATATCATTAACACTAGCATTGGCCACAGCTTCGTCCGACCGTGAGGAATGCAGAAGAGTATGATGACGCCTGCGACATATTCGACAGGTCATTGATAAACGACATTTCCCAACAGAATGGCCTGCCGACATACAATTGAAACACAGGTTGCTATTTTTAACATGATTGTAACGATCTTGTATAGACATCTTTGCAAATTGTTTACAATGACACAAGGAATGGTTCTCATTACATAATGTACACGATTTTAAAGGAGAAGGTAAAATATGAAATGAACGTTCCTTAGTGTGTTTTCTCTCTAATGGTAATACATTTACAGGGTTAACTAACTCAAGTGTACGAAACTTTGACTCCAAAAAACACTTCATGTCAGCCCACGAAGGTAAGTCATCACAATTACCTTTATATGAATAGTTCTCCCAGTCTTTACGAGACTCTGGGTCCAATTTCTGAACTGTAAGAAATATAATAACCGGACTCCAAGAATCGGTGTTAACATTTAAAGTGTTTAATGTATTAATGCATTCTGATGTATTATCAAGAAGCATTTTTAGGTGACTGGCAGACTGAATACTTACCTTCTTGCAAGAAAATAAACGATTCAAAAGAGAGTTCACAATTATTTTCTTGTTACCAAAACGATTTTTCAAAATGTCCCACGCTTGACTATAATTAGATTCGGTAACACGTATATGCCTAAGCAGCGCTTCTGCTTCACCGGTGACACTACATTTTAAATAATGTAACCGTTGTACGTCCGACAGGGTTGAATTATTGTGTACGAGAGTCACGAAAAGGTCTTGGAACGTAGGCCACTCGTCGTATTTTCCCGAGTAAGCAGGTATCTGAATACGCGGGAGCCGAACTTGAAATTCTTGTGCTGCTGAGGTGTCCATGCTGGATGTCCCTGATTGTGACGACGCTGGGTGCGGTGGCGGCGACGGTGCTTGTAATAGCGTGATCATATCTTGAAGGTCTGCCTTGATACATAGGTACAAATCTTCAAAAAGTTCTCGTTCTTCATTCATGAAGTACGGTAATTCGTTTCTCCTTTCCTTAGGCGTGATTTTTACCAATTCCTGATGTGCATGGGTAAACGTTTTCCAATACTCGTCAACACACTGCATACGCGCTCTTAAATATCCACTTGTTAGTCTCGCTTTCGGGCATTTCTTTAAATTAGTTTGCGTCTTCTTTAATGAATTGGCTGTATCTTCTAACAAAATCAACAACTGGTCTATATTGGCCATGCTTCACCACGTGTAATTAATGCCACGAAAGTTGAAAATAATAATCTTCCAAACGAGTCTTCAAAATGCAATGAATGATATGCGTAGGTTAAAATGCACAGTTCATAACTTCATAAGCTTCTCGTAATAATTTTGCGTAAACAACTTTAACTTCGATAGCTGGATGAATCTTGTTTCCGGGCGATAAGGTTCCTTTTTGTTTTAACCTCCAATGAATAGATCTTCGGACTCGAGCCGGCCGGTTCTTTTGTATTTCTTATCGCTATTTGTCACGGCGCAGGTAAGTGATCCGGTTCGATTGTGACCAAACTATGTGCGGTGTACTCTTTGAAATAAAGTCCACTTTCGTATGCAATATGGAGCACAGAACAAACGCGTGTATAGCGAGCAGCTGTTTATTTGCGACAATTATGATTCTAAGACATGGAACATGAGATATACATACACAACAGACGTATTAAAAAAAAACTACTTACTAGATCTCATTCAAACCAATTTTCGTTGGAAGTTTGCTTGGTAATGTACATCATATATTTTTTTTAGTTTTATCATTCCCTTATTTTAGAAGTTACAGGGGGGGGGGGACACACATTTTACCACTTTGGAAGTGTCTCTCGCGCAAACTATTCAGTTTAGAAAAAAATGATATTAGAAACCTCAATATCATTTTTGAAGACCTATCCATAGATACCCCACACGTTTGATGTTTGATGTTTTGATGAAAAAAACATTTTTGAGTTTCAGTTCTAAGTATGGGGAGCCCCCAAAATTTATTGTTTTTTTTCTATTTTTGTGTGAAAATCTTAATGCGGTTTACAGAATACATCTATTTACCAAGTTTCAATGGTATAAGCTCTTATAGTTTCGGAAAAAAGTGGCTGTGACATACGGACAGACAGACAGACAGACAGACAGACAGACAGACAGACATGACGAATCCATAAGGGTTCCGTTTTTTGCCATTCGGCTACGGAACCCTAAAAATAAATAAACAGATACTTACCTAAATTGTTTTAGTTAACAAAGTTTTCAAACATTGAAAAAAAATTGAAATGAAGGGAATAATGAATGGTGTTATGTTATAATTTAAACTACCTAGAGTACAAGTACGTCAATAGGTATCTTATGGAGAAATGAAGGCAAAGGTAAAGTATCTATACATAACGGGCGTGTAATCTGTCTTCAGATACCTCTTCGGAGCTTGCCTTCCAAATGTATATACAAACCTTGACGCATACTGAATGTTTCACAAATTATCTCACATGAATAAAACAATGCGTTTTTTCGTCGAAAAACGCATAGTGTGTGCCTAGGCTTAGAACGTGGAAGTCAAATTAAACCCGCATGTGTCGACGACGATATTGCTGGAACATTCCTAAGGTACCTTATCAGAGCGTATCTAATAAGAGAATGCCCTGACGTACAATAAAACTGAATCCTTACAACCCTAGCAGTACAAAACATCAAATTACTACAGTTCGGTGTAGCAACGAACATTTTACCATTTTTATGCCCCTTAAGTTCATTGCCTGAGCTGGATAATTTTTAGCTACAGCGCTGTCGTAATTCTTGTACGTTATCTTATGTGAGATGTGACGGCCAATGCAATCAATTATTTCCATTCGAGTTCTTTGACACAATGGCAAAGCAGTTGATGGATTAAAATGCAAAAATGACACATTTCTATAATCCAGTGCTAAAAGGGTTTTTATACACTTAGTCGTCGAATAGAATTTAGTGTGGTGTGCGTAGATCTGAACTTAAGTCGAAGAATCCCTGAAGTAAGTATGCTTAACTAAGATAATACACATGTTAAACCAAAAAAGGTAAAAGGTAAAAAGCCAGATAATATACTGGTTCAGTTCACTTAAAGCGGTGATACATCTAATGCTATGCTATCCGCGCACTGCAGTGATCATACAAATCAAATCAAATCAAATCAATTTATTGCAATCATGTAGTAGATAAAGGTGAAAACAGTATGCTAAACGAACTTACAAGTGCCACTTATGGGTTAGAAAAATTATAATTAATTAACAAATTAACAAACAATTAAATATGTAAATGATGATGTCAGTAATATAAAATTAATGTCAGTGATAAATTATAAAACGTAATTATCATTAAGCACATTACACTTGTCTGTCTGTGTCTCGTTTCGTTATTAGTAGAATAATGTCAATTAAAACATCTTTGTTACTCCGATTTGAATATACGAGTAACCATTAAAGGTGTCATCGCAACGGGATGCCTAAAACATTTAACCAAGTAAGATTCATTAGGCCGCTAGTAGAACAATGGCATAATGCTCTATTGATGGGTCTCGTGCCCCTCTTCTAACTAGCACGGCTAATAGACTCGATTCGAGACGAGACGATGCGAAACATTTTACCTGGTAATTTGTCGTCACTATGCCAACTCCAAAATAGCACTCTTTCAATTTTATCTCATAAAAGCAATTTCTAAATTATTTGTCGATTTGTCGCGCGTCAGCCCAACTGTAAAATAGCATGCTCTTATATTTGTTAACTTTATATTTTGGAAACCGATTTTTTATGTAATTTTAATGTTTTAAAGTGTTTATTTTAATGTTTTTAACTTGTTTATTTATCAAAAATTTATTGGTGAACTTGAAATGGATTGAAACTGTTAAAACTACAAACTGTTTATAGCCAGAGGTTCTTGTCAATAGCATCTACGTACAATATTCCATAACCTTTGGGGTACACTTTCCGGCTACTGTAATTATCATAATATGATAATTAATATGATAATTACAGTATTATTATATTATAATAATACTCTAAGGTAAAAACTTATTCTACAACCTGTACCTGTATGATGTCCTTGGCGTTAATAATGTCCGTGGATGACGGTGACGACACAAGAATTGAATTACAGGTGTATGTTATGCGAAAAAGGCGGTGTAGGTATTTTATGCGAAAAATAATGATCTTCACATAATGTTTTACTAGAGTTCCACCAGGGTTGCAGGCTAAAATAATTGTAAAAGCTGAAAACTAGAAACTTTAAGGAAATAGCTCTCACGTGGAGTGCACAGTTCCCCCACTCCTCGGAGCGAAGCATCAATTCATGCATTGAAATAAATACTCTCACGTAATAAAAACGTAACGTTCACAAGAACGCAATAAAAAGAAAATCATGAGTGCATTTCTTCTTTACCTTCATAAAAAAATGTTTACGTACCGCCTCCAAATCAAATATACACGAGCTCGACCTAATTCCCTTAAAAAACTGCCCGTAAAATATACATTTTTTGAAAGATTGCTTTTGCTACATACCTACTGTTTGTAGCTACTTTATACGGAAATAGGTCAGTTGCATTCGTGCACAAACTTTATTCATTGAGAGTTGTTTAATAGCTATCAATGGCGAACAACGAAATCGTCCGATGAACACATGGATGATTCAGTGTTGGGTAAATTTTACGGCGAATTTATAAATATTAAATGGTTTGCTGAAATCGTTTTGCCCTCCTAGATAATAAAGTGCTTAATATAAAACAACATTTTACAAATAATACATTAAGAACACGGATTTAAATTATTTATTTTGTGTAAGTTTGTGGCAGTAAAACGCGAAACGTAGTTGATGAATTGACTTAACATTTTAATTCAAGATAGTATTTAATAAAAGAAAGTGGCGGTATAGAACTTGGAAAATTCCAGCTTCAGAAAGTTCAGAGATTCAATTCAGAATCAAGAGTGATTTATAATTTGGTATAGTTGCTAGTTTTGTTGCAATAGTAATAACTAGGAAGTGTGACCAGGCTTAGCTTGCATAAAATAAACACAATGCATTTTTTTTATGGAAATAGCCGGCAAACGAGCTGACGATCCCCCTGATGGTAAGTGGCTATCGTCGCCCATGGACATCAGCAACACCAAAGGCATCACCGATGCGTTGTCGGCCAAGAAACAGAGAAGAAAATGAAAGAAAGTCGCCTTTTACGACACCCATCCGGCGTGGGATTGGGGTTAGTATTCTAAAGCCGCCTCAATACGGCTAAAATGGCTAATTGGTATAGACAAATACGCATCATAGTGGATCTTTCCATGGTAATGAGATGATTTACCGCGATAAAAAGTAGCTTACGTTACTCTCCAGCTTCCTAACTATCTCCACACAAAAAAATCATACCATAACATCGCTCCGTTACGACGTGAAAGAAGGACAAACAAACAAAAAACACACTTTCGCATTTATACTATTAGTAAGAAGGGAAATATGGACTAGTATTAAAGTATGGAAGTATGTATGGATTAATATACTTAGTTTTCAATTAAAGTTCTAATAAAGTGTCTGTACCTCACAGACTGAGTTGTTTTATAGTCTTTCGAGCTACGGCCTCTACCCGTCACATAAACGGGACTATGCACTCAGTACCGATATCAATTGCTCACGTAATACCTCGTAAACCATTTATTGGCCGTAAAGAATATCTTGATAGGAATTGGTAATATGAATAATAAAAGTTTATGACTGCTTGACTAACTTTAGATGTCTTTTACAAGCTTTAATAGTAGCTGAATCCTAATGCTAGGTATTACGATTGTTTTTACATGCTTGATAGGTCAGCGTTTATTGGATTTGCATTCGTTAGGACGATCAGCTAAGCTAATATGATCTTTATGTTCTCATATCTCTGTGTAAAATTATCTTTATGTGGTTTAAATTCATTGGTTAGATTTTAGGGATCTTGGTGAAGGTTTAGTCGAATATTACTTAGATAATTATATTGTTATTTTGACTATCTGTTAAGCTTTGCTAGTTTTTTAACTAATGGTTTGTTGTCATTTGTCAAGAACCCTAAAACCGTAACTGAAACCCTTTTAATATTTTGTTTTATAAATAAAACTATTAATAATTAAGTTTAAAAGGTGGTTGCTTTCCAGGCAAGTAAGAAATCATACAACTTAGGTGTAAAGAAGATACTTTATGTTCAAAATTAAAAATTAAATGCTTAAACGAGTAGAATAGAATTACATGCATAATACATATGTACAGATATGTGTAATGATTATCTATCTTGTCAGGAAGCCACCAATCACGTGACATTAGGCCAACAATCGCCATGTTTGTATCTTGTCCAAGGATTACTGTCACAGATTAACATAACATGTCCTTAGATAACATTATCGATAGATTTGTTACATCGCTCATCAAGCTGCAATTAGTGCATCACAGTAGTAAAAGTAGTATGCAATGGTTTATAGTATGCATTGTTTTAGGGTTCATTAAGGTAATATTAATGCTTATAACTGTCGGATGCTGGGTCCCCACAAATGGTATTTTCCTGTAGGGGAGCTGGTAAGGGGGTGCCTTGAAAACATTTTAGGTATTCTACCAATTTGGTAAACATAATAAATGTGTATGTACATATATACCAAATTGCTAGCTTTGTAGCAGTAAGAGTCTCTGCGCTATGCTGCGGACGGACGGACATGGTGAAACAGGGTTCTGTTTTGACTACGGAACACTAAAAGGGAGTGTTAGAGACTTAGGGGTTTAATACTCTAGTCTACCACGATGATGATCAGTGCAGATTAGCCCTGTAATCCCTGCAGGGGTTATTCAAAATGTTCTCAGTGATGTGTTACAGTAATTCAGGTGTCCTCATTAAAATTTCCTTACCAAAGCTTTATCATCAGTTGATGATAAATTTTAATACGCTTCTATGGAATGCCAATATCTCAGATTATTTAATCCGAACAAAAACAGTTTCACTGTAAAAAAACAGGACAAGTACACTTCAAAAGATAGTTACAAAAATAATAATTAAGTTTTTACAAAAAGTTATGAAATCAAAAAACCCAAGTACATATCCGTTTTAGATTAGAAAAAAAAATTTGCTGCTAAAAGTAAAAAAAAATGGTGTACTTGGTGTGCATAATTATGATTTTCGATCTGACTTGACATTGGAAGCCTAGGCCGTCAGAACAAGGCAAGCCCAGCTGTGTCGTACAACCCAGGATCTCGGGATCTTTGACCCGACATCACAGAGCACTCCATTCCATACGTTTAATATTTAACAGCTGCAGAGCGATTATAGTAAAGCAATGATAGTAAGCTGGGCTTTTCGGCTTGTATGGCTGTACCACACGCCACTGAATTTGGAAGATATTTTTTAAAACTTTTTAACCTCCGACGAAAAAAGAGGGATGTTACAAGTTTCACGTGTCTGTGTTTCGGTGTATCTGTGTGTCTGTGTATCTGTATGTTCCAAACGGATGAACCGATTTTGATCTCGTCTTTTTTGTCTGAAAGGTGACTTAATCGAGTGTTCTTATCTATGTTTGGTGTAAATAAAACTGACGGGATTTTTTAAATTTTAATTTAAGATTATTTTGAAATAAGCGCGCACTATAAAGTATTATGCACACCAAGTACACCATTTTTTTTTACTTTTAGCAGCAAATTTTTTTTTCTAATCTAAAACGGATATGTACTTGGGTTTTTTGATTTCATAACTTTTTGTAAAAACTTAATTATTATTTTTGTAACTATCTTTTGAAGTGTACTTGTCCTGTTTTTTTACAGTGAAACTGTTTTTGTTCGGATTTCATATCTTTTTGTAAAGTACACTTTTTTTTTAAATATTGCACGCCTTATACCGCGAAGTGGTTGAAGTTGTGCTTTACTCCCGATAGGTACGTCAAGATCAAGAAATTTTTTGCTCTAACTCTAACACAGCCAATATGCAGCAATATGTATAAGAGCTACTGAACCATCTGACTAATCCGTTTCCCACAGAGCTCGAATTTTTTTTACGATGTTTTATTATCAGTCAAATAAGAAAGTACCATTCTGGCAGGCATCTCGCGGTTGCGTCATCCCTTAATTTTTTGAAAATGCAAAAAATATTCTTTTTTAACCTTCTCACACAAGGCTATAATTTTAATAGGTTGTAATTTAATTATGCTTAAGTGTAAAAAAAATTGCCAGCCCATTTTGAGGGTTGCAAGTATGTGCCAGAACAAAGCAAAGTTGTCATCGGATGTGCAATTCATAACCTGCTCCCACATGGGTCAAATTTTCAGGGAACATTCTTTCAGTTGTTAAAAAGTATATATAAACAGCTAGAAGATTCTAGCGGTTGCAAGTATCTGCCAGAAGAGTATACAGGGTGAATTTTTCAAGTGGGCGTGGATGGATAAATTCAAAACTATGAGGAATAGCGAAAAGTGGTCAAAGGAGTCTCGGAGCCGACTTTCACGAAAACCAAAAATGCATAATTAGATTTTTGAAAAATCAATAGCCAGGAAGCCGTTGATTTTGCCTCATGAAAATAATTATTGTTTGTAGGGTAACACTTTTTTTCCATCAATGTGTACGATCTGAGATCCTACAATCGCCCCATACATTATAGTGACATCAAATAGAGAAAAGAGCCTGAAATTATACATACAAGGATATAACTGTATGAAAATTATTTTTTGTATGGCAATACTGACATTTATTTCCGCCAAAGTGTATCTATAAAATCCACATCATCCAACAATAGTTCCACAGTATAAGGAGATATCCAGTAACGTAACTCGGCCCTATTCTCGAAAAACTTGCCTACGGCCGCGCGGAAGTAGCCGCGCGATAGGGCTGCTCGCCGACAGTATTTTAATTTTATCAAACGACTTGAGTTTCTTTGTAGTTTTGTATTTATATTGTATTTGAGTAATACCTACAATATGGAAGTACAGTAAAGTACCATGACGGAGGTTGCCCATCCAATCCATTCAATGTCCAACTTCTGCAAACGTTGCTTAATAAATTTTTTTATGGAATTAGGCGGCAAACGAGCTGACGATTCACCTGGTGGTAAGTGGATATCGTCGCCCATGGACACCAGCAACACCAAAGGCATCACTGATATGTTGCCGGCCAAGAAAGAGAGAAGAAAAAGAAAGAAAGAACTGGCTCTCAAGCCCCCAGCCGGAACACGAGTCGTTTGGCGGCTGACTCATCATGCTCAAGGGTGGTAGCTATCCAGGCGAACCCCATGGAGAAATAATAATAGTAATAATGGTATTAATTAACAATTAAAATCAATATTACCAATATAATCCCTCGAGGGGCCCTACCACCAGCGGGCCGGATTTAGTCGCCTTTTACGACACCCATCTGGCGTGAGATTGGGGTTGGTATTCTAAGCCGCCCCAATACGGCAAAAGTAATAATAATCAACCATTTGATTTTTTTTAGCCCCTTATTTATCAATCTAGGTATTTTACTCGGTGGACTTATGAAAAACGAGTAACCGCCCTCGCTTTGCTTCGGTTTTCTTATTTTTTACACCTTGGGTTACATTATTGGAGTTTTATTAAGGATCCCTAATTTTTTTGAAAATATAATATAGCCTATGTTACTCGGGGATAGTGTAGCTTCCCAACAGTGAAAGAATTTTTCAAATCGGTTCAGTAGTTTCGGAGCCTATTCAATGCAAACAAAAAATCAAATCTTTCCTCTTTATATATTAGTATAGATAAACAATTGGCTATTTGACAGTTGTCACGGTAAAATATGAAATGTGATAAATACGGTTGCATAGTGGTTAACAATAATTATACAATACGTTTTTTGCATGAAAACAAATTGTAAATATTTTTATTTTTGAAAAATAGATTTGAGTTTTTTTACCTGTGGATACGAGAACCGAAACGTGGGCGGCCATGATTGAACATTGTATGACGTCACATTTCAATAAGCGTCGTTACTTTATCGTGTGCAATTTATTGAGAAAATTATTAAGTTAAATTTTGATTTGTGCTTTTGAGAGGTTTTGTAAAATGGAGTCAGGCCATACAAAAGCTGACAGTGCGAATTTGCCTAAAGTTGATTCATTTAATTGCAAATTTCTTTGCGTGTATCTCTGACTTTTGCTCTGCCGAGTTTCGGAATGGAAAAACCTTCATGTAAGTACTGAAATGAATAAGCAAAATTGGTCAGAGTCTTGCTAAGGGGTCACAGGAGGACTTTTTCTAAGTTTTTCCTCAGCGCCCCCGTAACGACACCCTAACTAATGATTTTTAAATGTTTATGATTTCAGATCTTCTCGAGTCGTATGGTGTTCCAGACACAGTTGCTATTAAAAGGGGTCAAAAATTAGAAGACCTTGTAAAACAAAAATTAAAAAATCTACTTGGAGAAATTTCTCAGTGCGGCTTGTTCATGTGTCAAGAATATCCTATGATACCAGCATCACCGGATGGAATTTTAAATGGTGACACAGTAATAGAAATAAAATGTCCAATGAATGAGTCCAATGAACTTCAAAAAAATATGTTTCGATGAATCAAGTTACTGCTAAGTACTTCGCACAAGTGCAACTGCAAATGCACTTAACTAAACTGAAAAAGTATTTGTTTTGTTTGGCATCATGGGACTTTGAAGACACTCAGAAAGTCAATATTGTGCCTGTAGAATATGATTATGTATCTATATGTAAAAGATTTACTCTTAGAATCATATTGGAAGAAAAATATCCATTAATTTATAATAGTACCAAATAAAACAATTTATATTAACAAATGTATTTTTAATTAAACTATCCTGTAGGTTAATCAGTGCACATGCAACAATAACACATTTATCTAAATATTTTAACAATTTCATATTCACTACAGAATGAGGTTTTAACATAGAGAATTCTCGATACAATAGATATTATGACACATATGTCTAAACGCCATAGGTAGGTTCCGATTTACCAATTATTGTTTATTTGATTTAATTATAAATGGATTTAACACACTTGCAATTAGAATTACAGATTTCATAAATACTTTACTAGCGACAGTGACATTCAGAATTGGTCTCCAAGCTCAGAAAATGGTGTATTTAGTCTTATTTTTTTAAACATAACAATAATATGTTCTTCAGGAAGGTTAATGTGCTTTTTCAAAATTTCAATCAAAAAATAACAATCCTTCGAAAAACCTAATTAATATCTTAGATTTTTCTTGATCAGTCGTACAGTATTTTCAATTGACATTCAACATAGTTTCTCTGCTTCAACTTTCCTCTTTAATTCTAATAATTCAGATTGAGTTTCTTGATCGCTGCTTGTAGATGTCTTTGTTAACACCTTGACTGCGGCATTAAAAACAGTGACTTTCAGCTGGTGCGGTGGCGGTCCAAAAAGGCACCCACTTGACTTTCTTACTGTGCGGGGCGGGCCATTTCGATCCGACACCTCTGAGTGGTGTTAAAGCTCAATATCTTAGTCAAGGAGTATGGTATATAACAATTTTTATACTTTTTAAAATCGTCATGAATCACTTGTGTTTGCATTGGCCTCGCCCCTGGATTCTCCAAACAGAAAATGAGTAATTAGCAATTGAAAATGTCGGGTCGATAAGGCCCGATACCGCACTGTAGCGTTATTTTTGTAGTGATGGGATAGTGAAAGAAAAGAAAATATCGAGTCATTATATTTTAATAAAATTTTAACAAGTACAATTTTAATATGTGTTAGAAAAATATGTAAAACAAATTATGTAAACATAAAAAAAAGAAAACAAAATTAAACGTTATGAAAAATAAAAAAATTATACCAGACAGGTTGTTGATTTGAGGAACAGCGAGCGTTGCAGGGGTGACTAAATACTGATAAAAAAAATACGTGTGGCACTCGGGGACTGCCACGGTAAAGCTATTGCATAGCATTTTGTATCAACTTATGCAATTATAATTATTTATTTATTTTTTAAATTTTACGCGTACAGCTATTCACCAGCAACTGCTATTCACTGTTTTACATAGGTATAGGTGTACCTATGTATACATATACATATACCTACATGTACCTATACTTACGGGGTGCACATGCGGTGAGTGTGGCATTATAAAGATATGATAGATACCTATACACCTATATACTTTCTCACCAACAGCTGCTTACATATTCGTCCGATTTCGGAGCAGCTAGTCTCGATCCGTGCGAGCTTCGTACAGTCGTACCATATACATACATACACGGTAAGCGAATGCTCGGCCGAGCTACATGAACGCCATCTGATGGGAAATTATGAAGTTTGCTTCACATATTATTCTAATTCAAAAACTGCATATTTATATTATTGTTTAAATATATACATTTAGGTACGCATATGTAAAAATTGAGGAAATAAAACTATAGTATCAAACAAGGCAAATAAGGTGATGGATTGGCTGATTTTATCTGATGTACCCATCTACTTGTTCTCTATTCAAGATCAGCAGTAATTAATATAAAATCTAAAAGTGATGCAGGGGCTTCTATGTGATCTTGGTGACGTGCCCACCCCAAATATCAAACTAATGTCATCATGTGAAAATGCCATACCTTTACTGCAGTAATCCATTCTACCAATATGGATTGAAGGTTTCTTGCTAGCGAAGACATGGAGTGACGTGCCATGCGCTCAATATCATACGAGCAATTAATGCACCTCATGGCAAAAAATCAAACACAAATTATTATTTTGCAGAAATGAAACTCAAAAATCTTCTTTTGGCACTTTTATTTTCTATTAATAACAATTTTTTATTGTGATTCGTCATTATATCGAGCACGAGCGCGTGCTCTTCGTGTAGCAAGCACAACACTACTGCTGGCTCGACGCGTACGCATCTCCACAGTGCGGCATCAGGTCGCAGGCGGTCATCCACCAAAACAGGCCCGCTCCCGCACTGAGATAACTTTTTTTACGTTCTGTGCGGCGGAGGTCGAAAAAGGCCCCCCACTTTATTAAACTGCTATATTTCTACATTGTTAGTCACGAATCGAAAACTATATTTGTCTCTGTCATACTCGTAAAAATTCCCAAGAAACCGGTCCCGCACAGGCGGAAGGAACCTATTTTTCCTGTACGCACAGCGCGTTGGTACTGCATCGGGCCGATTGTGGGTGATCCGCAGTGAATGTGTTAATAAGGATTGAACAGATGGTGAACTGTCAATATTAAGTTGCAATTTTGATGGTGATGAACTGTTTGAAGACAACGCTTCTAGCTTTTCAGTAAAGAGTAAATTTCTCCTGATTTTGGAATGCCCTGCTGATTCTATCCTATACTTTATTTTAAAATGTGATGTTGCAGTGGTCATTACATGAGTCTTTAAAGAAGTATTTTTATCCTTACTTTGAGTAATAGTTTGTACATATCTGCTTCTATTCTTTGCAGACATACACACTCGAACTAATTTATTACTCATTTCAGGGCATACTTGTATCGCCTGATCTGAATTTGAACAGTCATCTTTCTCAGTAGCAGACAAAAAATCTGGAAAAATCAAAACATATTATTTATTACATACTTACCTATATGGTAATGGTACATGGCAAAGGTACTACTTATGAACTTTTCAACATATTGTTGTGTACTCAGATTAAAAAAGAAGGGTCGTGTATTATTAAATTGTTTTTTTACTCACCGTTATTGCTTGTCATGGCTAATGTTGTTGGCATTTGAGTTTCCTCTGAAAATATTCCTTGTATAATGTTCATACGTTGTCTTTTGCTTGCGGCTGATCGAGGCTGTGGCGGTGCGGTGCGATTTATTCTGTCTGGTTGACATTGAAATTTTGATGGTAAACAGTCTGGCTTCAGTCTTATTATGCCAACAGACCCCATCACACTGTATTGGATGTAATTTTCCATATCATTAGGCAGCTGTAAAGTAACACAAATATATTAATTACTTACTTTTATTTTGATCATGTTTTATGAACAACATTAGGTTAGGTTTAATTTGTTTTTTTTTTTTTGTAAATCAGAGGCTAAGTTGATTACTTCTAAATACTTACATCAGTGATCTTCACAAAAGAATATTGCAGATTTATCAGATGTTAATTCTGGGTCTCGACGTGCTAATTGTAAAATGTAACCACTGCTTTCGACGTTGAGACTTGAGGGCATTTTAGGAACGTGTTTAAACAATTTGTTAGGAAATTTAATTGTAGTACTTCTACACATAAGCACTGCACATGGCTTGTAGCTTGTCATTTTCACAATTCCAGTGAAAAAGGTGTAAGTTTTTCAGTTAAAATATCTTCAGAGTTAGAGCGTCCTAAATAAACTCACAGAATAAACTTTTGTTTATTGAAATATGGCGTCACAGCCAGCAAGTGACAGATGGCCGACTATTTCGCGCGAATTTCAAATTAATGGACTAAAAGTTATTTTTATTCCTACTAAATATCACTTTTTTGAAAAAATAAATATTGTAAGAGGTATAAAATAAACCTACGAAAATTTTAAAATATATTTCCAAAAATTGTCTAATAGCCAATTCAAATAATCAATGCTACCAACACAGAGTGACAGAGTACTACACCACAGAGTACTTAATTTACAATTTACAGCCATGGATATATTACTCTAACTGGATACATAACTTCGTAGTGGTACCTGACGATCGAAGACGTCATATTAAGAAGGACCATTTTTGTATTGTTTCCATGTTATCTATAGTCCCAGGATATATTATATTATTATACCATTAGAATGCGATTTTTTATAATGGTTTAATAACATCTAAAATGAAATTAAAATATAGATGTACCGTAATGGTGTACCTTAATTTTCAATTTACTCTTAATGCAATAATATAAAGTCGGTAATTTTAAAGAAATTATAATAAAATATATTATTTCAATATTATCATGATTACTACCAGAAAAATTACATATAGAAAACATTTTGAAGAACCATATCAAAATAGGATAATATAATTTTTCTAAGTGTGGACACCCTACAATTTAAGAAAGACAACCTCAATCCGGCCTGGGATTGGTCGAATGGTCCTTCCGATATGACATCATCGATCGTCAGGTACCTGTACAAAGTCTCTGATCCAGATAGAGTAACATATCTATGGTTGAAACGCACTTCCCTGAAGTTACACAAATATTTCAAGATCAAAATTTGCCAAATCGGTCCAGCCAATCTCAAGTTTAAGTGACACAAACAAAAAGCAATTTATTTTTATATGTATATACTAGCTGCCCGGGCAGACTTCATTCTTTAAGTTTTTTTTTGAGATGTTATCTATTTATTTATTTATTTATTTATTTATTTATTTATTTATTTATTTATTTAATCCTTTATTGCAATTTTATACAATCTATTCTATCTTTCAAGTTAGATCAAACTGAACACGGTGTGCAAATTTGATTAAAATTGGTTAATTAGTTTAGGAGTTCATCGCGGACAAACAATGTGACACGTAGTTTATATATATTAAGATAAATACATATGTCACAGTATTAGTTACAAACTCCTTCGAAAGGGCTTGACCGATTGTTAAGAAATTTTGTGTATATAATCAGTAGGTCTGAAAATAAGACGCAAACTGTTTTTCATACCCCTAAGTGATATGTATGGTCCACGCCAATTTTTTTTATTTTTTGGACAAAAAATTTTATTTGAATTTTCTTAGGATTTGGCATAAAAAATACACACAATTTTAATTTTTAACCCTTCTACCACCAACCCCTATTTTTTAATATCGACTCTCGGCGATCGATAATTAAATTAATAATTTACCAAACCTATAAAGACAAAAGTACTGTGACAAGTTTATTTGGACAATCACCCCTTGAGGGTGAAAATAAGGGATGTAATTTAAAGTTATAAATGTGAAAATTTTCATAATTTTAACCCAAGGGTTGTGATTAGGGTGTCCCTATATCTAGATATAATTTAAGAGGCAGTTCAACGTTTGCCCGGTCAGCTAGTATTTTTAATAATTTCTTCAAAATTATCTTTGTCATGAAAACTGATGTATTATTATGATTATTTTTGTGCAAGGTAATAATAAAATGAAACAATATTATTTATTAAGGTACCTACATCTATTTTTTTAAGTGCACTGCAATTATAAAAATATTTGAACACCATCGAATAATATATCCTGGGACTATAGATAACATGAACACAATAGAAAAATGGTCAATTGTGTCATCTTCAGGTATCTTCGAAGATTGTGATCCAGTTAGACTATTATATCCTTGAAGCAAGCACTCAATGTATAGTCTGTATACGCTATCTACTTACTAAGCATGTGTCTGTGGTCACAGCCATTAATATCGAAATATATAATACGCCAATGCCATGTACGAAGAAAAAAAAAAGAAAATTCAATACCAACCTTCTAGTAAAAATTCATCCGAAATTGCCGATTTAGGCTGCTCAGATTCCAAAAAGGGACCGGGCCAAATTTTTTATTGTTGTAAAGTATTAAATAATTGAAAGATCGAAATAATTTTTAGTGTTTTATGCACACAATTATTAATCATTTTCATGTGTGAAAGTACAAAGCGTTGACGTTTCGCTAATAATGAAAAATATGGAGTTAAAAATTTCGTGACGGCTTGTTTGGTGACGTCACACTAGGTTTCGAGAAAAGAGACTATAGCGTCAAGTGACATTTTTGAGAGGGTGTATGTATGTGTGTGTGTACTTGTCCTAGACACTACTGTGTCTCCTGATCATTATGATTAAAAACATTACGAACAATCCTTTATTCTGAGGCCAATGTATTTTCATGTTCACAGAATTTAATTAGTTGAAAGGTTTCGCTAAACACATATTGCAGAAAAAGACAGTTGTCGCTTAATTACATTTTCAATGTGTTGGCACAGTTGCGAACGGTGGTGTTTCTGGTATTAGGTTTGAATTTTAGGTTTCTGTCATTTCATAGTCCTGCCACGTGGTATCAGTACTCCAGTCACGCGTATTTTGTGTATGGACGTGGCACGGGACAGGAAAATCCCATGGTTCGGCTCTGTAGCTGGTTTTTAGGGTTCCGTAGCCGAATGGCAAAAAACGGAACCCTTATGGATTCGTCATGTCTGTCTGTCTGTCTGTCTATCTGTCTGTCTGTCTGTCTGTCTGTCTGTCTGTCTGTCCGTCTGTCTGTCTGTCTGTCTGTCTGTCTGTCTGTCTGTCTGTCTGTCTGTCTGTCTGTCTGTCTGTCTGTCTGTCTGTCTGTCTGTCTGTCTGTCTGTCTGTCCGTCCGTATGTCACAGCCACTTTTTTCCGAAACTATAAAAGCTATACTGTTGAAACTTGGTGAGTAGATGTATTCTGTGAATTAAGCATTAAGACTTTCACATTAAGACTTTCCGCATTAAGACTTTCACACAAAAATAGAAAAAAAACAATAAATTTTGGGGATTCCCCATACTTAGAACTGAAACTCAAAAATATTTTTTTTATCAAACCCATACGTGTCCATCTATGGATAGGTCTTCAAAAATGATATTGAGGTTTCTAATATCATTTTTTTCTAAACTGAATAGTTTGCGCGAGAGACACTTCCAAAGTGGTAAAATGTGTGTCCCGCCCCCCTGTAACTGCTAAAATAAGAGAATGATAAAACTAAAAAAAATATATGATGTACACTACCATGAAAACTTCCAACGAAAATTGGTCTGAATGATATTTAGTAAGTAGTTTTTTTTTAATACGTCATAAATCGTAAACCGCAAAAAACATTGATCAAAGTTACAACGAACTACAAGAACTTTTATATTACGTTACTTGCTGCTACGGAACCCTTCATGGGCGAGTCCGACTCGCACTTGGCCGCTTTTTCATTTATACTATATTTATCAAGTTACCGGAGATTATGTGATACTGTGTTATTGAAAAAGAAAGATTATTTTTAATTGGTTTAGACGCAAAAGGTCCTGGCTGTAGCTGGACGTTGCATTCGCATAACGTTCCATTCGTTCGCATTTGCATCAAAATTGTGTATATTTTGTTTGTAACGGGTTCCATTATTCTATTAAAGCTTCACTGCTCGACGTAAACGTCCCCAACTTAGTGTCGGTTCTGCATTCAGGACGCAGTTGCTTAATATAATATTGTAGATATTGTTTACTATTTCTTATAGCTAGATAATAATTTGGTTGGTTGGGTGGTAAATAGACCTGGTTTTTATCAAGAGATCAAACTACCATCACTTTCATCTGACGTCCGTTGAATAGATCCAGTCACGGAAGCTAAACCTCCATTCTTAATATTTTCATTTTGCAGAATGTAAGCTGCATCATGAAGTCTGATTATTATTTAAAGCGCGGAATGGCGTTTATATATTGCTCATAGAAACAGTATTCTAGTCACGCGCAGCGTATGAGCTACTGCGCTCAGGTTCTCTTGGACAAATACCATGTTCAGCGTTTCATCCTAATACATTATTACTATAAACTGCTGCGTTGGTTTTCGAAACCTGTATTTCTGAGATGATATAAATATCAGATACATTTTGCGGTTCGTTTACGGCATCATATGTAGGTATCCCCGTGAAGTACATTGATTACTAATGTTTTTTGCAAAGCGAAGGATGAAGGATGACCCCCTCCCACCCCTTGTCACACAATGTCACACTTCATCGAACCCCCCCCCCCCTCCCCCCTAACGTGTGACGTAATTCATGGATGGCCCCATAATTTTATGTGTTGGTAGGTATATTGTAGATAAAGGAAAATCGACAATTCCGACACCGCATGCATACGTTAGAAATTTTAAAATTACTTCGTTTAAAATGTTCACTAATGTTATTTAAACTGTAGTTCATGTTTAGTTAGTAGGGTCTGCCGGGACCAATATAGCGCTAGGGTTCTACGTAATGTGATGTAACAATTATTTAATAGCTCGTGGACGTATGTGATATTGTGTCTTTTTAACCGACTTCAAAAAAAGGAGGTTCTCAATTCGACTGTATTTTTTTTTATGTTTGTTACCTCAGAATTTTCGACTGGGTGAACCGATTTTGATGATTCTTTTTTTAATCGAAAGCAGGAGCTTGTCATGTGGTCCTACATAAATTTGAACGAGATCTGGTAAGTAGTTTTTGAGTAATTTTGAAGTCGGTTATTTTTTGTTAGTAAAATGTTGATTATTAGTATGTACACACACCACATTACAATCCTACTAATATAATATATGTTAGTGTACTGCAGGTGTGTGCGTGAATATGTTCGTTTTCCTTGCGACACATTCAACTCTACTTCATATATTATGAAGCATTCGAGTCACGTGCAGCGTATCAAGCGCCGCCGCGGTGAGTTTACGAACTATCATTATTCAGTTGCGTTTGGATATGGTTGCTTTTTAGTTCAGAAAGACACCTGAACTCACTTTCTATCACTCAGTTTTTATCACTTCCTTTTTAGCCGGCAGCGCACTGGTGGCGCCTCTAGTGTTGCGAGTGTCCATGGGCGACGGTGACTGCTTACCATCAGGTGGCCAGTCTGCTCGTCTGCCTGCATATTACATAAAAAAAACTCAGTTCGAGTGATATTTTTAGTGCTTGACTCTCTTATTATAAATGCGTCAAAAACGTGTAACATCGATGCTATTATTAGCAACTTTTTGTTATAAAATGTAATGTAATCTAAGTTGTTATATAAAACGTGATTGCGGTGTAGATGCACCATAAGAGAAGAGCGAATCCCTGCTTAGTTGGGTTATGATAGCGATGATGCTAACCATATCTTGCCATGTAAAATTCTATTTTCATACAGCGTTAGATTTTCAAACGTACCTATACCTACCTATACGTAATTAGTTCTCATTAAGAACAAATAAAGATAACGTGAGGTTGTTTTGCGCTCGTGCCACCGTCAAACAAATATTAGGTGTAACACTCAGATAAGATGTGACCTACTATAGCCTTAAGATGTGTTTGTTTGCTAGACAAATATTGTCTGACAAATAATACAATTAAAGCTTCTAACGTAGAAATTGTTTGTTATGGATTTGCAATCTGTAATTTTTTAACCGACTTCAAAAAAGGTATTCAGTTCGACTGTATTTTTCATTTTTTATGTTTGTTACCTCAGAATTTTCGACTGGGTGAACCGATTTTGATGATTCTTTTTTTTTAATCGAAAGCTGGTGTTTATCATGTGGTCCCACTTAAATTTGAGGTAGATCTGACGAGTAGTTTTTGAGTTATTTTGAAGTCGGTTATTTTTTGCTTGGTAAATTTCAGATTATAAATTTTTGTGCATATAATTCAAGACCTAACTGTTATCTCATCTAGAAGTTCTTCTAGAAATACAACATAAATCCTATCTATCTTAAACCACAGAATACGTGTACAATGTACAGTCAGCGAAAGAGTTAGGTATGCAGGGCACGATACGAAAATGTTCTGTAGTATAAAAAAAGTAAAATCAGTGTGTGAGCGATTACAATTTTTTATTTTAAGGATGATATAATATACGTTTCTAGTTTATCAGGTATGTACCGCATTGACCCTCCATTAGAAAGAAAAGAAAGAAAGAAAGAAACATTTATTCCGTCATAAGCATAGCAACAACGTTAGGGTTCTAATGTAGGATAATATATTATAATTGGTTTGATTGAGTTCGGAGTTGCAGCTGCCAACATGACGGAAAAGGGTCACACTCAGAATATGGCGCAGTAAATAATAATAATAATAACTTTATTTCTCAAATACATAGGTATTACATTTTATATGTATGCAGTAAGTTGATTTTTAAATAGTGCGGCGGATATTACATATAGTATGTGATGCACAGACCCTACACTAAGAAAACTTGTGTTGTAGGAGTCTGCTAACCCTTCTGAGTAACTGTATAGCCGGTAAGTAATAACTTGACTAAAATTATACATTTGAAACATATTTATAAAACTAGACAATGATATTGCAGTTAAACTATTTTTACTAATAAATCTGTTGCATGTGAGTGTGTGTGTGTGTGTGTGTGTGTGTGTGTGTGTGTGTGTGTGTGTGTGTGTGTGTGTGTGTGTGTGTGTGTGTGTGTGTGTGTGTGTGTTGTGTGCGTGTGTGTGTGTGTGTGTGTGTGTGAATGTGTGTACGTACGTGTGCGTGTTTTGAGCATATGCGTGAGTATAATATGAGTGAGTACGCGTGTATAGTGTGTGTGTTGCAAGAGTTTAAACCTAGTGCTTCATACAAGTAAATTCTCCGTATCTTCATAATTAAGACTTTTTAACCAGTTAGTAACTTCAGCTTTGGCATCTATGTAGTTAAGTGTTTTTAAATCTTTAACATATTTGCTTGCTTTATTGTACAAAAACGGACAAAGGTATGTTTGATGGCGTCGGGCAAGCATTGTGTTAACCCTTGGCACAGTAAAAACTCTATCTTTTCTACGCCTATGACTGTATTTTAATTTTTCATGTGCAGATGTGTTTTTGTGTTGGGCCATAATAAGGTCCAAAATAAATAATTGGCGTACCGTAAGCACACTACAGTCATTATATAGTTCAGCAGTTGGGTATCTTATGGGCTTGGATGTAGCCACTTTTAAAACTGCCCGTTGTGCACGTTCCAATGGCAGAAGATGAGTTTTACTAGCACCAGCCCAGCTGGAGTTACAATAAGATAGGATGGACCTACAAAGTGCATTATACATATTAAAAATTGTTTGTTTGTCGGCCACCTCTCTGATGTTCTTAAAAATATAAATAAGTTTACGGACCCTGCTTGATAGGATGTCAATATGGGGTTTCCATGAAAGTCTGTAGTCTATGGTCACTCCGAGATATTTTATATTTTGCACGTTATCTATTGAAGGGCATGAACAATTCACTAAATCGCAATTGTAGTGTGCAGTTATATTTATATTGGGAGTTCGGCCACGTGTATTAGAAAAGGTCATAAACTTAGTTTTTCCCACATTTAGTGTCAGCAAGTTCGTATAAAGCCATTCTATGACTAATTTAAGACCTCTTTCAGCATTAGTCTTTGCCTCTTCCCAATTGTCGCCTACAAATATTAGTGCAGTGTCATCAGCATAGGAGATGATTTTGCCACCTTTCAAATTAAGATTGCAAAGTTCATTGACATAAATTAGGAATAGGGTAGGACCCAGAACACTACCTTGAGGTACTCCACAATCAATATTCTCCTCTACACTTGTCACATTGCCGATTTTCGTCTTTTGGGTTCGGCCTTTTAGGTAATCTTCTAAAAGACTAAGTGGGTTTCCACGAATTCCAACGCGTTCAAGCTTGTTAAGGAGCATGGGTACAGAGACAGTGTCAAATGCTTTGGCAAGGTCAAGGAATATTCCAATAACCTTCTTTTGTCTATCCAGTTGATCAACTACAAAGTTCGTGAGGGTAGAAACTGCAAGTTCTGTCGATCTGCCCCTCCGAAAACCATATTGTGTAGCTGCAAGAAGATTGTATTTCTCCAGGTAAGATATCAGCCTGTTATTAATAATTTTCTCAAGAATCTTTGATATTATTGGTAGGATGGAAATTGGCCTGTAATTATTGACACTGTCTCTGGAACCACTCTTATAAACAGGAGTTATTATTGAAGTTTTAAAAATTTGGGGGAATGTACCAGTTGATAAACACAAGTTACAAATATGACTTATAATAGGTGACAAAATAGGAGCAAATTGCTTGAGAAGTTTAGTTGGAATTCCATCCAATCCCACTGCGCAATCATTTCTTAAGCCCTGAATAAGGACAGAAACCTCATATTCATCTGTTTCCAGTAAGCCAATTGAGTTAACTTGAGATGGAAGTTCTGCCTGGGATCTGTTAGGTTTAGCTTGTAGTGTATTTTTTAAGTGTTCACACAATGATTTCCCTACATTTGCAAAATATTTGTTGATATAATTAATGGATTCCAAAGAGTTTGAATGAGATTTTAGGAGGTCTTCATTATTAATCTTTTCTTTGACAGTATGTGTAATTTGCCTAATGGTGTTCCATGTCTTTTTAACATTGCTTTTGTTTTTATTTAGTTCAGCTCTAAAGTAATTATTTTTAAGTTTTTTCAATAGGTTAGTACAAAAGTTTCTATATCTGGAGTATGTCAATTTTAGAAGTTCATTGTTTGGATTTTCCTTTAGATGTAAATGCATTCTGTCTCTGTTACGAATACATCTAAGGATGCCTAATGTGATCCAAGGTTTAATGGTGCGCTGACTATTAGGAACTTTGAATAACCTGGAGTTAGTTTTCATAATCTCAATTAAGTGATTAGTGAGCAGGTTGGTGGCTTCATTAGCATCACATGTACCTAAGATGTCGGCAAAACTTAAAGACCTTAGACGAGTAGCTATTTTATCATAGTCTATTTTAATGAAGGATTTTACCTGAATTACACTTTGTATATCTCTATTTCTATTTACGATGTTTAGGAGAACAGGGGAATGATCGGTTACAAAGGTATTAATAACAATTGTATTGTTCTCAAGATTACTTCTTAACATAACATGGTCTAGGCATCGATCTCCTCTTGTAGGAATATAATGAGACGGCAGGAGTCCATGACTTGTAGTAAGTTCTAAATAACAGGTGGAGTTTCTATCCATATTGTCTGGATGGATGTCGATGTTTAAGTCTCCCATAATAATAAGGTTTGGAACTCTTTCATATGTTGACAATATTTTATCCAGACATTGAAGAAACAAATCAATATTTAAAAAGGAAGGGGATCGGTAAATAGCAATAATAACTACTTGGAGGCCTAGTTTAATCAAGAGACAGTTTGCTTGGAGAAAATCGGGTTCTTCGATTGACAACTCTAGGTTACCCTTTGAGTACACAATTATACCTCCATTTTTATTAATACAGTTTTTAGTGAATGCTGAATTGTAGTTGCTAAGTTTTGGAAATGGTTTATCGTTTTCTATCCAACATTCAGTCAGAATTATAATGTCGCATTCGAAACCCAATCGTAACAGAAGTATTTCAAAAGCGGGCAAGTTCATATTTACACTTCTAATGTTCATGGTAAGGATTTTGATACCGTTATTATTGGGTGATATCAAAGTGTGGCATAATTCCGGTACACATATTTTAGCATTTGTAGTTGTTATCCCATCTATTAGCTGACATAATTCATTTTGTTTTACGTTATCCATAATTATTAATGTTGTTATTAGATGCGTCACTTATTACGGTGGTTGTCAGAGTCTTGTACGGAGAAGAGTACTTATATAAGTATGAAAGTTTGTGCGTAGGTGAGTATGTAGGTGTATATGTTTGTATGAATGGCCATTTAAAGTATAGTGTTGTGTGTAAAAGAATGTATATTGTATTCATTTTATATGATATGATTTTTGTGTATAGTGTAGAATGTGTATTAAATATTTTAAGACTTAACAAACTAAATACAAATATAAAATTTAGATAAAGAAATAGGACACTATTAAATTTAACTAGTTTTTTTGTTTCAGGTCTTCAAGTTGCTGCTCGTTCGTAATAAGGATTGGAGGTTTACCTTCAGATTTTCTGAGGAACACTCTCCCATTTGCAGTCCAACAGAAGTCATACTTGGAGGTCTTCGCCAGGTCACGTGCTAAATAAAAAAGTCTCCTGGCCTTCGGTGTCAAAAATTCTGACACATATACCGACGACTTTTGTCCATCAAGGCCCAGGGCGCTTGTATTTAATTTATCTGTTATATTACTTCTATTGAACTGTTTAACAGCGAGAAGGGTGTTGGATTTAAGAGCGGTAGGTACTTACTACGCCTCTGATATTTCAGTGCGCCCGGTAGTCGCGTGCAGATCGGCGAGTGGCGCAGCGGTACATCTTATAAGTTTTTCTGACTGCAATTTCGAAATCAATGCAATACACATAGTTGTTGTTTGTAAGGTGAAACGTGACATTAGGCCGCCTGCGCAGTCGTTCGGCCTGTTTTAATGCAAAATATATTCAGTCATGTATTATTACTGACGTTTCGGTCGCAGACCGATATTTATTTACCTCGTAACCCTCTCGCTAGGTGACCGGCTACCCGCACTTAAGTACCTAGTGAAAATACCCGTTTTTGTATTCATATAAAGAATAACGTAACATTGGGTACTGTTATGAAGAATAATACAGTACAAATGCATTTTTTGTGTCTCTTACAGATTAAGGAATCTTTTACAGAAATGAAAAGCGTTAGAAGATAGAAAGATCATGTTTTATTTTTAACTTTATGTTTATAACGTGAATTTATTTGCGCCCGTCGGGAGTCGAACCTGCACACTATCGTCCCCGCCATTACCGACAGGTTTTCAACTTAGATACGAGGTTGTTTACATCCTAATGTCATTAACATAATTGTATGCACCAGTCGGGATCGAATCCGCAAACGTCCATCCCCGTAATAAGCGAGCAAACAGATCGCTGAGCCACAGGGTCTTATTCCGGATTATACCATTTATAAGCTTAAAAGTACACGGGTTTCGTGGGATATCTGAAGGAATTTGGTAATTATTTCTTCACGTAGAGAATTGTTGTGTAACATTGTTCCCGAGTTTGCCTATTGCTATCCCTCGGGGGATTTGTGTACCTGACGATCTTAATTAGAACTGACAAACTATGCAGCTAGCAGCGAGGTGCTGCAAGTAAACACTATCTTTCTGGCCTTAAACAGTTCAGCTAAAAACTTTTAGTGCAATTTGTATTGTCGCTAAAACATACTAAAATGCATCGCCATTTAGTCGGTGAAGCGCTCATAGCCCGGCGGCTTGCGTCCTATGCGATCGACAAAGTTAAGCAACAGCGCTAGGCCTCCTCAAGAGGAGAGACCTTTGCCCAGTAGTGGGCCTTTAATGGGCTGAAGCCATTTAGTCGGTGTGATACTTAATCATATACTTAACAAATGCTGGACATCTAGCCACCAAACGATTGATTTACCACTTAACTTCTAACCGGCTTCTGTACCTTCCTGCCCTGGTCTATAGCTGACAAAAGAGATGAGGTTTTACCTGACGGTTTCACTGTCGCCCTTGGTCAGACATCAGAAACACCGAAGCGTTGCCGGCCACAAAAAGCTTCGTATCCTGTATTGTTTCTGGCATCTGTACATCGTCGTTTAAACTTTTGCATGTGATAGACTATGTAACGTGCCTGGCTAGTACCAGTTCCACTCTGCCATTAGAATCAATCGTGAAGTAATCTGGTTGTATCAGCTCCTCCGCTTTCTAGCCTTCTTGGCACTGTTACTAATATACGTACTGTTACATATAAATAATAAATAAACGCTTACACACTCATACCCCCGCAGTAGGTTGTTACCTGTGTCGCGGGTGGTATGGATGACACATATAACACATCACAATAACATCCATGACCCGAGTACAAATATTTATCTGTCACATAAATATCTGCCCCGGCCGGGAATCGAACCCGGGACCTCTCGCTTCGCAGGCAGGGTCGCGACCAACTAGGCTACAGGGTCGTCGATATAGAAACAACCTAACCGAAATACATAATATGTTATGTAATAGAAGAAAGTTCCCATAACATAAATATATTTGAAAGTGGAGAAATGGACGGGTACACTTGCTTAACTCATTTCAGTAACTATTAATTTAGATTTCCATTCATAAGTCAGGCTCCTATAGAAACGAATTCATTATTCCGAGAGGGAGCATCAATATTTTAGCGTCTGAATGGAAGAAATTATTTCGCGTCACTACGACGGTATTTATGGAAGCGTACTCATACTCTCGCTAACGATAAATACCAGAATTTATGTGTTAAAGTTAAAAATGTATTTTTGTGTCGAATTCAGTTGGCTATTTATTCTTCACGAATCTTCACTGGAGAATCGTAATAGGCTTTTTTCATGAAGGTTAGACTTTTTTATGGAAATAGCCGGCAAAAGAGCTGACGATCCACCTGATGTTAAGTGGCTATCGTTGCCCATGGACATCAGCAACACCAAAGGCATCACTGATGCGTTGCCGGCCAAGAAAGAGAGAAGAAAAAGAAAGAAAGAACTGGCTCTCAAGCCCCCAGCCGGAACACGACGAGTCGTTTGGCGGCTGACTCATGCTCGAGGGTGGTAGCTATCCAGGCGAACCCCATGGAGAAATAATAATAGTATTAATGGTATTAATTAAGAATTAAAATCAATATTACCAATATAATCCCTCGAGGGGCCCTACCACCAGCGAGCCGGAATTAGTTGCCTTTTACGACACCCATCCGGCGTGGGATTGGGGTTAGTATTCTATGTAAGCCGCCTCAATACGGCTAGCTAGAACTCGATACAATATTCTCATATTTCAAACCATACCTGAAGTTCACAAGTAGATAATTATATTTCAAGACTTTAAAGAGGGTCCCACTATTAATATAATCACTATCAACAACAAGACCATTCGTTTTAATTACCGAAGTATCACGATAGAAGCCAAATATCTAACAGTTATGTGTAAATTAGGCAAATTAGCGGCATCGGCTACGATTACCACTTCCGGGATGGTCGCGTGACTTGTCCCCACCGGGAACATTTGTGGTATTCGACGATTTAACGTTTTAATTGTCTCCACTTCGGGCCGCCAAGATTTACTGAGTAGTTACGTAGTAGTCAAGAAAGTTTGACTTGTAAAAGCGGAGGTTGAATTGCTTTGTCGCCTATACCGTGTTTCGAAGTATCGTTCCATTATTCCATGGAATAGGGTAGAGATAAAAAACATTTGGAATTAAATTGCCAACTATATTCCTAAACTTATATTATTTACGTAACGAATATCATAATAATTATTTTTACAATTTTCAACTACGTGTCAGTACGTTTGCCCCGCTTATCTCAGAAACAGTTATTAGAAAAATATGACACAAATACATTGAACTATAATGTTATAGAAAAGACATCTCGAACAAAGTGTGTCCCGCCGGGAGGTTTTATTTTCAAAATTGAGCCCCCGTTCTCCTTTCAAAATCGAACGAATCCATTGAAAATTGAAGCCAATCGGCGTTAATTCATTGGGACATACATTGTGTACGCGGTGTCGATTCTATATGCTAGTAATAATACTTCAATCTACAAATACCGCCTAAAATATTTCATTCATTTGGACACTACAAAGGCGGTTATTAGTATATAAAGGGTTCTATTTTCAGAAGCAAAGTGATAACTGTATACTTGTACTAGTAAGTAGCTAATAACTGTACGAGTGGCAATTGATGACTGTAAAGTAACGCTCGCGGAAGCACGCATCAAACTCCGTCACGTAAGCACAGTTTGTTACGAGCTGAACATTGATAAATAGGTGTGAGGTGAAAAGTGGCGGTCCCGAAACATACGTCTTATTTTCCGGCAAGCCAGCGCGCTGTAAATAAATTCAGCACTTGAGGACTTGGAAAGAAAACTAGTTGAGGTAACTGTCGCAGTGTCAGTATTAGGCTTACAGTCTGTAGTCGTTAACTTCACTGCATTGCCGATCTTTTTTATTGCTGGCTAACGATGCTAGATTAATAAACCATTTTGGATTTAGTATCATATAATAATACTAGATATTCATTAATTTGTACATGGAAGATATTTGAGAAAATGTAAGGGGTATTTATACGTACTAACACAATAAACAAGGATTACGGATTTTTAGCTTTACTCATGAAACGACTTTACTGATTTGGGTGCGGTTTTCACTGAATTAGTAAGTTCGGGGTAACATTTAGAAATTGCATAGTTTTATAAATAAAAATTGATGCCCAACCACTTTTTACATCGAATTTGAAAATGGGTATTGAGGTTTAATATAAATTTAACTTTTTATGCATGTAGATTATACGAAGTACCGAACGAAAGGTGCGATTTAGTGCAACTTATTTATCCTCCTAATATCTTGAGAACTGTTCAATGAAAACCATTTTCTCTCTTTTCAGGTAAGTGTGTCCTGACACGCGGACGGCAAACTGCCAATTTGTCACTTACCTGAAAACGTAGCTGTAAGTATGTGTTCTTTTTAAAGTGATTTATTATGCAGCAGGAGTATGGATGTTAAGGTAAGTCTTTTTATTATACTTTACACTTTACCAGTGTGTAAGGTATAAGCTCCTTATTTTTAGGTCGTCAATTTGTTGGTAAATAAAATTTCTTTCAAGCAAAGGGATAATTCAAAGCCGCATAACTTATTACGTATATAGGTTGTCCAAAATGTTACGCAGGACTTGCTGCCAGTAATTGCGGTTTGTCAGCTACAATTTGACAGCTGATTCTTCAGTGTTAGTATGGGAAATTTTTTGCCTCAACTGACCATAGGTGGTGAGATTGTTCCAAAAGGCCACTGGTGGTAAGTTGAGACAAAAAATTTCCCACTTCATCACTGGTGATGAATTAGGAATGAATTGCTCCCAATTGACCTCCAGTAGTCAGACGGTTCGGAGCGAAAAATAGAGACGTTAGAACTAGTTGCAGTTTTATTATCAAACAAAATTTCAAAAATAATAAAATTTTGTAGCTATTGCTCTATTTTCAAACGCAATATGATACGAATATTGATTGGATCATATTTCTTCTATATTAGGCTGGTCAAGATGTGGCTGTTGTGGACGCCATTTGCCCACAGAGGCATGTTATTCCAAATTAAGTCCGGTTTTATAAATGCTTCGTTTAGAATATTTTGTAATAAGAAATATGGTGTTTTGTTATTAAATCTAATTTGCGTAATTTTTGAGCAACCCTAGCGCTCCATCGTCGTTGGACTTATACGTAGGTACGCGAAAAGATAATCTACTGGCTTCCGTCCTCAAGGCGTTTGGTGATTCTTTTATCATTAGACTCCTTAGCCTAACTTAATTCCCTTTCAACCATATCGCCTTGTGATAAGGTTTGATTTTCATTGAAAGCATTGTCGAACGTTTTAAAATTGCATTCAAATATAGGCTAATATTAAACGTTGACTGTAACGGAAATCGATTTGTGTAACTCCAATTTTTGCCGATAATGGACTTATTTTCTGTGCCTACCAATAAATCACATACAGGATTTGTTGGCACTGTTGGCAGTGTTATTAACACGTCTTAAGCTGAAAACAAACTGTCGGACGCGGCTGAAGGATGTGACGTAATAGGTATCTAGATAATGAATATACACTGAGCTGTGCAAACTATCGGAGGTAAGTCGCGGACGTGACCTTGAGGCCCCTTGAGGCGTTCGGACGTCCGAGAGCTATCTGGCGCGCTGGATGTTTTTGTCATGTGCACATTATCAGTCGCGGCTGTCAGCCGCGTCCGATCAGCCGCGGCTTATAGTATGTTTGCAGCTTCAGATCTTACGCCTTAACTCAGAGTCACTAACGGTTACTTAAACGCTCCTTAGGGAAGAACCGCCATACAAATTCTGTACTAAGGAGCGATTTAAGTAACCATTAGTGACTCTTAAGTTGGGGCATTAGAGTGATAACGTTAAGGATAAATGATGTAACAATCGTTTGGAGCTTTTTGTTAAAATTCAAATATGTTTGTTATTATTTGTTGGTTTCATTAATTGAAATAAATTTTAATGTATTGTATATTTATTAAATGTATATTTTTTAATTATTTATTAATACAGACAATTCAGGTCAGTTTGATGTTATGAAGCAGATGAATCTAATAAAAAAAATTCTCGTGTCACGGTGTTAGAAGTTAAACACCTCCGAAACGGCTCGACCGATTTTCGTGAATCTTTGCGTGCAATTCGGCTAGGGTTGAGAATCGGACATCTATTTTTCATCCCCCTACCCCTAAAATTTTTTTGGCAGAACAACGTTTGCCCGGTTAGCTAGTAATAAAATAAAATATTTATACATTTTAATGGTCTGTCACCATCTTAATCCTTGATTTCATTTTTGGTATAATTGATCTTGTTTTATAGAATGTAAAAAATATTGGTCATATTAAATCGTAGCGGCATCCCACTACCGTAATAAATATAAATGGTCCTAAATAATACTGATTGATTTAATCGCTCCAGACCGTCTGACCACCAAATTTCAACACCAGTGGTCAGTTGGCACTCCAATTTCTCAACTGACTACCAGTTACCAAATAACACAATGTTACTCCCATTTTACCACCAGTGGTGTAAATTATCTCATTTTTTATCTTGAAGTTTCATTTTGATTATAATAAACATACCCAGTGATGACTTATATTTACAACACTTAAAAGAGGGTATATCAAAGCAATAAATTAATTACTAATGACTGCAGTCCTTCCTGGGTGCTCTAGATAAAGTAGAATATTGTAATCAACCAAATCATTTCCTAATAGAAAACCTTGTTTGGTTTAAAAATCTTCAGTAAGGTATCAGTTCGTAAAAAGCTACCCTTTTATTTGTAACTCCCTGGGCGGAAATATTTCCTCGGAACGTTCACTTTGAGAAGCTCTCGGGCGTCTAAATAGATTTTGGACTTGTGCAATTTTTAGCACCACTGGGCTTTACGTACACTCTTATGTAAGAGAAGTCTTACATACACTTTCTCTTCTTATTGTTATAGATATGTATATATTTTACATATTGTATGTAAAGTGTATGTAAAGTATAGTGAAATAATTGAATAACATTACTAGAGAGACTGTAACATTTTCTGTGAGAAACGAGAAGTATTTTGTGTTTTATGCACCAATGCTGTTAATTTAATAAACTATAAAATCCATGGAGGAGTTGCATTGGAGCCTATTTTGGACAAAAACAAGTTACAAGGAAAAAAAATCCTTGTTAATCTGATTCTAGATTATGCTGCATTGCATAAGTGAAAGAGCTTTATTTTAATTCATAAAATTCCCGTTGCTTAAATAGATATTTTCAAAAACAGTGTACACTTACAGTACCATCCGTGGTTTCGGTTGCAATTAACGCCGAAAGGCGTCACCTTCCCTCGGCTCTCTCATTAAAATCTCTTCATTACTAGACAGCCGCACCACAGCGATGACTCTTAATCCCTTTTGTATAGAGTTCTTTTTCCATTAAAACTTTTGTATAATACGCTAGACCGGGGCCCCTTAAGTAATTACTCGTCTGTGGGCTAAGCGCATGAACTATGATCCTTTGATGCTAAAAGCGTAAAGCCATCTCTTAATGTGACAGGTCTAATGTGGCATCTTTGTCACGAGTCCTAGAAAACCACATTTTTTGCTCGCGCTGCTATTTTTCTTAGTAATGGACACTAAGTTTTGAGTCGCATTTGTGAAATTGTGGTGAGTAAAATGATTCGCTGAGTAATTAAATTTCTTCCTTAAGTTGTGGAAAGTTGGCGAGTCATTGTTATTTATAACGTAGCCATCGTTGCGAATGTCAGGTGTTGTTAGTTCGGTGCTTGCAGAGCTTGCTTCGATTCCCGAATGGGGATAATTATGTGATAGATTATTTGATCTTGGATCGTGGATGTCTCAACGTCGATTTTATTTTAGATGCAGGGAAACCTAGTCCGAGGGTGTGAGTGAAAATGTTACAGTTTTAGCATTCTAAAGGAAAGAGAGTTAAGATATTTATAATGGTCTGTATATTTTTCGATAAATAAGTTACTGATGCTCCGTTTCGGGACGAAACACGTGTTAGTGCTGGTATGTATGCTGGTATATACTTTTAATTATTGTAGTGCATATTTCCGTTCTGCGAGGGAGGGATGTGCCACGCATGTCTTAAGGTATATACCATAATACATGTTAACCGCGGATTGTTGCAAAGTAGACTAATAGGTACTAACTTAATAACAAATGAGTTTGATACAAATGAGTCTTCGTCTTACTCTTACGTGGACGAGTCCACTACATCTTCGGACGTGCATAGTTAAAGTTACAGAAGCATGCGCTACGCAAGTTGTACAGCCACGAGGGTCAACAAAACTATTTGAAACTTTTACCACTCCGTCACGGTCTGTGGAGGTTTATGTAGACATCTGTTGGTTTATAAGTTGGCTGAGCAAATTTGTTTGGTATTAGGTACATTGAGAGCGCTTAAATGCTGTTACGAAGAGAATTTTATTGTAGGTAATGCTAATTGATAGATTTTTTTGTATTCTCTAATCCTTACGTACGTTATGAATTATATGTTGAGAGATATAACTTTAACTTATAACAGCACCACGTGCATGGAACGCAAACTTAATTGAGCGTTTTAGCGTTGCCCATAAACAAGACATAAATTTAAAAAAAATTAAACCTGACTACGTACATTGTGTAATAAATAATTTTATCACAGCTTTGTTTTACACGTTGTTAGTAACCAGGATTAAATATAGTAACAAACATATACCTTCTTATAATGACATAATCTAAATTTTACTAACAAAAAATAACCGACTTCAAAATTACTCAAAAACTACTTGTCAGATCTCGTTCAAATTTATGTGGGACCACATGACAAGCACCTGCTTTCGACTAAAAAAAGAATCATCGAAATCGGTTGGCGGGATATTGAGTTATTTGTCCATTTGTCACGCACTTACTTAATGCAAATTTAAGACTTATATGGTTTTCTCATGGATGTCGTTGTCAGATCTCAATAAAATTTAAGTGGGACTACATGACAAGCACCAGCTTTCGTTTAAAAAAACAATCATCAAAATCAATCAAAAAAATACAGTCGAATTGAGAACCTCCTCCTTTTTTTGAAGTCGGTTAAAAAGTGATTGGCTGATGTATCAACACACAGGCCAAATCCTCAGGGCTAGAAATTTAGAATTTTGCACACGTATTCCTCTTATGACGTAGGCATCCACTAAAGAACGATTTTTCAAAATTCAACCCCCAAGGGGGTGAAATAGGGGATAAATATGATAAGCATAATTTCCGCGTGCGAAGCTGCGGGCAACAGCTAGTAGGCAAATAAAGTCGTTTGCATAAATATAAATAATTGGGAATATGCCAATTTAAATGGTTATGTAACTAAAATTAATTCATATTTTTTACATCACTGTGTTACAGAATAACAACAAAATCAAATAAAATATCCATTATAATTCTGATGTAATCACAGAAAGCACACGTTCGTCTATAAATCTTATTACTTAACAGTTAATATTGTAAAATTGCGAATATTTATTTGTCAGCAGATGCTATCATTTTATTGTGATTGGAATAAACAGTTATATTCACGTTATTATTAATTCAAATATAATAAATTAATATTTTCATGTATATGAGTATGTGTATAAAGTAAAGTTGTTTCAAAACCACACAACTATTGAGCGAAGTTGACTACTAGTACTAAAAAGAGCTGAAACACTAACGGCGTCTATAACTAAATAAACGCTTCATAAACCTATTTTAGCTATCGTACTGATATAATATGTTTTATTTTTATCGCTTTTCATAATTTGCTTGTTAGGGTTCCGTAGCCGAATGGCAAAAAACCTGCCCTTATGGATTCGTCATGTCTGTCTGTCTGTCTGTCTGTCTGTCTGTCTGTCTGTCCGTCCGTATGTCACAGCCACTTTTTTCCGAGACTATAAGAGCTATACCATTGAAACTTGGTAGGTAGATGTATCCTGTGAACCGCATTAAGATTTTTACACAAAAATAGAAAAAAAAGCGGCCAAGTGCGTGTCGGACTCGCCCATGAAGGGTTCCGTAGCAGCAAGTAACATTATATAAAAGTTCTTGAACTTCATTGTAACTTTGTTCGATGTTTTTTGCGGTTTACGATTTATGACGTATTAAAAAAAACTGCTTACTAGATCTCGTTCAAATCAATTTTCGTTGGAAGTTTGCACAGTTATGTACATCATATATTTTTTTTAGTTTTATCATTCTCTTATTTTAGAAGTTACAGGGGGGGGGGAGACACACATTTTACCACTTTGGAAGTGTCTCTCGCGCAAACTATTCAATTTAGAAAAAAATGATATTAGAAACCTCAATATCATTTTTGAAGACCTATCCATAGATACCCCACACGTATGGGTTTGATGAAAAAAAAATTTGAGTTTCAGTTCTATGTATGGGGAACCCCCAAAATTTATTGCTTTTTTTCAATTTTTGTGCGAAAATCTTAACGCGGTTTACGGTATACATCTACTGACCAAGTTTCAACAGTATAGTTCTTATGGTTTCGGAGAAAAGTGGCTGTGACATACGGACGGACAGACAGACAGACAGACAGACAGACAGACAGACATGACGAATTTATAAGGGTTCCGTTATTTGCCATTTGGCTACGGAACCCTTAAAAGCAATAAATTTTGGGGGTTCCCCATACTTAGAACTGAAACTCAAAAATGTTTTTTTCATCAAACCCATACGTGTGGGGTATCTATGGATAGGTCTTCAAAAATGATATTGAGGTTTCTAATATCATTTTTTTCTAAACTGAATAGTTTGCGCGAGAGACACTTCCAAAGTGGTAAAATGTGTGTCCCCCCCCTGTAACTTCTAAAATAAGGGAATGATAAAACTAAAAAAATTATATGATGTACATTACCAAGCAAATTTCCAACGAAAATTGGTTTGAATGAGATCTAGTAATTAGTTTTTTTTTAATACGTCATAAATCGTAAACCGCAAAAAACATCGATCAAAGTTACAACGAACTACAAGAACTTTTATATTATGTTACTTGCTGCTACGGAACCCTTCATGGGCGAGTCCGACTCGCACTTGGCCGCTTTTTTTTTATGAATAATGGTGTAAGACAACACTAAAGTAGTAAGATCTAAACTTTCATATACTTAAATGGTCTGACAGACACGGTAGAAAGATAATATATGAAATCTCAATAATTCTCATAAAATGTAGAAAGCCTTCAGAAAAGTTGAAGTGAAGTTGCCACGAAATCGAGCTTTGATGTTCCCTTGCCTATTCTTTTTATACTTTATGTTTCGCTACAATTCCAAATAATGATAAATTATGATAGCTTCGGATGGTAAAGTTTACTAACTTATGAAAAACCTTAGTAATTCTCAAAGACACTCATGGCACGACTGATAAGGATCGCAGGCAAGTTCATTTAATTTTTTTTTAAGGGGTTCGTTCGCCTTAAATAACTATCTATAATTAGGTACATTATACAGAATTATTTGCCCACAAACACGTTATTTTCGTTAAAACCAGCAAACGATTGAAAACAAATTCTCGTTTTTATCATCAACACATAATATTTACCATTATTATATCATATTTTAACAGGAGATGAAATTTTCGAAAGTACAACACACCTATTTTTAGCCTAAATACCAATCGTAAAATTAACTGCAAAAATAACAGACTCTTCATCCCTTGCTTTATCCCACATAGTTAAAATTCCAGTGGTTTAATTTTTATTACCAAACATTTTAATGTTATGTTATAGGTAATAACAATCATTTTTGTTAAGCTTTGTTTGCACTGGGGTTTATTAATTCTGTCAATAGGGCCACATAGTTAATTAAGATTGTAATTCCCTGTCTAAATCATAAAACTCACAGTACATGACATCAAGCAATGCTGAATAAGCAATTGTCATTGTATCACAATAAAGTTAACGGTCTGTCTAGACTGGTGAGGCGGTCCTGCACATTGGCGTTGCGATACGCTATGGAGTCGAGTCCGCGTCGCCATTCCTATAGTGAAGGCACAGCATATGGTACGATTTCTCATTTCACAGCGAAACGACATCTATGCTATAATAAAACTCAAAGGGCAAATTATACAATATGTGTGCTGTAGTTTAAATTTTGTGCCTGCTATGTAGGGCCGAAATATTGTTGCGATCAATTAGGAATTTAGAGTCTGATTCTGTAACAAGCACAAACTTGTAACAAGATGAAGGTATATTTGCTATCAGTGTTTGATACAATTTTTTTTTGTGATAAAAATAGTGAACGAACTTATAATGTCACCATATTATTCAACTAGATAGTATACATTATTAGATGTATTTCATAACTTAAAAATCTGTTTCAACCTGACTACAACAGTCCAGTATTCCCGCGGTTGAAGTCGCAGGCATCAGGTAGTAATAAAATAAGATATCGTGACCAAGCGAAGACACGCGTCGTCCCGTGTACGATGGGCGTCACTAATGAACGAGTCGGGACGCGTCATAATGACGAGACAGTGTTCTGCAGCAGCTATTGTGTCGGAGTTAACGCATTTATGTAGGTCGCTGTACACAAGTACCCACAGAACTACACGTTGAATTTTATTATTGAGATTTGTTTTGGAACGTTATCTTTGTGTGTAAATAGCAGAACGTATAGATGAGCTATCTAAAAGTAAGCTACCTTTTGCGACGGACATTATTAACATCAAAGGCATCGCCAATGCGTTGCCAAATGAAAAAACGGAGGATCTGCGTTATTTCTCGCTGTTTTGCTATACAATTTGTGCATATTATTTTTCTCTTACCGAGATATTTATTACAGTTAAATAACTCCCGTATATAAATCGTAATTAAAATCAGTTATCGGCACCTGCAGCGTTATTAAATGAAATCCGATGTCTTTAATGGAGGCGAGGTCAGGTTAAACCTTAAATTACTTCGTTAAAACCGGCACCAAAGTTTTCCTGCTATGACGATGAAAAACGAGTACAACGGGTGAAGACGGAGAGGTAATTAACATAAGTACTGTCTTCTGGGAAATATTATAAAACTCTGACAAATGTTCTGCAGGAAAAAAGAAGTCTTGCTATGCTATTACTCTCGTGCCCAAGACATTAAATAGCTCTGAACTTTCTTTTGCACTATTTAGACAGTGTTTTAATGTTGGTAAATGCAGTAAGGCTCGGTGTCCACGTTAATAGTAACGTAATTTTTATTGTATCTCTAGTATCATTCTGAATGGCACTTTAAGGCGCGGAATGACTACGATTTAAAAACGTTGATTTCACTCACACAACCGCATATCTGCGCCAATCTAATGTTACATTTACGTGACGCTGAATAGGGTTGAAAATTACAAAGCATATTTTTGTTAATAATGTAACTAGGCTGCGAATAAACATTTAATTTGCGGGTTTTTCTTAGATAATTCAGAATGTACGCATTAAATTCAATATTTGTCCGGTTAACATTTTAATAAAACCATATACCTATTACATTATCAAAAAAGAAAATGTTGTTACCGCTGAAAATACAGAGAATTTTGACGGTAAAGTTTGTTTTTGTGAAGCAAATTACGATTTTTTATTGGAAATACTAAACAACTATTTAATATTCTATTCGGTTAATATTTTTCTTCAGACCTTTTTCTATGCGCTGTATTTTTTGCGTAGGATAATTTTATTGGGTTTCCTTGTACTCAATGATGTTGTATGTATAGGGAGGTAGATATGCCGAGAGGGCGTTGAAATTAAGTCAGTCGAATCCAGTCAAGTGTAGGGATTTCATTGTAGACAGTTGATAGCTGCCTTTGAGTGAGGCTGTCTATAGTTGTCATAAAAATGCCGAGTTGTGTTTTGAGATTTTGCAAAAATCATTTCTCCAAATTGAATAATAATGATAGAGTTACATACCATAGGTAAATACATAAAACGTTATGTTAAATTTTGTTATTAATATATAGAATATATTATTTTAAAATTGATTAAAATAAATATTTTAATATGGCACATGCTATTCGTCATAGACTAATATGGCAGAAGTGAAATTAGGTAGTGAACATATTTCGTAAATTGAACCAAATGAAATCTTTATATAATGATTGTTTTAGACTGAATTTAGAATGATTGTTTTAGATTGTTTGTAAAATAAAAACGTTAAATATCCTTTTATCTTTGATTATTTTAAATTTTCCTAGATTTCCAAGTGATGAGCTACTTATAAGTTATTGGGTAAGCATAGTTCAAAAATTTCACAGTGAAGTCAACTGGATGCCTACGCTATAAGAGTTATTTTATCAGTAATAAGTGTACACCATATTCTTTTCCTGCAATTTAATCTTTTTTAAATCTTCTAAAGCATGTTGGTTAAATAAATATAACTATTTTCATGCCACTTCCTTATTACACGAGGGTTGGAGAAAGGATTCAAAATAAAAATAAATCTAACACATGTATTTTTTCAATTCAATTTTTAAATTATTTTAAAATAAACCTTACACTGTTGTAAACACACTGTGACCTAAACGCGCACTAAGGTCACGCTTTTCTTTTCAGCGCGTACAGTATCCATTTGTTTGACGTTCGGAAGCCTGTTGGTGAATCAAAAACCGTTAAATTCTCCCCCCTAAAAGTGCAACTAATGTAACTTTGTAATTTTTTCGAAAGTTTATCCCGAATAACTCGTAAAATGTACTGAATGTTCTAAACAAAGCCCAAATCGCGACTTTTTTATTCTTATAAAAGTGTCTTTTATGGGCTAAATTTGTGTAATCCACACTAAAATAAAAGCGCCAGAGATATCGTAATCGCGCCATTTTTAATTATTATATAATTACATACTTTAAGTTATTTGTTTTTGCAATATAATTTCAAAATGTTAAATCACAATAATAATATTATGCCTAATCGGTACTATTTCTTTTATTCCCTTCTGCCTGACTATTCTATGTTATGCTTTGACAATTATGACATGTCATCGCGGATCGAAAACTAAACCTCGAAATGTATGGACATAACATATCTATGGTAAAATATCTTTGCTTGTACTCGACCGTCAAAAAAACCCAGTTTTATGAATATAGAGGTAACAAGTGCCAACACCATTGCACAATGGTGCAACTGGGTCTAAAAATTGAATGGATCTTAATTAACCCTAAATTATTCATTACGGTCAAAATTCGGTAAATGGGTGATCAATTCTTACAATTAGTAGCATAGAATAGTATCTATGTACAAAATTCACTCACCCACGACTAAGTTTAATTAGCATAGTATAGTATCTGCACAATGAATGAATAGGTGGGCCATTAGTATAATAATAACAGTTTCCTCGAGCATTACTCACTGCAGTGCGGATCGGTGCGAACGTACTGCATTAGCCCACAAATATTGTCCATATACTCGTGTGAATATAAAACGGATAAGGCCGCGGCCACGCTATTATCTCCAGTTACAATGGCGCGCCAGTTGGAGCGTGAAAACGTTTGTGAGGCGAGGCGGCTTCTCTTTGATTTAGTTGGCGGTTAAAACTTAGAATTGTAACGCCATAATTGTTCTACACAGCGCGGCGGGGTTAAATTGTTTAGTTCACATCTTATAATTTAAAAGTAAAACAGTCGATCAGTGTGTGTTTTTGGTTTGTGTAAGTATTTAATAACAAAGTCTTCGAATTCGTCGTCAAGTTATCGATTAAAGCATAATTACGACTTACGCACTAGTAGCTTACTTACGAGATCTCCACGTTATTATTACTTCTCTCTGGCGATATTTCTAAAAACATATCTCCTAAGTCGTTTATTATATTTATAGCTGAAGGATAAGCTCGCATAAAGGTGGAAGAGTTGAAAAGTTTCCATAAAAATCGTATCGAGAGCTAAACTTACATTAGATTGGCTAAGGATTTGATTTCTTTCACAATTTATACTCAAAAACGATAAATCAGCTATCAGATGTAGCACATGAATACTAATGGATAAGGCTGGGGCTACACTATTCCCAGTTACAATAGCGAAGCAACCGAGCCGTGACAACGTTTAGTACGATCGAACGCGGCGATTTCAGAACTCGGCCTTTGGTTCGGCGCCTCGGCTGCGCTGCCCGGAACGGTGGTTAATGGCTTTGATTTGTTTTAAGTTCTCGTGAGAATGTTCTTGTGTGAATGTAAGGATTGTATTGTAGCCAGTAGCTTGTCATTTATAAGCGATCGATGGAGTTATGTGGGGTGTTGGAAGGTTGAGCAAGGCAAGATTTTATGATTGCTTTCTTGTCGTAGGGCATCGCTGTTTTTATCTTTAAATTAGCGCAGTGCCCGTGGCTTAGCCCGCGTTTTCCAAAATAATAAGTACCCTATGTCTTATTCCAGCTCATGGTCTACCTGTGTGCTAAATTTCACGAAAATCCGTTAAGTAGTTTTTGCGTGAAGAGTAACAGACATCCATACAGACTTTCGAACTTATAATGTTAGTAGGATAGTAGGATTGTTGAACATGTGACGGTCGATTTCATAAGGAAAACATTCCACCAATACGCATGCACCCCATGGGGTGTTGATATAACAGTGTTACCTCCAGCAAACAAGCAAACATTCGGTTCCGCTGTTTTTTTATGGAAATAGCCGGCAAACGACCTACCTGATGTGTAAATGGCTATCGTCGCCCATGGACATCAACAACACTAAAGGCATCACTGATGCGTTGTCGGCCAAGAAAGAGAGAAGAAAAGAAATAAAAATAAATAAATAAATAACGCCACACACTCATAGCCCCACACTAGGATTCCCTGTGTTGTGGGTGCCATGGACAACACACACAGACAAGGACATTCACACCCAGACCGAGAACAGAAATTCAAACTCATCATTCAAATTTCCGCCTCGCTGGGAATCGAACCCAGGACCCTTGGTGCGGCGATCCGGCATGGTAACCATTGCGCCACACGGGTCGTCTGAAGAAAGGTTCAGAAAGAAAAAACTGGCTCTCAAGCCCCCAGCCGGAACACGACTAGTCGTTTGGCGGCTGAATCATGTTCAAGGGTGCTACGTCCGTTATACAGCAAAGTGCACCACGTGAAAGAAGGTTTGCTTTGACTTAAAATAGATCAATGGAACACGCCAAACTTGGCAGTTTCAAGCCCGCATTTGACCAATTATGTCTGTTTTTAAGGTAAAATGTTATCATCACGGTGTTCTACGATACAACATATTTTTATGTACAAACTGGGGATCCTATATTCAACAAATAACCCTACTGCCCTGTTTCAATCAATATTTCTTCCTCAGCTAAGATTTACTCATAGCGGTAATATTCGTAGCACGTCCGTACACAACAGCTTAAAGTGTTAGGATACGATCGTAATAAATAGCGCGGGATATTTATTGTGCGTCTGTTCATAATAACTCTTAAGAGAAGAGAAAATAGTTGTTGTAAATAATTTACTGATTGAAATGGATTGAATGAACCATGCTTGTTATTTGTAAATTTTAGTGATTCTGACATCAAGTCTCCCACTCGTAAATGCAAATGGTGGTAACGATTACGCTATTATAAATTTCGAAAATGTCCGGTCCCTAGCTGGGTAATACTAGGAGTATTACTGGAGTAAAGTGATGTATGGTTCCTTAAATTTTAAAACTTTACTCAAATTACATTGAAGCATTCGTCACAGAATATAAAATGTGTAAGTGATAGCGACAATAGTGAGATAATAGTGTCTACGGTGACAATTAAATACCGACAATTTAACATTATCATGTTTTTAATATTTCTCTCACCTCTCAACTGCCACTATATAGGATTTAGTAGCAAACATGGACTTAAAAAGAAGAAGGACGTAATCCCAACAACAAATTCAGTGAAGCACCCATAGTAATACCAACTCTTTATTCGTACAGTACACACACCCACACATTGACACCATACTGCTTCAATCGCGAATCAAAAATTACGCACACATGTCATGGTAAGCGGGTGGCCGTTGCTGTGCTTCACTCTCGATCAGACGAGGTTACGTCCGTCTTTTTTCAGGTCCGTGGTAGCAAAGCAACAAATAACTGAAAAACATAAAATTTTTACGTTATGGTAGGGTCTCCAGGGCGACAATTCCTTCTCGCCGACTCCGCCCACTTACATTATACAACTGTACGTGAGTAAAATTGCAATTCATACCCTGAGAAGAAGAGATATGACCAGGATAATGAACAAGATTTTTCCCTAGAACAAACACATGTCAACGCTACTCTAATTGGGAGATTACATTGTAGAAGAGGAAGGAATTTTTGTTATGTTGTTTCCTCTTTGTGACTCGTTTCTTTTGACTCACTCAAGCTTTTGTGATCGTTCAGTGTGTCGTTAGTTGTTTGAAGCTAACGAGTTCAAATGTATTAACGAGGCCCGGCTGATATTTTTTCCAATATACATATATATTTTTAACATTTATCATAATCCCGCTGTTGTGTTGAGCTCGATATTCGCTTAGTCCGTAGCCAAGTTGGTAGTGCCTACAGAATTAGGGTTCCACTCCCGGCTGAGGCGGACACATACGCAGATAAATGTTTGCTGTCGAGTCATGGCATATTCTTTTTTTTATTCCTTAAGCAGGCAAACGAGCAGACGGGTCACCTGATGGTAACTGATCACCGTCGCCCATGGACATTAGTAACACTGGGGGCGTCACCAATGCTTTGCCGGCCTCGAAGAAAACAATAGACCCGCTTCTTGAATTTTTATGCCTCAGTCATGTTACCCGTGTACATTCGTTACGGATTATGAGGCGTCAAAGTCTATATTCATTTACTTTTTGCGTCTACTTAGCCATACTTCACAATCAATGTATAAGTGAGTAATAAAATCCGTAATTTATTTATGAGTTCAATAATAACGAGATATGATCAAATCATACACACGAGCGACGTGACATAACTGCCATTAATACGCGGGTTTCAGCCAATCAATCCATTAAATAACAGTTTATACGTAACGTATTTCGCTGAACGGATCAGAGCGACTCATGAAGCTAATAAAGAGAGGAGACGGCCTAAGCAACTGTGCACTGTGACTCAACTGGGTCCTGACGTCATCACAGTAGGCGTGGCCTTAAGTCAGTCTACTGTCGGCGCCCGTCCTGTGCACAGCTTCACATTTTCAAAGAAAAGGATGAAGTGCTGTGTTTTATCGTGTAAAAACTACTCGGATAGACGTTCTGATGCTATGGATGGCATTTCATTTCATTTTTAAGTAATTTGATTGATAATTTATAAGAATAGGCAGAATAGTTCTAGAAAAATCACTAACGCCGATCTCGCCAAATAAAATTCTACTCGACATTAGATGGCGACACTTTGTGTCAAGAGAACTAAAAATGTATAGGTGCGTAGAGCTAAGTATTAGTATTATATTGATAATCATACGTACTGAAATTTGTCCTACATTCATTCCTATAGAGTTTTTCACCGCCAAAATATTATTTTTCTAGTTTTTATAATCATTTTGTAAACAGGCCGCCATCTATCGTCAACTATTTACAACAAATAAACATAACAAAAACACAGGGCCGTAATTAGAATCCAATTATTTTACCGAGTGTCCCATTGAATTAAAGTACTGCCTATACTCTGTTCATTATAGCTTGATTCTTTTTGTCTTGTGATGGGAAATGGGCATAGTATCTATATAAGGCAAGGTACAAAAGGTTTAATTTTATAAAAATTTATTATAATCACAAAATTGATACATTTGTTTACGATGACGTTAGGGATATCATTATTGATTGCTACAACCAATAAAGTATACTATTGACGTGCGTGCATTTCTATGTAAAAAAATATGAAACTTTATGCCCGTGATCTCGATGACCGCTGTCAAAAGAATAATGCCATAATGAACAGAGTATAATTTATTTAATTACGTGAACGGGAGTAGGTAAAATCAGTTTTTTTTTTAAGTTTAACATTGTATACAATCTTTATAAGTCTTAAACAAAGTAACGCCCCAACTCAGAGTCACTAACGGTTACTTAAATCGCTCCTTAGTACATAATTTGTATGGTGATTCTATACTAAGGAGTGATAAGTAAGTGACTCTGAGTTGGGACGTAAGCCATTTAAAAATAAGAAAACCGGGCAGGTGCGTGTCAGGCCCCACCCAATGTAGGGTTCAAAAGTAGTAAGTTTATCGACTATTGCTCATTAACCACTTATGCTAACATACTCGTAGCCATGATAGTTTTCCTTGTAATTTCATCATATTATAACCTATTTTTGAGAATTTTTTCACTTGTCTAAATTATGTCCAATGAGGTGGTATGAATATTCTGAGTACGTCCCTGTTACATCCTACATTTATTGACATCTAGTGTGAGATAGTTAAACTACGTAATAAAATCGATATAGAACGAAGCGAGTAGTTTTGCTATTGATCGATAGATGGAAAATAAAGAAGTGGGCGGGATTTGGTGGGTTGGAGGGGGTGCCCTCGCCCCGCAAAGTGTCACGCGTTCTTGCATAAGAAAATCTACATACAACGTCTCCTCTCTTTAATAGCTTCATGGAGCGACTGTATTAATTTCAGATCAAAATCATTTAAGTTGCCAGTTGTGATGTGATGCGTTTTCTGGCGAAATTCATTGATTGCATTATCGATATTGTATTGGAATTCGTTGTTTTTTGTGAGTTAAATTACTACTTTATAAATAAAACATGTTTGTCTATTTGGATGGTCACAAACACATACTAAGTAATGATTCACACTGAAAGTTTTGTTGATGTATGGAGTAAATATGAAAAGTTAAAAACGCCCGGTGAAAACTGGTAACAATTATATGGTAAAGTTAGTAGAGTAGTTAGGTACTAGTTGCGAATATAAAGAAATAATGTTTCGAAGCGAATTGAAAATACTCGTAATAATATCTAACCACAAGCTCGTCAAGATACATAAAATATCTTGTAATAAAAGGTCTAAAATTCTGAAAGCACCCATTTGGAGACCGACCGGGTTTTGTTTTATTCATTTAACAGCATTCATTTATTTATTCACGATGAAGGCGTGCGGCGTGCGTGGGATCTTCCTAATGTAAGGGATCCTAATAACCCTAGCAGTTGAGGTCATTGATCTGGTTTCCTTCTTACAGTTAATTTGTCTTGCAACAGTTGGTTGGTAGTCTAGAGGCCTGTATGAAGGATGAAGAGGCTCCTATGTTTCATCCATCCTTTTTTTAATACAGATGGTTTGAGAGCGTTAACCTTAAACACCTTGATTTTGCGAGTCACTTGCGTATGGCTGTGGCAAATGAACTGGTCTATGTATATACCTATATGTATGTAAAATTTTAGTATTGTTCTAATCTTAGTAGGTGTAGGTAGGTACTGCAGAGGCAAGCGGCGTCTTTGCGACGCGCCGTTTAATCGTCCTTATCGCAGCCGAGATTAGTTCTTCTGGTGAAATGCACATTACTTCGCTACAATATATTTTCTCGGAACAGACCTAAGTGCTATTTCTCGTTAAGTGGTCTAAGAACTTGTTAATAAATCCCAGTAGCACTTGGTTAAGCAGTTGAATGTTTTTGGTAAGACATTGTTGGACAATTAAATTTGTTGTTTTTATACCGAATTCCAAGATTTTGTACCAAGTTATCTTTAAACAGTAAATGGATGACTTGAGCTTTACGCTGTTAAAAGGTGAATACTTTTTAGGTTATACATTAAAGTGTCTGCATTGCAGTCTTGTTAAGTGAAGGAGTTAGTTACTTTCCTGTGCGATCTGTTTTTAATCGACTTCAAAAAAAGGAGTTTTTCAATTCGTATTATGTTTGTTAGCTCAGAGCTCCGTCTGTCATATCAACCGATTTGGAAAATTATCTTTTTGCGTGACGACAAGTTCGAAGTCGAACTCAGAGTAACCGTGGGGCACCATAGCACTTGTTTGTGGCAAGTTTACAGAATAATGCCTCATTGTAATGGTAACATAGGTCACACAAGTATTTATGGAGGGCACGAGTTTGAGATATGGTAGTTTTCACTTTTATTCCAACTTCGAACCATAAAGTTCTATAAGTTCATTCTGTGTATGAAGTTGTTCTGAAAATTAAAGATTTACTTTCTAGATTATACTGAAGTTTATTTATACTTCGTTTACAAAGGAAGGAGTTAAGGAGTTCCCTCGCCTGGAGTCAAACCTGTGTGTATATTATCCGGTAATAATTCTTGAAAAAAAATAACCGACTTCAAAATTAAAGATAACTCAAAAACTACTTGTCAGATCTCGCTCGAATTTAGTGGGGCCACATGACAAGCACCAGCTTTCGAATAAAAAAAGAATCTTCAAAATCGTTTCACTCAGTCGAAAGTTCTGAGGTAACAAACATAAAAAATACAGTCGAATCGAATACCTCCTGCTTTTTTGAAGTCGCTTAAAAATTCATTATCATTAGAACTATACAATATGTAAAATTTTCACTTCTTAGGATAAAAGAAAGTAGGTCTAATTTAGCTTGAAAGATTTGACACACAAATAGGATAAGGTAAAACCGTTTAAAAATCACTAAAAAATCACTAAAACGTGAGCGAACTTACGAGTAAGTACTGACTTGCGTGTGTAAAATAAGATAAAATGTGAATGTGTGTGTTAATTTTATATTTAAATCAGTGTGTTTAGAATGTATATATGTTTTGTGCAATTGCATCTTAATTGTATCAGGCGCTGCGTCGCTTATATAGGCAATGACCCATCTTATTTTTTTCTATATCACCGTCTCTAATAAACCGATAGCTGCGAGAGCGATCAGACTTTTGAATTTTATTTGAAGAAATATGAGTATTCCAAGGTGCCCAAACACAGTATTATGTTATAGACAACGAACTTTGAGCGGCTAACGTCACCCAAGTGTTATTAGCCGCAGATAATACTCTGGAGGCAAGTTTGTGAAGTGCTTTTAAGCTAAACTGTCTAGAAGCCAAACGTCAAGCGTCTAGTTGCGTCTCTGTCTAGTTGAGGTCATACTGGTAATATTGCTTACTACCTTAACACTGCCAGTGTTGCCTGGTGCCACATAATAACAGTAAATTTACAGTATTTTAACCCGTACAAAAAACACCTAAGGAAGATGCAATTAATGGCAGCATGAGTATGATGCATCTACGTGGACAGAAGACCTTACAGTACGAAATCTGTCCACGAACCGACATCGTCGTGTATATCTCTGCCTATTTTTCATTATCTAGTTTGCATGCATTCGTCAAATGAACCCAAACCAATCTTCACACGTTTTAATAATGTTTTGAATCAAACACATAACATTGCTACGAAAATCGTAGCACGTATGCTACGTATCGCCAAGTTCGTAGACGCTACGGCAGCTGTCTACGGGTGTAGAAGCGCTACGTAGTGTTCTGGAACCAATTCTAATAGGCATGATGACAGTAAGTAAAAATCACTAAAATTATTTATTTATTTAATGAAACCCTATTAATGGATTACAAAACACGCATTTATCGTATTATTATTAGCGAGATAAACAATATTTTTGATAAAATAAAACTCCAAAATACGGCAAGCCGCCATCTTAGCTAAAACGCCAATCTCTCAATTAGCGCGAATTACGTCACACTTCTTAAAACAAATGAATATCACCATACTAATAATGACGTATTGTCTTTTGTTTTCCTGAGGACTGACGTCACAACCACGCTATGACAGTTTGACGTCTGCGGAAAAATCATCGAAAACATTTCATCGAATTACAATTCGCCGAACACAATACATCGAAAAAACATTTCGTCGAATAACAAAACGTAGAACAACCAAGTCATCGATTTACATTTCTTCGAATAGCATTACGTAGAACAACCATTTAATCGCATGACAATTAACCGAATTACATTTCGTCGAATGTCATTTCATCGAATGTCATTTCATCGAATATCATTTCATCGAATGTCATTTCATCGAATTTCATTTCATCGAATGTCATTTCATCGAATGTCATTTCATCGAATGACAATTCCTCGAATTGCAATTTTTCTTGTTTAAAAGATTTCAAGATTTTATTATAAACAGAAACAATTTAATGCTTTCTAAAACTTTTTTGTATTTCTTATTTTTTGACCAATAAAAATGTAACATTTTTATGTACATAAAAATTTTAGTTTTACTTTCTACCTTGAATCATTTTTTTTCAAAACGTTTACGTTAGTGACAGAAACGAATCGCTGCAAAACCGACTCCACGTAGTCTTGTTTGCCCTACCCCTAGAGTGTAATGTAAACCCGCGTAGGCGCGGAGGGGCGAGGCGGCCCGCGAGCTAAGGAGCAGGTGGTTGTAATGCTCGCCGCAGCAGCTGAGGCTGGCCGGCACAGCCGGCCAGCAAGCCGAAGCTGCGGTGGTGAGCATTAAAAGCATCTGCGACGATAAGCTTGCGTGGGACCGCCGGAGCCCCGCAGCGCCGGAGCCGTGACAGAAACTGTGCTTGTTGCATGTTGCATGCTGCTTATGTCTTAGTGTTGCCTTTCAAGGATGTGTGACGTTTGAAATAGTAAATAAATATTTATTAATGATCATATGAAAATTATATCATTCGATTCGGCCAATTGTGATTCGATATATTGTCATTCGATATATTGTCATTCGATATATTATCATTCGATATATTGTCATTCGATATATTGTCACTCTTATATTGTAATTCGATATATTGTCATTCGATGAACTGTCATTCGATGAAATGACATTCGATTAATTGTTTTCGATGAAATGTTAATTCGATTAAATGTGTTTTCGATGAAATGATCATTCGATTAATTGTGATTTCGATGAAATGTCGATTCGATTAATTGTAATTCGATGAAATGTGTTCGATGAAATGTAATTCGATGAAATGTTTTCGATGATTTTTCCGCAAATCCAGTTTGAAGCGTTTTGGTGCGAATTTCAAACTTATAATTTGAAATGTATTTATTTTATACTTAACCTTATTTTTTTGCGGAAATATGATATACGTTGTAATTATAATATATTTCCCAACAATATAGAACAGTATTTCAAAATCAGTCATCATGCCTATTGTAATAAGGCAAGCGTGTACATAATTATATAACGATTATAGACATAAAAAATATACCTACATTAATTTGCTTAATGTGATCATAGCCTGGTTGGTAGTAGTTGGTTGGTTGTGACACTGCATGCAAAACGAGGTTCGATTCCCGGACGGGGCAAAAATTTAGGTGACAAAAATGCAAGTTATTGTCAGGTTGTGAATTAAGTCGTGTGTGTGTGTGTGTGTGTGTGTGTGTGTGTGTGTTTGTTTGTATGTATGTGTGTGTGGGTGGGTGGGTGAGTGTAAGAGTGTGTGTGCGTGCGTGCGTGTGTGTACGTGTGTGTGTGTGTGTGTGTGTGTGTGTGTGTGTGTGTGTGTGTGTGTGTGCGTGTCAACCACACAATATGCCAAGCAATAACAAACAAGTCACAGTTCTTTGCAGGTTTTAGAAACGATGACTTTTGATTTTTATGTGCGGATTTAAGTCTCACCGTGCCTGAAAATGGAATAAAATATTCTCGACTTAATTGGCATTATATTACACGGCTTTTACCGTTAATACCATTTTACGCACCGTTAGAGTAAAATTAGAGTAAAATCAAGTATACGAATACGTATTGAATATGATTTGCGGAAAAATCATCGAAAACATTTAATCGAATTTCATTTCATCGAACACATTTCATCGAATTACAATTACTCGAATCGACATTTCAACGAAATCACAATTAATCGAATGATCATTTCATCGAAAACACATTTAATCGAATTAACATTTCATCGAAAACAATTAATCGAATGCCATTTCATCGAATGAGAGATCATCGAATGACAATATATCGAATTACAATATATCGAATGACAATATATCGAATGACAATATATCGAATGATAATATATCGAATGACAATATATCGAATCACAATTGACCGAATCGAATGATATAATTTTCATATGATCATTAATAAATATTTTTTTAGTATTTCAAACGTCACACATCCTTGAAAGGCAGCACTAAGACATAAGCAACATGCAACATGCAACAAGCACAGTTTCTGTCACGGCTCCGGTGCTGCGGGGCTCCGGCGGTCCCACGCGAGCTTATCGTCGCAGATGCTTTTAATGCTCACCACCGCAGCTTCGGCTTGCTGGCCGGCTATGCCGGCCAGCCTCAGCTTCTGCGGCGAGCATTACAACCACCTGCTCCTTAGCTCGCGGGCCGCCTCGCCCCTCCGCGCCTACGCGGGTTTACATTACACTCTAGGGGTAGGGCAAACAAGACTACGTGGAGTCGGTTTTGTAGCGATTCGTTTCTGTCACTAACGTAAACGTTTTGAAAAAAAATGATTCAAGGAAGAAAGTAAAACTAAAATTTTTATGTACATAAAAATGTTAAATTGTTATTGGTCAAAAAATAAGAAATACAAAAAAGTTATAAAAAGCATTAAATTGTTTCTGTTTATAATAAAATCTTTTAAACAAGAAAAATTGCAATTCGAGGAATTGTCATTCGATGAAATGACATTCGATGAAATGACATTCGATGAAATGACATTCGATGAAATGACATTCGACGAAATGTAATTCGGTTAATTGTCATGCGATTAAATGGTTGTTCTACGTAATGCTATTCGAAGAAATGTCAATCGATGACTTGGTTGTTCTACGTTTTGTTATTCGACGAAATGTTTTTTCGATGTATTGTGTTCGACGAATTGTAATTCGATGAAATGTTTTCGATGATTTTTCCGCAGACGATTGAATATGTCGAGTTTTTTATTTATAGAATAGTCTGTTATTCTTTGTGGATAGAGGCCACGCACCGCGAACGCCACGAGCCGGCTTGAAACAATCGTTTTGTTAATTTCAAAGTTGGTCGCTAGTGCGCGGATGTTATTAATTTTTGTTGTTGTTAGCGAACTTAGCTCGACGTGTGGGTCGGCTGCTTTATGGCTTGGGCTTCTGATTAATGTGTAATTGTATTTATGTTCTTTTAGTTGATGTTTTTAGTGCTACCGATTAATATGAAGCTAGGTTGTAAAGAATAGTAAGAATTATTTCAAAGTGAATCTCAATAAGGTGGTTTAGTTACTTTAATGTAAGTGGTTTAAGTAATAAATTTACCATTGAACACATGGTAATTGAAAACGTAAATGTGTGTAAAATTACGTAATAATTTGGCTGGACTCAATCTTGAGACTTATACTGTGACAACGGATATTTTTTTTTTTTGTTACCTATTATATTTTAATATTAACAATATTTTAGTTCGTTACGTTTTATTTACTGCTGTCGGAAGTTAGTTTGATACTTTTAAGCAGGTGTGTGTCGGCCACATGGCTATCGCAATGCGCGCACTCTCCGCAGCCAATTTACACCCGTACGTTCCGCCGGCCCGAATATGAAACGTCATAATCATATGATACTCGGGAGGTACGGCGCATTGCGCCCACCTGTCGCCGCGCGTGCGTCCCGGGTGACGTCACCGCCGAGCGCGCCCGACGCCGCCCGACGCCGCCCGATCGCCCCCTGATCGCCTCCCGACCGCCTCCCGACCGCCGCCAGCTTAGCCCGCGAGCCTCCGATTGATCCGACCGAGATGCCGCCAAGCATTAATCAAGCGTGGCGATATCTAAACTAAACCAACGACGTTTCACATTTACAACAAAACAATATCAAACAACATCCACGTAACTTCAATTTTACAACAATTTATCGCTGGCCACAAACTCTTCGTTAGCATATTACAATAACCCCGAATAAAAACTCATCAGGGAGCGATCTCGTGGCGTGTCTCGCTGGCTCCTTATCTAGTTCTTAATCCAAGATAAATATTACATCAATCGGGGTGGGGGGTCGCGGCGGGGGTGGTACGCAGGCGCGGCGGCCGGCGGCCCAGTCCCGCTCGGGCCGCGCTCCACGCCGCACCTCGCTCCCGAGGGCGCCCGACCGGCGGCGACTCAACCGCTGCCTTGCACGACACCCGTAAACTCCTCAAGTCACCGACGTGTCGCGCTCGCGTCCACCGACACACGGACCGCTCGGTGTTCCCCACGTGCCCGTCCTGTTGCGTAAGTCTTGCGAACCGTCAAACCTCTCCGACAAAACGTAACGAATCCCATCTCCTTTGACACGCAAGAAAAACAAATACACTTTCATATCGATCACCGTGTTTATCATCGCCGCGTACCGATTCGCGATCCGCGTGTTTGCACGCCGCCGGTGCGTGTAGTGTGTCGGGTGCGCGCTGCACGGTTCAGAGGCTCTCCTTTTTGTTAATACGATAATCGAGGCCCGGGCGCGGTCTTTCAACCCTATAGTACGCAAGTGCTGGTTGACCTTAAAAACCGCGTGCCGCACAAAAAGTTACCGACGGCATGTTTGTTTGTGAATCGGGGTAAATCAGCTACTGCGGCGATTTTTATCGCTTCTAGCTGCTATATTGTGTACCTTAATGTCTACGTCGTAAATTTTATAATTTATTTTGACCTACGTAAAAGTAAAACTTTCTAGTGAAGCTAATTTATAAACTAAAGAGAATGTAAAATGATAACGAAATACAAACATCGTAGTTGAAGTACAGTTCTTGACATTGCCGAAGTTTAAAATATAATTGGGCCTCCTCAGAACCTTAATTTTACTCCATTTTGCCATATTTATATTCCGGGCGACTACTTAACTTTTTTTAATCGCCTCTAATGACTTCTTTCCCTAATTAATGGCTCTTGACGCTCGAGGAATTAGAAAATTTCTGAGAAGTCGAATTAGCACTCACTGTCGCTTAGCGGCAGTTGTGTAGACACTTGAAAATTAATTATTTTTTGTAAAGAAAGACATGTCTTTATCGAGTTTTTGTTGTAACAGGGAATTGATCAGACAAATCACTGGATGGTAAGTGCTTACTGCTTGCCGTCGGTCGCTTAGGTACAGTTGCATTATTTGGTGCCCTTGGTGGGTTTGTCTATAACGTTCAATTCCTTCAAAACATTTGTACTCGTTTTTCTCTTATTCATTGTATTAATTTTTATATTTTAACATTTAATTCATTTAGGTATATGACATAGTCGTATTAGACTCGGGATGTAAAGTTGCAAGTTAAATTATAGCACAAAACATTTTGTACGTACTCGTAACATTACGTATACTAAATGCTGCTGAATTAATATTTAAACGCTCACACATTATTCCATACACATTGAAATACTCAGTGCTACTCGACAGTGCTACATGAATACATGAACTATACACCACGGATACGAATGTACAATTAGGGACTTTAAGTATCCATATTAATCTTTTCTACTCACGCTTAGACTAGGAAAAACCCGGGACTCATCGCTCGGTAAACAGACAAGCTATCAACTCTGTTACAAGCTTATTTGAAACAAGCTACCCCGGCGAACTTCGTATCACCTAAGAATGTAACAAATCAGAGATAATTAAAATCGGTACAGCCGTTCTTGGCCGTTATAGTTTTTGTGTGCATATCTCCTCCCTCTTCCTCTCCCTCTCCCACTCCCACTCCCTCTCCTTCTCCTGCTCCCTCTCCCTCTCCCGCTTCCGCTCCTTCCCCGTGTTATAACAGCTATAAAAATTATTTTTTGTTTCTAACTATAAGCTTACATATTAATTTTCATACTTCTGAGTTCAAAAATGACGAAGTATAAACCCTTAAGGGATGAACTTCGAGAAAACCGTGATACAGTTATTTTTTGTGTTTAACTATAAGTTGCCACACTAACTTGCACCCCCTTAATTAACCCTTTGGGCGTTGGTTTTCCCAGAAAACGCGTTACTGTTAAATTTTGTTTCTAGTCTTGAGCTAATAAATAAATTTTCATGTTTTTAATTTAAAAAATGACGAACTTGCGTACTAAGTTTCATCCCATAAATTAACCCTTTGAGCGATGATTTTCCAAGAAAATGTATTTATAACTATGAAATTAAATAAAAATTTTTAATGTTTATAACTCTAAAACTGACGAAGTTAGTTTGTGTGGAAGTGACTTCCAATCGCTATTTTTATCCCTTAGGGGATGAATTTCCAAAAATCCGATAGCCTATGTATGTTACTCAGGGATACTGTAGCATTGTAATGGTGGAAGAAATTTTAAAATCGGTTCAGTAGTTTTTTAGTTTATTCGTCAAAAACATACTAAAATACAAAGCTTTCCTCTTTATAATATTAGTATAACATATAGGCACACCCTTCAATTAAGTAAAAATTTTAGAGCGCAAAATATTTGTTGCAAAGCATCAAGATATAGATCATATCGTAACTTTGAATTAACTGTATAATATTAATAAAATACTCGAGCTGCTTGCTATGAAGGTGTTCATTAAATCGGAAAATTACTTATCTTGGGTTATTTACGTTACAATTAATTTTTATGATAAGTGGGTAAATTATTCCATTTACTTAAATAATATAATATGGACTTAAAATATTTCTCAAAAATAATTTTTGTACTCACCCTACAAGTTGTTCGCCCGATAGCCACCATAATTTGTCAACACAACCCATAACTGTCACATTGCCGGTGTCGGGTTTTCTTTCATTTTATTATGGTTAAAGGTCATATTCCGGTGAATTTTCCGTACCTTTAGCGATAGCACTCCGGTAGAATATGACCTTCAAACACTTTGGGAATATAATATCGAGAACTCTTTAGTGTGGCGCAGGTTTTCTTACAATGTTTTCCTTCGTCGAACAAGGAGATGTGAGTTAAAAAAATGTAAGTTAATTGCAGAATTTGAATCCAGCTAGTGTTTACGTAAAAATTGAATTAAATGAAATGAAATTTTACTCCAAGTTTGTTTAAACGAACACTTTACGCAAGTTATATCGTTACTAATCCACAAAGTCGTAACACAATCAAATAGTAAGATATTCATCGGAAGTTTCGTTCCTGTAGACATAACACATGCAAAGTTGATTGCTACTGAAAATTGGATACGGCTGAATTGGTTTGCGGAATGAATTTCATGAGCGCTACCTTTATACTCGATGTCTGGGTGGTGGCGTGTTACTTCAATTTGGATTGACCCAGAGATTGGAGGCCAACGTGGCCAGGCAGGTTACTTCTTAGGATAAAGCTTACACTTACGATATTCTTTGAGGGTTATAACTTGCATCAATTTCGATCACGTGATTGTAAATTTAGTTGTATTTGTGGATGCAAGAAATTATATTACGATAAACAAGTATTTTTTTTGCTTCATAAAGAAATAGAACCTGGATCGCTTCGCCTAGCAGGTAGAGGATAGAATCACTAACAATAGGTCACAAGGTCATCTCAGTATATATAAAAATAGAGATGAATAAAGAGTGCTCTTGTTGAATGCCCATTATAAATACAATGTAACCCCGACCTCGGCACAGTCACGTGAATATCTAAACACCGCCACAAACACTCCAATTTCCGACGAAACTTTCCATACAAATTACGACATTTTTTCCATGCTCATAATAATTTGTGTAACTCATTAGAAAACCCCGTTAACTCATGGCATTTTCCAACTAGAACTGTTTACTAAGCACTTTTTGACTCGCAAGTGAATGGGTTAAGCCTGCGCCAATATGTACCGAAGTCACGGAAACTCATTTCTCTATTGTGTTACAATTTCAGTAGAAACTTGAAACCGTATCGACCGTTTTGTGGGAGACCGGATCTTGATGTGGGTTTGGTACCGAGCTATTTTAAAATACTCTGACCGCTCATTTACACGCGCGTGTCGCGGACCGTCTCGTGGCGCGTCCGTAAGCCACGCCCCCTACGCGCGTGTGAACACCACGCGAGCGCTCGCGCGAGCCCCTTTGGCGCGCGCATACAAAACCGCTCCCGACGCGAGCCCTGCGAGCGCGAGACGCGCCGCGGTCTGGTCCGCGAGCGCCCTGTTCACACGCGCGCGTATGCGCGCGTCTCGCTGATTGTCTCGTGGCTCGCGCGTGTAAATGGGGTATGAGAAATGTTTTAACTGAAGTGCTTAAGCTGAATAATCCGTCTTTAGACGAACTCTTCACAGCAAAGTACACGTAAAAAATAAGAATTTTAAACAGGGTATTATTAAGGCGCTTGTAAGAGCCAATAACCTTAAGCAACTGGGTGGACCTAATACGAACCCTAAATTAAAACTAAATTATTATTTTTTATATTTACACGTCGTGTACAGTTTATAGGTGTAATTTATGCCAGTATTTTAGTTAAGGTACTGTGTAATAGTTCCTTAACGTTTAAAATTTTTGACAGATTTGTATTAGCTCCGCCCACTTGCTCAAGGTTATTGGCTCTTACAAGCACCTTAATGGGACGAGATGCAAATGTGGCCACTGGAAAATGATGTAAATTTTCTGTCATTATACAACTAAACTTAGGGTCTAATGCACCTTTGACAGTGCAATTTTACCCGAAAAGCGAAGTAGAATCACTCACTACGGCTATGGCCCTGGCTAACTTTACACAGAACTCTAATTGGGTTTGTTATAGCAGTTTCGGTAGAACATAACTCGTAGGGCTAAAGTTGGAACACCGCGTAGGTAATTTAGCAACCTTTTCTATACGGTTAAGATACGGTAAAGCTGTAGAAGTAGGTAACGTGTATAAAAATGTATTAATATGTGTTAGCAAATTATAATTGTCCAAGAATTACTAGAACTAGCATTTATTACAATGTAAATTATACTACATAATTGTTCGTTTGAATGTCACACTATATTACTGCACCGATTTTGATGCAGTTCAACCGCCTTAAAAATGACCGCCTGTCTGAAATATGATCCCTGCTTTTTTAAAGATTATTTTCTTTATTCTTTATGAATAAATGCTCTACACTTTGAGAGGCAATATTGAAATATTTATTAGACAATTCGACAGATGTTCTTTCTTTTTAATAAGTAGGAGTAAAAAATCAAAATACCAGCGTATTGGATTACTAGATAACAGCGTTATATTATAATGATGAGAACATGATTTGTAATTAACTGGTCGTCCAGTCACGGGTAAATATCATTTGATGTATGTACGTAATATGTAATAGATAGTTTGAGGGCCGCATTAAACACACAAATTGGCGGCGGTTTTCAGATGAAAAGCCGTACTGAATTTGCACAATAAAAGGAGAATTTCAACAACAATTTTCGCTTTGATTGTATGAATAAAGCACCAATTGGAGTTGCTCACACTGGCTTGTTCGAAATTAGGGCTCGACGCTTTTACGTGTGGTTAAAATGAAAGAGTTTCGTTAAAATAATTACTGGATTTATTTTGTTGTAAGGACAGATTGTAATTTTAAAGTTGTTAGTTTTTTTTGTCGTAAAGTTATTTTAATATCTGTTGGTTATCTATTATGTATGCGTCCAAGTATTACTTATTTTATTTTCGTATAACTACTGTTATTTAATTAATGATTTGTCCTCAGCTCTTAATCATCGGCGGTTTTTATTATTTTAATCGTCTGAAAATAGATAAGAAATATTTTTTTCAATACATTTATGAAATTGAATCAGGAATATAAACTTGAATAAAAAGTCCTGGTTGTTCCTGATTTATAATGTTAATCCTTCAATTGGGACTGAAGAAATCTTAGTGGGGATGTCAAACTTGTCCTAACGTTCATTCGTTCATTATACTAATGTCCTACTACCAACTAGGTCACAGGTTAAATTCCACATTGTCTACAAATTCAATGTAACATGTCAAAACGTACGCTTTTGCATCAAAGTTTCTCCAGTTTTATTTCACTTAAGTGTTTCCCGTGGTCTTTAATACCCAAATGTTAGGATTGGATTTCGCGCGCAATCAAACGCAACAATTTACTGTTGTGACGTCGTAAACCTTCAAATTAGTTGGCGGGGCTGAACTGTTTATGGGGGCAATATTTTCTTAAGTTTTATTAAATTCACGTCTTCCCGTAATTCTACCTTTTTCGTACGCACTGAAGCTGTTAGCAGTCGCTTAAAATGTTACGCGTCACGACTCACTTTCACAAGATTTATATGATGTTACATTCTTAGGGAAGTGTTTGAAAAAGTCACGGATGTTTACCTAATGTTTTCGGCTGAATGCTTTTTATGATTGCAGCACGTTAAAGGTGGTAAACTTTATTTAGGAGATTTTTCTTAGTCTTCTTAATCGAATTATTTTGTGAATTTTTTTGGATGTTTTTATGTTTAAATGTTTGGATGTTTTTTATGGTTAAATGTTTCCAAAACTTCCGTTCCGAAAAAACCCGTTACGTATGCATTGGCCTTTAAAATTTCAGAAACTTTGTCATTATATCTTTGTACATCAGGAAAAGGCATAAATAAAATTATACTTTAAAACATTGTTTCAACTTGAATAATTTTCTGTGTTCTCAAGCCTACGTTTGTTGTACGAAATGAACTAATTTAAGTTAGTTAAATCTCGACGGTGGCCTTTTCCCTGGACGAAAGTGTATTTGAACTGTACAACGACCACAAAATTTGTATCGAATTTGTGAAGGGTGATCAATGTGATTATATTTAGACTTGGAAATAACGAATGTCGTATAGAAACAATAACAGGGTCTCACTCCTTAAGAGTTAAAATTGGCATTGACATGTACAGTTTGAGTATATAATATCGAATTTTTGCAGTCGTGGAAATATTTGTAAATCTATTTAAAATAAAACACCTAAAATGTATATACGGATGTCCTTTATACACTCTGACACCGTCCAACCGATATGCCTCAAAATGGTTTCATTTGAAACGCAATAATCCTAGGGTGGTTTGAGACTACTAAAACAATGCATTAGGCACATTCGGTCCATTGATAAAGTCGATTTTCCACTTTTCCCATACAAAAAATTTAAGATAATCTTTAACCTGACGATAATACTTACATTGTAAAGATGGCGCATCAACTTCAACACAAAAACACTGATCTGTTATTCTCATCAGACATTTTTTTAGCGTAGCGGAACACGCCGGGTATCCACTAGTATATAATAAATGTTTTTAAACAAAAGTTATACTTTAGCGGTTTGAAATATCTTCTTTCAAGGGACTTTGCAACTTATTCTTAAGTTGCAAGCGGTTGGTGTCCTCAGAATTCATAATTGTTCCATTCCTCGCGTCTGCCTTGACGAATTTGAAAAGAGTGATCGTTCACGATTTTGTTTAAAGATTTTACTTTGTACATTTATATGAAATAAAGATATTATTATTATCATATTTTCGACTCTCACACCCGCGTACAAAATAAATACCTACATATAGGCGCCGCACCACCCTCTCCACGTCCTCGCTGAGCCCCGGCCAGAACATCACCTCCCGGGCGCGTCGCTTGCACCGCTCGATGCCCAAGTGTCCCTCGTGCACTATCTTTAACATATCCTCTCGTAACGCTCGCGGAATAAATATACATTCCCCTTTAAAAATTATTCCCCCACTATAGTGTAGTTCATCGCGATACGGCCAAAATACACTGACGTGATCGCTAACGTCCCGTCTATTTTTTGGCCAACCGTTATTTATGTAATGGATTAGTCGTTTACAGTCGCCATCCAACTCCACTTCCTTTTTAATTAATTGCATTTTCTCGTTACTGTACGGTACATATTCTAACAAGAAACAGGTTTGCAAATCTACTTCCTCGGATACGCGATCGTGCATCACTTCATTCAACGGGGCCCTCGACAACGTATCCGCTATATACATGTACTTGCCGGGTGTATAAATCACTTTAATATCGAATCCTTGCACTCTCATCATCATTCGTTGCAATCGAACCGGCACTGAAACTAACGGCTTGTTAAAGAGGGCTTCCAGTGGCTTATGGTCCGTGTGAACTGTGACGTCAGACCTACCATATATGTACTGCCTGAAACGTTCCACAGCGAACACGATCGCAAGCATCTCTTTCTCAATCTGGGCATACCTCGTTTGTGTGTCGGAGAGCGTGAGCGAGGCGAACTCCACCGGGCGGCCGTCCTGCAGCAGCACGGCGCCCAGCGCCACGCCGCTCGCGTCCACCGACACCACCACCGGGGCGTCCGGCGAGTACAGCGCCAGCACCGGTGCACTCGCTACTTTAACTTTAAGCGCTTCGATCGCTTTCGAATGGTGCGCCTCCCACAACCACTCAGCGTCCTTCTTTAACAAAGAGCGCAGAACGTTTACACTCTCCGAACAATTTTGTATAAACTTTGACAGGTAATTCACCATCCCTAGAAACCTCTCCAGTGACTTCCTATCGGTTGGCTGAGGCATGTCCAGTATCGCCTTAACCTTACATTCGTCGGCTCGCATCCCAGTAGCATCGAACTTGTGACCGAGATAAGTAATTTCACTTACACCAAACTTACATTTATCACGATTGAACCTAATGCCTATTTTCTGCGCGCGTTGCAGTAACAATTCCAACCTTCTATCGTGCTCCTCCTTCGTGCTACCCCATACTATGACGTCATCGATAAATGACTCCACGCCTTCCAAGTCCTCCAAATATTGTCTCAGTTTTGCATGAAAAATTTCAGGTGCACAACTTATACCGTACGGTAAGCGTAAAAATTGATATCGCCCAAAAGGTGTACCGAATGTGCAGAGGTCGGCGCTGGCGTCGTCTATCTGAACCATCCAGAAGCCGCAGCGGGCGTCCAGCACGCTGAACACGCGGGCGCCGCGCAGTTTCACGGCCAGCTCGGTCACCGTCGGCAACGTGAACTGCGCGCGCCGTATCGCTCGGTTCAGAGGTCTAGGATCCAAACACACGCGAATGCTACCATCCTTTTTAGCTACTAACACAATTGCATTAACCCAGTCCGTCGGGTGTGTGACCTTCCTAACGACACCTAGCTGTTCCATTCTATCCAATTCAACTAATAATTTATCCTTAAGCCCTAAAGGAATTTTCCTTGTGGGGCATATGACAGGTCGGACCGTCTTATCGATTACAATATTATGTTTACCGGGTAGCCTTCCTAATCCTTCGAATAAACTTGAATACTTATCAAAATTTATCAAATCTACTTGCTTAATTAACTTCATAGAAATACATGCTTCTAACCCTAATATGTTTTGACAGTTCATATCCGCTACTACAAACGGTAAAATATACGACTTATTATTATAATTAATGCTCAAATTATCAAAACCAATTATAGGCAAACGATTCCCCGTAAAAGAATGCACTCGTTTAGTAAACGGCTTGAGCCTGATAAGAGATAACCCTAAATTTAAAAATTCATATTTTGATATTACATTTATCATCGAACCAGTATCAATTTTAAGCAGAAATCGTTTACCGTTACACGACATGTATTTCACCCACTCCTTCATCGACTCACCCGACCTTCGGTCCCCAGCTATAGTGCTGACGTAAAACACCTCACTGTCACTTTCCGACGTATCTACACTAAGATTTAACACTTTACGTTTCACTTCCCTTCGCTTACACACTCGCGAAAAATGACCTTTCTTGTCACACGTAAAACACAACGCATCCCGAGCTGGACACCGGTCTCCGCCTGGACATCGCTGAGCGCCGCAACGGGCGCACGCATAGCGCACAGACCCTGCGCCTGCGCCTGCGCCGGAGCCCCCGGTGCGCGGCGCCCCTCGCTCCGCACTACCTCGGTGCCGCGCTCGGCCGCCTCGTATTCCACTACGGACTTCTCGACCTGACATCGTATTCACCTGCATCTCTTCAGAACCTCCGTGTATACATTGACTTTCCTCCTTCGATATCTCAGCCGCCTGACAAATTTGTATCGCCTTCGAGAATGTCAACTCGTCCGTGCGAAGTAAACGGTCCCTCACCGTATTGTTATTGATGCCACAAACGATCTTGTCGCGTAATAAACTCTCGTGCAAATCGCCAAACTCGCACTGCTGGCTTAAGAGGCGCAAAGCAGTGACGTATTCATCGATGTTTTCTCTTTCGTCTTGATTGCGGGTAAAGAATTTGAAACGTCTCAACGTAATATTCGGCTTAGCACCAAAGTATTTATCAAACTTCTCCAAAACACACTTTATATCGTTCTCATCGTCCTTATTCTCGAATGTAAACGTGCTGAAGACCTCGTACCCCGCCGGACCTATGAGGTTAACCAACAGACTAGCCTGAACTTCCTTCGGCTCCTTGCTCACTCCAGAGGCTTTTATAAACACGTCGAACAGCTTACGCCACCGGCGCCATGACTCGGCCCGCGCGGCCGGCCCACCTTCGAGTGATAATTCCGCTGGAGGACGCGCGTGTTCCATTGTTAGGCACTTATTATTAAATTATATCGCCTGATAAACAAAACTAACACTGTTTAGACACTTGTTATCGCGATTTAACTACGAAAAATATAATAATTTACACACCGCTGTCACCATGTAGTGAAACACACGCTAGTTGGTTTAACACTGTTTTATTCAGTTACCCTCCTATGATACAATAATATACCACAATAGGGTCAAAAAAAATATATAATAAACATAAATATATACCAATAAATAAACTTACATAAACTCTACATAAATAATTTATTGTAGCGGGTGGAGGATTACGCTCCAGCAGGGGAGACCAAACGGCCGGGGGTCAGGGCGACAGGCTGAGAAACCGGCGGACTATCCTAGCAGAGTCTAGCAGCACCGCTTTCTGCATCTTGGCTGCGAGCGAACTGCCACGGAACCCCAGTCGCCTCATATGGTGAGCGAGGCTGACTGGGATCAACCCATTCGCAGATATGACGATTGGGATGGTTTCAGTGGACTCCACATGCCACATGCTGGAAACCTCGTGAGCCAGATCTAGATACATTCGTTTTTTCTCTGTCTCCGCTCTCACGAGGTTTTCGTCATGTGGGATGGTGATGTCCACTAAAAACACCCTCGACTGTGCCCGGTCCATCAGCACGATATCAGGCTTATTCGCCAGAATCGTCCTGTCCGTGATGATGGACCGGTCCCAATAGAGCCGAACTCCGTCACGCTCGAGTACTGGCATCGGTGTGTACCTATAATACGGCACTCTCTCATCCAGGAGACCGTACTTCAGAGCAAGCTCTTGGTGAAGGATTTTGGCCGCTTGGTTGTGTCTGTGCAGATACTCAGTGTTAGCAAGAGCCGAACATCCCGACAGCACATGCCTGAGTGACTCACCGGGATGGCGACAAGCTCGACAAATGTCGGTAGTGCCATCTTTCAGGATGTACTTTCGGTAGTTCCGCGTCTTAACCACCTGATCTTGTATTGCACACACAAAACCTTCGGTTTCCCCAAAGAGGTCACCGAAGCGCAGCCATTGCACGGACGCTTTTTTATCTACGTACGGCTCATGAAGAGCTTTAAAAAAGCGTCCGTGCAACTCCTTCTCCTTCCATACAGTCTCCCGGTCAGAGGTGTTTAGTACCACCGGTTTCTGCCACTCGGGTTTGGCCAGAGATAGGGGAGTAAGTCCTTTATCACATTCTATGACGTGTCTATGCATTGGGGACTCCCTCTTCGTCTCAAAGTAGGTTCTGAGGTTGGATATCTCCCGATTATGCATGGTCTTGACGCTCAATACGCCTCGACCGCCACATTTTCGGGGGATATACAACCTCATAACAGACGATTTCGGGTGGTGCATACGATAGAGAGTCATAGTCGTGCGGACTTTTCTATCCAGGGCGTCTAATTCGGTCTGAGTCCATCTGAGTACGCCAAAGGTGTACATGAGAACGGGCACGACCCAACCGTTATAAGCTCGGACCTTATTGGCTTATTATTATTATTATTATCATTACTATATATCAGTCAGCTTTTAGTAGTCTACTGCTAGGCATAAACCTCCTTTGATTAGTGACACTTTTACAGGTTAGCCCTCTGAATCCAATTGGTTTCGGCTGTATTTTTTCTTGTAGCCAATCCTCCATCATCAGACGACCTATGCCCCTTTTACGATGTCTTTAATTCAAGGATGTTACGTTTATTGGTTATCAGTTTTGAGGACGATGTGGCCTTATTGCTACTTTAAAGGCTAACTTAAGCTAGCTATATAATTAGCATGTAATTAACATAAGTTGGATCCATATAAAAATTCAATTGATGCTTTTCCTATCGACATTTATTTTTTCTGGCAATGTTAAAATAGCTTTATAAGACTCGTTGTGAGTCGTGTCTTCACTATTGACATTTTTATGGATGTCTGGAGGAGATGGATCTCATAATTAGCCATTGTATTGAGTACCTTTGTTATGTTTGGGGAGTAAAAATAGAATATGGCAAAAGAAATTGTAAACAAAACTTTAATGACATTCAATGGCTCGTAATGCCAAGTGGATGACATGTTTAGCGTGTTAATTTCCCTTACAGAATACATTTATACCTGGTATTTTCATCGTGAACACACTTAACCCCGATATATTTACGTCTCGTTGTCAAGGTCGGAGCTCGGAAATTCTCTCATTTAAATTTGATTGGATGGTACCTTCGCTTTCGCTCCCATTTCATATTTTATTTACACGTCGAATATGTGTGGTAATAGGGATGCGTTTGCTCACAACGGGCTTGCTGCGAAAAGTGTAATGTTATGCGTTAATACGTGGATATGCGTGTTCAAATAGTGATTTTCGTGTGGTACAATTTTCATACAAATGGCCTAGGAAATTCTCCATAACGATCTATTGACGATCAAATGTTGTCGTTATATGTATGTTTCTCGTCAAATATAAAATTTACTGAGCTACTCAAGACTTAAATAATCATATTTTTTATGGAAATAGCCAACAAACGACCTGATAATAGTTGTGAGCGTAGAGCATTGCGTAGAGATTGCGTCTCGCTCTCGCATATAAGGGTGTAGCACAGTAGCCAGTGACATTTACTAATGTCGCTAAACATTTTCATTTTTAATTATAGAATGAAGATGTTCCTATCTTGAGTACGTAAAGGGTTGTAAAGAGTACAAAAAGAGTTAGATACGAATTTGAAGCTACCATAATCGTCCGGGTACCTTAATGATTAAATTAAGAGAAAATTAGCTTCCAACAGTGGGCATACATAATTGCTATGTTAAAACTTCATCATTGCTTTGCCTTATACTTAAGCTACATGTGCCACAAACTCGGAAATTAGAATATCCATACCCATTATATTATGAGAGGAGACCGGACGGTTAAATTATGAAATATACCTGTTAAAATTAATTAAGATTCATTCTTTGCATAGCGTTGCTTCCTTATTTAGGCTTGTGCGTTTCTCAATACTGGGGTAAGAAACTAGCATTTCCCTTTGTGAAATAGTCCTTTCCGATGAAAGCGCTGAAATTGCTTAATTATCACACTACAGTAGTTACATTGTAATTTCCTCGCTAAACTATCAATAGAGGCTTTCCATAACTTTAAAACAAGCCAGTTGACACTGGCCTTCTCGGTGAATCGCATTAAAGCGATCGTGGAGTACTCGAACACAAACTTTCCCGTCGAACTAGTTACAATTTCCCGTTCCCGAGGGACCCACGTGCCAAGTAAATAGGTGTTTCGCCGATCGAAGCTTGCCTTGCGCGAGCCGTGTTGTTATTGTAACATTATTATTTTCTCCGTTTATGACCGACTACAATGCTCACTTTATTGGGTCTGATGACAGCAATAAATACGTAATGGTTGAGGCAGATGTTTTTTGTACCTATCGATGCTCATAATTCTATGAATAAGACGTTAATTGATTTGCCCTAGAGTAAAGCATGAAATTATTAAGTTTTGGTTTGGTTTTGGTTTCTGAGCGATTACCTATTCGAAAAATAGGTATATTTAACGTAATTTACGATTTACGACCCCGTAGCCTAGTTGGTAGTGATCCGGCCTTTGAAGTCCAGGGTCCGGATTCAAATTCTTCGGCTGTGGCAGACGTTTAAAGAAAGATAAATGTATCAAAGGAAGACTTTTGGGATACCGACCGAAACAAGTAAAATTTGAGTTTGAAATTATACGTTACAAAGTAAATCGATATTGTAATCGGAATTGATTGATTAGTTATAAGTATTATTTATAAGTTCAATTAATGAATCAAATTGCAAAAATAATTAAAAATGTAATTATTATTATCGTATTTTGTAATAAAATTCATATTACTTATAGGCATAGAAATACCTGAATAAAATACATGAATCAATTTTACGTTTAAAATACGATGCATAATATTATTCGGCTTGTCATGGTCTATAAAATGTCCCTTGATCGATGACAGCACATGAAAAAATATATTTGTGGTTGTCACGTAAACGTCAGGGGCGAGTGACTTCATACATAGCTGTCATAGCCTTAAAAACAGAAACCAATGCTTTTATACACTACTTTTTTACCTATAATCACGGACCTGAAAAAAGACGGACGTAACCTCATCTAATCGAGAGTCAAGCATAGCAAAGGCCGCCCGCTTACCATGTGTGCGTAATTAGGGTTCCGTAGCCGAATGGCAAAAAACGGAACCCTTATGGATTCGTCATGTCTGTCTGTCTGTCTGTCTGTCTGTCCGTCCGTATGTCACAGCCACTTTTTTCCGAAACTATAAGAGCTATACCACTGAAACTTGGTAGGTAGATGTATTCTGTGAACCGCATTAAGATTTTCACACAAAAATAGAAAAAAAGCAATAAATTTTGGGGGTTCCCCATACTTAGAACTGAAACTCAAAAATGTTTTTTTCATCAAACCCATACGTGTGGGGTATCTATGGATAGGTCTTCAAAAATGATATTGAGGTTTCTAATATCATTTTTTTCTAAACTGAATAGTTTGCGCGAGAGACACTTCCAAAGTGGTAAAATGTGTGTCCCCCCCCCCCCCTGTAACTTCTAAAATAAGGGAATGATAAAACTAAAAAAATTATATGATGTACATTACCAAGCAAACTTCCAACGAAAATTGGTTTGAATGAGATCTAGTAAGTAGTTTTTTTAATACGTCATAAATCGTAAACCGCAAAAAACATTGATCAAAGTTACAAAGAACTACAAGAACTTTTATATTACGTTACTTGCTGCTACGGAACCCTTCATGGGCGAGTCCGACTCGCACTTGGCCGGTTTTTTTTGATTCGCGATGGTGTCAATGTCAAAGCATTATAGTGTCAATGTGTGGGTGTGTGTACTTGTACGAAAAGAGAGTTGGTATTATTGTTAGTAGTATTCACTGAATTTGTTGTTCGAATTACGTCTGTTCTTTTTTTAGGTCCGTGCCTATAGTTAATTCCTTTAGGCGGCACCTAGACGCAGTGGCGTAGCGTAGGCGTAGCTAGCTCCCGCCGCTCTCTCCGCCGCCCGGGGCCGACCGAAAATTTGCCCCCCCCCCCCCCAATGAACTTTGCCGCCCCCATGTTATTTAAAATATTTTTTTATTAATTAAAAATGCACTTGTCTTGTTTTTTTCATAACACAATTTACATAAAAAAATATATAATAATCGAGTGGCTTGCCGCCCTCTCTTCATGTGCCGCCCGGGTCCAGGGAATGCTACGCTACTGCCTAGACGATCAATTATTTTGCGCAATATTACGAATTGTGCAATATTATTGACCGTTTAGGGTTAAAATTTAAGATTGCGCAATGATTCAACGAAAATTTGAGCGAGTTTAATTTTTGTTGCACCATATTTTTTCATTGCATCGGGTAGGGTCAGTATTGCGCCATAATTTTCAGTAATATTGGCAGAAAAAGAGAATCCAAAGTTAAGAAAAGAGAGTTTATCGTCAAATGTATCCAATTGTACAGAGACTCTGTGGAATGTCACAAGCAAAGAAAATCATGATCGTTATTATAAAATGTTGCTTACACAATTGTTACACAAAACACATTGACATTGTATATATCTTTGCACAAAACACATTGATATTCTTTAAATAAAAAGAGATATTTCCACAGGCAAGCAAAGATGATGTGAAGAAAAAATTAAATTCTTTGAAAACTAACTACTGGAAGGAGCTCAAGAAACACCTCCAGTCAATGAAATTGGGATCTAGTACAGACGACATACCAACTTACTTTATGTTATTTCTCCGACTCAACACCAAAACATTGCGCAGTTCATATTATTGTGCAATATAATTGATCGTTTCAATTTAAAACGTCTTTCAATCTTATTGTACAATAAAATATATTGTAATACAATGTGATTGTTGGTCTAGGGGCCGCCTTAGTGATTGAACACGCCGGAGTCTTCCTTATTTTGACAATGAGCAAAATTGATGACATGGTCAAGTGGTGACAAGTCAAGAAATGTAACGATTTTTTTGCCTGTTTTTATAATCTCACTTTTACAAAATCTCTTATGATTTTACTCACAGATTGTCAAAATTCGCCCAGTTTTCACGGATGACTTAATAATTTATAAGCTTTCAAGCTAACATACTTTCATGTTGTTTCGATCTTCTAGCCCAAGATTGTTAGAAACTATCCAAGTCTCCTTTGGGTCCTTAGTTTGGGTCGTAGCTTTTAGTGATGTCCTGTTTATGTTTGTACAACGTAGGTGGGGGGGAGGGGGTGTGTGACTGTGTGAGCGTTTATGTATTTATTACAAACGTTTTGCAAATTACGAAATAACAATAAATAAATACCATAGCCACGTCCCGTAAAAATACTTCAATTCAAAATAACACGAACAAGGAAACGTGGAATGAAAATATATTTTTTATTTTATCGTCGACATCGAGTCGGTTGGAGCAAGCTAAAATCGCCCTTAAGGCGACGAGCGAGGGTCTAGGCGAGGGTCTAGGCGATGGTTGTTACGGGTTTACGCGGACGTAACAATGGGATGCTGTACCGGATACAAAGACCGCGAAAGACCGTACAGTGGAGAAATCTTTACGGAGGATTTTTATTTTAAAAAACGCGAGATTGTAAGTTTTCGGCGTTCTTGTCTAGGAATGGTAAAGAATATTATGATATGTCAGTGAGCATAAAAGCGCGTGGAAAAATGTAATTGTGAAATTGGGAACTTTAACTCAAAGCTGTAGTTTATTTTGTTTGTCCTAAAACACAGAAAAAGTTAGCTCATGGCTCAGAGTCCCGGATATCTTAGAACCCAATTCTGCAGATAATCGACTTATTAGATGTCTGTTTATTGCAGCCTCAAACTGTTTTATTGTGAAGTCTTTCTGCATTAGAACCTAACACTGCAATAGCATTTGTATGGATTAACTTGTACATAAGTTTAGTTATATTACACGACCTTTTTACGAAGAAGGAAGCAAAACACTCGTTTATCATGATATTTAGTTTGGTGGTGGTTACCATCATATACCACTACATAGTTCTACTTCGTGAACATGCATCATTATAATTGCTACGTTACCTACGTTGCAAATTACAAAAATAACTTTGTTGTTGATAATTTCATAAAATAATTTTCGATAATACATATTAAATAGGCGTGCATTTTAGAATAACAAATGTGAAATTTCATTTAGCGCGGCTTTCGAGGTGTCAAATCTCATCAGATAATATCAGCGGGCAAACATTACGGTTTTTGCGCGGTGCGTCCGCGTCCCGTTGACATCGTTATCGCGTCGCATCCAATGATATTTAAAAATATAGATACGCGGTTATACCCTTACAAATTAACAAAAAAATCTGTTCCGAAAAGAGCTACAACACACACACGTTTATCTTTTGTTTCACTACACCTGTCACATTGGTATAATACACGAAGGCATTTTAACGCTGTATGTCAAATGTCAAGCACTTCTGACAACAACAAAAGCATGCGTATCGTCTTTGTATTGACAGAGCGACTACGAGCAAAACGGTCAATTGCCTGTTCTTACGCTCTTCATCGTCGCCAGGCTAGTGACATATCTACATCTTTTTACATTATAATATCATTGGTCTCATCGCTGTTTCCATCTCATTAGAGCGAAACGGGGGCCTCGTTGGATGTTTCTCTGTTGTGATCTGACCGTGTATGGGGAAATTGTGATTGATCTATTGGCTTTCAGTTTAGGGCCCGTAGTAATCCGATCTTGGCTTAAGATCGCGACCAGATCTTACATATTACGTCTCTTTTACAAACATTTTACATATATGATGATGTGACACATATCAACATGTCAGCAAACCGAATCTTGAGATAGCTTAAGATCTGTTTATTAATACGGGCCTTATGTGAGGCAACACACCCGTGTTTGATAAAGAAAATTGTTATTATACAGTCATACGCAAAAACACAAGTTTACACCCACAAGCTTAAACGAAAACACTGTTTTACTAGAATCTATACACACAACTCTACATTAAGACTACGTGTAGGTATTCGAGGTGACATTAAAATGACCTAAATTAATTAATCCAGAACTATGAAGAAGACAAAGAAATATTGTCCACTACTAAGTATAAAAATGGACTAACTGGTTAGACTAGAAAGCTCAGTAAGCAGGATTACGTTTTTATCACTATGATTTTTAATACTTCCCTACTCCATTCATGGTGTATTACGCCCTGACAAAGTACTCATAAAATACATTTTCTAAACAACGCAATCACTTAATGGCAGACAAATTTATTTACACAAAGCTGCCCTCACTGTGAATCCGACCGAAAATGTATTCGTTTTCATAAAAATAAGGGTCTACTTATACTACATCCTGTGTTGGGGACGTAGGAAAATGAATCACTCAGTGTTGTGACGTCACTATGATCCTATGTATGCAGGGAGATATGAAAATCATTGTGAACGTTTCCGACAGGATTACACATGTCATTCGTCGGAATAATTTCACTCGCATTGTTTGATGTGATGAATTTTGATGTTAAATTAGTTCGTGTTAGCACACCGTGATAAACGGACGCATAAATTAGCATGCGGTTATAAACGCTATAGTATTCGTTACAAGAACATAAGAACTATATTAAACGATTCAAATTGAAACTTCGTCGACGTCGAATAGCAAACAGATAAGTCAATTACAATCACCGAGAACAAAAGTGTAATAAGTAACGTGAAAATGTTCGCGAGCACATTCATTTTGTAAAGTAACGACACTGCAAACTTTATCCGCAAGATGACAAAAGTTGTCCTTATTGGAACCGGAGGCGCAACCGATGAATAAAAGTAGATCAAACGGAGTCGCCGCGCTCTTTTATATGGCTCCAAAATACTGTCACGCTCGAAATAACAAACGTAAACATTAAGGTAAACTTGGCGGAAATGCGGCTCGATTTCGTTCACTCGGTCGCAGTACGGCACATTTATCAAAACATTTTTCCACACGAGCGTGCCGCCGCGAAGCCACGTTTTGATCGCCCGAAGCGACGACGTCAAAGGAGATTAGGTTCGTTTACACAATTGTCGGATGTCCGTCGTGCGACCTCCGCTCGGATTAACCGAAACTAAACCACATCCGTCCACAGTCGAGTCGCTCTCGCTCAGTCTTCCTATGCGTCGCTAGTGTTCCTAGTGCCAGTGTTCGTCTAGTGAAAGGATCGCGATAGTAAAAATGGCGTGGGGTTACTGGTCGGCGTCCTCCGTGCTCCCGGACCGCGGGCGGAGTCCCCGTCGGGCGGGGACGTCGGTGGTGCACACGCACCCGAACCCGCCGACCGCGCGGGAGGTGATGGAGACCCACGACGAGAGCATCATCCACACGGCGTCCACGTCGCGAGACAGCCGGGACCACTCCGCCTCCCCGCACTCCTCGTCCAACGGCGGTCACTCGCACCACCACGAGGTGAGGCACGCGGTGCCGGCCAGTGCGTTGTTCGGGGAGAGTTACGGGGAGTTGTCTAGAAGACCGTCGCTGGATCTGGGGTCAGTGCGCAGTGCGTTGGCGTCGTGTTCCGGCGGGGGGACGCTGAGCGCGGGGTCCACGCTGACCCGCGGCGGCACGCTGACGGACTACCTGCCGCCGACGCCGTGCCCGCACCACCACCGGGTGTACGTGGACCACCACAAGCACTACGAGCAGCCCATCCAGCCGGTGCACGTGGGAGTGCCGCACCACTCCCACTCGTCACACTCGCACGCCTCCAGCAGACACCACACGGATGACGAGGATGACCTCGAACCGGCGTATGCCACAGGTATGTGAAATGTTGTTTATCTTGAAGAATTAAAGTTGATTTTCTCGACTGAGATTGACAAGAAGGCGTTTCAAAGCGTTTCATTGTATTATTTTTATATTATAACTAGGTTTTTGCGTGGGGCGCGCGCTGCTAAAGCAGCGCGCGTGCCTTTTTCTTCCGCAAGAGAACAAATAAAAAAATTGTTTTTTCAAAAATATCATTGGTCTCCGAAATTCATTTTTCGATTCATGGGTCTGTTTGCGACATGTTCGGCTTCAAACTATTTTTTTGACTGGAGGGGGAGAGGGACAAGAATCGAGAGAGGGACCGGGAGCGGGAGGAGAGAGAGAGGGAGAGAGGTAGGGAGCGAGGAGGAAGAAAGAGCGGGACAGAAAGTGTTTTTTCAAAAATGTCATTGGTCTGCGAAATTCATTTTTCGATTCACGGGACTGTTTGCGACATGTTCGGCTTCAAACTATTTTTTTGACTGGAGGGGGAGAGGGACAGGAAGCGAAAGAGGGACCGGGAGCGGGAGGAGAGAGAGAGGGAGAGAGGTAGGGAGCAGGGAGGAAGAAAGAGCGGGACAGAAAGTGTTTTTTTCAAAAATATCATTGGTCTGCGAAATTCATTTTTCGATTCACGGGACTGTTTGCGACATGTTCGGCTTCAAACTATTTTTTTGACTGGAGGGAGAGAGCGACAGGAAGCGAGAGAGGGACCGGGAGCGGGAGGAGAGAGAGAGGGAGAGAGGCAGGGAGCGGGGAGGAAGAAAGAGCGGGACAGAAAGTGTTTTTTCAAAAATATCATTGGTCTGCGTAATTCATTTTTCGATTCACGGGACTGTTTGCAACATGTTCGGCTTCAAACTACTTTTTTGACTGGAGTGGGAGAGGGACAGGAAGCGAGAGAGGGACCGGGAGCGGGAGGAGAGAGAGAGGGAGGGAGGCAGGGAGCGGGGAGGAAGAAAGAGCGGGACAGAAAGTGTTTTTTCAAAAATATCATTGGTCTGCGTAATTCATTTTTCGATTCACGGGTCTGTTTGCGACATGATCGACTTCAAACTACTTTTTTGACGGGAGAGAGAGGGAGGACAGAGAGAGGGAAAGAGGCAGGGAGCGGGGAGGAAGAAAGAGCGGGACAGAAAGCGGGAGAAGGACTGGGAGCGGGAGAGGGAGAGGAAGAGGGAGAGGAAGAGGGAGAGGGAGAAGGAGAGGGAGAGACATATAATGTGCAGTCTATTTGCACCTATAAACAATTTTCCATTTTACAGTCATAAAAGCAAACAGTCCGAAATGTTCAATATAGATTTTTATAAAAAATACTTGTTTTGTATGGCAACACTGAAAGTTTCTCATTTTTTATGGCAACAATGAAACACATTTACACGGACGTGACCGATATATCGGCAGCAACAAACGTCGTATACATTTTAATGACATAAAAAGAAACACTACCAACAAAAATTTATTTGTATGAAAATTATTATTTTTTGTATGGCATCACTAAACATTGGTTACACCAACTTATCCGGCCCTTTAGTACCTGCAAACGCCTCATAAATTATAAAGACATCAAATGGAGAACACAACCTCAAACATTCGAAAAAGGAATACATTTGTATGAAAATAATTATTTTTTATATGGCAACACTGAAATTTTATAGTTTTTCTAAAACGAATATATTAATTTAAAAATATCTCCCCTACATTTTCTATACCCTTGATCTATAGTTTCGGCTCAACTACTCGAAAAGTGAAAAAAATTCTGGACTCCAGTGTTGCCAGTTGATTGAGATGAAAATGGTCAAATGTCATTACGACGCCCACAAAAAATCTTGTGGTGTAATTTTTTGATTAAAAATATTTCTCCTTCTACTTTTTACATTTTTGAATAGAAAGTTCACAAAAATGTATGAATGACAAAAAAATCAACGTAACCTGGCAATACTTTCAGTTAAGCTACACAACCGCCTCATACAAAGTGACCCCCTCAAATGTTGCCAACCCACAAATTTTTTCCTTTAAAAAATGCAATTTTTCGTACATTTTACAAAATGGCCGCCACGGGATCCGCCATCTTGTCGAAAAAAAAAATATACCCAAAATGTCAAAATTGAGGACAGACCCAAGCCAATAAGGTAAAAATATCGCAAAAATGTTAAAATACCACCGCGATGCGACCCCGCAAAGACACCTCTAAAATTGAAAAATTTTAAACTAAAATATCTCGGCGGCCATTTTGTTTTTTTCAATTTTTTCCAACTTTATCATATTAGTCGCCCCAAGATTAGCCGAAAACGACACCAATGTCGGTTGGGTTGCAAGAATAAAAAGAAAGTTGACAATCGCCGAGCGGCCGCCATCTTGAATTTTCGAATGGTCGTATTTTTCCTATAATAACCACAGATAGTCAAGCAACTTTTCCATACATTATTATTACCCTACACCCATACTTTCGGCTGGGCTATTCGAAATGTGAAAAAACGTGAAAAAAAAATCCAGCAGCCAGTGTTGCCAGTTATTTTTGATGAAAATGGTCAAATGTCGTTACGACGGCCACGAGAAATTTTTTGGTGCAATTTTTTTATTAAAAATGTTTCTCCTTCTACTTTTTATATTTTTGAATAGAAAGTTCACAAAAATGTATGAATGAAAAAAAAATTAACGTAACCTGGCAATACTTCAGACCAAGCCCCACAACCGCCCCATACAAAGTGACCCCATCAAATGTTGCCAACCTCAAAATTTTTTACCTCAAAAAATGCAATTTTTTGTACATTTTGCAAAATGGCCGCCATAGGATCCGCCATCTTTAAGAAAAAAAAAATATACCCCAAACGTCAAAATTGGGGATAGACCCGAGGTAATTAAGAAAAAAAATCGGAAAAAAGTTGAAAACCCATTACAATCCGACCCCGCAAAGTCACCTCCAAAATTGAAAAATTTTAAAGTAAAATATCTCGGCGGCCATCTTGTTTTTTTATTTTTTTCCATTTTCATCGTAACACATTTCCTAACATTAGCCGAAAACGACACCAACTTAAGGTAGGTGCATAGTGAAAAAAAAAGTTGGTCATTTCGACTCGGCCGCCATCTTGGATTTTTGAAATGTCGGATTTTTCCCATAGACACGGAGGCAAACCAAAAATTCCCCCATACATCGTACTCACCCCCCACCACTCCTTCTGGGAGATCAATTCGACTTTTCGTAAAACGAAAAAAAAAATCCAGCACCCAGTGTTGCCAGTCGACATCGACAAAAATGGTCAAATGTCATTACGACGACCACGACACGTTTGCCTGTGTCACTTTTTGATTAAAAATATTGCTCCTTCTACTTTTCATATTTTTGAATAAAAAGTCCAAAAAAATGTATCAACAAAAGAAAAAAAAACTCAACCTGGCAACACTTTGGGTCAAGTTACATAACCGCCCGGAACAAAGACACCCGCTCAAATGTTGCCAACCGGAAGAAAAATTCACCCAAAAAACGTCGTTTTTCGTACATTTTTCAAAATGGCCGCCACCGCGTCCGCCATCTTGTCGAAAAAATAAATATCCCCAAAATATCAAAATTGAGTATACAATCAAACGAAGACTCAAAAAACATTTTAAAAAAGTTGAAAAACTACCCCGATGCGACCCCGCAAAGTCACCTCTGAAATCGAAAAAATTCAAACTCGAATATCTCGGCGGCCATCTTGTTTTTTCAATTTTTTCCAAAGTTTTCGTAAATCTCCCCCAAAACTTTACGAAACGCTTCAAAAAAATCCCGCAAAAAGCCATAAACAAAAAAGTTGAAAATCACAAAGCGGCCGCCATCTTGAAAATGTGAAATGTCAGATTTTTCCCATACTCACTGGAGGGGATGGAGAAAACCCGCCATAGACAACATCATTCTATTTCGACTCTTTCTGGGAGAACAATTATGTCAGTCAGTCAGTGGTAAGTCTAGGATTATATAATATAACTAGGTTTTGCGTGGGGCGCGCGCTGCTAAAGCAGCGCGCGTGCCTTTTTCTTCTGCAAAAAAACAAATGAAAAAATAGTTTTTTCAAAAATATCATTGACTGCGAATTTCATTTTTCGAATCAGGGGACTGTTTGCTTCAAAGTACTTTGTCTTTTTTTTGTATGGCAACACTGAAATATTTTTTTCAAAATCCAAAAAATTGTATGAACAAAAATCATTGGGAGGAGGCGGGAAGGGGGGGGGGAGAGGGGGAGGGGAGGGAGAGAAAGAGAGAGATGGAGAGGGAGCGAGAGAGTGAGCAAGAGCGGGAGTGAGATAGGGAGTGCGAGTGGGAGCGAGAGAGGGAGAGGAAGAGGGAGACGGACAGGGGAAGGGGCAGGGGCAGGGACAGAGGCAGGGGCAGGGACAGGGACAGGGACATGGGCACGGACAGGACAGGGACAGGCGCAGGGACAGGGACAGGGAGAAGGAAAGGGAATAAAATGATTTCAGGAGAGGGAGCGAGAGAGGGATCGAGAGAGGGAGAGGAAGAGGGAGAGGGTGAAGGACAGTGGAAGGGGCGGGAGCAGGGGCAGGGGTAGGGGCAGTGGTAGAGGCAGGGCTGTCCCTGTGGACAGGACAGGGACAGGGGCAGGGATAGGGACGGACAGGGGCAGGGGCAGGGACAGGGACAGGGAAAGGGGGATGGAAAGGGAATTTAATGATCTCTGATTTGGTAAATTTTTCAAAAATTTTTGACCTTTTTTTTTCAAAGTTTAATAACTTTTAATTTTATTATAATAGATATGTGCCATTTTGTTCGTTGACTTTTTGATGATGCATCTTGGAGACCAAATATGTAACAATGTAAAATAATGAGCGGCAATGTTACTATTTAAAAACCAGTCCATAGTTTACCAACTCCATCCATGTATGATGTATTTTGTACTAAATTTAATTATAATGTGATTTGTAATTCAATAAGTATTTTTCATACATTGTAAAAAGTAGTTTTATTATACTGTAATACTTACCACGTTCTTGGAGATTATGTAAATCCTATCAATATATTTATAGTGAAATTTGGATGTATTTATTCAATCACGCTAATACAGCTAAACAGATTCGGATGAAATTTGTCTCACAGATAATTTATGGCCTGCATCAAAAGGTAGGATGCTTTTATAACGGGAATGGATCTGTTCTATTTAAGGGGTATAGTTTAGTGTGGATGTTTATCTGCCAATAGCTTAGATTTTTATATTATTATTTTTAGGGTTTGGTTCCGTTTTTCCTTTTGAAGTAAAAGGTCCGTTTATCTGTATGTGTGTCTATCAAAAACCTTTTCAGTAAGGAATACGTGGAGGTATTAATTAGAAATTGATATCCAATTCTTGGGTCTGCTGTGCAATCCCTTAGAGTTGTGAAAAAATCAAGCTTTTAAAAGTCAACGCAATCAAAACCTATCCCTTAAACTCCTTAAAGACTTAAGTTTACGTTCCCGTTCATCAAGTAAAATGAAATGTGGTGAGAAGCAATGTCGTAGGATACACAAGTAAAGGGAAAAATTTGAAGACCGTTTTATATAAACTAATATTATAAAGAAGAAATATTTGATTGTTTGCATTGAATAGGCTCCGAAACTACTGAACCGATTTGAAAAATTTTTTCACTGTTGGGAAGCTACACTATCTCCGGATGACACAGGCTCTATTATATATTCAAAAAATTAGAGATCCTTAATAAAACTCCAATAATGTAACCCAAGGTGTAAAAAAATAAAAATAAAACCGAAGCAAAGCGAGGGCGGTTACTCGTTAAAAATAAAATAGTAACATTACAATAAAATTTACAATCAATCGCACAGCCGAAGCTACTGGGCGCAAGAAGGCAAAATTTGGCATAGATGTTCCTTGGGGAGTGCAGGAGCGCACTAAGAGATGATTTTTGTAAATCCCGCCTCCCCAAGGGGGTTAAAAGGGGGGGTATGATGAAATTTGGTAAACGGGTAGAATAGCCTGAGAATAATAACCTGGAATAGCTCATAGGATATTTTTTTATCGCTAAATTCCATCGGCTGAACCAATTTTGATAGGACTTTCAATGATAAGTTCGTGAAACTAAAAACTGTTGAAAAATATCATTCAGGCGGGCGAAACTGCGGGCAAAAGTTAGTACCTACAAAATATTTTAACCCCCGACGCAAAAAGAGGGGTGTTATAATTTTGATGTGTATGTGTGTCTGTTTGTGGCATCGTATCTCCTAAATGATTGTACCGATTATGATGCAGTTTCTTTTAATGTTGAGGTGATTGAGAGGGTTCATAACGATAATTTATGAAGATCTGTTTAGGCGTAAAATAATAAAACTGACTTTAACTGATATTCTGCGTCATGCATGTTGTGCATAAAATAATTTTTATTATATTTCTAGTTGAAATGTTAGTATGTATAAAAATGTGCATATTTTTTAGTTATCTGGAAACATTTGAGATTTTATTCATCAGACAAATATGCGAGACCACAAACAAATCGTAGACTGTCGTCGTGTTGAATACTGCTACTATAGAATAGAATTGATAGGGCTTAACCATGTAAAGATTTATCACAGTTTAGTTATGATTTAAAAATAATTAGGTACACTTAAAATTTATTTTGCCTATACATATAGGTACAATAACTATTCAAAGCAGTAAAGGGCAGACATGACAAAAACGGGTTCAAACTAAACTATCGGCTAAGAGAGTCAAGAAACGGTCAATCACTTCCAGACCAGAGCAGTAGGTATTAGTAACAACACTATAGTGGTACAAATGTCTTGAATGTCTAAAATGTATGAAGTACTAAAAAAATGTTATTAAAATTTTTTTTCAACATTTTGAATGTTTTCACGTTAATTTTGTTTTCCAGATTGAACAATAAAATATTTTTTGTATGCCAACACCTTTTTTTTCACTCATATAATGTGCTGTCTATTTGCACCTATAAACGCCTCATACAACAAATGCAAATACCAGTCCCAAATGTTCGATATAGATTTTTGTAAAAATACTTGTTTTTGTATGGCAACACTGAAAGTTTCTCATTTTTTATGGCAACAATGAAACACATTTACACGGATGTGACTGATCTATCGGCAGCAACAAACGTCGTATACATTTTAATGACATAAAAAGGAGACAAAAGCCTGAAACACTACCTACAAAAATTCATTTGCATGAAAATTATTATTTTTTGTATGGCATCACTAAACATTGGTTACACCGACGTGTCCGGTCCTTTAGTACCTACAAACGCCTCATACATTATAAAGCCATCAAATGGAGACAACAGCCTCAAACATTCGAAAAAAGAATACATTTGTATGAAAATAAATATTTTTCATATGGCAACACTGAATTTTTTTTTCACCAAAATGTACAAAATGTTAGTACCTACAAACGCCCCAAACATTATAATAACGAAATATTTGATCCAAAAATAAATTTGTATGAAAATTTTTATTTTTTATATGGCAACACTAAAATTTTATAGTTTTTCTAAAACGAATATATTAATTTAAAAATATCTCCCATACATTTTTCATACCCTTGATCTATACTTTCGGCTCAATTACTCGAAAAGTGAAAAAAATTCTGGACTCCAGTGTTGCCAGTTGATTGAGATGAAAATTGTCAAATGTCATTACAACGCCCACAAAAAATCTTGTGGTGTAATTTTTTGATTAAAAATGTTTCTCCTTCTACTTTTTACATTTTTGAATAGAAAGTTCACAAAAATGTACGAATGACAAAAAAATCAACGTAACCTGGCAACACTTTCAGTCAAGCTACACAACCGCCCCATACAAAGTGACCCCCTCAAATGTTGCCAACCCACAAATTTTTTCCTTCAAAAAATGCAATTTTTCGTACATTTTACAAAATGGTTACCACGAAATCCGCCATCTTTTCGAAAAAAAAAATATACCCAACATGTCAAAATTGAGGATAGACCCGAGCCAATAGAGAAAAAATATCGCAAAAATGTTAAAACACCACCGCGATGCGACCCCACAAACACACCTCGAAAATTGAAAAATTTTAAAGTAAAATATCTCGGCGGCCATCTTGTTTTTTCAATTTTTTCCAACTTCATCATATTAGTCGTCCCAAGATTAGCCGAAAACGATACATATGTCGGGTAGGTGCTCAAAGTAAACAAAAAGTTGACAATCGCCGAGCGGCCGCCATCTTGAATTTTCGAATGGTCGTATTTTTCCTATAATAACCATAGATAGTCAAGCAACTTTTCTATACATTATTATTACCCCCCACCGATACTTTCGGCTGGGCTATTCGAAATGTGAAAAAACGTGAAAAAAAAATCCAGCAGCCAGTGTTGCCAGTTATTTTTGATGAAAATGGTCAAATGTCATTACGACGACCGCGAGAAATGTTTTGATGAAATTTTTTGATTAAAAATGTTTCTCCTTCTATTTTTTATATTTTTGAATAGAAAGTTCACAAAAATGTATGAATGAAAAAAAATTAACGTAACCTGGCAACACTTCAAGCTAAGCCCCACAACCGCCTCATACAAAGTGACCCCCTCAAATGTTGCCAAACTGAAAATTTTTTCCTTCAAAAAATGCAATTTTTCTTACATTTTATAAAATGGCCGCCACGGGGTCCGCCATCTTGTCGAAAAAAAAAATGTACCCCAAACGTCAAAATTGGGGATAGACCCGAGGTAATTAAGAAAAAAAATCGGAAAAAAGTTGAAAACTCATTGCAATCCGACCCCGCAAAGTCACCTCCAAAATTGAAAAATTTTAAAGTAAAATATCTCGGCGGCCATCTTGTTTTTTTATTTTTTTTCAATTTCATCGTAACAAGTTTCCCAACATTAGCCGAAAACGACACCAATCTCGGGTAAGTGCATAATGAAAAAAAAAGTTGGTCATTTCGGCTCGGCCGCCATCTTGGATTTTTGAAAGGTCGGATTTTTCCCATAGACACGGAGGCAAACAAAAAATTCCCTCATACATCGTACCCACCCCCCACCACTCCTTCCGGGAGATCAATTCGACTTTTCGTAAAACGAAAAAAAAAATCCAGCACCCAGTGTTGCCAGTCGACATCGACGAAAATGATCAAATGTCATTACGACGACCACGACACGTTTGCTTGTGTGACTTTTTGATTAAAAATATTGCTCCTTCTACTTTTCATATTTTTGAATAAAAAGTCCAAAAAAATGTAGCAACAAAAGAAAAAAAAACTCAACCTGGCAACACTTTGGGTCAAGTTACATATCCGCCCGGAACAAAGACACCCGCTCAAATGTTGCCAACCCGAAGAAAAATTCACCCAAAAAACGTCGTTTTTCGTACATTTTTCAAAATGGCCGCCACCGCGTCCGCCATCTTGTGAAAAAAATAAATATCCCCCAAATATCAAAATTGAGGATACATTCAAGGCAACACTAAAAAAATATTTAAAAAAAGTTGAAAAACCACCCCGATGCGACCCCGCAAAGTGACCTCTAAAATCGAAAAATTTCAAACTCGAATATCTCGGCGGCCATCTTGTTTTTTCAATTTTTTCTAAAGTTTTCGTATATCGCCCCCAAAACTTGTCGAAACGCCCCAAAAAAATCCCGCAAAAAGCCATAAACAAAAAAGTTGAAAATCACAGAGCGGCCGCCATCTTGAAAATGTGAAATGTCAGATTTTTCCCGAGATGTCGGGGGGGGATGGAGAAAACCTGCCATAGACAACAAAGTCCCATCTCGCCTCCTTCTGGGAGAACAATTATATAGTTAAGTCAGTGGTAAGTCTAGGATTATATAATATAATGCATAGGCTTATTTTATGCATCGGTATAATGATATTTGCCGACAAACTGGCTTGCAGTTTGGCAGACATGGAAATGTGAATCATGTACACTCATTTGTTGGAAATAAATAACCAAAAAATATATATAATTATTGCAATACAAGTTTCGAAATAAACAATTTAAATTTAAATCATAACGTAGCAAAAACGCAGACGAAGTTCGGAGTTGAGCATCAATCTCGGGTACCTATCGAGTTATGTACTCATAATTAAAATTAAACTTTCGTCTTATTAACTTCGAAGTTAGCTTGTTAGTCTTGCCGATGTTTGAGACTATTCAAGCGAAAATTAAAAGGGCTTTGTTATGGTTTTGACTGCATTTTTTAGGGTTCCGTAGCCGAATGGCAAAAAACGGAACCCTTATGGATTCGTCATGTCTGTCTGTCTGTCTGTACGTCCGTATGTCACAGCCACTTTTTTCCGAAACTATACGAGCTATACCATTGAAACTTGGTAGGTAGATGTATTCTATGAACCGCATTAAGATTTTCACACAAAAATAGAAAAAAAGCAATAAATTTTGGGGGTTCCCCATACTTAGAACTGAAACTCAAAAATGTTTTTTTCATCAAACCCATACGTGTGGATTATCTATAGATAGGGTATCTATGGATAGGTCTTCAAAAATGATATTGAGGTTTTTAATATCATTTTTTTCTAAACTGAATAGTTTGCACGAGAGACACTTCCAAAGTGGTAAAATGTGTCCCCCCCCCCCTGTAACTTCTAAAATAAGGGAATGATAAAACTAAAAAAATTATATGATGTACAGTACTAAGCAAACTTCCAACGAAAATTGGTTTGAATGAGATTTAGTAAGTAGTTTTTTTAATACGTCATAAATCGTAAACCGCAAAAAACATTGATCAAAGATACAACGAACTACAAGAACTTTTATATTATGTTACTTGCTGCTACGGAACCCTTCATGGGCGAGTCCGACTCGCACTTGGCCGCTTTTTTTTTATCAGGTACCTATATATAAAATAATTTAGGTTTTGTGTATACACTTAAATACCTTACAATGAATGTATCTTGGATGTTCTTGTGTATCGTAATGGCAAGATGTACGTAAATCCGATTGGTGCTTTGTTATAAAAACCTAAATTAAATTTTTGTCTCACATTTTGATTTATATACCTAGTCTAGCCATAAATACTGTTACAAACACTTCACTAAATATATATTTTTGGAATTAAGATATCTGTAAATTAATTATATAAAAACAAAGGTAGTTAAATGTTAATTAAAGTTTTGTTTCGGTTATTCAAAATACCCTCCCTGGTTCTGAATGTAGGGCCTCAACCTCTTAGGCCAGTCGTCAATCGTAGCATGTACAAGGTTCGTATCTATATCAGCCACTGCTTTAATCATGGATGCTTTCAGAAACTTAAAATTTTGGTGAGATTTAGCGCATGCTTTCTGTTTCCATTGTTGCCATATTTTGTTTCCAACGGATGTAAGTCTGTGCTTTAAGAGGGCCCCTCGTTGTGCCCTATAAAGTAAATTGTATGACCAATCAGCCAGTTTTGTATCCTGCTTTCTGATGATCTGGCGCTGAATCTTATTGGAATAGTTATTGTGGATTTTCGATAATTTTTTGAAGAAGATGTTCCACAATCTTTGCAAGGACAGTATTTTGATACTCAAAAATACTGGGCTTCACTTCTTTTTCACAGAGAAATATCACAGATGAGCCCGAATATGAGACTCAAAGTCAAACCATGATTGACGCAGGATAATGCCCACGCTGGATTATTGGCATACGCCTGGTTGCTTCTTTGTTCACGTGGGCATAATATTTTATCACTTTGTTTTTTGTAACTTTCTTCAATGCCAAAAATTTTTTCGTTTGAAATAAGAATTTGGCGGTTTTTTTTCTCGCGTACCTTCTTAACAAAGCTGGTCATCTCTCGAGCCTTAATTTTTTTGGAGGTTCATTACGGAAATTCCCTGTGTGTCGTCGATAAGCTCTGGGTACAAGGTCTTCATTTAACATTCATTTGATGGTAGTTTTTCTTAACCCTACCTGAAGAGCTAAAATTTTTTGCTTCCGGACGGGAATTCGTTTAATTCGCGCCTGTACCTCTTTGGTGATCGCTGGCGTTCTAACCGTGCAAGGTTGGGCGCTTCTTCTACGGTTTTCGAAGCTCGAAACTTCAGGGAATCATTTGATAGTACGATAAAAAAAATCCATGAGTTATTTTTCAAATTTTCAGCAATTTAAAAACCTCAAGCTGCATAGCTGTAGCGGTGCAACTTAATAACCCGTGTGTGTCTTATTTTAACATCCACTCATTTTTTATTAAATGACACAATATCAATTATTTCTTTATTTTAAGATAGTGCAAAATTTCCTCATTCGTAATCAATCGAAACATTTCTCGCTAGTATTTGGTACTTAAATTAAACAAGGCTGTAACAGTATATCTGGCAAGACTATGTAATACTGGACTTCTTACCCTTTCACAAATGCAAACTACATGCATTTTCTTAATTAGTACAAGCATAGTCGCTTATATTGAATTGATAATATCCCAGTGTGTGCATCTGGACTGAGGGCCCACTTTTTTTTTCTTGGCGTAGCGAATTGAAATTTATAGAGGATTTAGTTAAAAATAGTTAAAACTTAAACTCATAAATTTCTTAAACGTGAATTAAAGATGTTATGGGCAAATGTTTTGGGCCCTCAGTTCAGATGCCTACAGAAAGTGGCATGGTATAAATCTCAGAAAGTACTAAATCTATGTCAATAATTTTTATTTTAGAATTTAGTTAAGAATTTCTTAAAACGATTGATATCATTCTCAACTGGCTAGAGAATAACATTACAAATTTATCGCAGTTTTACTTGGGCCCTCAATCCAGACATTTATGAACTGAGAGCCCAGGCGAAACATAGGTTTAAAGGAAGAAAAGCATAAATGTACACTAAAAACCTCTTAGATAACATCCCTATGAATTAGTTAAAAAAGAAATTGTGATAAAAACGTAACGGCTGAATGGTTAAACGGCTTCGAATTTTCGGATAACCTCTAATCTGAGGGCCCAATATTTTCGGCTTTATCGACTAGGTGCAACCTCTTAGTTTGAAATAAATTAGCTGAAAAGTTTTTACTAATTTTTAACTAAAATTTTACATTCGTTTTTTTTTGTTCAAAATGCCATACTTTACGAGAAAATTAACTTTTCATTTTTAGTAGGAACAAATTTTGTAGGGTAACCATGATTGCAGAATAGGAAAATAATTAACTCAGTTTTACTCCCCTCCCCTTCTCCATCACTCTCCACCCCACCCCTCCTGTCTCCCTCCCTATTTTCATGTTGACTGGTGAATAGGCTTGTTCGTGTATGTCTCGTACGAGTTTTTGGAACATTGAAACTCAGTATCTTAAAAGAAAGTTCTAAACAATCTATGAGACCATTAGAAACGCAATACAAAAAGGACATGTCGGTCAAAATACGTCGATTTTCAAGGGTCATTAGACGATGATGAGAGCATGACTCCTCGTAATCATTAAAATTAAGGTGCCATCGAAAATTTAAATGTTTTATGAATTTAGGCTGTATATGTATATTTTAATTTTTTAATGTAAATAACGTATTGGGGATTCCAAACAATGCTACAATAATCTAGGATACTTCGCACATACGAGTAGTATAAAATCTTAAGACAACCTACATCAGCGAAGGGGCGGCTAACCCTTAACACAAATCCAAGATTTTTGTACGCTTTATTGGCAATTGAATCTACATGGTCTGAAAATGTTAATTTGGAATCCATAAGAATGCCAAGATCTCTAATATTACTTACTTTGTTTAATTTTGTTTTGTTAATTGAATACACATAGTTTATTGGTTCGTTTCCTAGTGAAGGAAATAAATGAAAATTTATGTACATTAACAGAACCCTGTATTAATAGTACAGAAGTGTAATAAATAAGACTTCTGCAATCATGGTTACCCTACAAAATTTGTTCCTACTAAAAATGAAAAGTTAATTTTCTCGTAAAGTATGGCATTTTGAACAAAAAACCGAATGTAAAATTTTAGTTAAAAATTAGTAAAAACTTTTCAGCTAATTTATTTCAAACTAAGAGGTTGCACCTAGTCGATAAAGCCGAAAATATTGGGCCCTCAGATTAGAGGTTATCCGAAAATTCGAAGCCGTTTTACCATTCAGCCGTTACTTCTTTATCACTATTTCTTTTTTTAACTAATTCATAGGGATGTTATCTAAGGGGTTTTCAATGTACGTTTATGCTTTTCTTCCTTTAAACCTATGTTTCGCCTGGGCCCTCAGTTCATAAACGTCTGGACTGAGGGCCCAAGTAAAACTGCGATAAATCTGTAATATTATTATCTAGCCAGTTGAGAATGATATCAATCGTTTTAAGAAATTCTTAACTAAATTCTAAAATAAAAATTATTGACACAGAGGTCGTACTTTCTGAGATTTATACCATGCCACTTTCTGTAGGCATCTGAACTGAGGGCCCAAAACGTTTGCCCATAACATCTTTAATTCACGTTTAAGAAATTTATGAGTGTTTGCTTTAAGTTTTAACTATTTTTAACTAAATCCTCTATAAATTTCAATTCGCTACGCCAAGAAAAAAAAAGTGGGCCCTCAGTTCAGATGCACACTATCCCAGTGACAGTAATATGACATGCATAGGAAAAGTATGCGTAAGTATGTCGTAGTGCGAGTGTGGTCAAAGTGAAAGTGTTGATTCGCCCTTAATGTATATCGTAGGTTTCCCCGTGACCTATTTTGAACGGGGAATTCACGTGGTCGCTTTTATTTGTCGTCTAATGTAGCGTGGTGGCCCCCGTCCGAACTACCTCCCGTCTAACGACCAAATCTCCACAGACTGATACTTCGCATAGATTTTAACGTGCTTATTTGAAATAGGGCATGAGAATTTAACGTTTAATAATTCTTTGTGAGAGTATTATTAGTGGAAATTTAATTTATTAATATTGTTAGTTAAATCTGGCCTTGATATAAGTAAATCCTTAACCACAATTCCACTTGAGGATAAGTGGAGATGTAGTCTGAGATCGTGATCGTACTTAGTAAAAGCCTATTTACCTACTCTTTTTCATCTTTTATTAATTTACAGCTCGAACGATGTTATTGGTGTAAGGTTTCGTATTTTCAATGTGACAATTCGTATTTTCAATAGAAGCGTAAGAAGGTCTACTATGTGTTTATGAAATAAGCTCAACAATAAACGATCGCATATTCTCATGGGAAGTATCAAGGCCAGGTCTTAGTAGTGAAATGTGTCGTAGAGGCGTCCGACGTGTCGCCCTGTCGATAACTCTCAGTAGGCGCGGCGCGAGGTGTGACACGGTGACACTGCCGACACTTATCCACAGTCCACACCCCCGACCATCAATGCCTCGGAAGGATACAAATTACACCCTTTTCCACTATCAACGTGATTGCGTGTGGTTAAATGAACACTTTTACTTTTTGTCATTAATGAGGACTCTAATGCTTTTTTAAGTACTATCTTTTTAAGTTCCATGTGTCAAAGTCAAAGTCACGTTTTTTTGAAAGATTCTATTGGCAAGTCACGTATTGATTTTGGAATTTTATTATAGAAATGTACACCAAGCCCTATGAAAGATTGCTGCACTTTACTCAGGCGAAACGAAGGGGTAACTAATTGGTGCATGAAAATATAAAACTGTGAAAGGTCTACTTCTATAACCTTTCAGTTATTAAATTTAATTTTAAGAATTTAGCGACCGTACTTATTTCTCCACCAATCCGCACTGGAACAGCGTGGTGAAGTCTAGGCCCCTTGACGAGAAAGACCCATGCTCAGTAGTGAACCATTAGTAGTTTGTAGTCAGACTTTAAAGTGAACCTAAACAGAAGACTGAAGTCGAATATCCACTTAACTCTGAACGATTAATTCGTAGTCCGGTCGATAATTTGTACTCTGATCTCGATGCAAAACCCATGTTCGAATCCAGTAGTCTATAACTGTTTATTCGTAATATTTATTACACACAACTGAAATTATTAATTTACATGCGCTTGTTACGTCGCCCTACTTAACTGAATACAACGCGAACGGTGAGATGAGACTCGCGTGCAGCTAATGCACGCACTGAGGGAATATAGTTACGCTGACATTGTAGTTCATTGTACACCATCGTATTTTAGATGATTACTGTGTGAAATACTTAGGAATGAGCTGATATTTAACGTACTCTTTCGGCTAGATGGTATTTTCGAAGTTAAATTATGTTATTACTTTTCATTCGAAAGTCTAAATTAAACTGTATCAAAAAAGTGTTTGAGCTTTGAGTAATTAATTAGCAATTTTCACACAAGTTTGAAAAAGTAGAGGCGCGTGCACGATTTGATCCCAAGCATCATATTCGAGAGACCGACGCTTAGACCATTAAGCATCATTGCTACTTCCGATTATTGCACATTTTAATACGTTTCTGTGATCTACCTGTTTGTGCGATCAAAATCGGCATCTGCAGTATTTAAATTATTAAAAATCCTAACCGCGTTGCTCTCAACTGTTTCGCGGGATAGCGTAACGCACGTAACTCCTTCATGTTATATTTGACGTCATAATGTGCACGAGCTGGTAAAAATCAGTCGTATTCATGACGTGCTAAGAGAAATTCATGTCATAACGTTTTTATTTGCTCAATAAACTTTTTCATTCTGTGCTTTTTACGGTATTTCTTCATTGAAGAAAGAAATATTTTGGTGTTATGTTTTGCAATATTTTGTAAAAGTAGCTGTCCGTAGCTAAGTTTTGGCGTGGAAAAAAATAGAACAAAATAAAAATTAAGATTTTGGTTTTTAGCCCCGACGCAAAAAAAGTTTGACATGTCTGTCTGTGCCATCGAAGCTCCTAAAGGAATAGACCGATTATGATGCGTTTTTTTTGTTTTAAAGCAAATTCGAAAGGGGGCAACAGGGGGGGAACAGGGGCTTTTTAATTTTTAATTTTATTGTAGTATACCGTTATGATAGTATCACCAAAACTTTAGTTTAGGATCGCAGTTTGTTTACAGGCGCCGTGGGCTGCGAGACCTCGTTAGGCCGTCCTACTTTGCACAGCACAACTGACACATAATACGACTAGACACCGCTGACGTCACTGTATTCTCACTAAATCAACGACTTTAAACTTATTTGAAATTCTACGATTGCGCAAATACGATGAATTGATTGTGCAAATTCAGTTATGATGCGGATTGCACTCGTGATATAAATGGCTTAGGAATACATATCCGCAGTCAATTCCCGTGAAGTTAGCCTGCTTTTGTTTTTAAAAGATTGTCTAGGAAGTTTCTTTCTCTATTTCTTGTCTTTTATTTTTTGAAGCAATAAAGGGCCATAGAATAAATATACATAAAATATTACAAACTAATGCGTATACATATTTTAACCGTCATAAAATTATACATTTAATATACATACATTTTTTATAATTTATTTAATTAGGCATCTTTACGAAATGATGGTAGAATAATGAAACATTTTTTTATAAATATAATGATGAACATGAAAATAAATGATATGAGTTTGAGTATATTGTAGGCCGATAGTTTGACTTATACAAGGACCAACTTTAACATGGTAAATAAAAGTTACCGTGGTCTCGGCTAAACATAAACTCACTCTTAATCACATTAATACTCAATATATTATATTCTTCAAACAAAATCTTTTCCAAAGATCATGAGCAACACCAGACAACTCTGTCTTGAAAAAATATCTTACGATTTTTTCCCACCACCGCAAATGGTTATGCACCATGAAACGTTAGAATTTTAAGTCATAATCATAGGCCATATTAACTCCAATGATTTAAGCATTAAATGTAGCTTTACCGAGCTGGTTACACCGCTCCCATTTCAACAGTGAATAGGACTGCGGACATAATGCGACTAAACGACGCTGTGAATTTGAGGTCAGTCAGTTAATGGTCTTTAGTGGTGAATTTTGAACGGCCATATGAATTTGTATACAAAGCTAGGGATTCTACGCCATATCTGAACCTAAATTACATGGTAATTTGGAAATCCCATTGATCAAAATTATCTAGTTGAAAGTATTGGGACAATGCAACAACAATATCTGTGATATTTTTTATATAAAATTCGAGGATTAGAAAAATCGAAGTCGATTTTGATTTGTGAGACAGGCGTCATCGATCTAAAATTGAAAACCGTGCAGAATGGAATGTCTATTTGCGAACAGGGAAGAGTAATGATTTAGTTTTTTGAAGTAACTCTGGATTGTATTTAAGCATGTAACTTTAGTAACTACAAAAATACATATAAATCTCTAATCTCTTTAGACTACTTATAAAATAATTTGTCGTTTTGTTTTTAAAGTATTCGACGAGATCCATAATATCAATCGTTGTAACAAGTTGTAAGTCGATTTCAGTTTTTAAACCACAGAATGACCATGTTAAAGTTAGAAAAATGTAAACAAGTTAGCTCTTACAGTGGCTTGTTGGGTACCCTCACAAAACCTCGAGTCTCTTTTAATAACCAAATGCAGCTGAATGCAGGCTGTGAAGGTCGGCCCGCGGCCTTTCACGGCTAATTTCGTTTTAAATGGCCGCTTGCAGCGCTTCGAAGCGATTCTGATTAGTAATGCTGTTTCTTTGCGGGAAAAGCTTATATTTAGAATGGTTTTCTGAAGCGCTTTATATATCCAGTCTGCTGTGTCAAGGTTAGTCGGTTCAGTCAGTTTTGTTACTTCTCGTGTTATCGATGAACCTGGTGGTGTGAAGTCTTGTGTTTCGTAATTTACTGGCATTTGATTCGAGAGCTCATAGCCTGCTTGTTCTTCTTGCCGTAATAACATCGTTAATAAACCAACTGATATCAATCTAGTGATAGCCTAATAGTTAGAACGTTGGTTCGAATCCCGCACACACTTCTAATTTTCAAAAAGTTATTAGAAAAAAAAACTTGTTTAGTAAAAGAAAACTATCTTAAGGAAACATACTCACCCAGGAGTTCTCTAAAATGTTCACAGAGAAGGTTGAAGAGATGGAAAAAGTTGAGGAGGCGACTTGAGCGTTGATGATGAAAAACCAGAAGGTCGAAGGGTACTGATACAAGCGAGTCAGTTATTTAAATGTTGAGTTTGAATTTATGCTCTCGATTTAAGTTCGTTTGTGTCTCTCTGTGTTGTCCATGTCACCCACGGCATAGGGAATCCTAGTGTGGGGCTATGAGTTGTACTGTCTAGCATTAATTACATATGGTTTACAATGGTTACAATGGTTACAGTACTGATACCCATAAAAGAATGCGAGCTCGAGTAAGTACTCGAGTATTGTACGTCCAAAATGGAATCCATATAATTGGAAAGCGCCAGCGAGCGGCTAACAATGGGAATAAATTAAATACGCCATTAACTTTGCCATTAGTCTGTAGCGTGCTCGTAGCCATTGGCGGGCGATCTTTATGTGTTCAATTAACATAAGCAGTTATCGCTAGCCGTTTTGATGTATAACCCCTTTATTGTTTAGCTGTCCAGGTCGTGTACTAAAGTAACGTGGAAAATTTCGGTGGTGCGTTAATATTTTTACGACGGAAAACTTAGTGAGGAAATGTACAACACTATGGGATTGATTTGGTTATTTTAATCATGGTTTAATAGACTTGAACGACTTTGGCTATAACACCATTTTTCGTCCCTGAAAACGAACGTCACACGTTGATTAAAACAATTGATTTGATTTACCGTATGCGTTATTTATTTATTTATTCTTTAATTAACCTTACACAAGTAATGGAACAAAAGGCGAACTTAATGCTAAAAGCATTCTCTGCCAGTCAACCTTAGGGCAGTGGGAGAACAAAGAAGGCGGTAACAAAAAGGAGAGATAAAAAGAAGAAGATAAAAAGAAAGAAGATAGAAAGAGAGATAAAAAGAGGAAGAAGTTATTCTTCCTGAGTACTAAGTTAAGGGTCTTCGGTTATTCATTGTTACAAAGTCTCTACCCAATTATCTTTTGAATGAATGTATCGAATCTTGGAGTAACGCAAATGAATGACATTTACATACGTGTAGCATTCAGCGGTACTAACAATGTTAGATATCTCCCACACGGGCTTTAAACCCGGACGAGATTCAATTAATCGAATCTTATTGTACGATCGAACAAGATCCCTTGAGCGATATCGAAAAATCTCGATCGAAATGGGTCTCTCGGTAATGAAAATTACAATTTGAGAAGTAATTACTATTTCTGGGAATACAAAACCAAACCGTATTGCAATTTGTACTTCCGCTATTTTTTCTTTAAAGCATGATTTCAGTTTCCAATGTAAAAGTAACTTTTAAGGTTACATGTTAAAGTCCAATTTCGATTGTTCCCCTTAGTCCAGCGACTTGTTGCTGCTGATAGGATCTGCCCAATATCGAACGGGCGAGATATTTATCTGTTCGTTCTTCAGCTTTAAATATCGGCTCTTTTTCGAATGACCACCAACAATTTGCGATTACATCTTCCACCGATTTATAAACCTTTCTAGGGTACCATTACCATAATGGAGAATAATTAATTTTATTAGCGATTTGTTTAAATAAATTAATAGGTCGATCACAACCGTGAGATGTTTGTGGATTAAGTACGGCACCGATTTTTACGTGTTTTCGTTGCGGTGTTGGAGAGCCAATCTTTTCATATTAATAAAAAATAATTTTGTATTTGTTGGTGATCAGAATCTGTGAAAATTGCTGAACCGATTTGAATATACTTGATTCAAAATGTTCGTGATGGTTGTTCCATGTTGGAAAAAAAATCGAAAGTTCTGAATTAGATATAGAGTAACATCTGGGGATCAGCCAAACGGTTAAAAAATATTGAAATGTCCTTATAAAATCAATATAAATCAAATCAAATGTTTTTATTCAAAATTGGTTTGGTTTACAAACACTTTTTGAAAGTCATACAAGCTACGCCAATGCTTCACCAAGGCCCTACTGTGAGAGGGCCCAGGAGAAGAAGCAGCAAGAAACTACCGGGGTTGTTGTACTCCTGCTCACAGTTAAAGATAGCACTTATCATTTACTAAAATCTATATTCATAAAACTCATGTCCAAGCAGTCTTGTCTTTAAAATAATAATCTAATTTGTAATATCCTTTCGTCATAAGAACGCTTTTAATATGAGTTTTAAATTTAAGGTTGATTATATAACGAAATATTGAAATGTGTATTTGTATGTATTTAATATTGTGTGGTTTACTTTTAAATACAAAGAAATTAAATCCAATCAGTAGCGTTCATATACGGTATACTAATTCTACCAAAATCTCATTACCCGGAATCAGGTTTATTGGGGAATCCGAGACGATTTTTTACAATTAACGGATTATAAATTAAAGGGGCGGCCACGTTTCGACTTTACGGGCCAATCTACCCCCGCGAGCCATCCCTACGCTCACTGAATTTATACGATCCTCTTGAAGACTTGCCTATCGTATAGGGTTGTCGATATTGAATACCTTTAGTGTATTAGTGATGCCTATATGATGACCTATATTTGAATTTGAACATATATAGCATACAAATATTTATTATTTTAAGTGGATGATATCAATTTTTATGTACGAGTAGTAATGTAATGAGGTTGTAAATTGTTGGAAATAAAACATTTTTTTTTCGAAACTGTTGTTCATAGCTCGAATGATTTGAATCTAAAAATGAAACAGCTCACGCAAAGGACTGATGTTTACCAAGTTATTATATTTTTGGTGTTCAGTAGCTTTTGCGTGATGCGACAACATGCTAATACTGATAGCCAGGTATTTTCAAACACGTAAAATATAATTTATGTAAAATTACATATATCCTATATTATATCAAAATCTTATAAAGATTGACAACCCTACAGTATCTCCTCGCTGTCTTGGTCCACCTGGTCTGTACTTGCCCAGTAGGTAATGCGATTACGTTATCCAAAGAATACCCAAGCGGCGCCGCATAAATACAGAATTCACAATGCGATGACCAAGGGACGTTTTGTCTCTTGAATTTGTATTGCTGTTGTTTCTCTACATTTATTTTATGAAATACATTTGGTTTTATCTATCCATATTAGGGTTCGGACTTGCCTTTGGAGTAAAATTTTATTGTAGCAAATTTAATATGGTGTTGGTGAATATAAATTAATCACTATAGAAGGGAGTAAAGGAATGATTGCTGGCCACGAAGGATGCGAAAGACCCACTTATTATTGATTCTTTTACCCTGTAACCGATACATGTGAAAGATTTTTCACAGTTGATTCCAGAAGCAGTATACCACATAGGTGGTTTGGAACTGGAACCCTTCTTACTTCGTCACCCTTTATTAATTTGTCTGAATAGTTATTCAGCCTTAGCAAGTAGTTACTTGCTGCAGTACCCACATAAGGTCGAGTAACTCTTACATTTGCAGCTTTTATATCAACAAAGGCTGAAAACAAATGTAGAAAAAAAACAAGAATACTAGGCACTCATAAAACTGAAGTATAAGACAATATTATGACAATAGATGAGCCCTCTAGCGAAGCCGAGAGCGCTGGAGACGAGAGCACACTATTTGCATATTGGAAACCTCTCGACGCGTGTTCCGCCAGGGGGCTCTGTGTGCACAATGTTTGGAGCTATGTTGGGGTAACTCGCACGAGGGGCTCCGAGTTGGAGCACCAAATAAAATGACTTTGTTTTGTGATAGTAAGTACATATGTGAAGGATGGTTTGAAGATCAAATGTCGTAAGTTTTGTGGTAAGAGAGTAATGTTTTTATCGAGACATGCCGACGTTCGACGCTTAAGTTATTGTTACATGCTTTCTGATAAGTTTATATTGTGGTTTTCCTTTGCCAACGGGTGCCAATTTACAAACATCATTAAACCGAATGCAAGTGCTCTGGCTAAAACATGAAAGGCTTCGAATAACGTCGAGAGGACACAAGTGTCATCAACTCATCACCTACTATTGTGGAGCTGTTCACACAAAAACTCTTGACAGACTCCAATCAACTTGTAAATTTCGATTCTCAATCTTTAGTCACTGAGCAGGTTCTTCAAAGCATATCACACACCCATTATAATTTTGATTGCTTAAAGTTATTAAATACCAATCACATCAGACATCACTAGACACTATAAAATAAATTGTGTAGGCGAAAATGTTCCATTCTCAAATGGTTCATTTATTTGTAGCAAAGATAGTAGAAATAAGAGTGCTTCTATTATTAAGTCTTATTCCTATAGTTAATAGTATCAGGCGTTACTTTGCGGAAATCCATTGTTATTAAGTTAGTATTAGTCTACTTTGCAACAATCCGCGGATAACTTGTATGATGGTATATACTTTAAGACATGCGTGGCACCTCCCTCCCTCCCACAACGGAAACATGCACTACAATAATTAAAAGTATATACCAACATACATACCAGCACCAACACGTGTTTCGCCCCGAAACGGAACCATCTAACCATCGTAGAGTCAACTTACCCTGATGATGCTCCGTTTCGGGGCGAAACACGTGTTGGTGCTGGTATGTATGTTGGTATATACTTTTAATTATTGTAGTGCATGTTTCCGTTGTGGGAGGGAGGGAGGTGCCACGCATGTCTTAAAGTATATACCATCATACAAGTTATCCGCGGATTGTTGCAAAGTAGACTAATACTAACTTAATCTTATTCCTATCCTAGTCAGGAATCGAAGTCAAAACTAAACTGTCAACTAGGGTTTAGACTTTAGAGTATTATTAGATAAAATATTCTCTCTCAATTTTTAGCAATATTTTATGGATTTAATTGAGCCTGACATCCGTAACTAATGCGATTATAGCACGCGTCATGAAATACCCTCAAATGAAAACATAGTATCACCCGCGAATTTTGTGTATTCACTGATGTCGACGCTCGAAAATATTTAATTTAGAATGAAAAACATACGCCATTGTCCCCGAGACGTGTTCAAATTTGTATTGTGTAAAAATACGGTGCGACGGGAATGATATTCGTGAAATGTTTTATTCAAATACAATATGTAAGGTATAGGAAAATGAAAAAAAAAAACTGCTTAAATATTATAAAACAACATTTAAATAACCAGTATACCAAATCCTTGATAATGACATTTGATTAAGATATTTCTTCGACTAACATGATCTCCATTAAAGATGCGGATTTCCCGCTTTTTTAGCTAGTTACGTTACACCTTAATGATGAACATGATCAGCATTGACCACTAACTTCCACTAATCTTCTTAATAAGCTAACTGCGCAAAACTTAGCCCTTGGCTTTTGGTATCAGCTAATAAAACGTCATAATCCTAAAAAAAACATTTTTTCAACCGAATGTTAAGTGTTACCTGCAGCGCATGATCAACTTCAGTTTTAAGCTTGACTCTAAAGTTTCAGCCTTCAATCTAAAGTGAGATCTATAAACCGTACTTGGGTTTTGCTCAGACCTCAAAAATTACTAACTCAATCTTTACATTAGTAGCCTTTTGGACTTTATTTATTCTTATTAACAAATATTCGAACTTTAATGGTCCTAAATCAACCTAACGCTTCCCGCCCACGTCCGATAATCGTTGACCGATTTGTTGTAGGAGAAAAATAGAACGTACTGATTAGCAATAATGCAACGCACACGTCCTACAAAATGTCGGTCAGAAATAATATGACAGGAAAAACCCGATTATCGGTCCTACAAAAAGACTGACGTGGGCGGGAAGCCTTAACGTTAGAAGTTACATTTGACTGTTGTCTGAGCAAAGTCAAAGTTTAAGTACGCTTTACATTAGACGAGTCGATGATTCTTCCCCTAGAGCTTGAAGATTAGTTGCATGGGTAGAATTGTGTATTTGTCTATGTTTATTGAAACTGTAGTAACACAGCACAATAGCTACCTACTTTACTACTGATTCTTATCGGCAGTTAGATATAGCTGATAAAAAATCGTTCACAGGAAAATAAAAACTATGTACCATTTACTGCGTAAAAAATAACTAATTACAAAAACACAATCAGCAACGTCTTTTAAAAATAGCGATGTTGTTATAAATTGCTATACAAGTAAACTATTCAAAATGGACAAAACAGATTATTTTTGAAATTGGTAATCTTGTGAAAAAATGTGAAATCTCTCGTGTTTTACAAAAAAAAAATACTGTAAAATTAACACCATAATAAAATTTACTGCACGTCTTTAATACGAACAAAACAAAAGCAGCGCATTGAAGCGACGATATTCTGTGTGCTGAACTAATCGACTTACACATGTAATGCAGCCGCAAGCAGGGAGCACTCAAAACGGCAATGTTCATTAAGCGAAGCGGTTATTCCGGTCAAGGTGTTCAGTCAAAGAACTGGATGTGTATAAACACGCCTTCTATTCACGCGCAGCGAATGTCGCTACGTCCGTGAACGAACTTGACCGATATTTTGTTTCGCGAGCGAAAAATAGGTGAATTGCTTTCTAAACTTCCGTTGTTTCGACGCGAATCTGCGGATGCATTGGGGATAATGGATCGATTTTTTGGTTGCGTCGAGTTTTTATGATAGCAGGAATTTTAGAGCTCCGTAGTCCATAAGCTACCTTATAGTTTCGCCATGGCCATCTGTGCGTTTGCAGCTTAACATTACTTGAATTTACTTAATTTGTATAAATGCTTATTACTCCGACAAAAGAGTAAAAAAAACCTTTACCTCCCCTGCAGGATAAATGATGTCAGAAGGTGGGCAAATTACCTCCAAGGAGCCCCAAGCTCATTTATATCGAGTACCTAGCAAAGGTAATTGACTTGAAAATCGGGATAAATGGACGATTGCACGTACGATGGCTCTAATTTGGTGATTAGGGCTATTCCCGTTCGAGTTATATATAGTATAATAGATTTTACTTACCACCATAGCATTCATTTGTTGCATCCTTGCAAGCATGAATATTGTTCATCTTATGGAGTTAAAATCCTTTTGCAACAATTCGGGTAATTACGACGAAAGGAGTAGGTACCTTATTTAGGTACAAGGTACTGTTGATCGTTAATTAATTAACATTTACAGAAATTCTATTAAATTAATTAGGTACACATTTATTTATCTAGTAAATTCTGGTAGTTCAGCGATAAATTTTTATTCCAGTGACTTCGATTCAGCGCCTTCCTTTCTTCGATTTCTTCTCATTATTCATATTCTTACGACGGGTCATGGCGAAGGCTAAAGCGAAATTTGATTTGATCATAATTTTGTCCAAAGATATCTCAACACTTACTTTGCCAACGACTTATAGCTTCGCCACTTTCATTATTAAACCAGACTCAAGACTTAGGGGGAACACAATATATTGTCACAAGCCACACTCATAAAATACTGTCCTACTAAGTAAGACCTTGAAAAAATAACAATATTATTTTGTTTCTTTCAGTCGATTGGCTGTGGCTGAACAAAGTGTAACCAGTCCATTCTAAAGGCATTCTATATTCTAAAGTCGCCCGCTAATGTTTCGTTCGCGAGTGAACTTGACCGATATTTCGTACGCCCCTTGGGTACACTTGGCAATAGCTACCGAACCGCAATGTTTTATATAAGAGATAACATTTTTCTAATATTATTAATCCTAGTAGTAGTATAAATATGTTTTTTTTTATATTAAATATTGCCAGTAATAAGTGCTGTGTAACTGTGAGTAGGAAAAAACATCTCTATAGTTTCTTGCTGCTTCTTCTCCCGGGCCCTCTCACAGTAGGGCCTAGTTGAAGAATTGGCGTAGCTTGCATGCCTTTCAAAAAGTGTTTGTAAACCAAACCCATTTTGAATAAAAATATTTGAATTTGAAAGTTTATGAGGATGTATGTATTACTTGTTACTCTTACCAGCAATAACTACTGAACGGATTTTTAGGAAATCTGACACAAGTAGACCATGATCTGAATTAAGATATTCAGTAACAAAGATATACAGTAATTAAGATATACAGTAACAAAGATATACAGTAATTAAGATATACAGTAACAAAGATATACAGTATCCCGAAAATCGCGGGCTATGCCACAGGAAGAGCGCTAGTATCAAATAATTATAATCTTAATTTCCCTAATAATACTTATGTGACAATTAATGTGTGTAGGGCCATATCAAATGAATATGTATAGGATTGTGAATAGGAAAATATCTTGAACATTTCTTGCCTCTTCTTTCGGGACCATACAAGTACACATGTTAAAGATGTGACGTAGTTGACTTTTGAAAACAGTTAAAGAGCGACTTTGAACAATAATTTCATTTATCATAACGACCTCAAATTCATTGACTGTAGTTAAATGTAACTACATGAATATACAGTATTTTAGTTAGAGCACAAATGAATTTTATTATTTATACAGTAAAATGGATAATGATCCATTAATGAATGCGATCTCGCTTAGGTATTTCTAGCGTGGCAATAGTTATTTTAGTTAAATTCATTGGCATCTCATTAAAATATTCGCTCATAACGTTCCACAGTAATTCGAAATGATATTGTTCTCGCATTTCATTTAAGCTATTGTACAAATAACATAGAATAATCAACTGTACAATCATATTAATTAAAGGTACAAGTTAATAGAACTGAGATAATGCTGGATTGCAAACAGCAAGTATTGCCTATTCTATTTATTGTGATGAATATTGGACAACCGGTTTGAACTAGTTAACCGAATCAATCATATTGGAGGTAACCAATGTGTGATAAATGATAATTTGGGATTAGATTGTAGTTTCGACCATTGAAATTAAATAAAATTATTATAGCTTTGTAATATTTTCATTTTGACGAGTGGAGCTTAGAGACATCCTTTGCTGAGTATAGGAACCAGGGTCGCTTCCCGGCGAAGACATTTATGTAATACATAATGTTATGTTTGTCATGTATTTGCATTTATACCTCTATATTTTGTCTTATGTTTATATCCATTCTTACCGCAATACAAAAAACCTTCGTCGGTGTTATGGTTTCATCTCAAACAGGGTCACCGTCAATACTAAGAGTCAAAGAAGGTCGTAATTTAATGCTCAACGCAGTTCAGTTAAAATTTTACAATAATTTTTCATTCGCTGCTCAACGGGTTAAAGTTACAAACCAACGTACAATACGGCCGCTGTATCTTGGCGCGTCTGAACTTCGCGCAGAAGGCTGCGCAGTAACGTAATTCGCCAATACTCCATACGCGGTGTATTGTGTCTCAGTCACACGTTAGCATGTTCGTGTTGCCATCTCTCTCTTACATGCGCTAAAGTTCGCAAAGCCTATGTTCAGACGCGCCAAGATACAGCGGCCGTACTTGAACTAATGTCGACGGTCAGTTGTTTGACGGCCAATTAGTCAAATGTATTCGGTGAGAGCAATCAGAGTTAATGAAGGTGCAAACAATGAGGTCATAGTTTCGACCGGCCAATTGGAGCCGCTGCGAATAGTGGCCGTTAATGAACCAGCTCATTCGTGAGGGCTTGATTGTTCTACGTATAGGAATGCGGTCGTCAATTGAAAGTTTTGCATTGCAGGATATGAGCGAGATACATGCGTACTCAAAAGGGCGTAGTGTATTTTAGTAATGCTGAGTATCGATTGGTGGATGGGTTATTGGCCATTACGGAAGTCCAGACGTACTGTTACGTGTATTACGATCGTCGTAACGTACTACGATCTATGGGTGCTAGATATAATCGTGCGTACCCTTCAAGGCACTGAAGCACTGAACTCCATAGATATCTTATACAGAATCAGTCTTACTCTCTGGTACTCACAAGTATCACTCACTACTACTAAAAGTTAGTACAATTTGAATAAATTATATCATTGAATTTATAAAAAAGTTCCGTAACAAAGTGTAACGTGCAAAGGCTTGTAAACTCGTTACACGGTGTATTAGTGTAAGCTTCTGAGGTGTAAGCAAAAACAAGTGAAGTTTATAACCTTTTTGTGCCCTGTCATCGGCACTTTTTCATACGAGGTGATCGGGACCGCAGAAGCGTGTGCGAGTGAGTCCCCCGCGCCCCTCGCCCCGCTCGTCCGTATCAAACGTTGAAATATTACTGCGGTTGGTGGCTCGATAGCGATCGTTGTCAGTGACTTATGTTGGACCGCGTTCGGATATCTACGTGTATATATGCTAATACTGCTATCCTAGTAATATTAAAACCGGTCAAATGCGTGTCGGGCCATGCGCGGATTGGGCAGTTGGGAGTTGATAGACTATTTATTCATTAACTTTACGTTACAATTATATTCCACGAATGTTTTTGTATGTATGTCCAAATACCAATATTTAGCTGGCAGGACACTTGAATCTAACCGAAATCAACACTTTTAACACACTATAACACACTAGAAAACTAATAAATGTAAAGACTTCGAAAAGTTTACAATAAAACTTGAAATAATATAATTTGCATTTACGCATACAAAGTTGCGGCCGTCTGTTACTTTATATAGCTAAATACAACAAAGCGCATAGTTACGTTAGAAAATAATTTTGGTGTCGGTCGTGAAGAATACTTAACTAACTACTCCCGCATGATTTCTAGTTTCGACTCGAACCGATTCGCTCAGTATCTTCAATACAATTTGTTCCTTGTTCTTCGTACTAGTTGGATAACTTATCGCACCCAGTGAGCAAATGTTTCAACTGATATTTTGCATTGTAAATGTGTTTGCCTCTGAACGTTGGAATCGAGATGCAATTTTAATGAATATGTATTCCGGTAGCGGCGAAATTTTGACAGAGTCCATGGATAACGACGAATTTGGGACGGTGATTTTTCATTAAAACGTCGACGATATCGTTTTCGATGAAAATGGAAGTGTCGAAATCTGTTTGGATGTTTTTTTTTGCAATAGGTATGTTTCTTATGTAAGTAACATTATTACAATTTCTGAATATCTGCACTAATGACTTCGTAGCCTAGTTGATTGTAGTCTTTGCCTGCGAAGCGAGGGGTCCCGGATTTGGTTTCGGGCTGAGGCAGATATTCATGGGACAGTAAATGTTTGTACCATGACGCATTGGTTGTCTATACCGCCCGCAACAATACTAGTGCGGGTACTGCGGGAGTATAAGTATGTTAGCGTTTATTTATTTAAATTTTCAATACAAACAGCTGGTTAAATATTAAAAAATAGTATAATAATTTAATATTTAAATAATATAATAATTTAAAAATTAAATTTCTTTTTCTTTCTTTTTCTTCTCTCTTTCTTGGCCGGCAACGCATCAGTGATGCTTTTGGTGTTGCTGATGTCCATGGGCGACGATAGCCACTTACCATCAGGTGGATCGTCAGCTCGTTTGCCGGCTATTTCCATAAAAAAAAAATACAAATGTAATATTCTTTAATATTTTAAAAGTTATGGCCAATTTAGAGTAATTTCTTGTGAACTATTTTATTCGTGGTACACAAACGAAACTATTCCGTCAATTTTGAAATGCAACCGCGCGCTATGGTTTGATTCGACGCGAAAACATATTTTACTTGAGCGGTGTGTGTTTTACGAGTAAATTAATCTCGATTTGGCGTTTAGTGGTAAAACGGGATTTGAGTAATGCATGCGTGTGTTTACATGTTTGAGAATTACCGCACATGACCGATTGTGAGAGGGATATAGGGTGAGTCTATCTCAATGTTATATTTTGAAACCAGCCGACAAAAGATGAATCATCTGATGGTAAGTGGTCCACGTCGCCTATGGTCTTTAACACTTAAGGCATTATGACCTTCGAGGTCAGGACCGAAAAAATGCGGGGGATTATTGCTTGCTCCCTGAAGCTGAAAGGTGCTGTGACCAAAGTCGAAACCTGTCGGAATTAGACTAGGTTGTCAGAGCGGCGATCTGTCATAAGACCGACCGGCGACCTGTTATGAAACTGAACTATCATCTTTCATTCCTCTTAAAAGTATTTACAGCATTGATCGCGGCAATAAAGAACAAATACAATAAAACCCATAAATTATAGTTAAAGAAGCTCGCGTTCTAGCGAAAATTGCTTTTGCAGAAAAATGCGACTTATGGTCGTGAACTGCCGTATATTATTAATAAATGTAAGGAGTGACCTCATCCGGGCGAACTGACCCGCTTGGCTTGCTGCCAGGCGCCTGTTAATATACGGAATGTCCTGGGCACTGGATACCTACTGCCCTCGGAACCGCCTCTTTGTTTATCTTTATCTATTTGTCACAAGAAGCTTTAGAAAGTTTTGAGATAATAAAAGTCGAAAAAAAATACGATAATTAAGTAATTAAGTCTTGCTTTCTTCTTTTTTTCTTTTTGAGCTAGCACTGATGTCCATGGGCTATGACCAAGCGGTAGCTCGTCTGCAAGTTTGTCTGCAAAGCTCTATGAAAATAAATTTTGAATCTCCATCAACCAGTGAAATGAGTCGGCCTCTCAATTTTATTTCTACAATAAGAGATGGTTCAATGACCCTGCATCAAATGAAGGGTACTTCCCGTTGGCTTTCTTGAAATTTGGCATCAACGACGGTTGGATGGTTCGAATAAAAAAACGGAAATCATTTGTATCTACAGGTCTGAGGGCCTGGCGACTGTTTTCGTGATAAATTGACTATTTTTGTAAAGGTCAAATTCGAATGTTTCGGTAAAATCTACTTTATTTTTCCTCTCCAATGAAAGATATCCAATTTCAGGTGGCTATATATTTGTGATTATAGTTATGACTATTGACGACATTATGTGGACTTCAACCTGTGACCCATTGTAGGGTCCATCTATCAACAGTATACACACTCATCATCAAAAGGTCTAGAACGCACGCCACCACAGTGCTTTCTGCTACTGGCACACTAGGATTTCATGTGTCGTGGGTGGCCCTTGGCACGATTCGGCGGCATTTCGCCATGGTAACCGTTACGACGCCACACGGGTCTATAGATATTGAGCTATATTATGTTAGCTTTAAATAAATCGAGAAATACAAGTCTACAAATCACTTGGCGACGCAAAGTACAGATATAACTCGCAGGAAGCATTTCTGCTCCACTCTTGAAAGCAGTTAGTTAATTACATGTACTCGTGTGTGACTAAGTCGCTTTCGGTTTTGACTAAGTTGGCGGCGGTACAGAGAGTCTTATTGCTATTGTCCGTGTCTACAGGCGCACGATCAAATGCCAAGTTACTCTGCGTACTGTACGTTTAATGAATTTACCATTGTACGCCAAGTTCGAAGTAAATCGTTCAGTTGTAACTTTGTGTACGTTTCGAGATCCATGCTTACTTTGTGTGGGTGGGTTAGGTTTTAGTGAGCTGGAATCTGACGAATTAATAATAAACTAAACTCATCGTACACTAGTGCATGTTTACTAAGTTTCTACCGTCTACAAAATAATCGTTTGGCTAGACCTCGATCCATGCAATAAAATCGAATTATGTATCAGCGTACAAAATACATATTAAATTAAAATATTCTCAAATCACTTATGGCCGGTTTCTAAAGTCTCCAGTTAAATGATCAACAGCTATTGAATCAATAAAGTTAAACTTAAGTTATGTGTTCGATACTGGGTTTCTGAACACGCGAGCGGCCTTTCAATAACTATGAATTCAATAACGAGTACCTAAAACTGCCACTAGATGGCTCTCTTCAAAATGATAAGTTTCAAAGGGATATATTATCATTTTCATATTCATTTTTATTATATCTAGCCCGTTATATTGACGATTCCCTTCAGCTACAGCCAGGCCAGCCAAGCCGACGCAGCCAGATGGTGAAGGGAATAAATCAATTGTATTATAGTGTAGCCTTTGCCATAACAATATTTTTTGGATAGAAGTACCTAAAGAATAAATTGTGAGATTGACGGTCGGGTTGTCATGGATACAATATTATTGATGAATGTCAATGGCAAAAATTAAAAATTGTTGGATTTATTTCATTAATTTTATAAGTATTTAATTTAACACGTTGCATTGGCGATTCCTCTGGTATTGCTCATGTCCACAGGCGACCGTAACCACTTACTATCAGGTGGCCCGTATGCTTTTTCATGTCCCAAATGTTAAAATGAAACGTCAAATCTTCATCTGAGCGTCAAATAAAGTTATGGAACCTATAAACGGTCATCTTGGGTTAAATAAGTTGATCTTAGTTTAAGCTGAGTTTATGTATTATCGCAGTGCTCAGAAACGCTTTTTCGGAAGTTATCGACCCGTTAGCGTTATTGAATAGATAAACTTCCGTCAAAAGGACCTCAGAAACCGGCCATTAGTGAGAGCTAAAGTTACAATACTCGTATTTTTCTTGTTTCTTGGCCCGCGACGTATCAGTGTGATGGCGTTATTGATGTCCATGGGCGTCCAGCATGTGGTGTATGTTTGTTGACTATTTACATAAAAAGATGTCTGTCTTCGGATTTTGGGTGTTTATGATGATTTATAGTGTATGTACAGGTTATCCGCGACAGGGAATCCTAGCGCGTGATTTGAGTAAGCAATTACTCGCTAAAATTAAGTTGTATAAATCATGGTATTTCACAATAAATTGTTTGCACTCTGGCATGTTTCGTTCTATTAATATTTATTACTTTGCAATTTAAGCAAAGAAAGCTTTTACTCTTTTAACAGGTACCTGTAACAGACGATGTTTACCTGCGAATGAAAAATGGCTAGTATCCGCAATACCATGTACAGTTAACTTGATTAATTTATCCTTTGCAAAGAAATATGTGCACTGAAAACTTCAGATAAACGTGGCCGGTGACAATGAAGGATTTTCATTCGATTCCGTATGGCTTAACGAACGCCATATTGTTCATTTAAAGCCATGTCAACTTATTTGTGATGACCGCTTACTTTAAAATGGGTGATTTATTTTAATGAAATTTTTTTATTAACAAAGAACGAAAAACCCGACTGCGTAAAAATACTTAAAAGAAAAAAACAAGCCCAGTAGTTCAGAAAGTTGTTAAAAGTAATACTAAACAACTACACCATAGAAGGATTAACAGTAGGTCAAATTTTATTCATAAGTAGGGTCGACAGTGAGTCAAAATTTTTCCTTGCGAGTTTGTTGCACTGTTTTTCAGAATTATGTAGTTATAATTAATAGTTGTTGAAGTGACGGCACAGTTTGATTCTCCGAGTGTATTTTTCAAAACCAATATTGGCAAACAAATATTATTACAGTCTAGTCAACTTATCGTGTAGGTTTCGCCATCTAACTAGCAGAGAATCACATTATTATTTTGAATTGTGGACAACAATGTAAATTTTAGCAATAATATTATCCTCTCATCATCAGACATCATCAAATCAGAATCAGTGTAAATGTAATTTTTAAGTTTTCCATTAATACGATCTATCGTACAATATATGTCTTTGAAAATAAAAAAAAACAGCTTATTTTCATTCACGACGATGACTTAAGGGGTTGTCTCAGAATTTTCAAAGAACTGTTTTCCATTTGGCCCGATTTCAGCACAAAGGCGAAACGTTTACAGAGTGAAATATGGACACGGGGATTGAGTCGATCGCTCCACTACACTTAGGCATTTGTCGAACTGCCGACGAGTGGCTTAGCTGATAAAATATAGTGAAAATGTATTTTACACTAACTACAGTGCAACTTCGAAGTGTGGTTCGGTGAATTGTTCAAAAGCTTCAGATTGTGCATGAGTGTGTATATATTTACGCGACAAAAATCTGCTTGTCGAGAATAAGATAAAAAAACGAACGAGATTCCTATGCCCATTAAGAAATATAAGTTACTAAATGGTTAATTAAGGCGCTGCCGCGCCCGTTTGGTTGATTTTCTTTTGGATATATTTCGTAAAGTGTATACGCTATTACCGTAATACTTAGGTATATGTTTTTTGACTATGTACTTTAAATCTGCTCGAAAATGAAAACACGATAACGTGAAATTTTCTCGATAGAAAAAAATCATGAAGTTGCCTCTAATTATTTACATTATAGCTTGCCACCGCGATATTTAAAGAAATTTGTGCATGGAATTCTTTTTAAAACATAGTACATTATCACATCTAAATACATGTGTTTTTTTGTGAAAAAACATGAAGTAGTTTTTAAAAACCAAATAAAAACGTTGTTTGGCGCTTATGTCGGTCAGTTTCGAGCGCACGCTCAGTATAGCTGTCTCACAATTTTCATACAAGAACTCATTCCCACACTGTCTTTATGATGTGCGTTTAGTCCAGGGGGATGAAACTTTCCTTGAACGGTGTCTATCAAAAATTAATAAAACTTCGCGCCATCTCTCATGCACATCATAAACGAATTCAATGATTGTTACTTCAAAATCCGGCTAGATGGAGCGCTTTTAATAATAAAATTACTAATCTTTGGTTGAAATCTCAAAATCAATATACAAAATGTACAAATTTACATCATAACAAGCATATAAAAAATTGAGACTATTTTTGCTTTCAAAAATACATTATTATGTTAATGTAAAATTCACTAAATATGATTTAAAAAAGCTAATAGTAAAAATTTTGCATGTTTGTACAGTATTCTGTTTTACACAACTATAATCAGAGCAGTGGTAGCCTAGCGGTTAAGAAATAGGATTCCCGAACAAGGGGGCCGGAGATCAAATCCTAGTACAAAGTTACAAACCTCTATAACCGATTCTAGGTAGTGCTTTTTTTGACTTTGTTTTGTTTTTTTTTTTGCTTTTTGGCTAAATTGTATGCTTTGAAATTAATGATCTGGTCTGGATTATAGTTAGGTTAGGTTTTTATTACTATATTATTATTGTACGTGATTATACTGCCATCTAGCGAAAGGAATGATAACTAATTAGCGCCATCTTGTATGCACTTCAATGAACTATTCGCCATCATCAAACACAGAGTTGCCTATCTATTTCGGGTATATAGTGTTTAATCTATGGTTTAGTCGACTGCGGTCTTCATCGACGTCGGACGTATGTCTCTCTGCGCTATTTTTTACACGCTTTTTATTAAAGAATTTGAAGTAACGTATAAAGTTTTTGACTTTTGCTTATGATTGTCAAAACGTTAAATGGAGAAAACTAAACAGCACAGAGAAATGGAGTAGTTTTGTTTTATTATTTATATTTTATTATTTGTACTTAAATAAAAATGTTTGATGATATGTAAGAGAATGAATAATTAAATTACTGTTCAGTTGCGTAATACATTATCTATATATATAAAAGCAAAAGGAGACTCGCCGCTTTTTATTCGGTTCGGTAGTTTCTTACATAATTAATAAAATGAAATTTTTCAAGGAGATTGCCGGGAAGACGTCAGCTAAGAACGGATTTTTCGAAATTCATCTCCTAAGGGGTAAAAATAGGGGTTGGAAGTCCCTTTCATACAAACCAACTCCGTCAGTTTTAGAGTAATAAATATATTTTTTTATGTAAGTTTATCGTTATGAACAAAAGTTACTCTGACCCATTTTTTTTGAAAATCCTCCCTTATAGGGAAGTCAATACATTATTTATGAAGATTTAAAACATACACCCACACTCAGATTGTAAATATACGTATATATAGTATTAGTATAAACTAGCCAAGTTAAATGTAGAGCTTGAATTACATGTTGTTGTGACTAAAATTTTAGGATTTTCTACACAGAACTTGGCACCCATTTAGATGTCAATTCTTTTTTTTTATTGAACTTGGCTCTCATTTCACATTTATGTTTCTGATGAGATAGTATCCTACATAAAGTAAGACCAAGCAAAAAATGAGTTTTATTTCTGTCAAGTTCCTACTTACTATTTTCACAGATTTATTCTTCGACTGAATTCACTTCGTGTCGCCTTTTATATCGAATTATGATGGATATCATCAGTGTCCAAGGAGTGAATTTGAATCCAGTTATTTTATCATGTACTGTATTGGTCTGACCTTTTTAAATAGGTTTCGCTTTTTAACTACGTTCCGTTAAATTAATAATGTAATGAATATTAAAAAAATATGATAATTTTGAAATTGTTACAGATATTTCTTTGATGTAATGATGCAGTTTTAGTTTTCATCAAAATCGGCCCCGAGACTATTTCAGCATTGTTCGCTATTCCTCATACTTTCAGAGTTGGCCATCCACGCACACTTTGAAAATTCAACCTTTATATAATTTGTATATGTTACCGGATATCTGTATAATGCTGGTATTCAACACAATTCCTAGGAAAAGTGTATAATACCTGGGTCGTTTTGGCAATGTATTAAATTATATGAATATTATCACCATTACATAGTTTACCTAGTTAATGTATACGTTTCCCAACTACTGTACAGAATACCTGCAGGTCCACCGGCAATGAATAAAGTTAGATTCGGGTATGTATAGTCAACTTGGATGGAGGTTGGAATTAAGAATTTACTTAAAAACACACTCAAAACAAATTATAACCTGCATGAATAGATATTTTTTTATACATTTTAAATTAATGCTTGACCGAAATCACACTTGATGGTAAGGAGAGATGCAGTCTAATGGCTCCTACACTACACTGCTCGCCTACGCAGCTTCGGATTTTTCAAAATTGGTGACAGAACCGACTTAGTCAACCCCGACCCCACGTGGTACTAGTCTGCTCTACCCCTAGAGTGAATGTAAACCCCGGAGGCGCGGAGGGAGAGCAGCCCCCGCCCGCTGTAACAAACTGCAGGCACCATGTGAGCCGAAGCGGCTGAGGCTGGTCGCCGCAGGCGACCAAAAAGCGGAAGCTGCGCAGGCGAGCATGGAGTGCCTGCAGTTTGTTACGCAAGGGCGGAGGGGCTGCACTTCCCGCAGCGCTGGAGATGTTTGGAAGCCTTTTTATGTATCAAAAACCCCTAAATTCTCCCTAAAAGTGCATATGTCACCGGAAGATGACTATTTGCAAAGCATGCTGTGGTTACCTGTAATTGTAGGAACAGTAAGATTTAATATGATAAGTAACAACTTGTATTGCAAATGATGAAACTGTATCTTATGTTGGTAATCCTATAATAAATAAATAAATAAATAAATAAATAAATAAAGATAACAAGAACCGCAAATTTACAAACCTAGGTTTATGAACAATATACAACCAAATGAATATTACTCTAACTGAAACATTCGCTACTTGAAAGTTGGCCTTTTGAAAAGTGTCATTATAAAAGGCAGACCAAACGTACAGTTGGCAACTGTTAGGTTGGGAAATTAAAAAAAAATGTGATAAGTTGGCAAATGATTATTCGGCGAAATAAAATTCTGCGAAACGTTAGTTGGCAAGTGATAATCGGCCAAAAAATTTTCGGCGAAAAGGCAGAGAACCGTCTTTTACACACATTACCAACTATGCATGGAGTATTGTATAGAATGCCTGGGCTAAGTATGAAATAAATAATATTCAAAACGTTACCTGAACGTTTTAGATATTCTATATATTGCCTAGGTATTGTATAGAATGCTGAATTATACAGATATCCGGTAACATATACATAAAATGATCTGTTTTCTATTCAATTGTCTTTTACCTATTGCCTATTTTAAAACAAATTGATACATTACTTAACACTATGCGAGTTTAATTAATGAATAATGTATTAGGGAATTTAAGAGTAACGTATCCCATCAAAAACATAAATTTAAAGTGAGAACTAATTAAAAAAAATTGAGATCTAAATGGGTGCCAAGTTCTGTGTAGAAAAGCCTAAAATCTTAGTCACAAAAACATGTAATTCAAGCTGCACATTTGACTTGGTTAGTTTTCACGTACCTACCTAAGCTATATTTGTATAATTATCTTCGTTAAGTCTTTTAGGTTGATGACCTATGTTAATTTTCTAAAATTTGGTTTGTTGGTTGCTAACTAATGAAAACTACCCAATTCAAATGTAAAGCTTGAATTACATGTTCATGTGACTAAAATTTTAGGCTTTTCTACATAGAACTTGGCACCCATTTAGATCTCAATTCTTTTTTTTTAATTGGCTCTCACTTTACATTTATGTTTTTGATGGGAAATCATTACTTTTTGTACAGAAATTATTAGAAGGTACTTATTCATAACGTTACTGATTAATTATTTACCTTATACATGAACTGTTATAGTGCTCTTCAACTAAATCTGTAGTTAGTGCGCCGTGGTCTGAAATACCTATTATTTCATTATTTATAAGTAATGACGTTCCACTATTGATGTCCACTAATATTAAAATAATAATTATTAATACTAAATCTCAGTTATAATATCGTAATATTAATAAATACGATATTCAACTATACTCCAATCCATACTCATATTATAAATGTGAAAGTGTGTTTGTTTGTCCGTCTTTCACGTCGCAACGAAGCTGATAAATGGTATGGTTTTTGTGTATGGAGTTAGTGAGGAGGGTGAAGAGTAACGTAGGCTACTTTTTACCGCGGTAAAACAAGTAAGTAAGTAAGATTTAAAACAAGGATTTGTAAAGAATCGATCTCTACTGCGGGCGAAGCTGGGGGCAAAAGCTAGTTATAGTCAAAATTATCTAAGATGCCCATAATGATAGCTGCCATTTATTAATATGAATAAAGCTTGTATGGGCGTCTTTGAGCAAAATGGAATAATCATTTACTTGACATGAATAGTTGGATACTTACGGACAAAGGATTTTGCCAAAATTTGTTAAAAATCCCTGCTCATTTTCATTGGCGTTGATTGTAAATCATATTAAACGTTTTATTCTAGTAAAAATCCCATCACATCATAATTTATGCAAAATTTAATGAAAATATATGACGTCGAAACAATGTTTTATGAAGGGGCCTAAATCTAAACTGACGTAAAGTGATTGACGGCTTGAAACCATTTATAAAACCAACATAATCGATACATTACTATAATCGAAATTTAAAAATGAAAATGGATTAATTTAATTACATTGTTAAAAATGATTTACTTTGTACATAAATTTCTCGTTTCGTTCTACCAAAAATAAGTAATATGTCAACAACCTTAAAAGCCTACCACGGCTATGTTGCCTCTAATTTAAGGTATGGTATAGTTTTTATGGGGAAACTCTACAGATTGCAATAAAGTCTTCATTGCTCAAAAACGATGTATACGCGCTATTTGTAATGTTACCCCAGACACTAGCTGCAAGCCTCTCTATAGGAAGCTAAAATTATTGTCATTGACAGGTAGGTATATACATATATGAGATTTGTATTTTTTTTTTTAGAACAAATACCTATGCACCTTTTTCAGGAAAAGAAAAATAATTGATATTTTGCAACCAGATACCCTAATCGACTATGTGTACCATGGTACCTTCTTCTCGATCAGCGATACGTTCAAAAAATTTGACTTCAAAAACGATATATAATAAAATCCTTGAAAACATAAAAATCTTGACTTTCACTAAATTTAAAATAGAGTTACTTAAATGGTTAACTGACAAATGCTACTATTCAATGAAAGAATTTAAATGACGATTTTTTTTATTTTATGGAAATAGCCGGCAAACGAGCTGACAATCCACCTGATAGTAACTATCGTTGCCCATGGACATCAGCAACACCAAAGGCATCACTGATGTGTTGACATTTGAAATTAAAATGTATTATAATAATTATGATGTAAATAATGTAAATTCACGTATATTTTTGTGAAAATCCATAAAGTAGTTTTAAAAACCAAATAAAAAAATAATTTGGCGCTTATGTTATTCGCTTCCGAGTGCAGGCTCAGTAGGTATAGCTGTCTGACAAATTTTATACAAGAAGTCATTACATTACTGTACTATCCTTGATCCGTAATTGTTTGTTTTATCATCTGTTTGGCACTGCCTCATAATTATTTATTTACTGTTAATAATTTAGGATCTTAAATTATAATACTAAATGATTTATTTTATTTTTCATTTTCAATTTTTTTTCGTTGGTTCAATTTTTTGTTAAAAAGTAATTGTTTTATAATTTTTAGATGCAATAAAAATTACTGAATAAGTACTACTCCGTAGTTTTTCTGTGCTGTGCTTGTGAAGTGAGTGACACGACGGAAAGAAGAACATCGAGGACAAAAGATAGTGGCCACACCCACTTTCAGCATAAATTCCCATCACGGCCTCCTCTTAACATGTTTTACACACAAATATAATATAACAAAAGCAAGCAAATGAGCCCATAGTCGATTCGGTTTATAATTATTATTGAAGATCTGCACTGTCAACTTCATTACCATCTCAGTATAATAATTATTGTCTTGTCACGGGTGGTAAATGAATGTATGTATGTGCCACATTTAACAAGAATCAGTTCAATACGTTGTTGATAAGGTTTGAGTACCATATTCGGGGTCAAGCCACACACAATAACAACATACTACCATTTCAAATACTCAGTCATTTCCGTATAGTTGATCGTTGCTCGTCGTTCGCTGGCCGGACAACAAGCACCCAACTTCACCGATAGCGGCAATCGGGCGAGACGAAGCTACTTGTCTATTAGCCGACATCCAATTTACCTTGCCACTTGCCGCGTATTTTTATAGCTGTGCACGGCGCAACATGTTTCAGCAAAACCGCTTTGGTTTATTCCAATTTCCAACTACACACGTTTGCCTTATTCTATTTTTATGGGATTAAGTCTTTTTCGATTCAGAACTGAATATATTCGAATGCAACGACTGAATATGAGTTTTATTTTTGTATAAGGAACGGGTTCTCACAATAGTGGCCTTCATCGTGACTACTGCTTGAGTCGTGGCTACGATGCAATTGACAGACTTAACGTAGTTTTATTGGACCGATATTTATTCCGATATTAATGTAAACTAGGGACCCGCTCCGCAGTCAAAATTCGACCGTAATTCAATGTGTCAAAGGGTTATTTCACATTGACATATTTTAGTGTTCTATTTTGTTCAATTTGTAACACATTATAACAATAAAATTAGCTTCTGCATTTCTTGTCCATGTAAACTTAAAGTTTTCAATTATATATTTCACTATTCAGTTGGCTTAAACTCAAGGGTAGATGCATCCTTTTCATCTTGAATTCGTTGAAAATTCAACGCAAAATGTTTTAAAAACCTAAAGTATTTCCCACAAAGTAAGCGCGCAGTTATAACAAAATAAACTGAACAAAAGCATTTGGCGCGCCTGTAATTGTTGTGAGACGAATGAGATTACGAAAGTTTTTTTTCTTGTGTCACACCAAACAAAATATCCTTTGACGAAATAATTCGAAGTGCGCTCCCGTGAAATCGCTGTGAATACGAGGCTCGCCTCACATAGCGGTTCGCTTAAAAAATAAAATTCATGACGGTTATCAATGGCATAAACGCAACATACCGTGTGGATTTTACTCAAACTGGTAACAAATAAGGATACGATAAAAGCGTTTAAATACAAAAGTTTTCCTTAAAATACCACTTCAATAATACGACGCTAATGCACGTTGCTGTAAATTACTTCTGGGTGTAGTTTTGTTTCTTTTACATCGAAATCTATTATACATGAATTCGCAACTCTGTCGCTCGTTGCCAAAAAGTCCAGAATACGTTTACGTAAGTTAGCCTTGATATTTCAATGCCAAATAAGCAAAAAGCACCGAACATATAGGAACTTCCGTACACTTGAATTAATCTTCCTATTTTTTTAGAACCATTGTTTTATTTAAATAATGTTACCGAGTTACGTAGTGCTATGCTAAATCTGATAGACGTCCTTGTTAGAAAAAATAATACCTAATCAGTCTTAACTCCGTAAACACACAACATTATTAATTTTTCAATAAACTGTAGAACAACGCCTATGAGTTGTAGAAATAGCGGATCTTGTTCGTGATGGCGTGGTTTTGTGGGAACGATTCTCGAATTTCGTACTAACTCTGTATTCGAGTGAGAATATTATTAACACTTCTGGAATAAAGCACAGATCAGGTACTGTGCTCGTAATTTAATGTCTCTGAATGTTGCGCAGTGCTCCCCTGCAATTGGTGGTGCCAGCGGTGGTGTACAAGAGCGAAATATATTCAATTTTTCAGATCAATTCAAAAAAGCTTATAGATTCAAATTTTTAGTGGTCGACCCTGTAGCCTAGTTGGTAGCGACCCTGCCTGCGAAGCGAGGGGTCCCGGGTTCGATTCCCGGCCGGGGCAGATATTTATGTGACAGATAAATATTTGTGCTCGGGTCATGGGTGTGACTGTGATGTGTTATATGTGTCGTCCATGCCACCCGCGACACAGGTAATAACCTACTGCGGGGGTGTGAGTGTGTTAGCGTTTATTTATTTATTTATTTATTTAATCTCATTGCTATAGTCAAAATTATCTAAGATGCCCATAATGATAGCTGCTATTTATTAATATGACCTAACCTTGTATGGGTGTCTTTGAGCGAAATGGAATATTCATTTACTTGACATGAATAGTTAAATACTTACGGACAAAGGATTTTGCCAAAATTCGTTAAAAATCTCTACTCATTTTCATTGGCGTTGATTATAAATCATATTATACGTTAAAATCTAGTAAAAATCCCATCACATCATAATTTATGCAAAATTTAATAAAAATATATGACGTCAAAACAATCTTATATGAAGAAGCCTAAATCTAATCTGACGTACGGTGATGTGACGGCTTGAAACCGTTTATAAAACCAATCATAATCGATATATTACTATAATCGAAATTTAAAAATGAAAATTGATTAATTTAATTACATTGTTAAAAATGATTTGCTTGCGTTTGAATTTAAAATTATTTACCCAATAATACCACGACGAATTGGATGCTAACAAAGGACATTTTCCATTATGTATGGGCACTTCGCCATCCATGGACAGTAACTGCAGATAATATGTTATATGTAATTATGTATTTAAGGTTGCGGTAAACATTTTTTTTTTCAACAAAATAATAATTATGTATACATGAATGTGTCTTACGAAATAAGCAAGAATTTATTCACTGTAGTTTTTTCCTGATGCTCATAATATAATATTATGTCAAAATATTATTATGAAACTGAGCGGGACTTTCATTCTATCATGATCTATCTTTCTTTCTTTTTTTTCTCTTTCTTGGCCAGCAACGCACCAGTGATGCTTTTGGTGATGTTGATGTTCATGGGGGAATGGATAAAATAATATTTTATTGAAGTCGAAAATAGGTACATATTGAGAATACGCGGTACGAGATAGCTCAATCGAGGTAGTAGGTAGGTAACTAGGTACCTAAATATTACGGTTTCTAGTTTAAAATTTAATTATCGAATCGATTAGAAAGTCTTATAATTTTGAATCGATTTGTTGTAAAAATTGGTTTCTTTTGTGAATTTTTTGTACATCTCTAATGTCACTGTGATGGCAAACGACAAATTGGGCTTCTTAGTTCGCGGTGACTATAGTAGATAATAATTATTTTAATAAATAATTTGCATGCCTCTATTCTTGGCTAATGTGAACGATATTCGACATCCAGCTAACACCTTTTTGTAACCACATTTTTGCAAATATCATTTCATTTCATTTCATTAATGTATTGAACGATAATATTGGATATGGTGCAGGGAAGCACTAGTATTAATAAAATTTAGGATTTTAAAATTCATCACTTGCACGTGTGTCAGAGTGTCTTGCACGTGTGTCTAGTATTAGTGATTAATTAATATTATCTTAAGTAAATAAATTAATTAATATCACTATTTGGTCGAACTAAAATCCTCGAATAATTGTATTTACGATTGACTTGACTTTCGACTTTTCGATTGACTTTCTATACGATTGACGATAAGTTTCAGTTACAAAAATCGTGCACCATTCATAAATATAAAGTTACGCTTGGACAAGACAGATTGGTATATTTATGCAAACATACTCAATCTTCTAATATATAAAATTCTCGTGTCACGGTGTTAGAAGTTGAACTCCTCCGAAATGGCTCGACCGATTTTCGTGAATCTTTAAGTGCATATCGGCTAGGGTTGAGGATCGGACAACATCTATTTTTCATCCCACTCCCTACCCCTAAAAAATTTTTGGCAGAACAACGTTTGCCCGGTCAGCTAGTATCAATATATTATTATCAAGTCTTACAGAAGTTACACGATCAATAAAATTAATAACCGACGATATAGAGATAGAATGTTTCTAATTTATATTTTGCTAGCTGACCCGGCGAACTTCGTGTCGCCTATTTTTTTTCTAAAATAAAAGTAGCCAAGTTACTCCTTGTTACATCAGCTATCTAGCAGTGAAAGCCCCGTCAAAATCGGTCCAGTCATTTCAGAGATTAGCCGGAACAAACAGACAGACAGACAAAAATTGTAAAAAAAATGTTTTGGTATATGTACCGTGTATACATCCAAATGCACTTAGTAAAAAGCGGTTATTTTAATATTACAGCAGACACTCCAATTTTATTTCTTTGTATAGATTTTATTTATTTGTATAGATGTATAGAAGATTTATGTACATAAAACGTTTTATTTTTATTCACCATCGCTTACTGTACGTGCACGTGACTTTATCATGAAAGCAAGCAGCAGAATGGCGGAGTGGAATAACTCTGTAAAAATTAGACGCCGCAAATTTTTCCTCCGCCGCGTTACTTACGACACACACGAGCCACACTGGAGCCACATTTTAGCTCCCTTTGTACTTCACGTTCGCTGTAATTGAGAGCAATTTATAAAGGAAATTTTTAAAATTTTCCTATGGTACTACTTTTGAGGTTGAAACTTATTTATATTTTTAATGGAAAAGTTTTTTCTAGCTGAGTTGGAAGTTAGGTCGTAAGTCGCCAAATTTTAAAAATAACTACATTGGGGCTTTGCATAGTTTTTAAGTAATAAAATTGTTACTAACAAAACCTATGGGCGAAAATTGCCTGAAATAAATAATTTATTATTATTATTATTATTATTTGCTGTTAACGTACATGGCAATCGTTAAGCTACGAGTATGTCAATGGCCTGCGGTTGTCTACTGTCTTTGCTAAGTACTTAATAAAATTTTAAATTATTTGCTAAATTAAGATGTTTTCTTTTTCGTTTCGGGGTTCAGGTAAAAATTTGGAATTAGAGTATTTAAGTATAATTCTTGACAAAAAATAACTGATTTCAAAATTAGGGATAACACAAAAACTAATCTTCAGATCTTGTTCAAAATTAAATGGGACCATGACAAGCACCAGCTTTCGAATATAAAAAGAATCATCAAAATCGGTACACCCAGTAAAAAGTTATGAGGTAACACATAAAAAATATGGTCGAATTGAGAACCTCGTCCTTTTTTTGAAGTCGGTTGAAAATAATGTATTTCAATTCAAGTAAGAACTCTTATATAGAAGGTCGAAATCAATTCTCATTCATTTGTCTACGAGAATGTTTTCTTTTTGTTTTTCCCTAAGAAAATTAAATCTCTATAGGTACCAATTTTCCAACATTGTTTCTACTTCAAGGGGGTGAAATTTTTAACTTTCCTTCAATACTTAGACATCTTATGCTCCTCTGAATTCTCGTAACATGGAATATTAATCACGTTTCAAAAGTTTTACTGTAAATGAATATTACAGAAGATTTGATTTATTTTTCCTCCCTTCTCGTTTCCAATTAAGTAAGGGTTTTGATTAGCATTATTAAGTGTACCTACACGTGTACATTTGTTACATTAGCATGTTATAAAACAAATCTAACTCTGTTTATGCAATCTTAGCCAATCAGTTGCTAAGTAAGCTAACTTAATAAATGATATACGAGTAGTAAGGCTTCTGAACCTGAGTCTTCCGAGTACTTTAGAGATACACACGCGTTCATCTCGCATAGTCAACTTGCAAGCTTTGATAGTGACGTTTAAAAATGGCTCTTTTTCTTTGTGGACAGTGTTTTTATACTCGCGTCGATTCGTTTACAATAATGCGGCTTCCTGAAGGTATTCGTTTAAAATATTGGCGTTGAGTTTTTGCTCGCGGTGCATGCTATTGAATAAAGTGGCTATAGTCTGCTGATACTCGTCCATTTAAGTCGAATTCTTACCTTCTCGGTTAGTGCTCTCAGAGAGTCCATCGTTTCGGATGAATTTTAAGTTCCATGTTTTTGAAAGTTTGAAAACAGTGAACAGTTACAGCGTGTCCGTCGGTTACTTTTTGGTCTGCTGACAAGAAGCTGGTAAAGCGTTGGTGATGCCTCTGGTATTACTAATGACCGTGCGTGACGATGACCACTTATCATCCGATGGCTTGTTTGTCGGTGATCTACATTAAAAAGCTGTGTTCCAATGTTCTTTTGTAACTATCGTGACTTTTAGATGCTAATCTAAAACACTTGATCTTAGTTAAGCAGCGTGTTATAGGAGTTTGTCTTTGAGAAAAGCGCGAAATGTTCGCGAAGTGTTCTTTCGCTTGCAATGTTGTCTTAATCTCTTCTAATATTGGCTAAGCTCGAAGATGATCACTTATCTTTGTTATGGGTTTCACAGTTTATCTTATCATATAGGACGTGATGACATGCGGTGTCAATATATGACACATTCTTTTATTTTTGCCATGTGCTCTTTTGGTTACTTTTCAAATCAGTAAAGTGTTAACTGTGTTTTATAGTCATGAATGATGTAGCCTGTTTTGCCCAGTTATTATAAACTATGCAATGGGTTGCAATAACAGTGTTAACTCTTTTAAAATAGTTTATTTTTCTTTAAGAAGAGGACGCTCTTATCTTCCCTATTTATTATGCATTTGGTGTTATATATTAAGCTAACATAACTTAATTACATCAATGAAATTAATATATTTAATGTATTTGTTTCAGGTAAGCTTACATTTTTTACAAAATACCGCTTGGAGGCGGCGCAGTTATTATGGTAAGGTACATCTAGTATTATCTAATATTGTGTCTTTGCTTCTTTGTTATTGTCGTTGAAAGATTAATAGTTGTTGTTGTAAATTTAAAATAAACAATATTTCTATTCATATTTCAAATATTTCTTAATCTTCAAACATTTATTTGGGATTTTCAAAACAGTACGGTTACGCAATTTCTAAAAATGAAAAACTAGCTAGCGTAAATCTTTGTTTAATATTTATCCAAATATTTCTGCATCTGTTTTCAATAGTGTAAACGTTTGTCTACACTCTTCGTAGTTAATATTTTGAACTAGAAGTTATGAAAACTTGACCGTTAAAACTTCGATTTAAAAAGTAAAGCTTCGATCACCTTTGGCACAGTGCCCGTGAGCTCCAGATGACATCCTGACAGACTCACTTGATGGCAAGCCCGGCGAGTACTGGGTTACCGACGTCACTTTGTATCACTTTTCTGACTTCATAACGTTCGTTTCACACTTTTGACATATTTATTTGCCGATTAATGCGTGACAGGAAAAATATCCAAGAAGGAGGCAAGTGTGAACAGATACTGGTGTCCATTGAATAAACAAAACATTGAAATAAACAAAACGTTTTATATAAAATGCAGACCTAATTTTCAGCCCGTTCTTCTAAAAAACTTGGATATACATACATAAAATATTCGTCCCCTCTCAGAGTTGAACTTCCATAAATCCATCTTAATTGATTATATCCATCGTAAAACCTTCACCACCAATCAAATGCACTATCCTTAATGTGTAACCCAGTTCGTAGTGATCCTGCATGCGAAGATAGATAAATGATGTCATATTTTTAACCGACTTCAACAAAAGTAGGAGGTTCTCAATTCGACTGTTTTTTTATGTTTGTTACCTCAGAACTTTGGACTGGGCGAACCGATTTTGATGATTGTTTTTTTAATCGAAAGCTGGTGGCTGTCATGTGGTCCCACATAAATTTTATTGAGATCTGACAATGGCATCCATGAGAAAACCACATAAGTCGTAAATTTGTGTTAAGATGTCCGCGACAAATTGACGAATAACTCAATATCACGCCAACCGATTTCGATGATTCTTTTTTTAATCGAAAGCAGGTGCTTGTCATGTGGCCCCACATAAATTTGAACGAGATCTGAAAAGTAGTTTTTGAGACTTTGAAGTCGGTTATTTTTTTTAGTAATATTTAGATTATCATGAAACAGATATGTATCAGATAATTAATGTTTGTTTTCATGACATGGGTGATGTTACGTATATTTGTATTTTCTCTTTGCATGTTCATGTGGTGCGAATCTCTTACCTTTATTTATGTGAATATACTAGAACATGTTTGCAAATTGTTTGGTTATTTCAAAAAACTGCACCGCGTATTTCAGCATTAGTTTAGAAGCACAGTTATAAAAACCGAGGTGTCAGTTCACACGGCGGCCCCGCCTCGATAACCGGGGAACCGTTTGGCAGCCAGCCACCACCCGGTCCTACCACGAATGTCTCGCGAATGTAATCACATACGAACAGATTCGATTCCAACCGTCGCCGCGTCGGCGAGTTAATAACCTCGGGAGCATAGGGGGTTCATAAGATTTGTGCTTTTCTAACAAATGTTTAGAGCCTAACAGAGTTGTATAGATCTAGTTAATAGTATCAGGCGTTACTTTGGAGAAATTCATTGTTATTAAGTTAGTATTAGTCTACTTTGCAACAATCCGCGGGTAACATGTATGATGGTATATACTTTAAGAACTTTTCGCCCCGAAACACGTGTTGGTGCTGGTATGTATGTTGGTATATACTTTTAATGATTGTAGTGCATGTTTCCATTTTGGGAGGGAGGGAGGTGCCACGCATGGTCTTAAAGTATATACCATCATACATGTAACCCGCGGATTGTTGCAAAGTAGACTAATAATAACTTTATTCTATAGATCTGTTCTTTTCGAAAATGTCCCAATGTTTTTAGTCATTAAATGATGCTGTACAGTTGTAGGGAAAAGCTTGGCTCTGTAATTGTTTTTGTAAGTTGGTTTTGTACCTTTTGAGTAATTTGTTTTTATGGAACCAATCAATGGTTTATTAGAAATAATATAACCAATCTAAGGGTTAATCTAGGTAAGTTAGTACCTATGCTTTACTATCCAATACTACTCACTTTCTCACAAGTCACTACAAATAATTTATATATTCTAAACATACAGTAAAAGAAAAACTGAAACGCTTTCCTTAAATTCGATCCCGGTACATTAATTAGTGGCTATATGTACACCTCACTCGACACCCGGATAGCTTCAATCACGGTTCGATATATTAAGTCACGGTCGTATCTCGTTAATGATCCACACGTGCGATCCACACAGAACGAGAGCAGAGCTCTGATCGATGCAATTAACTGCAAGTCACCGATACTAATGCGTTTATTACATAGCCGAGGATCCGCCATTGGGATCCGTAACATTTCCCGATAATTGGATAATCTCGCTAAGCGCTTCGGGAACCTAGTTTCTATTTAGCTAAAAGCGATTTGACTAAAGGAGTACGTTTGTACTCCACTCTGCACCGGTGCGGAATAATTCACTATCTATTCTGTCGATACTTGTTTAACTTCCGACTGGGGAATTAGGAATTTTGATGCGAAATTCTGTATCTGTAGTTTTTAATTTCATTTTCAAAAATTCAATGTATATGCGAGCAATTACTGTAATGTCACTGCCACATCTGCGGTCCAACGCGTTACTTAACGCGATAACAATCATAATTCATAACGCAAATGTATGCCAACTGTCTAGCTCACTAAAAAGAGCGTGGCATTGTAAATTCCATTAGACGGCGATGTTTCGACACATTAAAGGATTTAACGCGTTAAAGATGAAGAGTAGAAACGATCTGATGGTTTTAAAGCCGTTTTCTCGCATCTAATATCCTAAACGCCAAGCATATTATGACAGCATTTCATTCTTATTTGACTGTAGCCATCAAATAAGTCATACGCTATGAGGAAAAAAGATGAGAAGTTTAGCTTAGAACTCACTAGATTATAAATAAGCCTTTATTTTAGATGACGCTAAGCATCAAAAGCGTCAACAACACGTTACACGCATACTTCGTCTTTACTTGAGCGCTGTTCCCATGTGCAACAAAAAATTTTCTCCGGTTAAAAAAGATCTCTCTCCCTAACGTTGGTTATGATAAAACTTTGTACTGAAATTAATTCTTTTACCCACGATTTTTCCCCGGACTGACCTCAAAAGTTATAATAACAGAAATAAAGCGGTCCCGCTTACGCCCAGAGCCGAAACTGAGCCTTTTACCTAAAAACATTTCCTGTACTCTTTTTATTTATGTAACCTATGTAATGTAATCATCATACCGTACGCATACGGTATATTACTTGTCCTAGTTGTAACTTCCAATTATAATGACGTTTTATAATGAGTAGTAAGTGCCATCGTCACAGTGCCACAACTCGAGGAATCCTTGTGTGGGGCTATGAGTGAGTGTGTAGTGTTATAACAAAGAGCTCACGACCTCACGGGATGGAGAATGGAGCCAGTTGCGTACCTACGAAGACTTACTGTCCACAACGCCTTATTTGATAATTGCATGTAAGCTGCATGATGATACATAGGCAATTGGCAAACACGACGATGCCGCTCCGTGGACAGATTGACGCAAGCAAGCTGCGAACAAGCGACAAATGACGATAGCGTGCGTATGACAGAAAACCTAACTAATGCCCCATCTCAAAATCACTAATGCTTAAATTGCTCGTTAGTACAGAATTTGTATGATGAGTAAACGTTACTGACTGAGTTAGGGCGTTAATCAAATAATACGTTGCTGTCTTTGAACCATTTAATCTAGCCGAGAAGACATAACTTCAGAAAACAAGCAATCCCTAGGGTGTAATCCTGTTCGAGCATTAAAGAACTTTACGGGTCATAAAGTTCCAATGTGGACCTGGTCCAATCCATCACATGAAATGATAAACATAGACGTAAGACACTGTGGAACGTGTAAACCTGGCAGATAGCCGTAACTTACACCTTTACGAGAGCGGTTGGTCCTTAGATGTCCCTCATATAACTTTATCATTGACTAATACACTTAGGATAAAATTATGATATCAGTTACACTTATTAGGTAGATGGTATATTGTTGTATGTATGATGGCAAAATAAATTCTCCATTTGTATGGTAAGGGGTCATCCATAAATTACGTCACACAATTTCATGACTTTTTGACCCCTCCGCCCCCTCCTTGTCACGTATGGTCACATTTGCGATACCTCCCACGCCCCTAGTGTGACGTCACATATTATGAAATTTTACACCTAGAAATTATTAAATTAAAACAGCAGTTCCGAAATAAATTTTATTTCCATCAATAGTTTTTTTTATTTTTACCTATACATACCTATTATTCGATTTTGGAGGACCTCCTCCCACCCCTTGTCATACAATGTCACACTACACCGACCCCCCCCCCCCCCTCCCCCCTAACGTGTGACGTAATTTATGGATGGCCCCTGATGGTAATGGTATCTAATCCAATCACTTTTAATGATTTGTCCCTACGACCACGTTTCGTTGATATCTACCTATGTTTCAGTTAAATTAATATCGATCGCGAAGTTCAAAGAACCATGTTTTATGTATCGAAGTGCAGTTCAAAAGCAAGATGAAGGAAAAACCATGAAGCTAGTTAGCAGTACTAACGCCGCAACTATTAAACTAATAAAAATGTATTTAATAGTGTACCACACCGCTCGGTCGGCCATTCTTTAAAGGCCGCTCGACGTTTTAATCGTATTTCGTCGTGGGAAGTACTTTCGTTCAGTGATTTACGAGTATATCGCTCGCTTGGAAGTGCACTGTGCTATTGGGTGCCAAAACTATGAAAGGTTTAATAGTATATGTGCATTTAATGTCTAGGAGTGTACGGCTTGGAAATATGATGAAAGGTTATTACGAAGTTAATTATGCATTTTAATATCTGATAGGTACTGATTGTTATACGAGTGATTTTTTGTCTCTAATCCTAATTTTTTGCCCCATGATATACAGTTGACATTGTATGAGGTAATAAATATTTTCAGTTAGTGTAAATGCAAAATTCTTCTTAGGAATTTCTTGCCTCTTCTTCTTCAAGGATTAGGTACTCATAGAAACTTGATGAAGAGATGGCAAAGTTTAACTTTTAGATTTATCTATCAATAAAAAAAATCCAGCTGATATTGCAAGCTTTGAATACTCTAATACTCAAATTATTTTTTTTGTTCAAAATAGTGTATTACAAAAACTTACTGCGCCATACATATATACCTAAATTTTATTATACAATATGATACAATATTAGAACTTTTTCACAAAAATTGAAGATTAAAATAATTTTATTATAAATTATGTGCATGTATTTCTTTTTTTCATCCGTTTTCATTAAGAATTTCAATATTTGTGCAACGTGCATAATTATATTTCTTTTTTTTCATCCGTTTTCATTAAGAATTTCAATATTTGTGCAACGTGCATAATTATATTTCTTTTTTTTCATCCGTTTTCATTAAGAATTTCAATATTTGTGCAACGTGCATAATTATATTTCTTTTTTTTCATCCGTTTTCATTAAGAATTTCAATATTTGTGCAACGTGCATAATTATATTTCTTTTTTTTCATCCGTTTTCATTAAGAATTTCAATATTTGTGCAACGTGCATAATTATATTTCTTTTTTTTCATCCGTTTTCATTAAGAATTTCAATATTTGTGCAACGTGCATAATTATATTTCTTTTTTTTTCATCCGTTTTCATAAATTTTCGTGATGGAATTGTCAAAATGTATGATCAATGACGTATAAAATATGTGGAAACAACTCTTTGCAGTTTACATTATTAGTGCCCGGAAGCGGTTGCTGTCGAATTCGGTCAAACCAACGTAACGTAATGCGCCATTATTCAGTTAGAAACAAAATTATATGTGTACATGGTCGTCATAACTTGCGGTAAATGAAATTGTGGTAACCGCGTCGTCCGCGCGTCCATTTCACTTATTTATAATATTAATTTATCGTCCATAATAAAACGATAAATCGCTAAAGTGGTGCGAGTGTATTATTAATTTCGACGGGCGAGCGCGTCGCGAATTTATTTTCTTTTCCGAATAATGAAGAGCTATCTGCGATGCGGAAAAAAGGCGAAAATTAACGAGCGGAATGGAAGACAAAGGCGGTGGGAGACATTCGGACCTCGGCGGCTGGATACGGGCAATTTGCAAACTCATTTGCGCCATTAATAATTCCCACGCATCACCTGAAGCACTGATCAAGTTTAAATGACTCGCATTACTAGGGTTCTATATATTTTTTATTGCTTCTTGTGAAATTTTCAAGAACATTCAGTCTTATTTAAAAAAAAAACATTTTTTTCCTATAAAGATTACATGGTGGACAAATTTTATAAATTTTCGTTTTAAAGTTTTCTTCTTGATTCTTAAACTTATAATATGTACACACCTTTTTTCATATCCCATCATGGCTCAACTAACATATTACCTGTTAACCCGAAATACAATTTTTTTTTCATCATTCGTAAATTTATGTTTTCACTAATCCCAATTTACACTAAAAGCTATAAACAGGTGCTGTGTGATAAAGATAATGGTGCACTCACCTCAGTGTTTTGAAAATATTGCTCCATAAACAGTTGAACTGTAGTTACAAATACAATGTAAAAAGGCTTCAATATTTCCACTGGATACACGGAATCCTAAAAACGCGCCGAGTGCGTGCCGTCAGCGACCCTTCGCTTATCGCTTCGCCGTTCTCTCATGAAGAGAATGCTTGCGGATAAGAGTATTGTTCGCGGCCAACAGGTGTCACCGTTGATGACACCTGAATAGTTTTTGCGTCGGTATCGGCACTCGACGTCGCTTTCAAAGAGATAAAATCCGACGCAAAAGACGTCGACGTCGACGTCGCCGGACGTCTATTTACGTCTATTTTACGTAAACAATGCTCCTCTCGGAAGCTTTTTCGTGTTAATGCTCCCTAATGTTACGTAAACGCGTTCTTTGTGAAAGATAACGTCGTCGCGGGACTGTCGTAATTCAACGTTTTGCGAATGAGCGTTTGTTGCGCGGATTTTATAATAAACACAATTTATGATAACCACAAAACGTGGGCTACGTTTGTCGCGACAATACGCGCGCAAATTTAATCATATTATTGTATTAGCGTGTTATAATATAACGACGAGCCGTTTATGCAATTAAATTGGGTTTCAGTTCAGTTATTTTGTATGAAAGTATTTTAGGTCTGGTTGAATGATATGATGTGATTGTGTTTCATCGTTGTTATTTAAATGAGTTTAGAAACTGACTATCATTTTGCGGCGTTATTCCAGTTTCAAAACCGCGCACTGTCAAGTTTTCTTGTTATTGTATGTTGAAACTTTCCCTTGCATTACCTTATAGGTAATAGGACGGTATTACGTAATTTATTAGGTACGTGCGTTCCAAGAAACATAGGAAAAAAGAAAAAAGAAAGAAATATTAATGGTTTAGTTACAAAATATATAGTTACATAACCTATTTGATAAGTAGGACCTGTAATACTTACTATACTATATCTACGTGCAATAGTCACAATTCGATTAGAAATATATCTGACACGTATATAACCATGCTCTTTCGTTAAAATACCTTTTTAAGGAAGAAAGACAATGAACTAGTATGAAAATAAGATGATAATCCATTCGCACCACCCTTTTAAATCGATTTATTCTAAAAAATATTATTTATTTTCACAGTTCAATTAATGAGAAAAAATATTCCCACGACTACGACGATCGGACTAACGAGTAGAACTAGTGGGAACAAAGCAAATATTTGACGAGTCTTGTTATCTCACATATAAATTCTTGTAAATATTGACGATTGATCAATATTTACAAAGAAATTGCGAGTTATTGTCAACAGCAACTTCGTAGAGGACTCTACGTATTTCTATGAAATTATATTTGTGGCTCATCTGGAAGTATATCTAATACCTTTAAACGAGCAATCCTTGTATAGTCTGAGTCTCGGAAACGGCTCCAACGATTTTCATGTTTAGTATGCAGGGGGTTTCGGGGGCGATAAACCGATCTAGCTAAGACTCATTTTTAGAAAATTTCGTTTTAAGCATATTTTGATACAATAGACTCTTCCTGGCATCTATTGGCGAGTAGCAACACTAAATCTGCTTCAGTAGATGGCGTTGTGAAGCAACACTAAGCCAATTAGTGTTTGGTTTGAGGTTAGACCAAGAAACTCAATTGTACCAAAAAAACACGATTTACCAAAAAAAATACCGAACAAAGCTCGGTCATCCGGGTACTCCTTTCTAATAAGTAAAGAAAAGTCCACGGTTCCGAATTTTCCAAATCAGTTGAAATATAACGGAGTTCTGACGTAACAAACAAAAGAAGGTTTCAGCACCTCCCCTGTTTTTGAAGTCTGTTAAAAATACAACAGTTGTTTCTTAAATGTTCAGGGCTTCAATCTTAATAGTTTTAAATATAAAGATTTATTCACCATTTTCTTAAACAAATTGTCCGTCTGTGTAGTCGCGAACCCCCGAGACGTTCTTAGCGAAGACTAATGATAGTCTTTGAGACAATTCATTGCTAATATTAATATTACCCCGCGCTATTATCTACCTAGACACTTTTTGTTCCAGATTTCCTTTGTGGAACGGAATGCGCTTGTAATTTAATTTGTGTCAACAAATATTAAAGATATTTCACGGCATTGATTCAGTGATTATTGTTAAAAAGTCTTTGAAAAGGAATAATCGGATTATTAATTAATTAAATAATAACTGATGACATGTTGAAAAGGGACAATTTTGTTAATCGATAGACAAGAACCGAGCTATGCAATGTTGTATTAAATGTATTCAAACTAATAATCTAATCTTATTCAATTCAGAACTGTATGTGTATGTATTATGCCAGCAATGGAGCCGAATAGAATTTTCCTGATAGTATTCTTATTTTTTTTATATGAATACCAGTCATTTGCTCTCTTGCTCAAACAGTTCTAATGATAGGGTCGCCAAATATTACTAGAACACATATTGTCTCCAAAGTAAACTTGCTTCATTATATGCCATTTGGCGCGAACCCTAATATACGCCACGCTGCCGCGCTGTAGGGCGGTCAGGCGTGATATGAAAAGTTTACCGAACATTTTAGTATTGACTATGACGTCATCCCCCAAAGATTGTTTGACATATTTATAACAAGTCCTGTCTATATTCAAATTACTAATGAATAACCAATTTACGTACTTACTTCTAAATTTTATTATTATTATGAAAAATGATTGTGTACCACAAATTAAATAAAAATTATAGCCTTCTGCATTTCTTTTCTATAATCTAATCCTACACTCGAATCTTTTCTGTACGTGCAATATAAAAAGTTGCCAAGCAAATATTACAGTTTAATATTAGTCTTGTTTTTTTCTGCGCGTTGTATAATAGTGTCAATATTAATTATACATGTTAATTATAAATATTACTAGCTGTGTGCCGCGGTTTCAACCGCGTTAATTTGTGGAAAAAACTACTAAAATATATGATGTTATATAGCCTATAGCCTTCCTCGATAAATGGACTATCAAACACAAAAATATTTTTTTCAATTCGAGCCAGTAGTTCCTGAGATTAGCGCGTTCAACCAAACAAACAAACTCTTCAGCTTTATAATATTAGTATAGGTTAGATGAATATGTATAAAAATATTTTTATAGATCAAATTTTATCTGTACATGTCTGTGTATGCCCGAGCCAAAGTAATATTGTCCTTTATACTTCTTGCTTATCTTCCGTACCTCCATCCCCGGCGGCGGAATTAAAAAACTTATACACTAAAGTTATACACAACAAAAGGGAAAAGGGACGTTGACGTGAAGTTCGCCGCGAAAGAACAACAGATAAGACGAAAAGCAATCTGGGGATTGTTTTAGGACACACCTTTCTTATTCATTGTTGTAGGTAATATTATTGTTAAATACGGAGACCGATCTTTATCCTCGTTGCAAAAATGTATCTGTGAGGTTACGTAAGGAGTAAAGAGGAAGAAGTATTTTTTATATGACCTTGTAGTGATTTTTTTTATGGAAATAGCCGGCAAACGAGCTGACGATCCACCTGATGGTAAGTGGCTATCGTCGTCCATGAACATCAGCAACACCATCAACAACATCACTGATGCGTTGCCGGCTAAGAAAGAGAGAAGGAAAGAAAGAAAGAACTGGCTCTCAAGCCTCCAGCCGGAACACGACGAGTCGTTTGGCGGCTGACTCATGCTCAGTGCTTGTGCTTCGAGGAGTAAATGACCGAATAGATAAGTATAAAGTGTCACTGGTAATTGTATTGGTATAATCATGTTAAAAATAAAATAAGTAAATAAATAAAAATATTTTATTGATTTCGTACATCGCTTCTAACTAATTAAAGCGTCCCAGTACCTGCTTTTAGTACTATATCTAAATTTTATCTAAAGGGACATGCTACGAGTCCGCCGCAGAATTAACTTTTTCATAATGTTTTAGCCATCTAATTAAATTATTTTAATCATCCCGACTACGAATTTTTTTTAAATTAAAAAGTAATACACTGCGAATGAGGGCTCCGATTCTCGGGGCAACTTACATTTTATTATGTTTATATTTAAATGTTAGTTTATTGATGTGACAGACTAATGTTTGTTTTCGAGTCTTCAATAAATTATGCTATTTACCCGACTGCGCGACTTAAAGGAGGGTAATGTGTTTATTAGTCTATGTATGTGTGTACCTGTGAGGTGGTAGAGACCAAATGGATTGGCCGATTCTGAATTTTTACGTCAATCGATTCGTCTTAACCTTGCGAGTGTGCATTCTGAACTAGTGGGCTTGTTTTTTTGTTTTTAGATTTTTACGCAGTCGGGTTTTTGTATTTTTGATTATTTATATTTTAATTTGTGTTTGTCAATACTACGTCTAACACTGGGAATCCTAGTACGGGCCGTGTGTGAGTGTTTGAGCTGAACTGTGCAATTTGGAGCGAATTAATATTAAATAAATAAATAACGCTTCACTCTCATAACCCCACAATAGGATTCCCTGTTTCGTGGATGCCATGGACAACACACAAAGACAAGGACATTCACACCCCGACCGAGAACAGAAATTCCAATTCAACATTCAAATTTCCGCCTCGCTGGGAATCGAACCAAGGGTCCTGCTTGGTGCGGCGATCCAGCATGGTAACCATTGCGCCACACAGGTCACCAACGAAGAATTACTTATTACGACGTCAAATATCGTAGAAAAAAAATTACTCTGAGAAGTCAAGAAGATTAGTACCTAGTTGCTTATTTTCGCATGAGTTAAATGGTTTCGAATGGAATTATTCACAGTCGCGTATAGCGATACGTACTACGCACTGTGTTATATGAAGTTCCATAGTTGCGTCATTTGCGTCTTTTTCCTGCGTCTCAGTTTACACAGTCCTCCGCCACGCCCCTTCGCTGTCCCACTTGCAAAAAGTGCGGGCTCGAACTTTCCGGCCGGAGTTTTTTGCCCCGATATTAGATGATATCGGTTTGATTTCGATTTCAAGGCCGCCCGCTGTCGCCGTAATGGGGTCGGGCCTGTCAACTCAATCGACACATTTTTAATCAGCTGTCAACGCAATAACGCCATACGGTTTCGTTGATGCTAACGATGAGTTCGATGACGACGTGAGTCGTGATGGGTGCGTGAGTAATTATAATATTTCATGCTTACACACGTGCCAACGTGTAAAATGACTGCGTAAAATGTGACCCCATAGCCTGTCCTGACCCTGTCTACGAAGCGAGGTTCTCGGGTATGGTTCCCGACCGGGCCAGATATACAGGGTGTCCAGCCACTAACTAGCAATAATTGAAGGGGCTGCTCCTTTGTAAACTGTTAACAATTTTCTTCTCTTCTAAAGGTATATAATTAATGTTGCATGAGGTCAACACTCCCATTATCGCTTTTATTAATTCTTCAGCGTAACTCGCAACTGAGCAAAGTTATAAGAAAGTTTTGTGGCTAATATTAAAATTCATCTTTAAGTAGAATAAAAGGCGCAAGCTTTAGGAGCTGTGGTGTAATAACGCATTTGTGTATAATGTTAAAAAAATACGCAAAGTTTGTTTCATAGATATTCCAGCAAGATAAACAATACTTTTTTTTATTTTATTTACAACTTTACTGAAACTCAAATATTTTTATTCAGAATTGGTTTTATAAAAACAATTTTTGAAAATCAAATTGTACCATGCTTCAACAAAGCTCGTGCTACGGTTAGTGGACCCGGGAGAAGAAGCAGCAAGAAACTACTGGCACAGAGTACGACACATTCGTAACAAAGACACGGATCTCTTTAATACTATTTGAAGTGTTTAGTTGCGCTATAAGCGCTCTAATCCATAACTATAGTGCTCGTCTAATATTATATCAAACTTTAAGGCGACCTTTGTAACTCGATTGAAACATCAATTGTAACACTTTATAAAAAACGTTTATCATTTTACTTACTTCTAATTTTGCAATAACAACATTCGCACACACAACTGCGTTGAATATAATCAAATACCAGAAGACATATTCGTTCAGTCATCGTTCGAACAGTTTTAAAGCTAAAATGGTGTCCCTCCTTGGTTGTTTGTTGAAAAATGTCCGGGTGAGACTGTCGCTGAAAGTGCTCGAGGGCGCGAGTGGCCGCTTATGCAAGCCTTCTTATCTCAAGAGCCTTTTGAACTTTACGATATTGCTTACATTAATAACGCTCGAATTGATTACTGCTAAACGGTTTGATTTAAGTCAAATTTGAATCATCTAGGGATCTATTATTGTCCAATTGCGTGTCGTATTATTCTTGGTAGGATTTCATTTGTTTGTGGAATAGTGGTGTGCTTTAAGTTGTAATATGTTGTATGTGTAATAAAGTTAAATAGGCATTTGTTAAGTTAGTGCTTTCACCATCTTGGACTCCATCGCCACTTACCATCAGGTGGGATTGTTGTCAAGCACTAACTTATTTCATGTAAAAAAGAAACTAATATTACAGTTTTTAGTAATATTCTTAATTTTAAAACAATTAAAGAAAAAAAAAACACAAAGTTTGTTGCCATATTGGTTGAGCGTCAAACTAAAATAGTCCGGTGTTAACTTATAATTTAATATATTATATAAAATTTAAAATTGGTAAAAGTTGAAATTTCAAGTGTAATTCAAAAATAACGTTTAAAATTATTTTATTGTACCTACCTATTGTGTGTCTTTTTAACAACTTAATCAGTGCTGTCCTACATTACAATTAATAACACAACGGTTTTAATAAGACGATCAAACCATGCGACTCCGGTTACCGTTACAGATGATGAATCGTTGTAAACACCAAAGTTAATTATTGGTGATGTTAATCCATTCATTACTGTAGGTATTATTGCCTATGTAATTTATTGTACGCTTTTAAGACAGGACAATTTGCTAAGTAACAACTGTGTAATACCTATTACCTATATTTATTATCCACAATAAATAATATTTGTCCATTGTCCATCCATAAATTGTCCATAATAAAGAGTGATTTGATTTGATTAATTCATTCCGTTCATTAATAAATTTATCACGGCCATCATCGATTAATCAATTAAACACACGAATGAAATGAGAATGGATGATAATGCATTGATGCATAGGTGCTAATAGCTGAAAAAGATAATCAATTAATGAATCCTACTCGATGGCTGGTGACGTTCTCTTTTGTGCTGCGAGCTGCTTTGGTTCTACATAAATTTTGTCTTACCACATTTTTAACATACATAGTATTATTCAGAAGAACCACACCTTATTTATTACCTTGAAAAAAAATGACGTGCATAAGTGTATCAATGAATAAAAGATTTTGAATTTGAATTATTATAATAGTTGTTGGCTCCAGTTGGCTCTAAGCCGAATCATTTGATGTGTAACATGTCCAACACATCGAGTGTCCCACCACTTAAACTTTATAAGTAATAATAACCCTCCAAATCCAGTCCAAAAGCAGTGATTTTTTCACTGGCGTACTGTAGTTTTATTAAAATCAGACAAGCATTAACTTATACCATATTAATAAAATATTTAGTTCTTTTTAGGGTTCCGTAGCCAAATGGCAAAAAACGGAACCCTTATAAATTCGTCATGTCTGTCTGCCTGTCTGTCTGTCCGTCCGTCCGTATGTCACAGCCTTTTTTCTCCGAAACTATAAGAACTATACTGTTGAAACTTGGTAAGTAGATGTATTCTGTAAACCGCGTTAAGATTGTCACACAAAAATAGAAAAAAAAAACAATAAATTTTGGGGGTTCCCCATACATAGAACTGAAACTCAAAAAATTTTTTTTCATCAAACCCATACGTGTGGGGTATGGATAGGTCTTCAATAATGATATTGAGGTTTCTAATATCATTTTTTTCTAAATTGAATAGCTTGCGCGAGAGACACTTCCAAAGTGGTAAAATATGTCCCCCCCCCCCTGTAACTTCTAAAATAAGAGAATGATAAAACTAAAAAAAATATATGATGTACATTACTATGCAAACTTCCAACGAAAATTGATTTGAACGAAATCTAGTAAGTAGTTTTTTTTTAATACGTCATAAATCGTAAAACGCAAAAAACATCGGTCAAAGTTACGACGAACTTCAAGAACTTTTATATTATGTTACTTGCTGCTACGGAACCCTTCATGGGCGAGTCCGACTCGCACTTGGCCGCTTTTTAGGGTTCCGTAGCCGAATGGCAAAAAACGGAACCCTTATGGATTCGTCATGTCTGTCTGTCTGTATGTCTGTCTGTCTGTCTGTCTGTCTGTCTGTCCGTCCGTATGTCACAGCCACTTTTTTCCGAAACTATAAGAGCTATACTGTTGAAACTTGGTGAGTAGATGTATTCTGTGAACCGCATTAAGATTTTCAGACAAAAATAGAAAAAAACAATAAATTTTGGGGGTTCCCCATACTTAGAACTGAAACTCAAAAATGTTTTTTTCATCAAACCCATACGTGTGGGGTATCTATGGATAGGTATTCAAAAATGATATTGAGATTTCTATTATCATTTTTTTCTAAACTGAATAGTTTGCGCGAGAGACACTTCCAAAGTGGTAAAATGTGTGTCCCCCCCCCCTGTAACTTCTAAAATAAGAGAATGATAAAACTAAAAAAAATATATGATGTACATTACCATGAAAACTTCCAACGAAAATTGGTTTGAATGATATTTAGTAAGTAGTTTTTTTTTAATACGTCATAAATCGTAAACCACAAAAAACATTGATCAAAGTTACAACGAACTACAAGAACTTTTATATTATGTTACTTGCTGCTACGGAACCCTTCATGGGCGAGTCCAACTCGCACTTGGCCGCTTTTTTATCCTGTAATGAAACCCTTCGACGCTTAAACTCATATGTGAATTTGAAAATATAATATAAACTCATAGATTAAACTACTATGTCACCAGGGGATAGTGTAGCTGCCCAACAGTGAAATAATTTTTTAAATCGGTTCAGTAGTTTCAGAACCTATTCAGTGCAAACAAATTTAACAATCAAATCTTTCCTCTTTATAATATTAGTATAGATGACTCTCTTGGACCGCAGTGCATTGATACATTCGATATTAAATCGGCCACTACGGTCGCGTGGGCCCACCTTTTTGTCATTGACATATGAAAGAAAAGAACAAGACGTTTTATTCTATTACATGACTGTTTTACGTTATCGTCGCCGTAATAGAAGCAAACTGAACACAACCCTTTACATTTGATTCTGGTATTCTCCGTTATCTCGGAGCGAATATCAAGCGGCTTACCTCTCAATATTTTGCTTATTGCCGCGAAACCTACGCAAATTCACACTAAAATGGAACGTTCCCGGATATTAAAACGAGTATGCAAATAGTTACTTAGTGGCCGTAACGGAATACGGAACACTGGGAACCAGCAATAACAGAATAATATTTCGGAGCGACGAGCGAGGTTAGGTTAGGGACTGGAGAAATACTGGCAATAATATTGTTTTAAATATATTTGTGCAGAATATCATTGAAGTATAATGTCATAGAACAGACATCATGAACAAATGGTGTGTCCCGCCGGGAGGTTCTATTTTCAAAATTGAGCCCCCGTTCTCCTTTCAAAATCGAACAAATCTATTGAAAATTGAAGCCGATCGGCGCCAATTCATTGGGACATACCTTGTGTTCACGCTGTCGGTTCTATATGCTAGTAATAATAGTAATATAATGCTAGATATAATTATGTAGCATATGACACGCACACACACACACACACACACACACACATATTTATACACTTACACACTCACACAAATGCACACACACAAATTACTTTTAAGCACGGTTTTAAGATTAAGAATAACAGCTGTTCATAATTTTTTTTTATAGTATTTTTTGTGTAATCCGTTTTTGGCCATAGCATTTAAGTAATTGTTTTTTTTAGCAATAAGAAATTTTGTAAACGCTGTTGGATTACCTAATAAATAAATAAAAAAATGAGAGGTGTCAAGGGACACCCGGATGGAACGAAGTTCCTTTCGATTAATACTAAGCGACCAGAAGTCTTCGAGGGTGCGACAGTACAATCATAGTATGTGGCTGTTTTATTCACTCTTCGGTATTTAGCATAGGCACAACAAGGACGTCCATATCACGATCATGCACATTAAGCTATTATTGCCATTTCTCCCGTCATGCCAATCAATATGCGGAAGAGCGACAAGGATAGAACAAATCCATCACTGCCACTCTGACAAGTGTCTTGTTTGCGCCCAATTTGAGCTTATGTAACTAGACTAAAGGTTTGGGCTGGGCGATGATGTGTCAATAATGCAGAACTTTGAGAGTCCTTTTTTCTATTCCTATTCAGTTAAAATATTCACACATTATCTTCTACATATTTATATACAAAAAATGTTTATACAAAATGGTTTCATTTGAAAGGCACCAATCCGAAGATGGTTTGAGACTACTAAAACAGTGCATTAGGCACATTCGGTCCATTAATAAAGTCGATTTTCCACTTTTACCGTACAAAAATTTGAAGATAACATGTAAAGATGGCGCATAACTTCAACATCAACACAAACCACTACCAGTGTTTCTCATCAGATAAATTTTTAACGTAGTGGAGTGGAACACGCCGGGTATCCACTAGTTATTATCATAAAAATATAAGAAGCTTCAGACTATTGTCTCTGTTGATAATAATATATAATAATTTATAGCGTGATAAATTTAAACTAGCATTACAATAATAACACTACATACTGTTAATAACTTTCAATTGAGGTTTGACTTGGCTCCAGTGACTTAAGCTACGCGTCCATTAGACGTGTATAAGTTAATTTGTTTAATTTAAGGCTAGCACACAACATATTACATGATCTGTCCGTAGCCTGTGAAAAGTCTATTAAGTGCTTCACATGTTAAAAGTAATGGAAAATTTACGCTTTCATCATCACGAATGTTAAACATTTTGCATAGGAGATGCCTTTGGAATTATTGATGCCCTTGGGTGACGGTGGCCACTTACCATCTGGTAAGGTACCAGATGGTTTAAAGTCCAGAAATTTATATTTGTTATTGTTGTTGTTTTTTTATGTAATAATATTTTATTTCTTAAATGACATGTGTAATATTGAATGACATATTATATTGAATTGTGTGAAATATTAAATTTGTATGCATGTATATTAATTATAATTATTATTTATCTGATGAAAATAATGAATATTTGTACGCCATTAATTGGCAAAGTAGGTACATATATTGGGACACAAAATTCTATTATACTTAGACTTACATCTATTGTACCTGTACTTTAACAAATAAAGATGATTTGATTTGATTTGAAAAAAATATATATTAGTAGATTTCCTTTTTAACAGTTAGTCATAGAATTTCCAGATATAAGAAAGCCTCTTAGAACATTCTAGCAGTTGTAAAAACATCGCGTGTATCTCGTGGACGAAGTGCATTGTGTAATATCGATGTTAACATGATAAACAGTCAGACCTATTACAGTTTATTACCCCATAAATTATTGTTAAGCCGAGTCTAGAATATGGTTTAATGACTATACCGAGGTACTGAATTGACTTAGGTTAAATAGTTTTAAGTAATGAATGTGTATGATTATACTACCATAGTGTAAGAAAAATTAACATTTTAAAACTCCTGATTGGATATCTAGTTTTCGTATGATGTTGGAATGTAATCCATCTATCAACCTTCATCCATCCTTGAGCCTAAGTCAACGAACCACGAACGAGGTTAAGGGGAACCGTCCCTCCTGTTGGAGGTTGCAGGATCCTGATCATCCATAATCCAGACGGTATCCATCCTAGGAGCGCTGGGGATTCAAGCTTTGACTTTAACATATAGATAAGAATGCTAGTTTAATTTGATTCTTCTGACCCAATATACATATCTAAAGTGTCGAATTTCTTGTCATACAACACTTGGCTCCGTCGTAAACGCCCACGCGTAAAAGTTTTCTTATATTACGACGGTTACAAGTTTACTGCAGAATTTACCGCAGATTTGGAAGTCGGCATGAGACCTGCGTTCTACCCTTTTTTATATCCCGATATCTAGCACGAGTCTGTCCCAACCTAAGATTGTGATAGAGTTTTCGTTTTATTGATCTGGAAGTTCAGCAACTATCAACCGACCTTCTCATCGTCGTTGAACGCAATGGACTGTTAAAAAATAATTAATACCAGTCTTAAAGGCTCATTTCACTTGGGTGAATAGTGATTTAAATCGATTCGTTTTTTTTTTCAGTGGCACTTTTAACACTAAATTAAGAGTGAGTGGAATCGTCAAAAAATACATCATAAAAATACAAATCCATAATTTATAAACTGTTAAACTTACTCTATCACTCGCTTCATATTACATCACAGGTTGGCTCAAATAGGTAAATAAACAATTTTTTTACTTATCTTTAACGAATCATTATTCAATGGCGAATCTTAGCGAAGCGAGCCATAAGTTAAGCCAATTCAAATGAATCCCTGCATGTGTTACGGACTTACGATATTACCAAATATTCAGGCACACACGTAATTTAATCTGATAGTTCTATAAATCAACATACACACTACATCGAAGGACACTCGCGGTCACATAAGCTACCAGATAATCTAGCTTATGAGTTTTAAAACTAGCTTGCTCCGTGCTCCATGATAATTAACTACGGATTATGGGTAACCGACATACAAGCGACCCTCCGCCAGTGCCAATGAGAATGTCGAGCATTGCAGAAAATTTATCGCTCATCGAACCGGTCTATGGGAATTTATAATCTGGTAGCTACTTGCCGGATATTAAATGTGAAGCCTGGCTTGGCTGTGAGCAATGTTTTAGGTCCTCCTGATTTTGTAATGGTTAATTAATCTTATTTAGTCATAATTCTAACGAAATGTTAAATATAACGAATGATTCCGGCCTATAATATTATCTACTAAATGCAATCCGAACAAGCGGCATTGCTAAATTTATTTGTAAGTAGTTGACCAACTGCTAACTACCGCATCTCCACTATTGGTCTGATAACAATTGATGAACAATGAACCTGAAGATGATAAAAATTGAATTCTAACGCGCTTTGCCACAACAAAATGAAATTAAGGAATGTCGGCCCGCGGCCGGCGACGGCAGCCATCTTAGGTCAGGACTCAGGACCATAGTGGGCGCGTACAGCGATCGAGACATGTGAAACCGCCTTCACTGACTTACGGTTTTTACTCAAGTTTAGAAACACGATAAAGCTTATATTTCAAAGATTTTGCGTCTGTTTATTTAGTGACGAGTAACCACCCTCGCTTTGCTTCGGTTTTCTTATTTTTTTACACCTTGGGTTACATTATTGGACTTTTATTAAGGATTCCTAATTTTTTTGAAAATATAATATAGCCTATGTTACTCGGAGATAGTGTAGCTTCCCAACAGTGAAATAATTTTTCAAAGCGGTTCAGTAGTTTCGGAGCCTATTCAATGCAAACAAAAAATCAAATCTTTCCTCTTTATATATTAGTATAGATAATACTGTTCTTAGTCACTTTCATCCGACATGAACACAACATAATTCCTGGCTTTTTTGTGGTTTTGTTTGTCGATCCTACCGCCCCATTGAAGATCTTGAGCGGCCATTAGTTTATCGGCCACTTAAAGAATGACCGGCTTAGACAGACATGAGGGACGTAGCTAGGGCATCAAACCGTAAATTCCTCAGTTAGTTCTGCTCAATCTAACCGTTACAATAATTTGAAACGCTTAAATGCTATTAATAGCAAGTCACAGACGACACAGTTGCTACTCCCTGGCGAGTGGCGCCAACTGTCGATTCGCTCCCGCTTATTCACTGTGAACAAGGCCTTAGTCATAATGAAGTTTAGGGTGGGATCACTTCTTGCTGGTTTCTAACCCGCATTTTTTGTATCGTATAGAACAGTTGGAATGTTCTTCATTAAATTGAATCATTTCCTTAAAGGTTAAGATAATATGTTTAAAAGAAAATAACAAGATTTATTTATTCGGCGATAAAATAATTTAATTAAGTAGACGAAAATACTTTATTTTTAGTGTTAGCGCACTATAAAAACGTTATCATATTTTTATTTTTTCCGTTACTTTTTGTATTGATAAAAATAAGAAAAAAAAAACAAATCAATTGCAATGTGCGACAATTTCGCAATCATTCGACAGATTGGGATCGGTTATCGGATCTAATTGAACAATTTCAAACGAACATTTGCAACGGAAAACTTTACGCTCTCCTCTCTAATTGGGGAATTAATTCGGAATTTTTTTTTTTGCTTTGCTTTGAAGCCTATTTGTAAATTGCCATTTTGATAAAACATGGATAAAATTGATAGAGGAAAGTTAGGAAATTGTTAAAGGAGATTAAGTAAAAACATGTAAACTTTCTTTTTTACTACAAATTTGATAAAAGAAGACATAAAGAGTTACGTTCACAATATATTAATATCTGTTAGCGAGGCAAAGTCTAAAGTGGTTTAATAATATAATCTCTAAAGTTATCTACTCATGCTTAACTTGAAAAAGTAATAACCACTTATCACTGAGGATACAGAAATAGGAGTAAAATTAAAATTGTCAGTTTATAATTCCGAAATATAGTTTTTTTTTACTTATTTATTTACGAAGTATAAACATTATTACCACACTATACATTACTACTACAGAGCAGTTTGTCGGCAGCGGTTCTCGTGGACGAAACATTATTAGTAACACTAAGGTATCTATACATATATAATGGCCTTTAACTTGCGATTGTCGACTATCGCATATAGTTTCTATCGCATAATTTGAAGTGAATCTTAAATTTCAATTTAAGCCAGCAAATTGTACCAAAGATTCAGTAAAATGTAGGTTTAAACTTTTTATTCAGATACACTTATTCTAATCGTTAAATTAAAGGAGTATCTACCTAAAATTACAATCCCCAAGTATTAAGAAGATCCGCTTAGTGGCCGTAGACTTTCCAAACGTAGGTATATAGTTTTTTATCAATATTGTATTTTATTGTATATATACAGATAGATATAAACTACCAGCCATATTCGAAAACTGAAAATCATATCGGTAAACAAGAAGTCGACGTCACTATACACGAACCCTGAAAATGTTAAATATTAGTACCACTACCGAGTTACCAATAGATTAATCCCCGATACAGAGTTTGAAGTTTGTCAAGTCTACTCGAATACCGATTTGCATATCTTTGCACCGCTTCGATATCGAGATGTGATCCAAACTAAGCACCATCTTTCGAATTTTAATCGTTTCACCGAAAGCTGTTAAGCTGTTCACGGCTGGTGAATGAACATCAGAATTGAGGTAAAGCAAAAAATATATTAGCATTTTTGATTGCCCAAAAGAATTTGTATTGGACTTTTAATAATCGATATTCATTTAATTTGAATATTTCAGCGGCAGCGTTCTTCGAATGGAATTATTTTCCTTCGTTTGTCATTTTTAGTTTTATTTATTTATAGACTACCAGACTCCTTACCGTCACTATGTCGCTACTGAATCATTACTATGTTACTCCACCGGTCTTTAATACGTTTAGTCCAGCTTAACTGAACGTTCATCTTTTCGCTGTTAATTTTTTCTCGAGTAGCAATATATCATTAGGTACAGTTCGCTAGCCATCGTGACTCGTGAGACATTACCCTAGTAAATATTGAAAAAAATATATGTATTCGTACCTCATTATACGAATACATATATTTTTTATTTTATTTCTTCTTTCATGTATTCTAATCTCAGAGCCCTCTTCTGAGAGAACGGAAGCTGCCTTTTGGGATAATAAGAGCTACTGATATGGGAAAACTGTTACCGTACAAGTTACTAATTTTACTTTGGGATCAAGGGACTAATTAACTAACAGTACTAACACTACATACAAACAGCATGAATAACGATAAGGCGAACGAATGAAACCATCCTGCTGTCATACAGTGCAAACTAGTGCGGAGGAGGGAATCATTGCCGACCACACACACACAAAATGTATGTCCTCAAATATTGTATGTACCACCTAAATTCGGCAAAATGTTTGTAACATATTTGTTTATTTTGAAATAAATTTTATTATTACGAAAAATATATATTATTTATTATTATTTATATTTCAGCAAATGAATATTGGTTGAAAACAGCGACGCTGTTTTAAAATAACGATATGTTATGAATAATTCATCGGCGCCGAGCCGCGGCAGGCACTTCGCGCGCCCAAAAACTCTTTGCGAAACAAAACTTGTGTAATTCAATTACATATTTGAATTTTTATTTTTTAACGCGTAAATTTTTGATGAGAAAACGATTTTTACAGGTAAAATATATTCTTTTTTGTTTGGGTTTGTCGTCACTTTTGTTTTTTGATATGCTTGATGATTCGTACTGTCTCTCTCTACTCGGGGCTTGGTCTGCTTAAACTTCAAAGTTTAATTTAGATTATATATCTTTGTTTAAAATCTGTGTGCCAAATGTCGTCCAAATTCTTGTAACCATTTTTGCATGATGAAGATTGTAAGGTGAATAAAGTCGACGGCACACCGACATGAGTATAAATACTTAAGGGAGTGAATTAGATCATCAAACTGAACTTTTTTAGCTATGGAACCAATATCACAATCAACATCGAAATCGCGAACATCAATCACTTTTGGTCTGTCATTATAATTATCGAGAAAACACTGGGCGCAATCTGTTTGAACAACATCATGACTATGAGAGTATCTTCTACTGCTTCAGAAGATGAGTCCCAGTTGTATAAACGAGCAATAAACGATGTATTGTGGAACAATACACAGATATTCACATAAGCACCTAAGTTTGTTGGAATGGTTCAAAATTTTAATGGCTGTAATCAAGAAATACGCCGATGTATTTCACTTTAGGAGCGAACTTGGTCCGAGTGAGCTAACAAAAGGACAAGTTCTCAACACATGTACCAAGTATGCGAGGAGTACGCGTGGGAGTTGCCTCACCGATAGCTGATAATTATTCTGCTCGAGCAATCGCTGTTGTTTCAAACTGGCCAAGTTTGACAGCAACCAAGTGCAAGACAAGAAAGTTGATACGGTACCGATGTGAATTTATGATCTTTTGAATGTTGAATTTAAGAAACTAGCATTACTAGCTAAATATGTAGGAAGTAAATCACAAAATCGTATTGTTCTTTTTTAACCCCCGACGCAAAATAAGGAGTGTTGTAAGTTTTACGTGCCTGTGTGTCTATCGCCCCAACTCAGAGTCACTAACGGTTACTTAAATCGCTCCTTAGTAAACAATTTGTATCATATACACGTTCTTTTAAAAACGAAATAAAAACTTATATTTCCATGACTGTAAATAATTTAATTATACCTACTCAAAAAAAACTTAGTCTTACTGTAAACAAAAGTATTTGTAGAGCAGCGAAAAAACTAAACATAAAGCGAATTTTAAAACTAAAAACTCAATTAATATATTCGCAAAGCATTTAATGTACTTACTCTTACTTTCAAGACATTGATTGATGTCCTAAGATCGTCTCTCCGTAATCTTAGGCATTACTCTGAAGGTTTGAGTGAAATATCTTAAAATTTGACATTTAAACACTTTAGTTTGAAACCATATTGGTAATAGCTGAAACTTTGTAGTTTGTAATTTAGTATTTCTTCGTGTTTTGAATCGTGCTCGCATTTCTTTATATCAGAAGTTTTATTTACACGTATATTTCAGTTTAATTATCGTTTGTTATGACTAAGGTCTTATGGAAGCAATGCCAACATATCATCAGTCAGTTTATACGCCCGTTTGTCGGATGTTTGGATAAAAAGTAATGAATAGGTATGCGGCACGGCATGATTAGGCTCCAACATCGTTCGTCTATGAGGTTTCATTCGTTGTCTTCTTTAGTACAGCTAACCTTTTGCACGGCTAATTGGCTAAGCAAAAGCTAGTTCAAATCAGAGCTGCGCTTAACTGACATTGCATGAAATGCAAATTTAGTTAAAACTTTATGCCTTCCCGTCTGTTTGTATAGTTGGCTTCAACTCAACAGTAAATAGGCATTCAATTATGTAGTTAATACTTTAAAATATACTTATTAACTGGAGATATTAGATGGGAGTGTCATCAAGCATCTAATATTTGTTAATGAAAGATAACAGTCGTTAAGCCATGCAAGAGGTTCCACTTTCCAACACTTGGGTTGGTCACTAATCTCTCCACTAAACCTCACTGGAGCAGCGTGGTGGAGTATACTCTAGGCCTCACTACTAAAAAAACAATTTAAAATTACAGTAGCATAAATAAATTTAACGAATACTTATTTCCGACGCTATATAAAAGAGCAATGTAACAGACATATTATAACAGCAATAATAATGACAGTGAACTGTTATGTAACTTGTAAACGTTAAGTTACATTTAAGTTTAAATTTCCTATGAAATGAAAAAATGAAAATGAAATGAAATGAAAGATAGAACCGTGAATTGTCAGCATTAGTCAAGAGTTAGCTCTTAAAAGTCAAAGGTTTAGACCTTTGACGCTTTCAAATTTGTACTACAAAACAAAAAATCCTAAGTAACAAGTAATCTCTTAACAAAAATACACGTAAGAGAAGTGTTCCTATCAGCGTTACTTAATCCTCGGGAGCTTGCGAGTTCGTATTAAGCAGAGGCTTTAAGTGGCTTAAAAAATAAAGTGCAAAGGAAAACGTGTAGTGCTAGGAAAAAAACAGAATGCATAATCTCTTGAAACCAGCCGGATAGAATCAGCGTCGCGTGGAGGTGAGTTCCGCATGAATTGTAAAAATTTTTTACACTAAAAAAAACGTTTTCTTAACAATGTAAAGATAAATAAATCGTGTGCTATTCACAATGCACAACACATAACGAATAGGTTTTTAGGGTTCTATGTTAGCTTATGTAGTTAATGAGTAATAGTCGATAAACTTACACCTTCGGAAACCTACATTGCGCGTGGCCTGACACGCACTTGGCCGGTTTTTTAAATATGTTACACTTAGGGCTTGTTCCACCTTCAAGTAAGTCCGAAGTAAGCTATTCGTTGGTTAAGTTGACATTTCGTGTATGTAAAATGACACTTTAACGTCACTTTAACCGGCGAATAGCTTATTCAGGACTCTACTTGAAGATTGTGAAACAAGCCCTTAATATCCTTTTTAGAAAAACCTTTTGATACTCGTATGTTATGTCCAGCGTATGTATTTATGTATTGTATATGCTATTTAATTATATACCATGTTGGGAACCCATTTTTTTCCTCTCAACTTATTCCATGAAATTGATTCTTTTTTTCCATGAAATGTACGGAACACTAAAAAGTAGTTTACCCACGTGCCGCATGTGCAAGTAGAGTAGATGGCTGCTGCATCGCTTGCATGAAATTTGCTTTTGTTTACCTTCGAACGTGGCTGTTCTCGCTTTCAGCCAACGCTGACTTTCAAAATATTATTTCTTAACGATAGGAGAATTTTATAACTTCTATGACGATTCCGTTTAAACAAACGGGACTCGTTCATCGTTTCAGATAATGTAAAGTTTGTCGACGATTTGTGCGCATTTTGCAAGTGCTGCTTCAACTGAAGCGAGATACGTGAAATCTGATTGACTTTTCTTCTTAATGCCTATCGTAAGTACCTACCCTACATCTATTTCTAGTACAAAGGAGGCTTACTAACTTCAGTCCTTTTAAAATAATTTTTGGAGATTATAAGCCTGTATTATCTAGCTCACGTATTGTTGACAGTGTAGGGAATCTTTAACACTCCCGGTAGATCAGAAAGAAGAACAGAATTTCGTATGATATTCTTCACTAAAACCCTGACAAACTCAGCAGTCTTCCATGCCCTTCCATGGCCAGTTCCCATACCTTGTATTAACGCACGTATTTCCGCAGCTCGAAGTTCGTGAGAAAATCCCTTCAGGAGACTGTCTTTCCGGGATAAAGCATTTATTAAATTCCTCTCACTTTTTTGCGACGACAGTTTGTAAAGAGTTCGTAGTCATCGTGTGACTTGATGTGTTATGAGAATATATGTTAGGAAAACTCTAAAAATAAAATAAATAAAATAAAGTTGTCAAAGTCATCTGGTATTACTGTTAAGTGCCAAATGTGTCGCCGTCATTATAGCCTCACGATCATGATTTAAGTATAGGGCGTTTCACTTAAAGAGTTCCCCTCGCTACCATACTGTTTGTATGATACCGAAGGAAAAACTTATCTTCATTAAAATTAATTTCTGAGTAATGTACAGTAAAATAAACTTGACAAGTGCGAATTAAACTCGCTTGGCGTGGGTTCCGTACGTTGATTATGTATTTACTGTTATTTTTTTATTTTTTTTTGCCGTTTTTTTAAGACCATAGATTTCTTATAGGTTTTCTTGTAATATTTAAGTAAATAACTATTCTCTGTATTTTTTGGTCAAAATTCTAGCGACAGTAGTTTCGGAGATAAGGAGGAATGGTAAGTTTTTGGCTATAATTTTCGTTCTCTCTTGAATAATTTTAAACCTATCCATTGTAGAACTATAACAAAAATATATTAGAGATCCTTACAACAAGCCCTTTTATTTGAAATACTACGCGATACAGTTTGGCAAACAAAACAAAAAAGTATATGAACACCAAATTTCAACTCATTTGGTCCAACAGTTTCGGAATAAATTGGCTGTGAACGGCGGTCACCCAGACGCACCAGTGACGGTTCCGGTTCACGGATAAGGATTCCGTTTTTCTGTTTTTCGTACGGAACCCTAAAAATGACATACATAAATATGATTATGAAATTAGCACGGTTTAACGTTACGTTTTGAACACACTTGTATTCCTTCTATTATTATTTCTTTTGTTGGTGCACAAAAATATAATATACGAGTACATAATAATATACATAAATAAAATAGGGAAATAAGAAGACTTTCGACGCCCTTAAATGAATACTTTCACTGTTCCTCCCCGTAACCTCCGAGGAAGTCATGTTATTATCGATATTTTGCGCGTCGATATTTGTTCATTTATTCCCGTCGTATAAAACATCCGAATGTCATTGGATAAACAAGGATATGTGCCCCCGCGGGCGCCGTATCGCGCTCGACGGCTGAATACGATATGGGTTTCAATGCATTACGTTGATACGTTTGGAATGAAGCTTTATTCACGTCATTATTCTGTTTCAGCTGTAAATATTGATACTCGTGTTGTGATATCGTTATTATTTAGTAGGTGCGTGCATCGTTTGCCAATCGGATGGAACGGATTCGGTGCCGAGTAATACAAGTTTCTGATATGTGTTACTATCAAGATGATGTAATGTGTCACTCGGAAACAGCTATGCTTGCATGTTATTCGGCAACTCAAAGCTGTCACGTAATAACTGTAGCCTCTGTGTAACAATATAATGTTTCTAAGCAACATAATAATATAGAGATACTAAGCTATGACGTGACACGTAGAAATGAGAAATATGTACATCACAACACTGCTTGGCTCGGTTTTTCGTTCTAAATGGCAAGCCATAACTCACCAGTGTGGCTGAGTGCCGGTTGATAGACTCCACGTTCCTTTGATAACAGCAATATACCTCTTAAGTGTATACGCTTGCTTAGTATGTCTGTAATGCCCAGAACAATATAGTTTATGATCACACATAAATAAAATGTATATATTACTCGTTTAAAATTACGAAACAGTAATTCAATTAAATTTCGATACTGTAATAATAGACGCGTACTAAAGAAAGTAGTAATAAGTCAAAGTCAAAAATGCCATAAAATATTATATCACACTTTAAACTTCATCAAAATCTTTAAAAGCACCGGGATGGAAACGCTTTATAACGCTTAAAATGGTATATTCAATATTTGTATGACACATGTGTTATATGTTTATTAGAGCGAAATAGGGTTTGAATTATACAGGAACAATCCACGTGTATAATTTGACGCGTTACATAATACGATGTACCTCGCTATTTGCATACAAATAGGATAAGATTGATACGTTGACGTCGGCACTAATATGCGGTATCAGTATCAATCAAAATTGACAAGTAGAAAATAAAATGACATGAGCACGGTATGGTGAGGTGAGATCATGGAGTATACAAGTAAGGAGGAATAACTCTATTGTGAAAAAATGTCCGTCAAATTATCTATACTCTATACTAATATATAAAGAGGAAAGATTTGATTTTTTGTTTGCATTGAATAGGCTCCGAAACTACTGAACCGATTTCAAAAATTCTTTCACTGTTAGGAAGCTACACTATCCCCGAGTAACATAGGCTATATTATATTTAAAAATTAAAATATTATTTTTAAAAAATTAGGGATCCGTAATAAAACTTCAATAATGTACTTACCTAATCCAAGGTGTAAAAAAATAAGAAAACCGAAGCAAAGCGAGGGCGGTTACTCGTATTAAATAAGATTGCGCCACGGTAGAAAATATAAGAATTTGGACTACGTAAACAGTTGAAGTTTGGTATACAGGACTGTCACTAACTTCAATGTGTCAACTGCTATATTCGTTCCCTGTGCGCCGCTATATTGCCATTAGTTTACCTATTGGTTACCGATGGATACTTTTTCAAATTTCCCCATATATGCGTTATTCCTCCTTACCTCTATACTCTATGGGTGAGAGATACTACGGGAATAGTCTGTTATATGTAAGTTTTCAGATTTTATACGCGAATTTTAATGTAATGCCGACTACCACGACTATCCACGTAGACGTCGTCATACACACGTTATCGTCCATTGTCGCTTGTTTGCATCGTGGTAAGGCGTTCTGGGGGTCTAGACAAGACTTCTTTCTGTAAACGCTCGGGACGAACGCTGCCTTCAAAATGTGAGAGTGACATTAGGTGCCAAAAAATCAGCACGTGACTTCTGTCAGTGTTATGTCATCCCCACATTTTGAAGATACCGTTTGACGTGAGCGTTTTCAGAAGAGTCTTGTCTCTAGGCTCTGTTCACGTAGACGCACGTCATAGTTACGTCATCGCATATTGTATGAAAGTAGACGTAGTAGTAGTAGAGTAGTAGTAGATCTATCCACGAAGCGGCATCGTCGTGTTTGCTGATTCCCTATGTTTCATCATGCAGCTTGTATGCAATCGGCAAATAAAGCGCCGTAGACCGTAGACCTATTTCTTATCATTTAACATTTTCCAAAATTAACGTTTATAGGGTTGTGATGTCATGAAAAAAATTTATTTGATGAAAAAATATTACTGTTATTTTAATAGTGAGTTAAAATAGACATTTTCTTCATTTATACAAGTACCTATTAGCTAACTACAGTGCTACCAAGTTATCTGTGAAATAACGAAATTGGAACTAATGCCGCGCCATTCATAAGTTCTTTGTGCTCATTCATTTGACATTTACTACGTCTCGAATTGCGACCAATGATTGGTCCAATGCGTCCGACAGCGCCCTCCTTCAATTCACAGATAAGTTGGAGGCACTGTATACAAACGGACTACAGATACAACAGAGTAGGAGAGATATTTTTTTATGAAACATGAAAAAAAAAATTAATAACCAAACGCTCGGAAAGGAACAATGCTGTATGAATACGCATATTTGAAAAACCAAAATCTTTTGCGTTTGAAAAAAGAACACCAAATAAATCAAAACGAAGTCTTTGACGAGCAACAATGGGAACTAAAAAAGGACTATTTCTATATCTGCATACTACGGTAACAGTACAGGAAATGGCACAAAAAATGTTGGAAGTACAAAGTAGCTGCAGCTTTGTTCGTACCGGGTGCCAAATGTTCACGCACTAAATACCACTTTCCACGGGGCCGCGGCAACGGCTCTTCCAAACATGCAAATGGAAAATTAAAGTGGTTGTCTTTCCTTATTATAAAATGTTCAAAGAAAATTTTTGAACGTGGAACAATTTGCGGATGTAATGCTATTTATTTAGCAAGGCTCTGTTTATTCTACAAAAATGTTTGATATCAACCGAAGTTAACGTAAAAGGACGCGTTCTGGAAACTGTTTTCAAAACTTGAGTAGATACTTACTTACATTTGGAATTTTTTGAATGATCGACCTCGTAGTTTTATCGTCAGTCATAGTTATTGTCTGGCGCGTAAAATATTTGATGAAACAATATGTTATTTACACGGACCTGAAATAATCTAAATTTTACTAACAATAAATAACCGACTTCAAAGTCTCAAAAACTACTTTTCAGATCTCGTTCAAATTTATGTGGGACCACATGACAAGCACCTGCTTTCGATTAAAAAAAGAATCATCGAAATCGGTTGGCGTGATATCGAGAGTGACAGCATAGTAATGGCCGCCCGCTTACCATGTGTACGTAATTAGGGTTCCGTAGCCGAATGGCAAAAAACGGAACCCTTATGGATTCGTCATGTCTGTCTGTCTGTCTGTCCGTCCGTATGTCACAGCCACTTTTTTCCGAAACTATAAGAGCTATACCACTGAAACTTGGTAGGTAGATGTATTCTGTGAACCGCATTAAGATTTTCACACAAAAATAGAAAAAAAGCAATAAATTTTGGGGGTTCCCCATACTTAGAACTGAAACTCAAAAATGTTTTTTTCATCAAACCCATACGTGTGGGGTATGTATGGATCATATCATTTTTTTCTAAACTGAATAGTTTGCGCGAGAGACATTTCCAGAGTGGTAAAATGTGTGTCCCCCCCCTGTAACTTCTAAAATAAGGGAATGATAAAACTAAAAAAAATATATGATGTACATTACCAAGCAAACTTCCAACGAAAATTGGTTTGAATGAGATCTAGTAAGTAGTTTTTTTTTAATACGTCATAAATCGTAAACCGCAAAAAACATTGATCAAAGTTACAACGAACTACAAGAACTTTTATATTACGTTACTTGCTGCTACGGAACCCTTCATGGGCGAGTCCGACTCGCACTTGGCCGGTTTTTTTTTGATTCGCGATTGAAGCAGTAAAGTGTCAATTTGTGGGTGTGTGTACTTCTACGAATAGAGAGTTGGTATTACGTATACTATGGGTGCTTCAGTGAATTTGTTCTTGGGATTACGTCCTTCTTTTTTTTAGGTCCGTGGTTATTATTAATATGTTATTATATTTATTTATTTGACTTTCTGGACTGTTCATAGTCGTATTTATTGATTAGAAAAGACGTTTGTGGCGGACACAAGCCTCAAGCGAGCTTATGTTTCCTTGCTCAGCTGTTAGGGCTACCAAGAGACTTAAGTTGAGTATCCACTACAAGTAGGTACTACTAATATAAGCATTGATAGTCTACCGGTTAGAACCTTGGTCCCCGAATGCAGGGGCTTGAGTTCAAATCCTGACTCGCACCTCTAATTATTTTCAAATATTATGTGCGGTATTAGAAGTTGTTATCACTTGCTTCGGTGAAGGAAAACATCGTGAGGAAACCTGCGTACCGGAGAGTTCCCACATTGTGGGAGGAGACCCCCAGCCCAGCAGTGGGACAATTATGGGTTGTTGCTTTTATCTACTGCAAATGAGCGACAAAGTGAGGCAGTAGAAGAAAATATCCACCAATAAGATTGCAGCATTATACGAGGCTAGGATAATAAAGTGATCCTATTGGTGGATTTTTTCACCACTACCTCACACATCTCCGGTAGACATTAAGCCTTAGCCAGCCCGAAACACGCCCACGCCAATAATAACCTGACATTCGGTCAAGTAGACCACGCGCCAAACTCAATTTACGAACTCATTAGCCGCCGGGCCGCACCTGCGTCCATATCATTACCGCAGCCAATTCTTTGTTCACATTATTAATTGTTTAAGGGTTACATGCTCCCGCTTAATCCACAACCGAGAAATTAATTAGAGCATTACGATCGGCCGCTCACGTCCGACCTTTTTATTCTGAGATACGTCCTATAAAATACATGTTTACTTACATAGGTATTATAAATTGGTTGAATTTATTCAATCGAAAGTAAGTAATTGTAGTTACCCTGTGTTGCTTGTTGCTGTGTGCGTTACAAATGTCACGATAACGCTTCCCGCCCACGTCCGATTATCGTGACCGATTTTTTGTAGGAGAAAAATATAACGTACTGATAGCAATAGTGCAACGCACACGTCCTACAAAAAGTCGGTCAGAAATAATATGGCAGGAAAAATCGGCCCGATTATCTGTCCTACAAAAAGTCTGACGTGGGCGGGAAGCGTAAGGTTGGCATTAAGAACTTAAAAATATACCAGAAGTTCTTGTAAATGTGTCTGCGCAGTTGTGTGTTTCAATGGATAATCTAAATTTTACCAAGAAATACGATATAACCGAATTTAAAGAAAGTCAGTGAGACAGTTCGAACCCAGGACATGTTGGTTGGCAGTAGCTCCTCTCTCTTTAGCCAAGCGTGGATAACCTACACCTTTGAGAACATTAAATAAATAACATGGCACAAAGCATAGAATTTAGATTCCTAGATGTATGCACCGTAAATCGTAAAATTGTCGTCGAGATAAAATGTATGCGAACTTCGTACGTTCTAATATGACAGAGAACGCGTCGCGGCGCACTAAACCGTCGCCGGTCCCATGCAAATGTGCCATCGTAACCAAGATTGATATCGCCAATACTAAAAGGGTGGACCGTAGACCGTGGACCGTACATCCATCAATTTTGACATTTGGAAATATGTAACCAGCGTCTAATGCGGCGCCCGCCGCAGCTGTGGCTGTTGGGAATTCTCCTCTCGTTTTTTATTGCGTTTTGCTCAATTTTCTCATATCTTTACAGTTCTCGTTGAAACTGATAGATATGTGTCCTACGTGTCGTCATTTGGTCTCTTCGTGAAGTTAAGTAAATTGGAAGATAAGAGATGCATATTTACAAGCTTCTATTTAACTTTTCTTTACATTTATATTTCTTAACTTTTATTTATATATTTTATAGGAAACATTTTCTTTCATAGAATTACTTATCATACGTATATGTCAAGCAAGACTAGTTAGTACACAGGTTAGTCTCGCGACGAGCTTTTATATCATTTAATAATTTGTGTAATACATGTACTAAATTGATTAGTTTCATTTGATTTAAAGTTTATTTTCTTCTTTTTAGTGCAATTAAATAAAAGCTTATTTTTAAATAGTTTTTTTACCATTAATTTATTTCTAGTTGCATTTTTTTACTGGCTAATGAGTAGAGTGAGGGGAGTGGAGAGGGGGGTTACGTGGACATAAGCAACAGCAATGCATCGCCGAAGTGCTTCCGACCAAAGACCGGAGAAGAAAATTGAATCTATAAATATAAAACATAAAATATTTATGTCATAATGCGTTATAGACTTTGAAACCATCCAACCGTTGTTCCCCAAATCGGTTTCATTTGAAAGGCAATGATCCGAAGATGATTATAGACCTCTAAAACAATGTATTAGGCACATTATTTTTTTTAACTGACTTCAAAAAAAGGAGGAGGTTCTCAATTCGACTGTATTTTTTTTATGTTTGTTACCTCAGAACTTTCGACTGGGTGAACCGATTTTGATTATTGTTTTTTTTAAACGAAAGCTGGTGCTTCTCATATGGACCACATGACTTAAATTTTATTGAGATCTGACTATGGCATCCATGTGAAAACCATATAAGTCTTAAATTTGCCTTAAGTATGTGCGCGACAAATGGACGAATAACTCAATATCACGCCAACCGATTTCGATGATTCTTTTTTAATCGAAAGCAGGTGCTTGTCATGTGGTCCCAAATAAATTTTAACGAGATCTGACAAGTAGTTTTTGAGTAATTTTGAAGTCGGTTATTTTTTGTTAGTAAAATTTAGATTATAGCGTAGTATCAAACGCCTGGTATCCGCTAGTACTCTAAAGAAATAAACGATAAGACAAATAAGAAGCCCATGACCCTGTGCGGCAGATCACGAGATCGGGCCGGTGCCGCGGTGGCCAAACATCATGAATCAAACGCCGGATGCTCCTCGCCCGGGTTCGCTGTTGGATACATTCCGAACTTATGAGGTTATGTTGTCTCCCTCGTAACTATTATCCGCGCGCTTCGGTGAACTTGGGAATAAATATCTCTGTTATCTTCTAATTTATATAACAACGAGTAACCTACCTCGTTTTACTTCGGTTTTCTTATTTTTTTACACCTTAGGTTTCATTATTGGAGTTTTATTAAGGATCCCTAATATTTTTGAAAATATAATATAGCCTATGTCACCTGGGGATAGTGTAGCTTCCCAACAGTGAAAGAAAGTTTCAAATCGGTTCAGTACTTTCGGAGCCGATTCAATGCAAACAATCAAATCTTTCCTCTTTATAATATTAGTATAGAAAAAATAAAACTATGCATACTGAACACTGTTGAAACAATTAATATTATTTGTGAAAAACTATTATCGGGGTTGTTTATTAACCATTCAATCTAATGGCAATGATTTTTACAATTTTATCTATGAGTTTATTCAGAGAGACAGAGAGAGATCTCAGAAGCGGCTTAACTGATTTGGATGCAGTTAAGTAGGTGACCTGTATAAACTTGGGATAACATTTAATTTGTTTGGATGTTTATTTTATTTCAGTGACGTGTAGACGTGTAAAGAAATAACTCTTTCTAATAGTTTTTGCGTGATATTAACATACAGCTATTAACGATTATATAATTAATTTATACGGAATATATTTAAGTAGGTAGGTACATAGTTATTATATCGTCTAGTATTCTAAATAACCTTGATAATTATTTATCATATCGTTTTTTATTCGCTTATTAAACTAATTACTAAATTCCTTGTATTTACAACAGTGTATATTTTATTGCACTTTTGTTCTATGCACTATTCACTTGTTTGTTACGCGTGTACTCGTTATACAATACAATACAATATTCTTTATTGTGCACACTAGAAGTACATAAAATATTACAACGCAAGTATGCAGTAGTAACACAATATATACACACAATACATAATAACACAATATAAAGTTATAGTGTTATAGTACTCGTACTTACGTCACAGATATTTTTTATCTACGAAAACAAACTTTATTATTTTACCGGCTTGAAATCGGTTGTACTGCAAATGTAACTAAGTAGCAAAACATTTGGTTTGCTAAGCAACTTTCTCATATCTTGAAATCAACATACTCGTAAAATAACTTACTGGTATATTACCTGGTCTCACCGGAAACGCCCGAGAAGTCATCTTGAAACCGAGAACAGTTGGGTAGTGCCGAGTCCGAATTCAGTAACAAGGTTTTGCAACACCACTGATTGCTCGTTGATTCAACCGAGTATTGTACGTCGGAAACGTAACAAGATACTACTAGTAAACTAAGGCCTATTGTCCACGTAGATGCATGTCGTACGCATAATTATGTCGATAGCTTGCGTCTTTCGTAGTATACTCGTAATAACGAAATCTGCCTATTACCTACCTATTGAGCAACTTGCATGCAAGCGTCAAATGAAGCGCGGTTGACAGTATTTAAGAAGGAGAAAGAAAAATACCTATTATGCAGATACGCGCTTATAATTAGCTCACTAACATTGCAACCCAACCGGTAAAAACATTTTAACCATGAGAAGGGAGGGTTTCAACGAAAAACACAACAGTAACTGAGTTCGGTTTGTGGCAGTTAAAACACTGGTGGAATAATTTACCTGGCAGCCGGTAACTGTGTCGCCGCGGCCGTAAAACAACTTTAGTCCTTCGCGTTATGAAAATCCACACCCGCGCGGTCCGAGGGATTCGCCCTGGCTTTTTACTCTTTCCCGCTCATATTTCATACTGCTTTTTTTACGCTATAAAAATACGCGAAGGGGACGATAAAATTTTTAACGTTCCCGTATTACTTGCGCTAGTGTTAAGCTTACGACGTTATGTAAGGGATCGCTCGCAACGGCAGTTTATTTGAAATATGCTATCCGATTGGCAGTTAAATGCTGTAGTTATATCCAAAATGCTCTGATCATGTATTTGTATTTTACATGCCGTCGATGTGTAAGCGTGCCATTCACTAGCTTGCACGCTAGGCAGGGTCAGCGCGACTGGTAATGGATGAATTAGTAATTCGATGGTAATAGCTATCAACGGTTGAGTGATGGATTCCGGGTTCTGGCCGGGAGTATTTGTACATAATTATTTTAGTATCATAGACCGTCGTTCTCTACAGTTAGTTGGAGAATATTAATTCACATTTTAAAGGCCTCTTCGAGGACAGAAATACGTTAAAATATTCACGGCTGATTTAATACGATCAGAGTAAGATAATCAGGCAAATAAGTTAAATAATTGAGTTTAGGCTTTTACTAAGTTAGTGTGCTTACCATCTTACATATCTCCACTTATCATGAAGTGGGATTGTAGTCGAACAATTTTATTGACTTGTAAGAAGTAAACATATTTTAAGAAGGAAACATCTCCATGTTTTCAATTACATGTATATAAAATCATTTATTAGTAAAAGAAGGGAACAAAAGACAGTGGCTACAGGTTTGTACACAAAAATGAGTAGAGTGACTTACCCTCAAAATGTTTGCCTTTTCCTTTCGGTTCAATTTCAGCTGCAGCACGGGCCATTGGCTTGCACTTGCATTTCGTTTAAATTTCTTTTCTATTTCCCCCCGCACCTCCCCCCCACCGTTTGCGTTGTACTGATTACACGGCATTCGGTTCTCGCGCTTGTTTCGTTTCGTATTACTGCTATAAATATACCCACGTTATTATTTCGCTAGAAACGAACGGAGCGAAACGGTGAAAGAAAATGGAAAAATGTGCAAATTTACCTAATGACCGCGTTTTAGTCAACGGCGATTAGTTGCGCAAATGGGTTCAACAAATTCTGTTGCGTTTTTTACCTGCTCTGAAGTTTTTATGTGGTATAAATAAAAATAATGGGGCGGTATTCGAAGATAATTGGAAAATGAGATGTGAAATATTATGCTTTATTACAAGTGTCTCTGATTCGAGTTTTTGGAGTTAGAAACCAAAAACATGGGTACTCGTAATGGTTGGCTTTTGCAGCGGTGATGATGATGACAAGGTGACGTTGATGATGACAGTAACGAGGTGACGATGATGATAATAATGAGGTGACGATGAATGGTGAATAATGTTTCATTAACGAATACCGTCGGATTTAGCAGGGTGGTATAGGCTCAGTGATCTCCAAAAGGTCCCATTGTGAAATAATATCGAAAATTTATAAGTTCATTTTCAGAAAACTATATTTCACGATATACGATACATTTTCTTGGTTGATTGCACAAAGGTTTCATTATGGGGGATGTCGGAGAAAGACGGAATATACACAACATACAATACAATATACAAAGAGCACTAAACAAATGGATGGCGGGACAATGGAACTTGTATAAAATATTATTTCACCAATCGATTGGGTTGAGACGTCACGACTCGCTACAAATAAAACATCGAACGTAAACAGAGATGAATGACTGTTGCACAGTGCAGCGGAAGATATCTGCTAAATTAAGTTTCTTCGAGCTTTTAAATTATATGTTTAAATTTTATTTACAACTTTAAAATGTGCTGTTTTTTATGGAAATAGCCGGTAAAGGAACTGACGATCCACCTGATGGTAAGTGGCTATCGTCGCCCATGGACATCAGCAACACCAAAGGCATCACTGATACGCTGCCGGCCAAGAAAGAAAGAAGAAAAAGAATAAAGAACTGGCTCTCAAGCCCTCAGCCGGAACACGACGAGTCGTTTGGCAGCTGACTCATGATCAAGGGTGGTAGCGAGGCGGTAACCAGGCGAACTCCATGGAGAAATAATATTAGTAATAATGGTATTAACCAACAATTAAAATTAATATTGCCAATATAATCCCTCGAGGGGCCCTACCACCCCCAATATTTGTTAAAATTATTGCATTCTATCAATCAAATTGACAATGAGCTACATAATTTCTTGTCATTAATGAAGTGATAGAAAAGTTATCGTATATGAATAGAGTCACCATTGCTAAAGATCTTCCGTAATACCAGGAGAGCAGAGAACGATGAATTGTGTACCAAAATTCAAAAACCCGTTAATTTTACGGTTGATTCAGCGGGGAGCTATAATTTTCCGGATTATCACTTGTATCAGTGTACACAAACTTTACACAGAGGTGGTCGGTAAGACCGGGAGGATATTCCATTTGCATTTGTAATTTCTGCGCGTCGGCGATCACTGTAAATACGAACGGATACAATCTATCGCGACTGTTCACTTGTACGTTTGTTTTGTATCGTAGACAGAGAACACTATAGATCACTATATTCTCTCACTCGCACTGATGGTGAGATGGTATCGTACTAGTTACTACTATCTAATATACTGATCACTTACCATCAGTCGACCTGTATGCTCGTTTGTCGGAGCTGGGTCTCAAGATTGTCGCATCCCTCAACACCCCGGTACGTTATGAGAGCTTAATAGAGGGATTTTTTCAAGCCGCCCGAGAGCCTCCAACATGGCTTAACAACTGTTATCTTATAGAAACCAGGACCAACGGCTTTACGTGCCCTCCGAAGCACGGAAGCTTAATGGAACCTGGTTTTACAGCGTGATGACAAAAATCTACCGCAGGTATTAAACCAGTTCTTCGGAACATTCCTCATTATACAGACTGAATATACACGGATACGGTATTCTTTCTCTAGGACCATTCCAGTCAACATATAGCATTTTAGTCTTCCTTTTATGTTTTCTTCTTTTTTCGACGGGTGTGTACTTATTCTAGATTTTAACTGTAATGTTTTTTACGTTTTGCTTGTTGGTTTTGACATCAGTTTTTTTCTCGATTTTGGCTATGCAGTGTGCACCACGTTTTTGTAAACATATGTTTTTTGACGTCCATAATCTGGATTTTGCTTTTGTGCTTTTGATAAATATTTTTTATATTCGGTATAGTACGATATTTTTGGGATTCATAGCTTTTATTGAACAAACAAAATATAACATCAATCGTATATGATTTCTCAGTGGTGTAGCGTGGGCTCCCGCCGCCCGGGTCGACCGAAAGTTTGCCGCCCCCATATTATTTAAAATATTTTTTATTAACTAAAAATGCACTTCTCTTGTATTTTTCATAGCACAAGTTACATTAAAATTTCAATAAAAAAATAATTAGTTTTAATGTAAGTATATACATATTATATTTTTTATTTCTATTTAAAAATCGAGTGGCTTGCCGCCCTCTGTTCATGTGTCGCCCCCGTACAACAAAATGAAACCCTGAGATATTCACAATATTACAGTATTGGTCGCTGCCTATTACAGTATACATATTTCAGAGCTAGAGATTTCAATATTTTAATTAATCATTCGATTTGTAAAGGGAGCCCGACCAGAGTCGCTCGCGGGGCGCCCGGGCCGCCCGGGCCCGCGGGAAGAACAAAACAGGCTTTGAAGTAAACGATCAGTGCCGAATTAATTACATTAATTAAATTTTAAGACGGGACTTTCGAATGCCATCCAAAAATAAATACGCAAATGGCAAGGGCCAAATTCCGTTTTTTGCATTGAATTCAGGATAAAAGGTTTTAAATACAATATAAAGACAAATGGTAATGGTAATAAGAAAAGTTTGTATAATTTTTTGACTTATTAATGGAGAAACATTGTGTATAAAATGTATTACCTATTTATCATCTGTCAAAAGTTGATATTGCTGGAAACAAGTAATTCCTGATCACTTATCTGTATCCCTCCTCTATGTAAGGTAACTTGCTCTGTACAACCACGCTTCTCCATAGAGAATTTATAAAGAGTTCAACTTGATGCCTGTTATCTAACGATTCCGAAGTACAGAAATATTATGATTGGCTACAGCCAAAATGGTTTCCCATCGAAATATTCACCGCTTCCGAAGTTACACAACTCTCTCGATCATTTAATATTGACACAAACGGACGAGCTATCAGTTTTTCGTTGTATGTGCATGATACAAAAGCATTTTACGTCGAAAAGCTTTCTAGTATGTATTATATATTTTTAAAAACAACCTAATATTTTTTATGGAAATAGCCGGCGAACGAGCTGACGATCCACCTAATGGTGACTATCGTCGCCCATGGACACCAGCAACACCAAAGGCATCACAGATGCGTTGCCGGCCAAGTCGTTCGGCGGCCGACTCATGCTCAAGGGTAGAAGCTATCCAGGCGAACTCCACGGAGAAATAATAATATTACCAATAATATTCCTCGAGGGGTCCTACCACCAGCGGGCCGGATTTAATCGTCTCTTAGGACACCCATCCATAACAACTCAATGAGGATCCGTAACGTTTTTAGTTGAGAATGCAGATTTATAGAGCTAAGAAATCCTTAACATACAGTGAAAAAATTTTTGTTCTACGACAAAAATTGACGAAGTTATGACCAAATTACTTACAAAGTTCACTGCGTGGCTGTGACGTCACGATTACGGTCGCCGCCAGTTGGCCGCTGGCAGCGATACGGCGCGCAATGTTTTGTTTCGATAATTGTGACTTTGAATGAATGAATGAATGAATGAATTTATTTGCTCAAGTATGCGTACATATTCGGTCGTATACAGTACATTGAAATCCAGCACACTTTGCCGGTGGATCCGGCGTACAAATGTCCAAGTAAATTACAAAAATCCTAATGTCATCCAAAATAATTATAACCAAAAATAATAATAAAGTAATTGTCATAATAAATGTCATAATAATAATAAGATCATAAAATTCAGCTAAATCTCTTATAAAAACTTATCACTAAAATAATCTTTTAAATTATAATATTGTTTGCTTAGCAACATATTGAGCAATTCCGTTTTTAAGTTTTTAACTGTAAGTTTATGATATTTGTCCGGTAAGTGATTATATACTCGAACAGCCATACAATATGCATTTTGTTTGAATTGTGTTAGTCGTTGTTTGGGAAGCCATAATTTATTTTTGTGTCTACATCTATCAAGACCAACCTCATTATATGTCTTAAATAACTGTTTATTTCTAGACACTAACAGACATATCTCGTATATGTACATACACGGTAGGGGTAATATATTTAGATCTTTAAAGTGTTGCCTACAGCTGTCTAGTGGACCTAAACCACAGATAGATCTGATGCAACGTTTTTGAAATTTAAGTCCTTTATCTATTGTTCTTGTATTACCCCAAAGTACTAAGCCATACCGTAGAACTGATGCAATGTAACCGTAATATGCTATCAGAGCCGCTTCCCTGGATACAGTTTGCCTTAAACGTTTTAGTACGTATATAAATTTATCCATTTTTTTAAATATTGCATTAATGTGTACATCCCATTTAAGATATTTATCTATATGAATACCTAAGAATATTGTTGAATCTACATTTTCAATTTTATTATTATTGAATGTTACGTCAATGTTCGGTATTTTACTATTTACATATTGAAATTGTATTAATTTAGTTTTATCAATATTGATTTTTAAATTATTGTCAACAAGCCAGGATATAATATTATTTAATGTCTGTTTGATTTTACAATTGTAGTTTTTAACGTCTGTACATTTTATCATTAAAGTCGTGTCGTCTGCAAATAGGATACATTTTTCTTCGATACAATCAGGAAGATCGTTAATGTAAATGATGAACAATAAAGGTCCTAGAATGCTTCCTTGTGGTACACCGGTGCTATTGTTTTTATAGTCAGATTTATATATATATTTGTGCTTTTCTATTATTTTAGATATTTCCACACATTGTTTCCTATTGGTTAGGTAACTTTTTATCCAATCCCAACATAATCCTCTTATCCCGTAACTATACAATTTATTCAGTAGCTTTTCATGACAAACCAGGTCAAATGCTTTGCTCATGTCCAGAAATATCGCTGTTGTAGGAAAACCATCATTTAGGCTTTCTGTGACATATTTTATTAGGGAAAAACATGCAAGCGTAGTTGATTTATGTTTTATGAAGCCAAATTGTTCATCTCTTAAAATCTTTGTTGATATTACAAAATTATACAGTCTGACGTACATCGCTTTTTCCATTATTTTTGAGAGAATTGGTATTAAAGTTATAGGTCTATAATTATTTATGTCCTTACGATTACCTTTTTTATATATAGGTTTTACAATGGACATTTTCAGTTTCTCTGGAAAGGCTCCCTGCTCAAATGTTAGATTTATAATATAACTTAGAGGGTGACTTATGTATGTCGCTATTAATTTTAACATTTTTACGTTTAATAGATCGTATCCAGTAGCTTTTGTATTATTTAATGTCATAATGATATTGTAAACTTCTTTTTCGTCTATGGGATTTAAAAAGATAGTTTTTTCTTTGTTTGCTAGCGGTTTTCTGTATACATTGGTTATGGAACTGTTATGAGAATTATTTCCTATATTTATAAAGAAGTCATTAAAAGATTCACATATTTCAGACGGTTCCTTGAGTTGTTTATTATTAACATTAATTTCGACGATGTCATGACTAGCATTGTTATCTTGAACTTCATCTTTAATTATGTTCCACGCTGCTTTTGCGGTATTTTTAGAGCGTTTAATATACTTTTTATTTTCAATCTCTTGAGCTTTTAATATGCATTTTTTAAGTGTCTTAGAATAATTTATGTATTGCGTTTTATTTCTTTTTTTTATTGCACTTGGAAAGGTGATATGTTAGGTATAGTTTCCTTTTTACTACACAACATTTTTTTAAACTTTTAGATATCCATTTAGTTTTAGCATGTTTATTGACAATTTTCACATATATAGATGGAAAGCATAAATTATAAAATAAAGTTAGATAATCATGAAAACAATTAAAAGACGCATTTGCATCCTTCTGTTCGAAAACCTCTTTAAAAGATAGAGCCTTAATTGCCGATTTGAATTTTATTATATTTTCAGTACTATAGTCTAATTTCTTTTCGAACCAGAAAGTCGTTTTTTTAGATGTATCTTTTTTATTAATTTGTATGGTAAGAGACTGGGCTGTTTCATGATCAGATAGGCCTAACAGATGTATTTTTGAGTGCGCGTTGAAAACATTGCTTACTATCAGATCTAGACAGGATTGTTTCCTAGTATAAGTCGTTATATAATTTTTTAAGTTATAGTTTAATATAATTGATTTCAATTCATTAGAATATTTATTATCCTTCAGGGGGTCAATATTCCAATCACCACATAGTATTATTGATTTCTTATACTTTTTGCTATTGGTAAGTTTGTCCAGTAAAATTTGTAACTCGTTTAAAAAGAATTCCGGTTTCGATAAGGGACTTCGATAAATGCATACCACAATCAAATTGTAACAAATGATTTCTAACGCACAGCATTCAAAGTCTATTGGTACTGGGCTTACAATATTTAATGGTTTAAAATCTAGTCCTTTTTTGATTAAGATCCCTGTCCCTCCTCTAGACTCATTGGACCGAGAAAAATAGGCACATAAGTTATAATTATTTAATCTTAAATTTGATTCTCTACCTGATTTTATGAATGTTTCAGATAAGCATATGATATCTACTATACCAATGTCCTTCGAAAGCTCCTCTAATGCCAATTCAAGCAAGTCTCGTTTTGCTAGAACGCCTGCAATGTTTTGGTGGAGTAATATTACTTTATATATATTAAGTGAGGTATTTTTATTCTCGAAAAAACATGCTGGACGGGGGCTTAGTAAGGTCTGGAGAATTAACTTTTTTTAAATAGTAGGGTATTGTTCCTGGTCTACATGCTTGGGTCAGTAAATTATGTTTGTGCGTGCTATGTTTTGGTACCGAGATATTTTTTTTCTTTAAATGTGTTTTAATTATATCATATTTAGGAGTTAGATATAATTCTTTATATTTAATGTAGTCAATTTGTATGTTTAGTTTATAATTTATCTGCGTAAGTAAATATTTTGAGTATGAGCTGTTCTGATTTATGATATTTTCACATTGTATAAAGTGACAGTTTGTGTAATGTTTTAAAAATATTTTTAATTTTTGATTTAATATATTTTCATTAAGGTATGGATTGTGAGTTACATTAATTACAAAAATATTATTGTTTCTAAAGTTATTCAAAAAATTACAATATTCTATTATTAATTCATATGGATTCTTATCATTACATCCTAATCCTAATATAATAATATCATGATTCGTTAATTTACTTAAAAGTCCATTATAATTTCTCAAAATTTCAGTACTAGTCGCATTTGGTTTAATAAGCGATTCCACGCCGTATATGTCATTCCACTTAAATTGTCTTGTTTGCCTCATTTTTATTGATAAACCTTTTACTAATTGGTCACTAATTGGTGGTTGAAACAAATTAAGTGTCCCATTTGTGCCTAATTCACCTTTTAACTATGTATCAGTATTGTATAGTGCTTAAACGTTCAAACACTTCTATGAAAACGCCAAAAAAAACTATTTTTTAACGTGCCGAAAAACTCAAAACTTCGTAGAAAATGGTATTCCGTTGTAAAAAGACAATATATGATTTATCTTCAATAGTAACTGAGCTGGGAACCATATCTTTAACTTATATAAATTTCGTAGTTGTATCTATATAGCCAGCTGTGGTTGGGCTCCGTAACATTTTTTTTCAGTGGCAGATGGCTCCTCGCTGCGTCTATGGAGCCACATCAAAAATGCTACGCTATGTTTGCAGCCTCCCTTTTGAGCAGCACAGTCATGGAAATCCACCTTCTCTACCGTTCAGCAGCAATACGCTTTACTTTTTAGGGTTCCGAAGTAAAATCGGAAGTATCGGAACCCTTGTAGTTTCGTCATGTCCGTCCGTCCGTCTGTAATTTTGCATGGATATACATATGTACACATTTATTAAAACTCCAGAATCGTGGAATAAAATACTGAAAAACTTTTGTTCAGGGTACCTCCCCTACAGGTGTGAGGATGAAATTTTTTATTCGTCGCGTACCCCGTAGTGTGGGATATCGTTGAAAATGTCTTAGAAAAATATTATGGGTCTTCTAGGACCATGTTTGGATTTAGGGGTGCGTTTGCGAAATATTTGCCTTTATAGTGCTAATTTTGGTCGAGCCCCTACTACTACTCAAAGGATGATTTGTAACGATGAGTGAGAGGGAAATAAAAGCGGCCAAGTGCGAGTCGGACTCGCCCATGAAGGGTTCCGTAGCAGCAAGTAACATAATGAAAGGTAATTTGCGGTTTACGATTTATGACGTATTAAAAAAACTACTTACTAGATCTCGTTCAAACCAATTTTCGGTAGAAGTTTGCATGGTAATGTACATCATACATTTTTTTAAAGTTTAGAAGTTACAGGGGGGACACACATTTTACCACTTTGGAAGTGTCTCTCACGCAAACTATTCAGTTTAGAAAAAAATGATATTAGAAACCTCAATATCATATTTGAAGACCTATCCATAGACCCCACACATATGGGTTTGATGAAATAAAAATTTTGAGTTTCAGTCCTAAGTAGGTATGGGGAACCCCAAAATTTATTGTTTTTTTTTTCTATTTTTGTATGAAAATTTTAATGCGGTTCAGAGAATACATCTACTTACCAAGTTTCAACAGTATAGTTCTTATATGTAGTTTCGGAAAAAAGTGGCTGTGACATACGGACAGACAGAAAGACAGACATATGACGAATCCATAAGGGTTCTGTTTTTTGCCATTTGGCTACCGAACCCTAAAAAACAGCCATTGACAACCAATATTAAGGTTTCTGTCATAGATCATCAGCGTAGGGAACTATGCACTATAAAGCGCAAGTAGGTTAAAAAGCCATCCGCGAAATGATCTACATAATACCGAAAACAACATTCGTTTATCAATAAACTATAAACACTTCATTCATATGTTCTGAATATATCCCTGTACGTATACCTACTTTACATTCATTCTTTCTTACCCCTACCTACTACGAACAGCTTAGAAGTTAGACCTAAAGATTCCTAATAAGTACCTACCTACCAACAGTCAGCTTCAGAAACAGCTTAACATTATAGTACTTTATAATAGTAACTGTTTCGACGGTTTCCGAACAACATTATGACAAATTCAAGAAATATGTAACAAGGTACTAAAATGTTAAGCTACTTCTGATGATAACCGTACATGTAGATAAATAAACAGCATATAATTATATATATATAATTTCAGCATATAATTTCTAATATCATTTTTTTCTTCACTGAATAGTTTGCGTGAGAGACACTTCCAAAGTGGTAAAATGTGTGTCCCACCTGTAACTTCTAAACTTTAAAAAAATGTATGATGTACATTACCATGCAAACTTCTACCGAAAATTGGTTTGAACGAGATCTAGTAAGTAGTTTTTTTAATACGTCATAAATCGTAAACCGCAAATTACCTTTCATTATGTTACTTGCTGCTACGGAACCCTTCATGGGCGAGTCCGACTCGCACTTGGCCGCTTTTATTTCCCTCTCACTCATCGTTACAAATCATCCTTTGAGTAGTAGTAGGGGCTCGACCAAAATTAGCACTATAAAGGCAAATATTTCGCAAACGCACCCCTAAATCCAAACATGGTCCTAGAAGACCCATAATATTTTTCTAAGACCTTTTCAACGATATCCCACACTACGGGGTACGCGACGAATAAAAAATTTCATCCTCACACCTGTAGGGGAGGTACCCTGAACAAAAGTTTTTCAGTATTTTATTCCACGATTCTGGAGTTTTAATAAATGTGTACATATGTATATCCATGCAAAATTACAGACGGACGGACGGACATGACGAAACTACAAGGGTTCCGATACTTCCGATTTTACTTCGGAACCCTAAAAAGTAAAGCGTATTGCTGCTGAACGGTAGAGAAGGTGGATTTCCATGACTGTGCTGCTCAAAAGGGAGGCTGCAAACATAGCGTAGCATTTTTGATGTGGCTCCATAGACGCAGCGAGGAGCCATCTGCCACTGAAAAAAAAGGAGCCCAACCACAGCTGGCTATATAGATACAACTACGAAATTTACATAAGTTAAAGATATGGTTCCCAGCTCAGTTACTATTGAAGATAAATCATATATTGTCTTTTTACAACGGAATACCATTTTCTACGAAGTTTTGAGTTTTTCGGCACGTTAAAAAATAGTTTTTTTTGGCGTTTTCATAGAAGTGTTTGAACGTTTAAGCACTATACAATACTGATACATAGTTAAAAGGTGAATTAGGCACAAATGGGACACTTAATTTGTTTCAAAGTCACAATTATCGAAACAAAACATTGCGCGCCGTATCGCTTCCAGCGGCTAACTGGCGGCGACGGTAATCGTGACGTCACACGCGCCCGCGTAGTTTGAATTTTAGCGGCCGGAACGGCAATGTTTATTACTTAATATCTTCGTAAGTAATGGTCCGATTTGGATGATTCAAAAAGATATATCATTCATATGCCATAAAGAATCGCGTGGATACTAGTTCTATAGAATTTGCTATAACTTTACTGATCCTCATTCTGATTCTCATTTTAACGAGTGTACCTCTAGTAATAATTTTTTTTATAATAAACGCTAACACACTCATACCCCCGCAGTAGGTTATTTACCTGTGCCGCGGGAGGGATGGAAACACATATATATACACATCACAATGACACCCATGACCCGAGTACAAATATTTATCTGTCACATAAATATCTGCTCCGGCCGGGATTGAACCCGGGATCGCTTCGCAGGCAGGCTCGCTACCAACTAGACTACAGGGTCGTCAACTTTGATATCGTGTTTCGTAAAGACATACATAATATTATCATTGCACCCCATAACTGTTCTGATTCTGAGCTCGGATTTCTCACCAGCAATTTCTTCTCTTGAGCAGTGATAGCCTAGCGGTTAGAACGTTGGTCTCCCGAACGAAGGGGCCCGAGTTCAAATCCTGGCACGCACCTCTAATTTTCAAATATTATGTGCGTATTAGAAGTTAATTATTATCACTTGCTTCGGTGAAGGAAAACATCGTGAGGAAACCTGCACACCGGAGAGTTCTCCATGAAGTTCTCAAAGGTATGTGAAGTCTACCAATCCGCACTTGGCCAGCTTGGTAGATTATGGCCTAATACCCTTCACATTGTGAGAGGAGACCCCGAGCACAATTGTTGCTATTAATTTCTTCTCTCCTAAGCATACATTATTTAACAAAACTATACAGTCATACGTGTAAATACGTCGTTCACAAACTAATACGTACACGATACAACACCTGGCTAACGAACAACCTCCGATAAAACCGGCCGAGTGGCAATTTCCAAGCAACACCTTTAGCTTACTTATTCTAAGTCTTAAGATTAACGCAAGAAGCATTATTCCTTCTTAATCCGCCGCCGAACACCGGCGACGGTAATAAAGTGGCAACTTGCTGCATTAACTTACATTAGGAGACGGCGGAGTTGTAGGTGCTTTCAGTCTGCTTACAGTGTAATCCAATTTTCATAGCTTTCAGCGTGGTAGGGCCGCGCTCGATATTCACTTGTACCTACAACTTACAACACTTGTATCGTAACGCTTGAATGGCGTTGGTGGATTAGTGTTGGAATGTTCTATGAAGCCTAAACTTTTAGTTGTCATTAGTATTTTATTAAATTATTAATTGGAAATGATTTTTTGTTTGTATACAGTCGAAGTGTCGAGGACACAAATAAAATAATGTCCTCCGATTCTTTTTTGACCGAAAATCTGTACCTGTTGTCCATGAGCGACGGCGACTGTTACACATCAGGTGGCTTGCCTGCTTGTTTATCGTTTAATATTCAGACTACTTGCACATTGGGCCTTGGACCATATTGATAAAATTTACTAAATATTAAATATATTTTTTTGTTTTCTGTTACAGGTAAGCAACTAACATATTTTCATCAAAAATGACGATGTTATATGCTATGTGAGTAAATTAAATTCCTTTTATAGTTGGTTAATGTGTGTGTGTTGTGTTAATGTGTGTGTTTGACAATCTCTATATTAAATCGCAGGGCCATCGTTCTACTCGTATTTTACCGGTGATGCTGAAAGCTAATGTTGTGTCCCGTAATTGTTATTCACGCAAACCCTTCGCGCCTTTATCCTCGTCTGGTCGGTATACGTGCAGTTGACGGAATACATTAACATTTAAAGTGTTTTGTATGTTGTGCTGCAACACTGTTTATATGAAGTACTAGCTTCAACCATACCACAATTATTTATATTATTATATAATTATTTATACACCTAAACCTTCCTCAAGAATCACACTATCTATTGGTGAAATTCGTACAAAAAGCGGCCGGGGGACTTCATTTTATAATATGTATAGATACATATTTTTATATAAATAATTTTAATTAATTAATGTAAGGCTAGACACAAAAAAGTAAAAAATCCCAAAAAATAAACATGTGGAAATGAATGAATAAACGATGGAGTTCTAAAGCGAAAACATTAAAAAAATACAATCGAATTGAGAACCTTCTGAAAAAAAAAATATTTTTTTGTAGTCTGTTAAAAATGACATTTAATCGCACCTTATCCAAGTAAAGTAGCCTTGAAATCAGGACGTATAACGAACAGGCAATTTGTCTGTTTGTTTAATGAGTCGACTCTTATTGAAAAGTATTTTCTTCCATGAATCTGGTAACTCGGCAAGCCCGCTTTGCATACTCGGGCTGTAGTAATAATGGTAAACCGGCGGTCTACATTAACCAACATTCGGGACAACTGAGTCGGTTGAAGGTTGGTTCGTTGCACCGTGACGTAGTGAATCTACAACCCAGTAGATACAAGGGCGGATTCATACTTGCTTGCTAAACTGGGGCTTAATTCTCGTACAAAGGAATAATTGCGGTACTTTGTTGTCAAAAGTGTTTAGCAATAAGTGCGTCTCAAAATTATCGAGTATTTAATTCGACATAAAATTGTTCAAGTGCACTCATTTATGTGCTAATTATAATTAGACTTGGACTGGTATATCTGTAACTATCGATTGGCATTAGACCGTCAAGGGCTATATGCATTTTTTTATTAAAATGTTTCTTTATTTTTACCCGACTTCAAAAAAGGAGGTGTTCAATTCAACTGTTTTTTTATGTTTATTACCTCAGAACTTTTGACTGGGTGAACCGATTTTGATGATTCTTATTTAATCGGAAGCTGGTGCTAGTCATATGGTCCCACTTAAATTTGAGCGAGATCTGATCTAGTAGTTAATGAGTTATTTTACTTTGTTATTACTACTGCAATAAGTTCTGATATTGTTTTTAACTCACGAAACCGAAAATATAGTTTTATACGTTTTAAAAAGGCTAAGTGCATCCGTGCGCAAAGTTGAGATCTTATAGAAAGTGTAAAGAATTGACTTTTAAAGTCGAGAGAAAATATGAAACTTTTACGAATTGGATGACGTGAACTTTGAAGTTTTGCAGAAACAACTGAAAATATATTGACGTATATTTTCGAAGTGTAAAATTATTTTTACAGGTTGGAGAAACATACGTTAATTTTGCTATTTGAGCGCAATCCTCTTAAATCTGACTTGACATTTTTTATAAGCTTAAAGTCCGGTTTACACGTATTAAGTAGTTAAGTAGATAAGTAAATTTTAACTAAATTTTAAGTGAATAATTTTTAGTGTCCGTCCACACGTAATAATTCAGTAAAGCTCTTTAGTTCATACAATTCTACTTAACTACTTAAGCATTTTACTTAATTACTTAAGCATTTTACTAAATTTTAACTAAATTTTAACTTAAAAGTGCCTATCCAAACCTGTTAAGTGATAAGCCCCGCCCACCTACTTAACAGAAAATAGAAAAAAATTCTAAATTACTTATCTACTTGATTACTTAACTACTAAATTGCTAAATTGTCCGTTTACACGTATTAATTTACTTAAAATTTAGTTAACTACTTAATACGTGTAAACCGAACATAAGAGATGAATATATAGATAAAGAGTTACTGCACTGTTCATTATTATTAAAGTGTTTTTTTTCTTAATGATAGAAGAATCTTTGGTATACTTTGAAACAGAACGTTTACACGTCCGATCTTACCGTCACAGGACCGTATTTATCCGCAATTCGTATGCGAATATTTTATTCTAGTAAGTTTTCAAATATTGACATTCAATTTGAAATAAACCTTTTTAATAATTAAACAGGTATAAATCAAGGGCAAGTTATAACAAGTATATACATAATTATATACTTACTATACTATACAGCAAGTCCATTTAGGCAATGTTAGAGACGTGGGATAACTCGATACGAGGCCTCCAAGCTATGAAACCCCGCTACGAATATTGCAAATATTCACACCATATTTTATCCAGAGTAATGTAATAACTGAAAGAGTTTGAGCTGGTAAGGGTTAAGAGAAAATGTTATGTAAGTACAGTAAAGGGTTGATTTGTTGGTGTGTACTACTTACGGTGGATCGTGCTGTGAGCCGACCACTTGACTCGCTTCACTACAAGCGAGTAGCGGTTTTTAGGGTTCCGTACATTCGAAAAATAAATCCTTATAAGATATTTCGCGTGTCCCTCTGTCACTAGCGATAGTTTTATGTAAATAGCTGACAAACCGTCCAACCCCTTACTTGCATGATGTGGTTCTAGTTGTCAAGTATAAAAACAAATCTTTGTTTCGAATCCGCTCAAATATATAGTTGTCTTGTAATAGAAACTTTTAAAGAATCCAAAGGTTTATGCGTTAACTTCAAAATATTATGCCGTTCTATCATGTAAGTACGACATGTACCTAACACCGACTATTGCATTTTACGCTTCCCGCCCACGTCCGATAATCGGTGACCGCTTTTTGTAGGAGAAAAATAGAACGTACTGATAGCAATAGTCGGTCAAAAAGTCGGTCAGAAATAATATGGAAGAAATAATCGGCCCGATTATCGGTCCTACAAAAAGACTGACGTGGGCGGGAAGCGTTAGACGTAAAATCCCTATGCGTATTAACTAATTGTCGCTTCTCGGTAGCCGCTATCGGTGTGACTACTACATATACATATGTATACTACGTAGTTGTGTGTATTGGATTACAACGTAGCGTCTCGAGCCAGCCAACTTAGTGCAGGATTAACTAGGTCAATGCAAAGAACTCTTGGGATTTTAAGGGTAAACTCGTTGAGCTGGATTTTTATTGTACTGCTGCAGATGTGAATAGATTAACTTGCATTAAGTAGTTGTTTAATGTTCATCCGTTGAGGGCAATGATAGTACGTTTTGCTTATTAATTTTATTGCATACTAAAAACTTTTACTCGACGACTTTTATAATGGTCATGCCTGCACGGTCCGTGACTGGGTTTGATTCACAGTTTGAGGTTTGTGTGAAAGATTAATGTTCGTTCTGTGTGTTTGTTATATCTCTCATCCCACCTGGGACACATGGTATCGTAGGGCATGGGTACGGAACGGACGTTTAAGACGTTTATTTATTTCCTATCCTAAACTCTATCGCAACACGTGTAAACTGTGGAACGAACTTCCTGCATCGGTGTTCCCACTAAGCTATGACATGGGGTCCTTCAAGTAACCCGTCTGCTCGTTTGCCTGCTTACGGCATAAAAAAGCCTAACGAGTGAGGTTGTTGCCACGCATCAACTTAGATAAAAAAGGTATATGATGATCACAGAATGACAGTGTATTAAGCGTAAGTAATTGCAGTTTTTAATTAGGTCTATCATGTGTTCGTGGAACCGCCAGCGCCCTGCCTACTGCCGTGAGCGCATGTTGAAGTTATTTAATTAAAATGCGTGGGAACCTCTAGATGAAACTTTGTTACTTTATTATTAATGATACTTATGTTACTTCATTTATTTGTCGTAAATTAGTGTAAAAAATATAATGCAATTGCTTGATGATAAGTTTTTATAGTTGTAGGATTTGTTTATTCTTTATTTATTGCAAACACATGTCACAAATGCACAGAATACATACATAATTATTAGGTGTACGTACACACACATTATATCCTCCTCCTCCTCCCGTCGTTGTCCTCACTGCTGAGGGTCGTGACCCCCTCCACGAATCACCTTCTCTTTGACGACGTTGCGTTGTTGTCGGTTCCTGTTATCGCCTGCGTGTATGGCCTCATAAACTTTGCTACCCAATGTAGTGCGGATTTGGTCTGTCCAGCGGATTGGGCTTCTTCCTCGAGGTCTTTTCCCTTCGATCTTGTCTGTGACGAGAAGCTTCTCGAGGTTTCCTCCTACATATTATATATCTACTTTATATTATGGTCAGAGTGAACACATGTAAATACCTTGATAAGGTATAGCAACTGGATAGAAGAGGCAGACGTTATGTAGTTACTTTCTTTTTTACCGACTTCAAAATAGAAGGACTATTCGACTGTATTTTTTTATGTTTGTTACCTCAGAACTTTCGGCTGGGTGAACTGATTTTGATGATTCTTTTTTTATATTTACATATTTTATATTACATCCACATAAATTTGAGCGACATCTGACAAGTTCTTTTTAAGTTATTTTGAAGTCGGTTATTTTTTGTTAGTAAAATTAAGATTATTCTAAAACCTGTAATGAACTGGTTTTCATTACATTGGGGATACTGGATGTAGACCTCTCTATTGCGCTACTCTAACCGGTCCGGAGTAATCTGTACCTTGCGGATACCTACTATGTACAGTACATTGGAATAGGTATACTTATCCCTATTACGTATAACAAATATTTAATAACAAAATAAATAATTGGAATAAAAAAAGTGGTAAAAATAGACAGTGAGAACTATGTAATAGTGTTAGATATTTGTCTCATCCTGCACCAATAAACCCTGTCTTTGTATATTTCAGATTTTATATCTTTTTCACGTTCTTTAACCAACTTACAACAAAGGCAAGTAGAATTGAAAAATGATAGAGCACACCCTATTTATGTTCGTATATCTACATAATATTACTTTAGTGTTTACTACCTGGCTACATCCTAGTCCCTTCTGTGGCCGGTGTATCGCCGCATCCGGTCCGGGCCGGATGTACCCAATGTGCCTCCAGCCGCTTATCGGCTATGTATAAAGGTTACGGCTGTTTGCTACGTATACAATTCAGAATTTATTTCGTTTAAAAATATAAATGTAACTGGTCAGGACCGAATCGAACTCACTTTGTATGTGGTTCCTATTGAAAGTGTATCAAGAGGTGTTTTAGGTTTTGTAACAATTGTAACAATCTGTTAATCCCATACGCAGTAGAAGAAAGTATTCTATGTGAGTGTGTGACCGGCCCCCTAGCCTTGTTGACATTGCCTGAGAAACGAGTGTTTCCGGGTTTGATTAACGACCGGAGCAAATATTTATTGAACAAATAAATGTTTGTTATCGCGTCGTGGATATGAGTGATGTCTCATTTGTGTGTCCCATGACACCCGCGACTCATGGAATCCTAGTGTAAGCAGTAATAGGCATGATGACAGATTTTGAAATACTCTTCTATATTGTTGGGAAATAAAAATTAGGTTTAGTATAAAATAAATACATTTTAATTTATAAGTTTAAAATTTGCACCAAAACGCTTCAAACTGTCATGGCGTCGATGTGACTTCACTGTTCAGGAATATAATAGACTATAGTCAAAATTATCTAAGATGCCCATAATGATAGCTGCTATTTATTAATATGAACTAACCTTGCATGGGTGTCTTTGAGCGAAATGGAATATTCATTTACTTGACATGAATAGTTGAATACTTACGGACAAAGGATTTTACCAAAATTTGTTAAAAATCCCTACTCATTTTCATTGGCGTTGATTATAAATCATATTATACGTTAAAATCTAGTAAAAATCCCATCACATCATAACTTTTGCAAAATTTAATAAAAATATATGACGTCGAAACAATCTTATATGAAGAAGCCTAAATCTAATCTGACGTAGGGTGATGTGACGTCTTGAAACCGTTTATAAAACCAGTCATAATCGATACATTACTATAATCGAAATTTAAAAATGAAAATTGATTAATTTAATTACATTGTTAAAAATGATTTACTTGCATTTGAATTTAAAATTAGGTACCCAATAATACCACGAAGAATTGGATGCTAACAAAGGACATTTTCCATTATGTATGGGCACTTCGCCATCCATGGACAGTAACTGCAGATAATATATTATGTTATATGTAATTATGTATTTAAGGTTGCAGTAAACATTTTTTTTCAACAAAATAATAATTATGAATACATGAATGTGTCTTACGAAATAAGCAAGAATTTATTCACTGTAGTTTTTTCCTGACGCTCATAATACAATATTATGTCAAAATATTATTATGAAACTGAGCGGGACTTTCATTCTATCATGATCTATCTTTCTTTCTTTTTCTTCTTTTCTTGGCCGGCAACGCACCAGTGATGCTTTTGGTGTTGTTGATGTTCATGGGCGAATGGATAAAAGAATATTTTATTGAAGTCGTAAATAGGTACATATTAAGAATACGCGGTACGAGATAGCTCAATCGAGGTAGTAGGTAGGTAACTAGGTACCTAAATATTACGGTTTTAAGTTAAAAATTTAACTATCGAATCGATTAGAAGGTCTTATAATTTTGAATCGATTTGTTGTAAAAATTGGTTTCTTTCGTGAACCGATTTTTTTTGCACATCTTTAATGTCACTGTGATGGCAAACGACAAATTGGGCTTCTTAGTTCGCGGTGACTATAGACGTTATTATCATTATGGTGATATTCATTTGTTTTAAGAAGTGTGACGTAATTCGCGCTAATTGAGACTGATTGGCGTTCAAGCTAACATGGCGGCTTGCCGTATTTTGTAGTTTTATTTTATCAAAAATATTGTTAATCTCGCTCATAATAATAAGATAATTGCGTGTTTTGTAATCCATTAGTAGGGTTTCATGATTTTTACTTACTGTCATCATGCCTATTTTTAGAATTTGTATACCTACATTACATGTAAAGTACCTGAAATCCCACGCTATATAGAGCAGCGAGCAGGTGGCCAGCGGATCAACTAGCTACACATACCTACTATACGTAGCCACTAGCCATATCTTATTTGTAGTCTGGCGAGGTTGATTAATTCACAGATAATACCGCACTACACTATATTCACATTCGTATCAGAATTTATATAATCACTGTGTTGCCTAGCAACCACAAACAAACAGGTGCATGAAACTTTTGGTCGTATAAAGTGCGTTTGAACTAAATCTGGAGTTCGCAAGTCGCGTTCCATTCCACTCTTTATAATTTAATTTCTTTTTAAACATAATATTTATTTTGCAAAAGTTTAAAATAACACGGAATAGTTACGCATAAAATCGATATAGACTGTTTTAAAATACATAAACATAAATATAAAATGTTATTCGGCTTTGTTTAATGAAATTTAACTTATAAATAACTTTATGCTCATGCATATTGAGTGGAATGAAATATCTGTATAATCTGTACAGTGCCATCTCTGAAGAACTTATTTGTGCCGTGGCGAAAATTGGAACTAATGCCATCCCATTGATAATTTAATAATAGCCGCACTATGATTGGTCCAATGCGTCCGGCAGCGCCCTCCTTAAGGTCACAGATAAGTTGATTTCACTGTATTTCGAAATATTATACGACCAAGTTGCAAAGCATGTAAGCGCCATTATAGCTGTGAGGTTTTCGTAGTCATTTCTATTTATAGTCATAGGCATGCGGACCGTAAATAATATTTTTTTGCAAAGGTTACAAGTCGCTTCACGAAATTAAGGATGTGCGAGCGTGAGTTATTCAATGATGAAAATTGTTTTAAGATGTTGGTTTTTACGTCGTTTTCTCTTAGTGTGTTGTTGTTATAGGTCAATAGTAAAATAATGAAGATGTCACAAACGTTATAATGATTATTTAGTTCTTTAATAGTTATTTGGTGTGCGAAATACAAATCAGTTTGTGAAAACCCTATAAAGGAATTTTTATGATTTGTTGACAAGTATTATGATACGAGTTTGACTCAAGTGTAGATTGCATACGGTATCAAACCGCACAGGAATGCATGGACACGCCGCTCAGGGCCCGATGGGCGTGAATATTAACAACCAAGGCCTGGTTATATGCGTATAGTGGAGTAACTAGATTTTAGTGCGATCTAACCTACTGAGGTTGTATTAAACTAAATAGTAAGACTAAAGTGGAATTTTGTGTTGGAAAAATATCAAGCCATTGACAATCTTTTCATCTATTACAATCTTTATTTATGTAACTTACGCTCCAACTCAAGGTCACTAACGGTTACTTAAATCACTCTTTAGTACAGAGTTTGTATGGTGTTTCTGAACTAAGGAGCGATTTAAGTAACCTTAAGTGACTCGGAGTTGCGGCGTTAACTGTCAACTAGTAGCTTGCAGTAGTTTGCTTATACTCGTAGTAGCAACTAGTATTGCAAAGATAAAGTATATTTTTGAATAATTATTGTTTTAAACTTTAAAACAATTAAACAGAATGAACAAAACTTGTGTGTTCGTTCATCTATTATCCTCTCTCACTGATGCTTGTAAGCGGCTAACAGAGACACGCGTGATTCATCACAAAACCTGTCCATTATGACGGTAAAACTGGGGTAAAGGAGACAAAGATTGTATACTGAGGGCTGAGTAAATGACGCTCGGTGAACCCTTCGCTTAATTCTTTTGTGGAGTGACATGTGCATCGTAACGCAATCCGATACATTGTTGGCACAACTTGACAAGGGCACTCTTCCCCTCCCCGCACCCCGTCACTCTCATCAAACAAAAGCTTTATTCTTCTTTTTGTTGTTTGTTGTTTAATATGATTGGACAACCATTATCTTGCGTTTAATTGATAAATATGTATAATTGTGTACATTTTCTGAAGGCTTCTCAGAAGCCAAGTTAGTAGGGACTGGTAGAGAAAAGGAAAGTAAGAACTTTAGTATAAGAAGAACCTGGCGCCAAAACCAACTGTAGTTTGGCAGGTCGAGCCACGAGCCGGGGTGATTGGCTTGAGAAAGATAGATATAGTCCCTACTCTCCAAAATTATAGTGATTATCATAAATTATTTGGAGCCCTAATAAGGGCAATTATCCATTTAAATATGACAACTTTGTATTTGAATACTATCTATACTTTTTTTTTGTTGTTTTATGTTTCTAATTTGCCAACAGTAGTTAATACCTAATGGTTAGCTGGTAGGGAATGCATTTAAGCGTTAAGCTCCCCAATTGTACTGTGATTTTGTGGTCAATAAAGTTTAAATAAATAACTAAATAAACTTTTTGAATAGATAATAATGAGCTGTAAAACGCACCTCGAGACCCGGGTATCAGTTACGAGCAGGGATTAGTGGAGCTTGCGGGGCTTGTGGGGATAGTGAAGCTCGCGGGGCTAGTGGGGCTAGCGAAGCTCGCGGGGCTAGTGGGGCTAGCGAAGCTCGCGGGGCAATCGATCACCCTTGCAAGTCGCTACAGCTCAAGTTCCGACATTCGCTCACAGTGACACCCGGAATATATCGACGCCGACGACGGCCGAGCGTAAATAATGGCGGTAGTAACCCGGTTTGCACTTTGTTCTACTTTCCAACTTAGTTTTAATTTCAGTGAAATTGATATTACAGATCTTATTGTAGATAGACCTGTTTTGCGTGATGGTTACCATACCGGATCGCCGCACCTAGGGTCCTGGGTTCGATTACCAGCGAGGCGGAAATTTGAATGTGTTGTCCATGGCACCCACGACACAGGGAATCCTAGTGTGGGGCTATGAGTGTGAAGCGTTATTTATGTATTTATTATTTATTTATAGATTGATAGAGCATTTCTTCATCGTTTGTACGTTACAGGAAATACAAAGAAATTAAAGAAGAATAAGTACAAAACAATAGGCCTTATCGCTACGTAGCTATTTCTTTCAGTCAGTACTTAAAAGACACCAAACCCACACACACACACACACACGCGCGCACGCACACACACACACGCACGCAAACACACACACACACACACACACACACACACACACACACACACACACACACACGAACAGATAAAAAGGGAAGCGTCGTAGATAAAGTTAGCAAACACACAGGTCTTTGCTGACCACAGGGCCACCACAGCAATGATGGACAGACGGAGTAAAAGATAGAAATTGGAAATTGGAGAGTGGAATAAAAAATACTTGCGGATCAGTTAATGGGACACTAGGTTAAATTGTAGGTATGTAAGGTGTTAAAAGGAGAGTTAAAAAAATAACATGTATTTTAATACATTTTTCAGTACATATCTAGCCACACGGCAGCGTTTTCAGCCAAGTTCAAAGCAAAAGAACTGGTGACGCAGCGACGTATATAATATTACACGAACCATTTCGAGCTACTTTTGACCTCATCACAACTCTAGACATATTTAACCTACATACATGGAATTCGGCACATTTATTAAAGCCCCTTAGCTTATTTACATATTTTAGATATTTTATCAAGCTCTATTGGACTTGGCTTGTTTAATGAAAACATACAATACATGAAAACAAACAAGTTAGCTAGTAACAAACGAAATTTAATTTTTTTTTGTTTATTTTTTAAACAAAATTAACTTATGTGTTATATCAACCTAAAAAAATTAACGAAGATAATTATACAAATATAATATAGCCTGTTGGTACATGAAAACTAGCCAAGTCAAATGTAGAGCTTGAATTACATGTTGTGACAAAAATTTTTAGGATTTTCTACACAGATCTTGGCACCCATTTAGATCTCGATTCTTTTTTTTTTGAACTTGGCTCTCATTTCACATTTATGTATTTCATGAGATAAGTATTTCAAAGGAGCTTAAAAAAAGGTTATCTTTTAAATTACTGGGCCTAGGACGGTCAAATTTTGTGATTTTGATTCAGAATAAGCTCCTGTATCACCACTAGGGCATGCAATTATCCGTTCATTTTAGTATCCGGATAATTCGAATAATTCCTGAATATTATCCGGATAATATCCGGATATCCGGATAATATTTGGAAGGCTAAATTCAAATAATTTATGAATTAAATCAATATTTTTAATACAAATACTTATTCAGAATTAAGTTCAAAACTTCGGTAGATGTATCAGCGCGCTGCTAAGCTTCATAAGTTTCACCCTAATATCGCATTTGGTCATGAATTCATGAGCAGTGTTCTTAGGGTACTTCATACTTTTCCACCACATCGAGCTGGTACTGTCTTTGTCTAAAACCTAACTCATACCAATATTTCTGATCTTGTTCATAGCATCACTGTTTTTTTTTCGGCCGACGAAAAAGCAGACAGGTCACCTGATGGTAAATGGTCATCGTCGCCTATGGACATGAGCAATATCAGAGGAATCGCCAATGTTTCCGGGCCCTGAAGGACAACTCTTTTTACACCTTTTTTGAAGAACCCCATGTTATAGCGCTCCGGAAAGAAGGAAGCTCATTCGACAGTTTGCATGTCCGTGGCAAAAAAGATCGTGAAAATCGGACCATAGAGGTTCTCCACGAGTCCAATCGGTGTGGATGAAACTCACCGAGCGCTCACCGTTGTAAAGTCGCCATTTCTTCTGAAACTCGGGTGTTCTAACCTGTGAGTGACTCGTGGATTGTTGACAATTCGGATCACGCGTTTCTGTACAGCGTCAAATGTATTAAGCTAGTATTGTGGCTACACATTTGAGGTGGGAACACATTTGAGGCCTGATCTGAGCTTCGTAAAGCATGAGTAGGTGCCTTGCAGTAAAGTACTGATTAGCTCGGTTCAGGACACAAAGTTTCTTGGAGATCAGCTTGGCCTTGCCTTCTGAATGACCTAAAACTTTTAGTCACGGTGAGCGCGGTATCTTGGAATTGAGGCGTTATCACAAGGTTTTCTTAGCATTAAGCGCGCAAACTTGTGTCTTCACAGTCCTTTGGGGAACGCCGACTTTTTTATAGGTTTCATATCCGAGCAACTACCGTTTACTATGATCTTGATGTGTCGCTCAGAAAACTAGACTCACTCAGAAAACTGACGAGGGGGTTTTAGTAGGTAAAAATCCTACATAACCCGCAACCGGGTATCTTCCGAAGATTTCCCCCTCGAAAAAAAAAAAAAAAAAAGCTACCTAACTGCATATTAACTTCTCAAAGAGACCATAAGATGGTAACTTCGTGAGAAGGCCCCAATGCCAGACTCGGTTAGCGATATCTAGGTTGATTGTCAGAGCTTCCCCGTTGCGATCAAGAGCCAGCTGAACGACCGTGACGAAAAACCGTATTGTCGATCATTGATCATTGATGATTTTGCATCAAAGGAGACGGAGCTTGCTCACCTTTTCCGCAGAGCAGAGCGAGAGAGTGAACTTTTCGGACTCATTCTCAACAAAAGGAAACCAAAATAATGCTTATCGACAGCACTGATCAAATCTCTAGGACTAGAGAACTCTCGTAGGTTGAATTGGTCAACGAGTTTGTGGTACACAGAAGCGGTACTTATCAAGAAGAATGTGGGAAGTAAATCGAGTTAAACGCAAGAAACATGGCTGAAAATGCTATAAACAAATTAATGAAATATGGCAAGATCTAAAGATCTCTAATGTTACCAAGACCAGTTCAAGACATTAGTTTTGAGATGTTATGTTCGATTAGGAAGCGTTGCATACCACGGTCTATCACGATTACCAATATTGGCTCAAAGCGGCAACGTAGCTTCAATACTAGACTTATGAAGATGTTATCAGGAAATCCTTGTGTGTTTTGGTGACATTTACTGCCAACATTCACTAGTTTCTCCGTTGCAACGGTTGAGAAGGTTGGTCACCAGGAAAAGTGAAGGGAGCTGAAAAAACAAGGAAGGAACTTCATCAAGGGTACGACCCTCAGTAATAAAGAATGCGACACAGAAGTATCAATTTCAATTGTAAAGCGATAGTAGCTTTGCCTTTTATTTCTCCCTCCAGCAATTCCCTACACTGCTCGATTTCTGTAGTCAATTGCTATACAACTGCTTGACTTCTGGGCTCAGTTTTTGAGCTGTGCTTTATAGTAAGCTAGGAGTAAGGCATGTATATTCCCTAGAACCAGGTTTCTTCTCGGAGGAACACCGTGAGCGTGCTCAACCACCCAGACGTTGCCTTTATTATAGGTACATATTATGTATTGATTACGTTGCTTTTTCTGTGTTACTATTATTGAAATTGCAAACATGATTAGGACATGACTTGGACACTTGCATTTATTGTGAAGAAATATCCGGTTGCCATTTCTTCTTTGGAATTAAGTTCTATTTTATACGAATATAGTATCCATAGTACATTAATACTGTTTAAAATATTATATCTCGGTGCTTTTAATATATTTCAATTGAAAAAACGTATAAAATAATAAAATTAATTACTATTCGAATTATCCGGATTATCCGGATAGTAAAAAGCCCAATATCCGGATATTAAATTCGGCGGATATCCGGATAATTCGAATATCCGAATATCCGGATAGTAAGCCCTAATCACCACCCACATCCCGTTGGTTCATAAGATACGGTAGACCCTGTATAATTACTATCGTTCATTATCCCAATTATTGAAATTCCAAAAACCTCATTATCGAGTTAATATTTAGCGTATATTTTCGACGATTAATTAAAATTGAACGCATAAACCCATTACGTAGCTCATTAAATTATGTTCATTACATCGGGTTAATGTGTATATAACAATGAATATAATATTAGAATGAATTCTTAAATAGCAACATTTTTTCCTTCATTGAGTATTATGTATAGAGACCTGTAAGGCTATTCTGTTTTGTAACTCGACAGCGGAATGACAAACTTCAAACGACTAAAGATAGGATTTTGATACTCATCGCGGATTCCGCTGTCGAGTTACAAAACAAAATAGCCTTGCTGCTCTGCGGTCAAATTTTGACCGTAATTCTATGAGTCAAAGGTTTACTTCACATTGTCATTTTTTTATGATTTGTATAAGGATTTAAGTAGTTAATACTCTACTTAGTAAGGGAAAACTTATTACTGAACCGGCAATCACTTATTACTTAACGCTTCTTCCCTCTAACGATTCAATTCTGAAAAGGACAAAACAAAGCCTTGTGTGGGTTTTCCCGCGCAACGCTGTCCCGCTCTAAGCGAGTTATTATGACGGGGACGGCTGTAATGTGTAGCATTAACAAAATATAACATTAGGAGCAGGTGGCCCGCCCGCGCCCATCCATCAGCGCCATCAGTGACGTCATTTGTTGCGACCACTAATCACGGTACTTTACTCAGGTCTACGTATAAGTTAATCTATAAAAATAGCTTATCACTCATTGAAGTATTATTACTAGCATATAGAACCGACACCGCAAACACAATGTATGTCCCAATGAATTGGCGCTGATCGGCTTCAATTTTCAATGGATTCGTTCGATTTTGAAAGGAGAACGGGGGCTCAATTTTGAAAATAGAACCTCCCGGCGGGACACATTTTGTTCGAGATGTCTGCTCTATGACATTATACTTCAATGTTATTACTAGATTTTTCGTATTATTTTAAGCTTACCTTACTCTTAATATAAATAAAATTATCTTATTGTCCAAGTTATTTTGTTTATAACAATGGTATAAGAAAATATCTTACGTGAATCAATCAATAAATAAAAATTGCTAAGGACTTAGGACGAACAATGACGCAAAATCTAATCGTTTAGACAAAATATCATTAAACATAAAAATTGCCTATTGTGTTTTATTATACTAAGTGCCCTTGACTTTGTCCGCGGAAATAATATTCTTATAATCCTTGCTAAATGCCCCATCCTCACTATATGTATAAGGAACCTTTGTACAAAGTTTCAACTGGTAAAAGCTGTACGTTGTCTGTCAGTCACTAATAGTTAGCTTTATTTTATTAACGTCCCAACTCAGAGTCACTAACGGTTACTTGAATAGCTTTTTAGTACAGAATTTGTATGGTGATTCTTTACTAAGGAGCGATCAAAATAATAAGTTGGGGCGTAAGTCTAGAAGTTAATTACAATTATTTTCACTAACCCAACAAACTTTATACGAATATTAACTTAACTGATTTTTTGAATAATTCAACCTGTAACCTTACAAAGAGCTTGGCTTGAATTCGCTTTAATTATCATTCATACCGAAATTGCCAAGGATTAGCGGTGGCGGCTGGCCAAAATCTTTCAGAATTATCACTACCCGGTCATGTAGCGAGAGAGAAACGAGGAAGCGAACTATATATTTTTTCTTTTATTATAAATAGAACAGAATAGGCGACAAATATTTGCCACATTTAACGTGACAAGAATAGAATAGAAGAATATGTCTCTTTCTTACACCATCTAAGCAAGTTACATTAATTAATTATCAGCGGTTTTATCCCACGTATCTTTTTAAGACAATGACATGAAGAGCTTGCGTGACAAAGGTAAATTTTTATTTTCATGTAGTGAACGATGGGTATAATTTATTATCACTTTTTGTTATAAATAAAAAAATTGGTTTAGAAATAAGCAAATATACAAGTTTAATTCCCTTAATTACAATTTGTGTTTCCCTATAGGCAGCTACGTATCTTAAGTCTCACGCTACTGGCTCCCGGTCAAACAATAACACAATGAAGATAAATGGTCTGACCTACTTGTCAAGGAATTGAAATCAGTGTCTCTCCAAAAACTCGTTGTCTTAGAAATGTTTCGCGAAATTCTGAAAGTCATAATTTATGTCTTTAACGGGACATTTATTTCTTCAAATCATGAATTTGAATCTGAATGTGAATAAATAAAATTAATTTTGTCAATATACTATGAAATAAAATTGTGAAGAAGATTTTTTTTCACATGACTAGCTTCCTAATATCGACGGTGTTTTTCACGTGTTTCGGCTCGACTGCACTGTCAGAGAACTCAGAGAGCCAGAATTATCGCGGATCCTTTGCTATTTTCGCCGTCAATGTTTTGGTGATGTCTTTAGCGTTACTGATGTTCATTGGAAACGGTATCTGCTCATCGTCAGATAGCGTTTATCAACTACATCAATTGGCATAAAGAAAACATGACATACATTATTTATGCGTGTTCCTCGAATTTTCAATAAAATATTCATAGTCAAATGTTCGACCACTCTCGCAAGTTCAAACTTGACTCATTATATTTTGTGAAAAATATTATTGCATATGATGGTTGGAGGTGATTTGTTAGTTGTAAAGCCAACTAACTTATTAGGTAGGTACAAGCCTTATAATTACTTTACTCTATAATTTCTGTCATATAATAAGAATGATAATGTGGCAGCAAGTAAAAGTTTTCGAGGAAGTTAATGGAGCACTCGCGACACGTTTAGCCCCGATGCCTATTGGGGCGGAACCGTTCTCATACGTCATAGTTATTAGTTAATATTATGTAGCTCTCATAAAACTTTGTCCCAAGAATAACATGCGCAAACTATGATCAGTTTCTTTAAGCGTCTGTATATCTAGACAAGGTTCGTTTGAATCTTAAATTTTATTTTATCGATAGATAGATTCGCAAGAAGATTTAGGGCTTGTTTCACAATCTTCAAGTAAGTCCGAAGTAAGCTATTCGTTGGTTAAGTTGACATTTCGTGTATGTAAATGACACTTTAACGTCACTTTAACCGGCGAATAGCTTATTCAGGACTCTACTTGAAGATGGTGAAACAAGCCCTTAGTTAAATAGTTTTTTCAATTTTCAGAAGCATTTATTTAAGTGCGTCTTTTATCAACAAACTTTTCTCGTAATACTTTGCCTGTACCACCGTTCCGGAAAGGCGCAGTAAAGATTTATCATAGAGGAAAAGAAACGGCTCCAGGCACTATTCAGCACATTTTTAGTTTAATTTATGTTCGTGATATACCTACAGAATAAACTTCTAAAGTACGCGGAACCAGATGCGGGACTATTATTTCCAGTCGCCCTTGTTATTTATAACACGGAACCCCATAATATATCGCTGTATTTAAATCTCTATGAGTTTTTTTACCGTTGGTTCTCTCACCCTCTTCAGCAAATAGAAATCTGCAATTTTATCTGCCACTTCCAAACGATATAAATGATTGATGTGACTGTAAACATAGGAGAGATACCCTGCTGTTGTAAGCTGTAACAACAGATCTAATCGAAGCAATGCGTCGGCTTCGTACGAACAATAACAGATGCCGTAAGCAGTCTTTAATGAATCTTTGATTGAGCTGTTTTTCTTCCGCCGCCATACTGTCGGGTTACGGGTTGCTAATGACACTGCCTCGGTTATCGCAACGGTGTATTTACTTCGTTAATCAACGTGAAATATTGGTGTTGTGTGAATCGAACTGCCTTGGAATAAGGTTTTTGTGTTCGTTTATTATTTGTATAGAATTATATAAAAAACGTAATGAGTAAAACATAATAATACTTATTATAAGTACTATTATTTCTTCTGTGGTAAAACATAAAATGTAAGATACCATTAGGTATGATGTATGCCTGTACTTATTACAGTATAGGGTTTTCAATAAAAAATAAAAATTAATACACTTTTACTGCCACATCCGAATTGAACCCAGGACCTCGAACACGGCGGGCTGATTCGCGGGCCCGGGCAGTTCATTGCCAACTCAGATGTAGTATAATCAACCTTTATTTAATAATACGAGTACGCTGGCTTCAATCAAACCTTTAAGTTATTAAGTAAAAACTACACCTAGTTCAATGGTACCGAAAGGTACCTGAAGCTGAAAGGTAACTTCATAAGTTCCATCAGTCAATTACTTTGGCACTGTGCAAGGTGTTTACGTAAACTTTGAGTATTACTTCCCTTGAAAGTTACCACGTTATGTCAATTCTTATTTGGCCTCTGTAGCTTATAAAATATTATGTATTAATTTTAAATACATGTTATTTACAGCAGAGTATGAAGTCTGCTAAACAAAGGTCATCTAATAATAATTATTGACACCTGATTTAGGTAGAATTTGCAATTTTATTTTTAACAGACTTCAAAAAAGGAGGAGGTATTCAATTCGACTCTATATTTTTTTATGTTTGTTACCTTAGAACTTTCGACTGGGTGAACCGATTTTGATGATTCTTTTTTTAATCGAAGCTGGTGCTTGTCATGCTACATCAATAACTCAAAAACTACTCGTCAGATCAGTTGACAAGTAGTTTTTGAGTTATTTTGAAGTCGGTTGTTTTTGTCAAGAATCATATCAATCTATGTATTATTTAACTTAGAATCTTTGACGCCATCAAACCACGGATCTGGCTATATATTCATAGATACCATAGACTGTACCTCGTACCATCAGTGATAGGTACTTATTTGTATAGTATCGCTTAAAACATAACCCTACTGATGACTATGTTTTAATTTCTTCCAACCACGATTTTCTATTCCTCTCTCTCTCTCTTCACTGGCCTTATTCTGATGTTTTGTAAATTGCCATCATTAAATACTACAACATAACGTTATGTATTATATTTCTGGTCATTAATACGGCCATATTGTATCCAGAGCCACGGCTTAGTACGGCTATTAACAGGTTAAATTAGTTATTCAGTCCACGGCGCCATTATTGCGTTGTGAGCCGCACCGGATAGGTTTACTTGGGATTGTGCTATGTATGGCTTAGGGTTACCCTGAAACTAGGCATAGCTAATATAAGCTCGTTACAAATGGTAGGAATTATCAGTGCTTTATATCAAATACTATTTGCATATTATCTTATCTCAACCCGTAAATGTTCTAGTGCTTTTTTGTCTCCCAATAAGAGGGGTTAATGTATTAGTCCGCCATGTTGACCACGTATGGATTGGCAAGTTTTAAATTCCTTTGACACCATTATGAGGAACTCTTAAGCAACAGGTTTCCCTGCAATGTTTTGAATCCACGAAGCAGGTGGTATTATTTCTCATACGCCCAAAGAGACAGAAACTAGAAGTGCTGGCTATTTCCATAAAAAAAATTGTATTTAAGGTACAATTCAAGCCGACCTATAAACAGCGTAGTCTATACTGAAAGTGTTCATTTGCGACCCATATATGGAATTAACGGGACTAGATATAATGTTCAGTAAAATTATAGTAATAATGAACTACGACTCTCAGGAGATACGAAATTAAAGCGGTCGTAGCAAACAAGGAATATCCGCTGCTTTAATTATGGGGTACGTACTATTGCTTTATTAAATTATCTCCCCGGGAATCATTATGCTCATCGGCTTCAATATTAATGTAAAAACCCAATTTGTTGCCTTTACAGATTACAGTATAAGCTTTTGTTTTGGAAGATACAGCGTTCATAGCCGTTCATAGCATAGCGTAACGCTTCCCGCCCACGTCAGACTTTTTGTAGGACAGAAAATCGGGCCGATTTTTCCTGCCATATTATTTCTGACCGACTTTTTGTAGGACGTGTGCGTTGCACTATTGCTATCAGTACGTTCTATTTTTCTCCTACAAAAAATCGGTCACCGATTATCGGACGTGGGCGGGAATCGTAATGGTTCGTGTCTACTACAACGAAACTTCGTGCTTATAGGGGCTTCCGTTAATATTTTTGCAGTGGCACAAATATTTTTAAGGCGCTATTCACACGTGGACGGATCTGTCGCATAAATAGTCAGAAATGACAATATTTCATAAAATACAGATGCGCAATAACGGAAAAGTCTTCACATTGTGAAAATACATTAATATTTGACGGAATGGATTTTTGACGACTTTTTCCTTATCCGCTTGTCAATAATTTTACTATAACATCATTGATATGTGTCAAAAGTAAAATAAAAGATTTGACGGAGCAAGTGTTAACAATGAACATGAATTGGTTTTATAGAATGATATGTATCACGATTTGTTTCCGTGATAAATGACAATTTGGCTGAAATTTTTTAACACCTTTCTGTTTTTAACCGACTACAAAAATAAGGATGAAGTTCTCAATTCGACTGTATTTTATTTTACCGATTTTGGTGATTCTTTTTACATTCGAAAGCTGGTGCTTGTCATGTGATCCCAGTTAAATTTGAGCGAGATCTGACTATCAGTTTTTGAATTGTCCCTAATAATGAGTATTTAATTCACTTCGACTACGTTGATGATGTTATAGTTTTATTTTGAAGTCTGTTTTTTTTTGTAACAATTATCATAAACCAATTTAATTTGCTGAAACTAATAGTAGTCATTTATTTCAATCCTGTCGAAACAATATAATGTCCATGATGAACTACTACAAGTTCGTACAGTATGTCCGTACAAGTGTCAGTGGTAATTAATGGACAAACACCGTTGAACGGTCAGAAGTTGCATGGGAGTTCGATCGGGCCCGTTCGTTTTCTTTGAATGTATACTTACTTACTGAAAACTTTAATCGGTATTATGAAACTGGTACATAATTCAATCTTACGAATGTGGATATTGAACACGACTCCGTAACTCAGTTGGTAATGACAGGTAGGTTGGTGATTCATATGGTACAGTCAGCAAAAGAGTTAGGTATGCAGGGCATGATAAAAAAAAATCGGGCAAGTGCGGCCACGCGCAATGTAGGTTTCCGAAGTAGTAAGTTTTTTTTTTTACTTACAATAAGTTAATGCTTGACCACAATCCCACCTGATGGTAAGTGGAGATGTGGTCTAGGATGGTGAGCGCACTAACTTAATAAAAGCCTATTCACTCATTTCTTGAAGACATCCACGTCATCGACTATTACTCATTAACTACTTATGCTTACGTAGCCGCGATAGTTTTCCTTGTAAATTCATCATATTATAACCTATTTTTGTGAATTTTTTCACTTGTCCAACTCGAACCATTTAGCCGACAGGCGGAGAACTGCCTGCTTGACTCAAACCAAAATTAACACTTTAAAGCCAGATATTCCGCAAACGGGCCCCTAATTCCAAAAAAAGCGGCCAAGTGCGAGTCGGACTCGCCCATGAAGGGTTCCGTAGCAGCAAGTAACATAATATAATAGTTCTTGTAGTTCGTTGTAACTTTGATCAATGTTTTTTGCGGTTTACGATTTATGACGTATTAAAAAAAACTACTTACTAGATCTCATTCAAACCAATTTTCGTTGGAAGTTTGCTTGGTAATGTACATCATATATTTTTTTTAGTTTTATCATTCCCTTATTTTAGAAGTTACAGGGGGGGGACACTCATTTTACCACTTTGGAAGTGTCTCTCGCGCAAACTATTCAGTTTAGAAAAAAATGATACTAGAAACCTCAATATCATTTTTGAAGACCTATCCATAGACACCCCACACGTATGGGTTTGATAAAAAAACATTTTTGAGTTTCAGTTCTAAGTATGGGGAACCCCCAAAATTTATTGTTTTTTTTCTATTTTTGTGTGAAAATCTTAATGCGGTTCACAGAATACATCTACTTACCAAGTTTCAATGGTATAGCTCTTATAGTTTCGGAAAAAAGTGGCTGTGACATACGGACGGACAGACAGACAGACAGACAGACAGACAGACAGACATGACGAATCTATAAGGGTTCCGTTTTTTGCCATTCGGCTACGGAACCCTAAAAATGGTCTTAATAGACCCATAATATTTTTGAAATACCTTTTCAACAATACCCAACACAGGGTACGCGACGAATGAAAAATTCATCCTCACGTTACCTGTAGGGGAGGTACCCTGAAAAAAAAAAATTTCAATATTTTATTCTACGACTCTGGAGTTTTAATAAATATGTATATCCATGTCAAATTACAGCTTTCTAGAACTAAGGGTCTCGGTGCTTTGCTTCGGACAGACGGACGGACGGACATGACGAAAGTATAAGTTTCGATTTTACTTCAGAAATTTAAAAGCGTTCTGTTTTACGATTACAGAATGTATGTGTTATTATTAATGTTAAATCACACTTTAACTATATCGAAAGCAATTACCATTGATAATAATACAAACATACTGTAATATCAAATATTATGGATCATTTTGGCCATTGCCCTGCACACCTTACGCTTTTGCTGACTGTACAAGTTACATTGGACACGTACAGGATCCGATTAATTATTAAGTACAGTCGGTACATCGTAAACTTAGCGAACTACAGTAAAACCTCATCGCTATCACCATAACACGATGGTGATTCAACTGTTCTTTATGGTTTCAATTTAGGCCTCCCCGTTTGGTATGCAAATGTGTCGAGGGGCTGCGCTTCGGCTTATTCATTAGCTAATGTTTTCTGAATGGGTTTCCGTAACGGAATGTTATGTGTGAGGGAGATGGAATATGTGAAAACATGTAATCGAATAATTACAGCAATCCGATACGTTACCTTCTTACTGATTATTAGGAAATAAAGCAAGCTTAATTTGTATATATGTTACCGGATATCTGTATAATGCTGGTATTCAACACAATTCCTAGGAAATGTGTATAATACCTGGGTCGTTTTGGCAATGTATTAAATTATATGAATATTATCACCATTACATAGTTTGCCTAGGTAATGTATACGTTTCCCAACTACTGTACAGAATACCTGCAGGTCCACCGGCAATGAATAAAGTTAGATTTGGGTATGTGTAGTCAACTTGGATGGAGGTTGGAATTAAGAATTTACTTAAAAACACACTCAAAACAAAGTATAACCTGCATGAATAGATATTTTTTTATACATTTTAAATTAATGCTTGACCGAAATCACACTTGATGGTAAGGAGAGATGCAGTCTAATGGCTCCTACACTACACTGCTCGCCTACGCAGCTTCGGATTTTTCAAAATTGGTGACAGAACCGACTTAGTCAACCCCGACCCCACGTGGTACTAGTCTGCCCTACCCCTAGAGTGAATGTAAACCCCGGAGGCGCGGAGGGAGAGCAGCCCCCGCCCGCTGTAACCAACTGCAGGCACCAGGTGAGCCGAAGCGGCTGAGGTTGGTCGCCGCAGGCGACCAAAAAGCCGAAGCTGCGTAGGCGAGCATGGAGTGCCTGCAGTTTGTTACGCAAGGGCAGAGGGGCTGCACTTCCCGCAGCGCCGGAGATGTTTGGAAGCCTTTTTATGTATCAAAAACCCCTAAATTCTCCCTAAAAGTGCATATGTCACCGGAAGATGACTATTTGCAAAGCATGCTGTGGTTACCTGTAATTGTAGGAACAGTAAAATTTAATATGATAAGTAACAACTTGTATTGCAAATGATGAAACTGTATCTTATGTTGGCAATGCTATAATAAATAAATAAATAAATAAATAAATAAATAAATAAATAAATAAATAAAGATAACAAGAACCGCAAATTTACAAACCTAGGTTTATAAACAATATACAACCAAATGAATATTACTCTAACTGAAACATTCGCTACTTGAAAGTTGGCCTTTTGAAAAGTGTCATTATAAAAGGCAGACCAAACGTACAGTTGGCAACTGTTAGGTTGGGAAATTTAAAAAAAATGTGATAAGTTGGCAAATGATTATTCGGCGAAATAAAATTCTGCGAAACGTTAGTTGGCAAGTGATAATCGGCCAAACAATTTTCGGCGAAAAGGCAGCTTAATAGAGAACCGTCTTTTACACACATTACCAACTACGCATGGAGTATTGTATAGAATGCCTGGGCTAAGTATGAAATAAATAATATTCAAAACGTTACCTGAATGTTTTAGATATTCTATACATTGCCTAGGTATTGTATAGAATGCTGAATTATACAGATATCCGGTAACATATACATGTCTTCGTAAGTGTAAAGGTTTTACTGACAGACCTAAATAAATATAAGTAACTTACAGGACTTCTGTAGTCGAAAAGGTATTGATCCTGTTTACCGAAAAGGTCCGCGGTTCGATGCCCAGTTGATGCAGACATTTACGTGACATTTTATGTGTCGTGTTTTACATCGCACACTAAATTTGTTCTCTAAATTCCAACTTAATTTTATTAGAATTTAACTTGGCTGAATTTATGGCATTCGTGTCGTTAAGTTACAAAATAGACCAATAAAATTTAAACACGAAAATCATAATAAAACAAGGTAAACGATCTAGACGTGGGGTAGAAGACATTGCCGCCACTCTAACCCTATCAAAGGTAAAAGGTGAGATTATTATTATCTGTCTGAGTTATGACAATAAATGTAAAAGCTGCTATGACAGTTTTGGTCATAATAGTGACTAATATGTCATGTATGGCTGTAACACATTATTCAAGTTCTAATAATGCACGGCTGTCACATTCTTTTTCAGTTGGCTACGCGTCGGTGATGCTTTAACTGAAGTCCATGAGCGACGGGAACCTTAAAAGATTATAGCATAATTTACGCTTTTTCAGTGTGAATTGGTTGACAAATTTGTCGAAAACGAAAGCGCTAAAAAATTGCAATACCCAGATTATTTCCAAGTCCCTATTATTATTATTTAATACGGTATACAAATGTATGCATGAATAAAGTTTCTGCGATGATTTATATATCTACATTTTTCTCAGTTTTCAGGCGATAAGCGTAAATGCTATCTTTGCTCAAACATTGTTTGAGCTGTAGAACTATGAAACCGCGCCGGTGCGATCGCATCTCGCTGTGATTTAATTACGCGAATGATTTGCCTTGATTCCATTGTTCCATAGTTTCTCTTGTTTGAATTCTATTCTAGCATCATTACTAATTTAAATGACCACACACTTGCTGCGGGCAATATAAAAATATAAAATGGCATTTTCCGTGCTCATTTAAGAAGTTTCAAGCGTCTTTAACTTGTAGGGTTACTCATTCCTAGCATGAAAAATTTTTAGACAACGCCAAGGCAGCATTAAGCTGTAAGGATTGGGCGATAATTTACGATTAAGATTAAGATTTTCGATCTTCTTTGACAATTAGCTCAAAACTAGTACGGCACTAGTACATATTTTGCCGACGTTACACTTGTAACCTTAATTTGAGAGCAAATATTAATCAGTCTCATTTCTCACATCAGAGTCACATTCACATCTCGGCCGAGAATAAAATCAGTTACCCTTAACTCTGCTGGCAACGTCACCTTAACTATAAGATGTTCAAAGATCTCTGGCCTTTTGAAAAGGGATCATCTGGGACTCTTGCACTAAGTAGCCCACTGACGCATATAAAGACGCTCCGAGTTCTTATGTGAATGCACTATTGCATCTCCAGGGCGATGCCGAAAGGCTAATCTCAAACGCTCTTTGGACTAAACGGTTAAAAAAGCTATTTAACCGACTTAAAGAAGTTTTTTTAACGTGGTTAGCTTAGAAGTCCGTCATTTATCAACCGATTTGGAAAAACCTTTTTTATTTGAAATGGGATATTCCCAGATTGGTCCATGAAACTTCGTATATATTACAGTTATACATACATAATATTAAAGCGATTTTGATATAGATCTCTCGAATATTGTTTCTTTGAAGTCTGTTATTTTTTGATAACATTTTAATTTCTTTGCTCTACTTTACCGGGTACGACTTCTTGTAGCAACACCAACGTACCATCTTCTTTGTCACAAAAATGACCGTCCCCAACTGTAACCGCACGTGATCCCGACAACACATGACCTAGACATAACCTACAAGTCTGAAAGCAACACTTCGCAGTATACGATGTTTTCTACTCGTGTTATCGATTCGCCGATCTCTCGACAATCGTAAAAGTCGTGTTCCGATTGGACGGGTTATGGCGGGCGTTCGTTTACTGTTTAAAACGGTTCGGATGAAAGTGTCGATGTTTGTGTGCGCCATAAAAATTTATACACGAATCGCTGGGTCCGGGAAAATTTTGGCAATTTGCGAATTTTAATTCTTAGCAATTGTCGTTAGGTATCGTCCCATCGGACAATGAAATAGCGTTAGTTAATACATTGTTTGTCACGCTTTTGGTTTTAGAATCAGCAGACATGATTTTTTTTTGCCTCTACACGGACCTGAAAAAAAGACGGACGTAACCTCGTCTAATCGAGAGTGAAGAATAGCAATGGCCGCCCGCTTACCTTGTGTGCGTAATATTTAATTCGCGATTGAAGCAGTGAAGTGTCAATGTGTGGGTGTGTGTACTTGTACGAATACAGAGTTGGTATTACTATGGGTGCTTCACTGAATTTGTTGTTGGGATTACGTCCGTCTTTTTTTAGGTCCGTGCCTCTATACTTAAATAGTTTGAATGTCATGTCTGTCTCGTAGCCATATAAATCGGTTTATCAGAGGGAGGGTCTTGGTAATAATCGTCGTAATGGGAAAATGGAGATATTCGAAACATGTCTTTAACAATACTATTTAAAATATCCTAAAAATTATCGTTGGAAAATAATACAGTTTTACATGTTCGATTACATGTAAAACTGTAATTTAATAAAACACAGAATTTAAGTAATTAGAAGTAGTTACATAAGTTTAGCACTTGACAACGTCTTTGCACATCATCGATCATGGATAATAAATCAAGAATAACGTAACATTACATGTATTTTTAGGTATCTCTCTATTACACTCTTTTACTATTACACTATTTTAATGTACTTTTTACCGCTCGCAAGCACTTAATGTAATCACGGTCACGGCTTACCCTTGAAGATTAAAACATGACCTTTTAATATGATAAAAAAGGAAACTTCTTTAATAAAACCTGGAGAAAGTCATGCTGAAATCCCTGGCGTAGTAAAAGTAATAATGACATCCATCAAATGTTGGGGGCGGATGTCTGAGTCGAGACACGTACACCGCTTTACAACCTACCGTAGATCACCGATCAGCCGTGACTGGTGGTATGGGATAGGATTACTGGCAACACTGGTTATCTTTGCATTTGTATATGCTTGCTAGGAACCCGTTCAGAATAGGTAACCCTTACTATTTACTTATCTATCATCATAATTTTATATTATTGTTGTTTTCTGATTTTATCGCGCCATTTATAAGTTTCTTGGGGTGGGAGGGGTCCTAAATTTCGTGGTGTCACATTTCAAAATGGAATAATTGGTAGATATGTATAGGTAAATATTAAAAAAATAATGGAAATAAAACTTATTTCGGAACTGCTGTTTTAATTTAATAATTTGTAACTGTAAAATTTCACAATATGTGACGTCACACTAAGGAGGAGGTCTCACAAATTTGACCAGCTATGACAATGAGGGGGGGAGGCATCAAAAAGTCATGAAATTAGTGTGATGTAATTTATGGATGGCCCCTAAATAGTCAACTGATGAGCAGATGAGCCACTTGATCGTAATTAAGTGATCACCATCGCCCATAGATACCAGTAACACCTAAGACGATAGAGAAAGCAGGAGACATGTAAACGTTTCACGGTCGATTTCAAGAAGAGTGATAGCTAGCAACACGGTTGATAACCTACCATCGTACAGTCGTCTGCAGAGAAAAGTAACCCATCTGTTATCATGTGTCCAAGCAACGGAAACGTTGCTGTTCGTATATTAATAAACAGATGGGTTACTTTTCTCTGCAGGTGACTATACATGAGAACCGTCTGGTGAAACTGGATGGTAAAGAGGCCAATGTTCTCACACACCGTGGAGCTCGTGCGTTAACCTCATTGGTTGTTCAGAAGGACACATCACAAGTTTGGGAGGTTGGCTTGGATATGGAACCACAGATCCTAAAAGTTCTACTTCAATCACAAATTAGAAATTTATATTTTATGTACCCAAATTTATAAGCACTGATTTTAATGTTTTACTTTCTTAATTTGGGAAGTTTGCGAATGAAAAAGTATCTTAAATAAAAATAATTTGTAAGATGTTAATTAAAACGGAAAAACCATTAATTGGCCTCGTGAACCTGATTAACTCTAAGCTGTAAAGGCCCCGAGGAGACCTATTGAATCTTATTCGAAATCCACTTCATAAAGAGTAAGGTTTTTCTATTTTCCTTGTAAAATCATAAATATGCGAAATATAAGTAAAAGTTATTTTGTTGCGATAGCCGCGTCGGCTTAGACTTTATTTTATTTCATAAGATTCCACCTAGAAAGACATACAAACATTGCAAGTTAAATAAAAGCTTTTAATAGAATCGAAAAAATGTCTTACTGTAAGGTTATATTGATATCTACGTGAATTAAATGTAGATAGATAGATAGATAACTCTTTATTTTTTGTACACCACAGAAGAAACAAACATACAAGGAGAACAGAGTAAAATAAATAATAATGAGTAAATAAAAAATAAATAATCCATATGACAGCAGTGAAAGGCAAATCTCATCATTCTTCACCACAGTAGTGATAGGCAGAAGAAGTAGGTGATAGAGTGGAAAAACAAAGTATGTAGAGGAAGAGAGGAAAAAATATTAGTACAAGACACGGACCTGAAAAAAAAGACGGACGTAATGTCGTCTAATTGAGAGTGAAGCATAGCAATAGCCGCCCGCTTACCATGTGTGCGTAATTTTTGATTCGCGATTGACGCAGTATGGTTTCAATGTACTTGTACGAATGGAGAGTTGGTATTACTATGGTTACTCCACTGAATTTGTTGTTGGGATTATGTCCGTCTTTTTTTAGGTCCGTGGTGCAAGAAAAAAGATTAAGAGAGAACAGAGAACAGAAGTAAAGAAATGAGCAACGTTACATAGCTAGGTAGTGCTCTTTAACTAATTTATTAAAGAATTTGATATTTTGCGCTTTTCGAATTTAGGAAGGCAAGGAATTCCACAAACGTACAGCTGAGACAGTAAAAGATTTATGATAAAAGGACGTGAAATGACAAGGATTTTGAAAGACAAGGTTGTGTGAGGAGGGAAGCGTATTATGGTGTATGAAAATGTATTTGAATTTGATGTAAATTAATACATTTTGTAATTGCCTGCACAAAGAGGCCGACCTACGCAGTGAAATATACATAAAACAATAATAAAAGCGCAACGTACGTTGCGTTTGAGAACGCATTAGCTACACGCACGCAGCATATATGCACGCATATCTAACAAACATTGACATGGCAAACCTCTCATTAGAAACGGTAAGAGCCTCGGGGAGAAAAATTGAAATATAATTTTCAAAGAGAAAAATTAAAGTTCCGAGCGGGTTGGCACGCGTGTTCCTCGACTGCGCTTTGGGAGGAAATTAAGAGCTCTGTGGTCTCCAGCGTGGGAAATGGGGAGTGGGAAACGGGGAGAGGGGAATGGCGCAGTCTCTCCTCGGGTGTTAATTAAAAATTATAAAATGTTCTCAATAGAAAATCACGCAGCTGGCGTCTTGCACGCAGCCGGCTCGAAAATTAGGTTAAGAACGTTGTTTGTGTAACGCGAAAGGAATTTACGTTTGCTCATGGAGTTAATATTATTTTAATGCGTTTGTTCTGAAGAGCGGTGTACAGATTGAAGAATTTTTTTTTGTAAGAGGGAGGGATCAATAAAATTATGTATAAATAAATAGTAAATATTTCATAATCATTAATAAATAATCATTTTTCTTCATATCTACCTACTAATATTAAAAAGAGGAAAGATTTGATTGTTTGCATTGAATAGACTCCGAAACTACTGAATCGATTTATAAAATTCTTTCACTTTTGGGAAGCTACACTATCCCTGGGTGACATAGGCGATATTATATTTTCAGAAAAATTAGGTATCCTTAATAAAACTCCAATAATGTAACCCAAGGTGTTAAAAAATAAGAAAACCGATACAAAGCGCGGACGGCTACTCGTCATAAAATAACTTAATGCTTGACAACAATCCCACCTTCCGTCCAACATGGTGAGCGTCCTAACTTAATAAAAGCCTATTCACTCGCTTGAAGACACTGACGCTATACGTTATAACGTTATTATGTTGAGCTATGTCCCCATGGAAAAGCATCATTCTCGTAATACCGCAATAACAAATGTACTTTGAGTCGATTAATATTGAACTGAATGTTTATAATATGTAATTTTTTGTTACAGGTAAGCACCAGTACCTAGTACACTAAAATGTAACGCCGATTAATATACCGTGAGTGCATCAAAATTTTATACACACAATTATATATAATTATATATAAACACAACACGGTTTTAGTATAAGTTTTACGAGTATACTATTCATGTATTAATCAATTTGCAACAATGTATAAGCACCCTGTATAAAAACAGGTATACAGTAGTATAGACAGAAAGGGATAAGGGTAACTATCACGGGTATGGTAAAATCCAAGGCGCATCTGTAAACGACACGTTAACGGCAGTGGAAAACCCGCTTATTGTATGACTCCAAGTCGTAAATATACATATATTTATACTAGTATAGTATAGTGAATGCATAAAGTAGATTTAACTAAGTGTTCCAAAGCGATCTTCAGTAGAATGAATGATGGTAGAAGTCGCTTATCCATATCGGGAACGTATGCCTCATGAGGACTAATACTTCCGACAGTTCCGACACGTGGTCTGGTCAGTAGAAGTTATTTCTCTACCAATTCGCACTTTAGTTTATTGGAGTACGGTCTACGCAACCACCTTTACAAGCAAATACCGCCGATGTTTAGTTGACGCCACCCAAGTTATATTTTACTAGCGTTCTGCCCGTGACTTTGCCCGCGTTTTCCTGGATATTAAGTACTGTATGTCTTATCATGGTCTACTATGTGCTTAATTTCATGAAAATCTGTTCAGTAGTTTTCACGTGAAAGAGTATCACACATCCTCACAGATTCTCACATCTAGGTATACTAATATTATAAAGAGAAAAGATTTGATTGTTTGTTTGCATTGAATAGGCTCCGAAACTACTGAACCGATTTGAAAAATTATTTCACTGTCGGGAAGCTACACTATCCCCGGGTGACAAAGGCTATATTATATTTTCAAAAAAAATAGGGATCCTTAATAAAACTCCAATAATGTAACCCAAGGTTTAAAAAAAAAAGAAAACCGAGGCAAAGTTACTCGTTTATAATATTAGTAGTATATCACGCGGGAAGCTTTAACATTTCCACGTGACTTTCAATGGTCTCAATTTCCGTATAGGGACGTTATCCGTTATCGTCCATCCCTCCGTGGCCTTGTCGATATCTGCAGCTAACTGGGCCACAGCCCACAGACACGCGTCAATGCGCGCGGGTACGGTACGGTAACAATCGATACTTCGCGATGTCCGCTCCGTGCTGTCGGTCCGCTTCGCTACGCTGTCGCTACGGTTGCTACGAATATTTGCACAGGACACGGTTAACGTTTGTTTACTTGCGCAAACGCGTTTGTGTTTACGGCTGCGTGATTGTGTTGTAGTGGAGTGTTTGTTTTTTTGTTTTGTTAGGTTCGGGCTGTGTAGGGTTAATTCGATAGGCATTTTGTTGGCGGAACTGACAAGTGTTAAATGGTTTTGTTGGTTTGGTTTGGTAATTGTTGTTAAGTGAATTGTTGTAGACTACTTTTATTATGATTCTACTACAGGGATTAATTTTCGTTCTTAAAAATATGGAAACTAATATACGTGAAGATTTGCGTTCGTGTACGAAAATTAACGCCAAGCATATAATGTCATGTGTTCATTTTTTATGGGACTTTAATTCTCAGTTATAACTAAATGTATTGAGTCTAATTGCATAATATATTTATAATATTTTATTTATTTATTATAACTTGCGACATGCCTCGATTTTCGTATCCAGAAGTATGCAAACTATTTATGTAGCGTGCGTAGCGTAGCTCAGCAGTCTTGACACAAATATAAGTTTAACAAAAGACATAATGGTGTACGATAAAAATGAAGATTGCCTGATGGAACTACTGGCTGTTTTGTGTGATCAGAGAAAACCCTTGAAAGGGACGCGGCGCAAAAAGGGTAAGTATATACCTTCGCTACGAATAATTAATGATGCGCCATCCAACGTTCTTAAAGTGCTCATACGGTATTATTGTCACGGGTCTATTGTGTAACGGCTAAATAACAAAGTTGTATATAATCTATATTTATTTTAATGTGGTAAAAAAATTGTTACCAAAATTCATAATTTCGACTAAATAAAACTGACGTATCGCTGCATCGCTTACATATCAGCTGTTAAACTAGTAAGCAGCGCTTATCGCGATATCGCGATACTACACTGTGACAATGTGTCCGATAACACAGTCGCGGGCGACGCGTCGCTGTGTATTGTGTTTACTTTACTCTATATTCAATAACAGCCAATATGTAACTAACCTCTTCAAACAATCGACCTTTGAAAGCGATACGAAAATCTTTTTAAAATAAACCCTCCATCAAAAATATACCGATTCGCCTGTACAAATAAACGCTCGATGTAAAACTGTAAAAACGCGCTAAATAAAACATGCTGAAAACAAAACTTACTCCAATTAAAATTCGAACTTTAAAAAAATAACGGACTTCGCTTTTCGAATCGCTGTTCTTATTGTTTAATTTGTACGTGTAGTGATGTGACAATGTCGATTGTTTTATCGATGGAACGATAAGTGATCTGTCAAAATGAGGTCGTTCTGGACGGAGATACTTCAGGCGGCCGCTACGCACCCGTTCCCGGCTGTGCCAGGTGATCTGCTGTCTCCATTTGACGTCGACAGTAGTAATGACAGTTAGTATATTATTAACTGTAGTATAATATTTAATTAGTTTTACGTAATAAAATAGACTTTTCCTATTTATCTAGTACTTGCTTCAAACATTAAAAAATCAATTAGTCAAGTCCAAATACTTATCAAAAATGTAAAATGTCACTTGTATTTGTCAAAAATACTAAATTTAATATTAGAAATTGAATGTCGTAATCATCAGTCAGACTGGTTGATAAATGCGGGACTTCACAGCCAAACTGAAACACTAAAACGGTTATGTTTCAACTCATTTAAAGGAACACTGAATTATTGCAAAAAGACCCAAGCTAATAACTTTCATTATTCTATTCATTATTAATACTCATTAATAATGAATCCATTGAAATTATGGAGAGAATATTATTAATCTGTCATAAGAATAAAAAAAAGCAAAGCAAAGCAACAACCCATAATTGTCCCACTGCTGGGCTCGGGGTCTCCTCTCACAATGTGAGGGGTACAGGCCATAGTCTACCACGCTGGCCAAGAGCGGATTGGTAGACTTCACACACCTTTGAGATCTTTATGGAGAACTCTCCGGTGTGCAGGTTTCCTCACGATGTTTTCCTTCACCGAAGCAAGTGATAAATTAACTACTAATACGCACATAATATTTGAAAATTAGAGGTGCGTGCCAGGATTTGAACTCGGACCCCTCTGTTCGAGAGACCAACGTTCTAACCGCTAGGCTATCACTGCATTTTTTCATAAGAATAATTTCAGGCTTTATAATTTTTTTCTGTTGTTTTGTTTGTTGTCTTACAAATCTAATTACAACGTATCCCTAATTATAAAAAAACCACACACATACAAAGTTAAACGGTTATCACACAGTTTCGTGTATAAAGTAACTTTAGTAGATATTTTGATAGGAATTTATTGATAGGGATTATATTGATAATGGTTCGTGAAATCCGATAAGGGCATGACAATATGAGTTAATCGAACTCTTATACGTTACAGAGGTGTCGAATAAAATACAATTTTTTGTATCTATATCCCAATAATGAAACACTTGCACTCAGGGCAGTTAATAGCTGCTACTTTTCTCATGAATGATGTTATAACCAATTTCAAGGTAGGTAAAGTTGTAGATGTATTGATAACTTGTCGGGGTTCCTGTTCGATTATATGTAAGTGTTACATCAAGAGTAGTCTCTTACTAAGTTAGTGCGTTTTATCACACAATTCTTATTTGAATGCCATACAGAATACAGATGTATTCTGATGAATGATATCTTTATATCCTTACCGTGGCCACATCATGTATTTACTTATTAAGTGAGTATTTTTAATCAGATATTAGCCTATATAGATATATCCTCCTTCGGTCGTACACTCACTGCTGAGCATTGTGATGTCCCTATCTCATTAGAATGTTTCGTGAACTAGCTGCCGCCAGTTTCCGCGGTCTGAGGCACAGTGTATAGCTTCGCTCAGTGTGATGTTAAGTTGTTCGGACACCTGATCTGTCCATCTTTTCGGGCTCCGACCCCTGGGTCTCTTGCCTTCCATCTTTCCGACAAATACCGACTTCAAAATTAGGGATAACTCAAAAACTACTCGTCAGATCTCGCTTAAGTGAGACCACATGACAAACACCAGCTTTCGATTAAAAAAGAATCATCAAAATCGGTTCACCCAGTCGAAAGTTTTGAGGTAACAAACAAAAAAAAAACAGTCGAACTGAATACCTCCTCCTTTTTTGAACTCGGTTAAAAATACAACTGAAATATTATGTTTTAAACTATTTAATCACACACAGAGTACCTACTGTCAACTGAAATTGTACCTGCAATTACGCATTCGTCTATAACCTTGTGCTAATTATTATATTGAAACCAGGTTATCACGATTCGATTTTTTTCTAATTATGTATGTTGTATTTTTCAATTTTAACATGTAATGAAGTAACTAATTTGTTTCCTAATTTCCTTTGTTTTACGAGTAACATATTATATCACGGGTTTGTTAGTGTTTATTTCTAATGCCTCAACTAGCTTCGTACCAGTAAGTGGCAGAAAGGAAAATGTTATAATTTTATGTTTATTAATTTCTCCGATGACGAATATCACGAATAAAAACAGTTACTATAAGTGATTTTTTGTGTATGTGTGCCTCTAAGTATAATTAGTTTTCGTTTACTTAATTACTTAGTTAAATTTCGATATATATGAAAAATGTACTGTGAAAAATATCGATATACGTCAAAAATACATATTTCACACATGGGCGTAGCCAGCCATGGGCTCAGGGTGGGGCAGCAGTCTAAAATTATATGTAACTAGCAATCTATACGCGCGCTTTTTGTTTTGATCGCATTTTTTGTGTCGACTGACGACTATCAAGTGTAAACTTTCATACAGATATTAAGTATTGTAGTTAATACCTAGATAATTTTTTTAAGTTTGATTAGGTACCTTACAGGTCAGAGCCAGCCCATGTTCACACCTACATTTTTATTAGGGTTCCAAAGTAAAATCGGAACCCTTATAGTTTCGTCATATCCGTCCGTCCATCTGTCTGAAGCAAACCGCCGAGACCGTAAGTGCCAAAAGCTGTATTTATTTGGCATAGAATAAAATATTGAAAAACTCTTTTTTTCACAGTAACTCACAAGTAAGGTGAGAATGAATTTTTCATTCTTTGCGTACCCTATCTGGAGTGTCCTTAAAAAGGTCTTTCAAAAATAGTATTGGTCTTCTAAGACCATTAGGGGTCCGTTTGTGAAATATTTGGCTTTAAAGTGCTAATTTTGGTTAGAGTCAAGTGTCCTCCCCCCCTCCCCCCCTCACTGCTGGCTAAACAGTTGGAGTTGGACAAGTGAAAAAATTCTCAAAAATATGTTATATGATCAAATTACAAGGAAAACTATCACGGCTATGTTAGCATAAGTAGTTAATAAGTAATAGTCGACAAACTTACTACTTCGGAACCCTACATTGCGCGTGGTTTGACACGCAGTTGCTTGGTTTTTTTTTATTTTGTACGCATGCTTTTACGTGGTAATAAAAGTAGAGAGCAACGTTTGCCGTTTTGATCACAGCATCACAGCTGTTTTCGGCTTCAGTTTTTATTCATAAAAACAATTGTCGAGCGCATAAGTGATACACGAATTGCACTTCTGCAAAAGTCTGTAATGTCAGCGTCATGAAAAGCATTTGTCGGAATTCACAAACAACGATTTACAAGCTATTTTAAAATAATCCAGATCGACACTGCGCTTTCGTTTCATTGGTTTTGTTTAATTTCGCTAGTGCTTTTCAACTAAAACCTTTTGTGACGTTTTAGTCTTGTTTTATTTAGTTGGATTCTAAATGTACTCGATACTATTAGTCGCTCATGGTCACGTTTCAATGTATTTTGGAATAATAGAGTTTCCTTAGACGAAGTTAGGGGACTTCTAGTGTATCTCGGGACTCTATAGGGGATATTCAGTATTGCTGAAGAATTTAAAACAATCTCTAAGCCCACTTAGTTGTCTAGGGGTATATCTTATACGTAGACCAAGAAACCTTTTCCTCACTTGGAAATTATTTCCTGCAATAGCAAGTCTTACACATACATAAGTGTGCTATTAAAATACGTAATTTTATGTTCTATTCATATAAAATTACAATATAACTACAAAATGTTAATTGAAGTAGTATGATCATTGTTTTCGCATAACCCGATTTGTAAATACGGGAACAAAAAATCATATTACTTTTAAATCTATTTATATTGGACTTAATGATAATCTCTCAAAATTGAGTAAATATTGAAATAATGCGAGGGATTCGTTCAATATTGAAGTCGTTGTCGAAATTATATGACATGTTCTTTTTGTGTAAACTGCAAACATGAGCATTGCGTTAACTATGTTATCAAACCTTATCACAACTATCTTATCTAGTAGCCGTTGATAAAAGATGTCCTTTCGCCCACATGTAACCGGTCCCCAAACTCGGTACCATCGTAAAACATTAGTATAGTTTCCCACTCAGATGAGATATCTCGCCCTCGGAAAATAGATCGTCCTTATCTTATCGATGCAAGAAACATCGATATATGGTTAAATCGCGCGTAAAACAATCGATTCTATTGGATGGGAACTATTATCTTATCGCCGTCCTCAGTAGAAGGAATGTGATCGCATCGCGTCGAACGTACTCCTCGTGTACAGTGGCGTTCTATTTAATGAATCATTCGGTTCGTGAAAATGAATTTTTCATTGCATTCGAAGTGACTTGAATAGTGTTGTGTAGCTGTAGGTCTATCGACCGTTAAGATATCGATATGCGCGTCCCGCCGGTGTCGTGGACGCAGACGACGGAGTGTCTCCGTGAATGCGCTTGGCAGACTGTGTGTTGTTTCATGGACGCGTGTGAGAAAATGACCGTCGCACGGATAGCCATGTCGCAGCCTTACCCGAACATCGATATCGTCACCGCCGCCCCTAGCTACGCTAGACAATGTTAGTATGTCTGATTCCTTTACGAGATAAAACCGTGTAGCTTGCCAAAGTACCCCAATTTGCGATAAATCGGAATTGCTTCGTATATTTAGGCGAAACGAACCCGATATTTTATTTTGGTGGCCTTTCTTGGTAACGATCACACTTTGTCTTTTTAATGTGTGCGTGTTTATTGTATTACGTATTTGTATACGTGTAATTGGGTAATATTGTTGTTCGAAGAGTTGTTGTCAAGCAACCTTGTTTCGACTTGTCAGTGTCGTAGGGATCGATAATTTACATGTAACTTCAATGTGAAGTAACTGCAACATTAAGCATTGTATTGATTGCATTAAAAGAACTCACACTCTATTTTCGAATTCTAATACAAGGTGAATCTCTATGGTTCCCTTGTTAAAGATCTGAAATCCAAACAACAAAACGTTCTTCTATATAGGTATTCAACTGAACAATAGATTTTAGGGATTTCAGGTTGGCTACACGAAGGCATAATTCTCAGTTAATTCCTAAAATTATCTTAAAATACCTATACAAGAAATAAAGTAATAATAATAATTAAATAAAATACCTCGATTTTATATTTTGTTATCCAAAACCCTTCTTTCTTCTAATTTCCGTTACAAATATGAAAAAAAGTACTCATGAGTTTTTTCAGAGCAGGTTCGACCGTTTCAAACGAAATACTTGAAAAGTGTCCCTCGTGGTATTCGTCCAAACGAGCTTTGATTAAATTCTTATACAGGTAACTGATCCCGAGTGTAAACGGATGCAGGGAATGACATTTTCTGTTACATATGACTTGTATGAATTAAATGTATGAATTGACTTCTTCTCTTCTTCTTTTGTAGCATCATTGCACAGGTACGAAATTCTTTTCGCGCTCCTCTAGAAAGGGTTGCAGAAAGCAGAAAGCTAAATTTTAAATATAATATGTTACAAAAATTCCGGTCGGAGTGGCGCCAATTAGGGGAGGCCTATTTCCAGCAGTGGACTTTAAAAGGCTGTTAGATAGATAGATAGATAGATGTTACAAAAACATTTAAGTGTGATCATTTTATCTGTGACATGACGAAACCCTTGGATCAATTAAAAAACTCGTACGTACAAATATTAGTTATTCATATCCTTCTGTATCTTAAGTACCTTCCTTTGTCTTAGCCTCAACTTGACCTTGTTGAGGTCAAATGATATGAATAAATAACAAGTAACTTCTTCTTTTCCTTTCAACTAAACGTAGACAAGGCTCTATTATGTATCCTGTGCCGTACCCTACTGTTTCCAAAGTAATAATACACGATATTACTGTTTCATACATAACAAATTCAAATTCATTTATTTGCTCGAAAGTGGGTATGTAACAAGGTCTTAAATTAATTATAATATTATATCCTCCACATTCCGCCATATAAGGCATGCAAATTTCATTATAGCAATAATTTACGTTTATATCTTCAATATTCTTACAACATTTTTACATTATAGTCTATATATATTAATTTATTTATACATGTTAAGATAATTGAATTTCAGTCACTATTATATTAAATAATTTATAGTATTATATTATTACAATTCAAGAATAACAACAAAATACATACATTTAAATATAGCATTACTCTGTCGTACACATAGTCTCTATTGCGTATATTGGATAATTATATTCCCCGATGAAATTATTGAAAAATACTAAACGTTCGCTACATATACACCAACCAAATCAAGCCCGTAAAAGGTCGACGGCGCGGCCATTTTTATTACAACAATTTTCAATTGTAATTTTGTTCAACGAGCCAAAGGGTAAAAATTGACTTCAATATTTTACACAGCCTCTAAATAAAATTCCCTATTGTCTCGATGCGCCCGACGATCCATCAATTTGTTTCGCGTGTAATAAATATACGTATCGTCTAAATAAAAATTTCATTTATAGCTCTCGTTCGTACATCGTGTTCCTCTTCACCGAAATAGAGTAAAAACTGGAATGAAGATTGAATTTTTCATAGGAATGAAGTGTAATGTTACGTGGGGAAACACACTACTAACCGCTGAATTTTTTACTTTATCTGAAGTGCACTAAACTTGTCCATCGTGATTAAGGGCTTGTTTCACAATCTTCAAGTAAGTCCGAAGTAAGCTATTCGTTAGTTAAGTTGACATTTCGTGTATGGAAAATGACACTAACGTCACTTTAACCGGCGAATAGCTTATTCAGGACTCTACTTGAAGATTGTGAAACAAGCCCTAAATGTTAAAGCTACTTTAGGCGTGGACAAGATGTCATTGGATGACCATTTATAGCAAAATATTAGAAGTAGTTTTATGCTTCAGAAGAGGAACTTTTAATGAAAAAAATTATTACTATCATAGCTATGTATAGTTGTTGAAACTGTTGTTTAGTAAGTAGGTTTTATTTTTTATGCGGCGAACTAGCATCACTCGTCCGAACAGCGATACAAAAAAGGTCTTACTGAAAACCAGTAGCCGTGGTTCACTGCGGCATAATGCTGAGTGCGTATTTTCTTTGTTGAGCAGTGCTGTAGCAGGTTGAATTTATAGATCTGATAACATTCATAAATTGCTGTATGTAACTGACAATTTACAACCTGTTGCATAATGCTTAACAAAATAAATAATATCTTTCTTTCTTTGTTTAATGTTGGTTGCATGTAATCTTTAACTACGATAACTCTCGCCAGACTATATCAGACTACATAACTATCAAAAATAAAATATTTGCCGCCTTTTTTTGAAGATAATTGTATACCTACTATTGATTTAAATTAACATAATATTAATATTGACACCTAAAACTGACACACCCTTATTAATAAAAATCGCTTAATCCAAGCATCATCTGAAGCTACACTTGGACTAGTTAATTCTGGATTAACTAAGTAATAACTTCGTAATTGCAATGTTATTAATAAATATGGAGTAACCTTGAACTAACAATACATTTCTTAGTCCGGTTTCAACGAGTAAAATATGGCAACCTTTGTAATTTAAAAGTAAAAAGAGTGAGTCAGTGAATGACAACTTCAAACGACGTGATCAGCTTTCAATTTCAAGCGCCTAATTTCGCTCCTCGCAGTTTGTTTCATGCTATGGTTACTTGTTAAATTTAAAATTGATTTACATGAACCAACAACGTGCTCGCTCAGTTAACTGGGATGAAGAAGAAAAGGTCAAAGAAAATATCAATATGAATGACGTTTAGTTAGAACAACGAAGTACTCTTGATATGCGTCAAGTCAACGTCAATGTCGTCAATGCACGCCTAGTCCACGCCTAATCAGTCGCTAAACTATGTAGCGACATGGACTAACTTTGATTCTGAGATTAGACTCGGAGTAGCTTACTTCTTCGTTACTCTATATTTATTAATACTGAATTTAATTAAATCTTATTTACGACAAGTTTTAAAGTTACTCTTGCTTTAGTCTATGTTTATTAATATGGCCGACAGGGCCTACTGACTACAGTGCTCTTTGAGGTTTATCGCAGATGTCGCAGGACGGCGGGGCTCATTGGTGCTGTAAGCTCGTTTGCTCGCCTTATCGCATTAAAAATACAACCAGCTACTCCTAAAACGCTTAATTGAACATAATCCTAATAATCCTGTAAAATGTCAATAAATCTTTCAATGTCGCTTAAAACATATTGGTTCCGGGAGCAGTTGGTTCAAACTCTGACTGCACTCGACGAGCATTGTTATCCTGAGCCCAGGGGACTTGCTCACTTTGTTCCTCTGATCCGGTACTGTCATGGTATACGTTTGATATACTTTTGATTTCTAACATCTATTACATAAATATTCAACTCCTGTATATCGTCGTTGCGACTTTAAGGCCTCTTATGTGTAAAAAATCAGCTTTCCGAGAGAATCGATAAAAATGGATAAAGGTTAGTTTAGCAAGAACATAGGTGATTTTGAATTTGGTGAATAAATTACGATGGAAACGTCGTACACACGTGAGAGTTTTTGAATTCGATAGCCCTTCAAAATGTTGAATCGTTTGACGTAAAAAAGTGATTTTGCCAAAAGTGGCACATAACACATAAGAGGTCTGAAAGTCGCAACGACGATATGCTATAAAAGTCGAAAATTTGTCGATAAATTGGGTTGAAATTTTTACACAACAGTATTTATATAGCTGAATTAACTTCCAAAATAGTTAAAAATCTGGTTATGTAACATTCGCGTACAAATAAAGCATTCTTTATCAGCCCTCGGCAGTAGCAATAAATTTGTTTCCTTTGGGAATGTAAGGTATCGTCGGTATCTCATTATAATTCTTATTGTTATGTACGAGTATAGAAGATCTCAAGCTCAAGTCTAAAAAATTATTAGAACCATACTATGTGACGACCCATTTTATTGAAATTGACCATCTCCTCTTGCATGTGACCTTATTTACATTCTTCACTTCACATTTATTATTACAATTAGGAAGTGTAATTACTTACCCGACAAATTAGTTATTCTGACCTCTAGGTCTGTACTACCCGATTGCATTGTTGAAAATGTTTTTGAAAAACTAAAAACATGCTCTTTACATTGTTTGTAGTCATGTATGTAAACATTGTGTGTGTTTAATTTAAAATAATGTTAACAAATATAAATAATCTAAATTTTACTAACAAAAAATAACCGACTTCAAAGTTACTCAAAAACTACTTGTCAGATCTCGTTCAAATTTTGTGCGGGATTACGTGACAAGCACCTGCTTTCGATTAAAAAAGAATCATCACAATCGGTTGGCGTGATATTGAGTTATTCGTCCATTTGTCGCGCTTATTTAATACAAATTTAAGACTTATATGGTTTTATCATGGATGCCATTGTCAGATCTCAATAAAATTTATATGGGACCACATGACAGCCACCAGCTTTCGATTAAAAAAAGAATTATTAAAATCAGTTCGCCCAGTCCAAAGTTCTGAGGTAACAAACATAAAAAAACAGTCGAATTGAGAACCTCCTCCTTTTTTTGAAGTCGGTTAAAAATAAAAATAAATGTATTATGCTCCGAATAAACGGCATCTGTTGTTAAAGCTAACGAGATGTGTAATTATACTTGGGTTCATTTCCCTCGACAGAAATTCGTCGATTTTCATTTAATTATATTAAAACTGTTGTCGCTTCCAGCATAATTGCATTCGTTTACCGTTGAAAGACGACGATTAACGAGATTTTTCTCGTTAAATTACTCAAGCGACAATACGTGTAGAGTTTCGTTGTGTTGCTATTTAATGCAATCACTTGTTAAAGTAAATAAAATAAATATTAATAAATTTACCTTCATAACTAATTACTGCCTCTTTTTTAAGTGTCTTAGTTTAAAATAAAGGGTTACACATTTTTTTTCTTCTATTATAATTCTGCGAATTTCTAAGAATATATACAAAAATGGTTGTCTGTAAAGTCGGTTTACGGACGGTAGTTTAACGTGACAACGTCATGACAAAGCTCCGCTCCACCCCGCTCCGCACCGCCCCGCTCCGCTCCGCTCCACTCAACTACGATCGCCTACGGCTCACCTACGGCATCGGCTACGATACGCCGATCGTAGCCGATCGTGCCTCTCTCTCGCTTTTGCCGCTCTCTCGCTCACGGAATGCTACATTTTTTCGTGCGTGCGCCCGGCGTTCATCGTTTTAATAGACGTTATCACGTCAAAAACATCAATGATCAATCACCAGTTTATTTATCCCAAGTATTTCTCAGTTTGTCACGTCGGGAATTGATCATGATACAATCCGCGTAACAACAGCATAACTGACTAAGCTATATGATCGTCGGGTTCTTTGTTTTAATTAAAAGTCAAAATTAACAATTATAATTGTGTCGACGGTATGAAACAATTACATTAAATCATTCAAGTAACGAGGACAATGGGATTTGAACCGTGTATTACTATGTTATTATGTTTGAATGGCTCGTTGCTTGCGTACAAACACGGGTGCGAACGTTGTTCTATCAAATGTTTTTGATTAACAAGATTACATACACATACACAACATACAACATAGACATAGACAACAACATAGACAACATACACACATACCTAAATGTGAACAAAAAGAAAAACGAAAAACTTTTATTTTTAACATTTCTATTCAACTGAGACTTAAAACTATTCCACTGTAACATAACGAACAAATACCTTCTTTCGGTACGAGTTACAAAGGATCCAAGTATTTTACTTAACTACGCCAAAGCCTATCTGGCTTGCCGCCATAGTTTTTGCCGGCAATATGGACCGGGTCCAGATTTCTTTGAGCGAAACTCGGACACGATTAGGGCGTTAGCGGTCGGTGGACCGGACGAAATGTTCAGAACTAAGTTGGCTAGGTTGGCTGGTATCCGTAAAAACCGTATGCAAACACGTCAAGTTCTTTGGCGTAAATAGAGATAAGTTTTTTAGTTTTACCACAATGGGTACCACAATCCTGTCTTAGCAGTCTTGCAGCGGCTATGGGTTATATTAGTGGGTCGAAATGTTGCTTTTAAGTATAAGGTTTCTTACAATGATTTAAACACTTTATTTTTCAAACTCAATCAGTGATGGTTAATATTTGTATTCAAACGTTCACAGCATCGGATGTGGAACGAGATAGGTAGTAATGAGGATAATAATTAAATCTGATTTAAAAATGGTTGTCTGTAAAATCGGTTTACGGACGGTAGTTTAACGTGACAACGTCATGACAAAGCTCCGCTCCGCTCTGCCCCGCTCCACTCCGCCCCGCCCCGCTCCACTCAACTACGATCGCCTACGGCTCGCCTACGGCTCGCTTACGGCTCGCCTACGGCATCGGCTACGATACGCCGATCGTAGCCGATCGTGCCTCTCTCTCGCTTTTGCCGCTCTCTCACTTGCGGAACGCTACATTTTTTCGTGCGTGCGCCCGGCGTTCATCGTTTTAATAGACGTTATCACGTCAAAAAATGAATTGTTAATAAAAGTATCACGCAATTGAAACCCAAACATAATTAAGACAATTTTATTGTTGTTTGAATATATACAGCCACAAACCTAGATCGTTGTTGGTGCAATGTTGTACGGAACTGATTAAAAACAACAATAGCATCTACCATCGTTTATTACCAAAGTTGGTGTGAGCGCAGTGTCGTGGCACGCCCGCGGCGCGAACATTACGTATAGCTAGAGTAGCCATCATACACAACAACAAAGTGGAACTCGCCCGTAAAACTTTGAGTTTCGATGTGAAAAATACCCATAATTCAATTATTAAGTCAGAATACAGCACTAACATGAACTAATATTAATTAACTAGCTGACATGGCGAACTTCGTATCGCCTAACAAACTATTTTTTTTTCTAAAATAAAAGTAGCCTAAGTTACTCCTTGTTACATCAGCTATCTGCCAGTGAAAGTCCCGTCAAAATTGGTCCAGCCATTTCAGAGATTAGCCGGAACAAACAGACAGACAGACAAAAATTGTAAAAAATGTTGTTTTGATATATGTACCATGTATACTTCCAAATGCATTTAGTAAAAAGCGCTTATTTTACTATTACAAGCAGACACTCCAATTTTATTTATTTGTATCTATAGATTATATACTAATATGTAACCACAACGTTCACAAGATTGACTTAAAACAGTTTTTCTTATAATAATAATTCATAAGTTTTGAGAAGAATTCATCAAAATTATTATCATCCATTTAAAGTTAATCACTTCTATATCAAAGAATACCTACCTAAATATTAATCCTGTTTTTAATGACAGTAACGGTGGTCACACTACGTGTAGCCTGACCCAGTTTTATATCGTGTATAGTTTCATTACACCAATAAGAATTAATGGCGACAGTACCTACTGACCGAACAGTTATTGCCCGTTGTACTTACTGGAACATGATTATTTAAATCCATAAATAAGTAAATAATTAAATGCTACACCCCGCACTACCGCCCCAACTCAGAGTCACTAACGGTTACTTCAATCGCTTAGTAATTAATCACCGTACAAATTCGTTCGAGTCGTGAGTGATACGGACAAATTTAAGTACCCACGATCGCAAAGGGAAATCCGCGTAGTGGTGCTACGAGTACGTAGCGCGTAGTAATATCGTAGACTACGAACTGTAGAAAACGTAGCACTCCTCTCGTAAAGCTCTTGTTGGCAAAATCGCAAAAGCTAATCTTAAATAAATAATAGTTTAAAAAAACTAAAAAATACGTTTTTATAGAAAATCCAACTAAAAAAAATAGAAAATAAATTTGAATTAAAAATCGTGTAATTGTAATAAAAACGTGGGTTGCTTTTAAAGATATTATCCCTTCTACTCATTGACATCATGCACCCCACGCTTTTATTACAATTACAGGATTTTTAATTCAACTTTATTTTCTATTTTTTTTAGTTGGATTTTCTATAAAAGCGTATTTGTTAGTTTTTTTTTAAACTATTATTTATTTTTTGATTTTTAGTTTGATTTTTTGAAATGAAATTTAGATTTTTTTTCTTACTTTCTTTCTTTTTTTTCTTTAAATATTGAATTGTCATCGATCCTCGATAAGTATACGAAGTGTGAAAGAAATCTGATCGTTTAAAGCAAATATAAAGCGTGTAATTAGGTTTTCTTTCTCAATAAGTCCACGAAGTTTGAAAGAAATCTGACCGTTTGAAGTGGGTCAAAATCATGTTCAAAGATTCCGTTACATTAGTTACATACATACTAACATACGTCTGAAGCTAATAAAAGCGTATTAAAAATACATATTTTTTATTATTTTATATCTTTATACCAGAGACTGAAGTCTATATCAAAGAGAAAGAAATTAATTTTGCTACTCTATACACTTATTATAATATTTAATCTATCACGCCGTTGATGGCTGTATGACATTTTGTCATTTATTGTTTTGTATTTTGATGCACATCTTTAGTTTTTATTTTTAAATCAATAGAATTAAAATGAAATAAAATATACCAAAGGCATTATTCCATCTAGATAATTATAATTCTCTCTGCACCAGTTAGGAGCAGTTTAACGTGACAATGTGTCGGACGGTGCACGCGGTGCTCTCGACCGCAATATGCGGTGTGCAGATGTTGGTGCGGGTGTTCATGACGATCATTCTAATGATAGAGAACGTGATACGAATGATACTTCAAACGCTGTACAACTTCATCTCGTTCATGCTGCAAATGTTGTCTCTGATACCGATATGTATCGTGTTCCTGCTGACTGCGAGACTGAAATGCTTCATGTGTGGTGGCGGTGGCCCTTGCCCCGTGAACAGAGGCGGCGCCTGCGACTGCATCATGTCAGCTCTAGCCATAGTTCTCCTGTTCTTCATCTTCAGGGCGACAGGAGTGCTAGACAAAATGTTCTACAGCATCGGGTACGCTAAAGCTCTCCCACCGGCGCCTGCAAGGTTTGTCCCTACGCCCGGAGACATCACCGAATGTTCCAGAAACGATACGGACTACGATTTCGAATCGACGACGCTTGAAATGTTGGAAGACATGACGTACGAAGTGAGCACGGACGGTGCCGCACTCGTGCGAAATCCCGACGACAGCGATAGTGATAGCGACGCAGAGGATAACACGGTGAATGGTACAGTGAAGAAAGATGATAAGAAAAAGGTTCAGGTCGGAGAATCCACGAATAATGATGGCACGGAGAAAGTTGACACGGAAAATGTTGACACGCAGAACGATGATAGCCATTATGATAGGTTTAAACTCGTTTCAAGTACTGACCGAATTTTAAGAAAAGCTACTCATATTGATCACAAGAAGATAACAAAACCAACTAGAAGAAATTTCTTCGAGCAATTATTTACAACTAAAACCGTTTATACAAACGGATAATGATTATGACTTGCCGCGTACAACACCTAAAATATTTATCCGTTCGCAAACTATCATTTATTTCGGTCCCTAGCGTGAGTTTTATTATTATTGGATTAAGAATCCGAATTTGTGCCATTACGTCTTAACTTGTTCATATATTTATGGCTACGATATTGTGGGCGAAACTTTTTTCATCTTTTCCCGTGACCCATATTTTAAGCGTAGATAATCTTTCCAATAATATAATTCGTGGCGAGTTGGATGTTATATGAATCCAAATCTGCTATGGGACTTTTGTCTGAATATGAGCTAACTTTCTCTTGAGCGTGTCACATCTGTCTAGATGTCTGGACTTCTACTTATTTTCTAAACTAAATGAATATGTAGATACTAAATTGTATATTAAGCTATACAAATGCCAGTAATTTTCAAGTTGTTTTGGTGCTCACCAGTACTGAAATCCTCACTTTCATTTTAATAGTGGGTTTTTATGTTAATATCTAAAACAAATAAATAAAGAATTATATATGTAGTAAGTTTTTCTTTTATGTTAAAAAGTTTGTTATACACAATTTTATATAAAAATGGTGGATTTACATTTAAAATTCTAGCCTATTATGTAAGATCTCGTTCAAGTTATTACGTCTTTTATTCGTCTTTTAACTTGTTTCATATTCTTGTATTATAATCAAACGTTTTTTATTAAAGTGACTTGACTGACTTGGTATAAAAATGACTTCATAAATAACTTTTGTCACATAAATACACAGCTATAGCGTAATGACAGGACGTTAAAAGTATCTCAATTAACTTGACAAGTTAGCCCTTCGCTCCGCTATTATTACGGCGGCATAGAATACTCGTTAACTAAATGTTCCCTCAAATACTAAATAATAACTTGGTAATTTGTCGGAAATGATTCCTGTTTATTTTACCGACAAATATTTTTCCAATCGAATATTTTTTTCCTTAAGGGCAATCAGCATACGTATGGTAACGTGAGTATTGTTGGAGTGTCAAGTTTCCGGGAATGCTATGGATGTTACCTACATTTTATAATGGAGAACTTATGAAGAAATACAAAATCACACGTCAATAACCCTTCCTTGACAGTCGGTAATACATCGACTACCCCAGATGTACTGCATGTGTGTGTCTGATAAACGCCTGCCTTGAACCTGGGACCTTATATTTCATCGTCATCATCATCATTATATTAAATGCATGACATATGCCACAGTAACATTTTAAGAATATTATAAATCACAATATATACCTTGTTAGGTTTAGCACTGTGGGTTTTTTCGATTATAATATTAAAATTTGCTGTAACGTCTAGTAATTATGATGTATAATGAAATAATTTATTATGTAGATTGTAGAGTTAATGTCAATATTAAAATTTGAATGCATTAATTATCATTTATATATTCATCCTCGCTTTGTCAGTGAGATTTTTTTTTTACATATTGTTAAATGTCGTGGTTTTTGTTTCGTCATTTATTTTGTCGGGTAGGTATATCTTTATCGACATTTGGTATGGGCCGCAGCTGTGTATAAGTATGAGTTTGTTTGACACAAAATCGATAATACCTATGTCCATGGGTGAAGGTGACCATTTACCATCAGATGATGAACAAATGATGATGATGATGACGATGATGTCTTCCAACTTATTTCGGCCATGGCGACCGTTTCGACTTTAGAGACTATGTTTGGTCAACCATATTTGAGCGGTCGTGAGTTAAGTCCACTGGCGCAATGAGGGCACGTGAGGACACTATTATTGTAATGATAGTAGATGACTGTGGGTGGTCGAGCCTTACGCTCGTCGCGTTTGACATCGAGGTCAGCTTTACACCGCAAATAAAATTGTTTGTTTGTTTGTTTGTTACTAAAAATCTCGCTCCTGCCTTTTAACTAGACCACGCCATTCTGGTCGCCAGGTTGCCAAACGTTCCCATCGCAAGGGCTCTATATAATATTTCTTCATATATCGCTTTGAACATCCTTAAATCTGAGGAGTTGTCCGCTTTGCTTTCGCTTACGACCTAATACTGTCGTTCAGATTAGGATTATCATAGAAGCCATAGACAATTAGTACAATTATACGATTATTACAACTAGACGATGTAACTAATCCATAAATTCAATCAATTTATTTGAGGTTTCTCATTAACCTTGACCTTTTTTATCATAGTTGTGTAAGTTAATTGAGAGAGAAATATTTATTTGCCTTATAATATTATAACATTAAAACATTTGTTTTCTCCAATAGTACAACACTAAATTGCAGACTTTTATGCCCGCATCTGAGAAGGAGGAAGCATGTTCTATTTATGACTAATTAACAATTAACAAAAGCAAACTGACTCAAAAATTATGAATACAAAAGGTAACAAGTATTGCCTATTGTCGATATTCGGTGTTCTATTGAGAAGCAATAGTTAATACCGTGGCTAAACGCTAACACACTCATACCCCCGCAGTAGGTTATTACCTGTGTCGCGGGTGGCATGGACGACACATATAACACATCACAATAACACCCATGACCCGAGTACAAATATTTATCTGTCACATAAATATCTGCCCCGGCTGGGAATCGAACCCGGGACCCCTCGCTTCGCAGGCAGGGTCGCTACCAACTAGGCTACAGGGTCGTCAAGGCAATGCGATGTAAACAGAGCGATTGACATTGATGTAGTTGGTTGGATACCACGTACGGACCAGATAAGGAGAAACTTGTTTGAAGTTAAACGAATCCGCCGGTCAGCTTTAGTTATAGCCACGAGTGTTTGTGATAGCATTGTTCCTTTGGTATAAACAAGTTAATTAACTTGGTGAAGCTTTTCGTGGTATTTATCGTACACACACGAAAACATCTTGATTCATACAATTGCTCACTATCACGCTGGGTTGACTGGTAGAGAATGCCTCAAGGCACTTAATTCCGCCCCTTGTAAAAACCTGTTTTAAGTCTTACAAAAGAATACATATAATATAATGTATGTACTTTCTTCCAAGCTACTATGAAAGCTATTATGAAATAAATAAATTGACTCTACGACGACTGTTAGAAAACTTGATGATATGGCAATATAGAAAAAAAAACGATGACGCCAAGTAAGTTACTTCAAGTCCTATTTTAATATTATATTTAAAAAATAAACTTATAATGTTACTGTCAGTAACTACTGCATTCTTTCTTTTTTTCTATATTTTGTTGTATTCTTCCCGACATTATTCCCTTGATAAATTAAACGTTATTTAAGAATTATCTTACAAAAGCCAAAAGTAAAATGCCGCCGCCACAAGGGATGTTAATGTTACATAATGATTTTCCTCCATAAACGGGAAATCGAGAGGTAATGGGATTGAACATACTGGTAAAGAAATGTAAATGATTTATGATTCCTTCATTAAAGAAGGACACATGTTGTCAGGCTGACGTAGTTTATAGATAATTAATAATTTGTGTTAAAATAAATGGTGTTATTGACCACTAATAAAGACTGAATAGGCTTTTACGCCGCACATCATCCTTTTCGCTCACCATCCTTAACGTTTGGTGGTAAACATCAAGTGGGTCAAGTGTGGTCAAGCATTAACTTTTAGCAACTAAATAATTATAACGATGTTACCGACAGACACACACACAGGACACTTCTTTTGGCATCGGGGGTACAGAAAAACATTAAATATCTCATGTGCCTACTCATTTGTAGATACAACGTACTAATCGATGCATACCAGTGACCAAGGCTCTGAGGAAGGCAAAAGACAGCGTGGCAGCTTGTCCAGCTCCGCCACCAAGTCTTATCAGAACGGGCACGACCTTCAGCAATGAAGAAACCGACGAAGAAGAATCGATGTAGAGTAAAAAATGTTTTTTGGTTATTCAATCGACCCCAGCTGATTGAATAACGCTCCACCCCACTCCACTTGAACCTCTAGGGCTCTTGCCTGCCGCCTGCCGGATATAACATGTCAACAATGACCAATCTTTTTCTTCCGTATTTTAATGTTTCTTTACCTTTTGTTTCCGTTTCCCTTCCGATAAATTCATGCGGTCAAGAGGCAAAAGCCATTTCCTGTTGTAATTTTCTTTTCGTTGTGGACGGCCCCTATTAAAGGTATTCTCCGGGGCGTATCAATTAACTTCGTCATTCTCCGAATATTTATTCTGCGAACCAAAAAAAACAGCTATTCGAAGCTGTTTGTAGATGTCAGCCGTATGTCGCCTTCCAGTGACGTGAGGATCCTCATTATATGAGCGATCGTTTGTTTGTACGAGCAAAATAACAAGTTTGAAGTATTTGCGGTATATGCGGTGAAGTATACCATCATTTCTCAGTCGTGACTGATCGTGTAACGATAGTACTTATGCAACATATTTATTTTATTTATTTAAAAGTAGCTGACCCGGCAGACATTGTTCTGCACCATTTTTTTCCTAAAATAAAAGGAGCCTACGTTACACCTTGTTACATCAGCTACCTGCCAGTGAAAGTCCCGTCAAAATCGGTCCAGCCATTTCAGAGATTAGCCCAAACAAACAGACAAAAATTTAAAAAAATGTGATTTTGGTATATGTATCCCAGCGTTTATTTTATTTATTTATTATTATTTATACTCTATGGACGCGACCTATTCCATTTCTTCCCACTTAATTCTTCCGTAGCACAAGTCCTATCTCGCTTTGTCTGTAGTCTGTACGTTAATTAAGAAGACAAAGAGTTTAATTGTTAACAAAAAATAATGAGTTCCTTTTTAATTGTCCTCTTTTTGTTCGGCACAAACTCTTTGTAAACATTATTAGGAATAAATTAGTGAACAAATCGTTATACTGAAAGCTCAGTGTAGATGCAGTCGGAATATTTTTCTGTTGTTTTTGAACCATTCATGTGAATATTTAGCGCTAAAATACAAAACCAAAAGTTTTGCGTACCTTATGTGATTCGTGAGTTAATGACAATATTATGCACTTCTAGGTCAGCTATAGTGGCCTATATTTAAAATGCATTCCCAAATAGCTATATTATATCATTTAAATATGAAACAAAAAAAGTTTTGCGTACATTGATCCAATTATTCTTGAGTTAATATCGACATTATGCGCCTCTATGTAAAATATAGTGGCCTATATATTTTAATACGTTCCCAAATGTTTATTTAAAGGGATGAGTTATTATGCAAAGCAAAAAAAGCAAAGCAACAACCCATAATTGTCCCACTGCTGGGCTCGGGGTCGCCTCTCACAACGTGAGAGGTATTAGGCCACAGTCTACCACGCTGGCCAAGTGCGGATTGGTAGACTTCACACACCTTTGAGAACTTTATGGAGAACTCTCCGGTGTGCAGGTTTCCTCACGATGTTTTCCTTCACCGAAGCAAGTGATAATTAACTTGTAATACGCACATAATATTTGAAAATTAGAGGTGCGTGCCAGGATTTGAACTCGGACTCCTTCGTTCGGGAGACCAACGTTCTAACCGCTAGGCTATCACTGCTCCGCTAGGCTATCACTGCTCTGCTCAACTGTGTTATTATGATTTAATCATAAATCATTGAAAGTAGAAATTAAACGCTAACACAGAGACAACGCATTAGGCACATTCAATTCATTCATGAAGTCAATTATCGACTTTTCCCACAGATTTTTTTTTGCGTCGTAGCTCACACCGGATATCTATTAATATTAACTTATATTTAAAAAAAACTGCTAGTCTGTATTATAAAGGGTGGTATGAAAATCAATACAGTATATAAGCTTGAGCGTCCGGTACATCTAGACAGTGAACAGAACACAGTTCAATCGGCTTAACTTATTACACCATCGACGTGAGATACACACAACAACGCATGGCTTCAACCCATTATTGGCCCACTACTGGGCACGGGTCTCTCTTGAGGAGGCCTAGAGCATACTCCACCACGCTGCTCCAGTGCGGATTGGTGGAGAGGTTAGTGGCCAACCCGAGTGTCGGAAGTTTTCAAACCGCCCGAGGGCCTCCGACATGACTTAACGACTGTTATCTTATGATAACAACTGAGACCGACGGCTTTACGTGCCCTCTGAAGCACAGAAACGCTCAAGAAATTTTTGCCACTAGCGGTCACCCATCCAACTACCGACCGCGCCCGCTGGTGCTTAACTTTGTCGATCACATAGGATCGACGCAAGCCGCCGGGCTATGAGCTGGGATCCCTTCCCTCGCGCACTAAAATCTTAAACTAATATACTGAAGGTTGGTATGAAGAACAATACAGCTTGAGCGTCCGATACATTTGGACAGTGAACAGGGCACAGTTCAATCGGCTTAACTTGTTACACCGTCGCCGTGCGCGGTCTCCGGCTACGGATTACGGTCGATTCCGGTCGGCCGGCCGCTACACGGACATGGAATAAACGTTTGCAATCATTTAACAAACATCGTATTTATTGAACAGCGGTGATGCTAATTCTGTACAACGAACGTATTTAAAGTTAATAATAATTGAGAAATTTAAGTAAATATAAGAAACATTTTGTTTGTACTCCACATGGAAAATAGTGATACGCGTAATCATAGTCATAAAATGTGTTGCAAACCCAAAACAACAAACTAGAACAAGATTTCTTCTTGGCTGATAAAACAGCTTCTCGAAACTAATATTGACAGAAACATATTCTTCTACATTAACCCAGAATCGTCATATGTTCCGGACCGTATATGAAACCTTAATTATGTTGGTAATACTACAACTGATGTTGGAGTGTGTATGTCGGTATTGTAGGTCCTTCGCTAAATTAGTTGCTAACCTCGAGAGAAACTAAGGGTCAATAGCCTCGCGTAACTGCGTGCTTTTGACTGAGCAAAAAAAACTAAGAAGTTCCTCTTGGCGAGTAGCAATAAATTATTCGAAGTACTAGTCTCTTATTCGTCAAAAACCAATCACTTTGCGATAGTACAGATAACAGATATTAAAAAGTCTTATTGAAGATACTAAACCTCGAACCCAACAGTGAGATAATTAAGTTGTAATAATTGCAAACCACAGCCATGACTGCTTCAATATCCATTGTAACGTTAATTAATTGATTGAGTATAGCAATAGTATCAGGCCTATCTTTGTGACAATCCAATTAGTATTTAATTAGGAGTAAGACTTTGCCACAATCTACAGACCCAGTTTTATAATATACGTTTGTGTTTCTCATGTTATTAGGTATAAACATTACTGTTCTGAATGCCACTCCGGACCACCAATCGCCAACACCATACCCCCTCGAACAATATCCACCAAACAGATCATTAGGCCTTCTGTCCACCTAGACGAACGCTATCATCAATTGTCGCTTGCTCTCTGTCCACGGAGCGACATAGTCGCGTTTGCCTATTGTCTATGTTTAATTATGCGGCTTGCATGAAATCGTCGAATGAAGCCGTGGACAGTAGGCCTAAGTAGATACGAGGGCTAGCCACAAAGTTTACCAAACCACAGTATTAATTAAACAACTATCAAAGTTATGCAATTATCTTTATTGCTCTTAGCAGTTCCTTATAATAAATGATAAAGGGATATATTTCTCGTTTATCTTCAAGAACAATGGGACCTTTTCAAATGAATCATTAGTTGTTACAAAGACTTAATTGAGTGTTTGGATTTTCAACAGTCATAAATTCTCTTTGCGTACTGTTTTGTCTCGTTATCGAAAACGTAGGATAAAAATACTATGAATATTTACTTATAGGAAGTTAACGTACGATATTGTGATTCGATCCTCAATCCTATATCGTTTAGAACCGTAAGAGTACTAAATAAAATTACACGGAAAACATGGCGCTTTCAAAGTCGTACGTTCTTTGTAAATATTTAATTATAAAAGTGAACTTCGACTATACAATTCTACTTCCTATTCAATATTTGTTAGTTTTTCACGAAAAAACTGCTGAATAGATTTTCATGAAAAGCACATAGATAGATAGCTTGATGTGAAATAGTACCTGTAGCCTAGTTGGTAGCGACCCTGCCTGCGAATCGAGGGGTCCCGGGTTCGATTCCCGGTCGGAGAAGATAGTTATGTGACAGATAAATATTTGTAGTCGGGTCATGGGTGTGATTGTGATGGTTACTCGTATATGTGTCGTCCATGCCACCCGCGACACAGGTAATAACCTACTGCGGGGGTATGAGTGTGTTAGCGTTTATTTATTATTTATTTATTTAAATAACATATAGGGTACTTATTAAAAGTAAGTTCTTGTACAAGTTAACTTGATTACACACGTGATAGTAAGTACCAATGTAATGTAACGTAGTAATAATATCAATCTTGTATATAAAGTACCAACACCTATTACCGTGAGCATTTTTATCGCAGACAAAAGCTTTACTGAATGTTCAGAAAAAATGGAATACTAAATGAGCATTTGAATATTCAGTGTTGGGGGAGCGATCATTAGAAATGGCCGTCTTATAACCACAATTTCACAGAAATGCAGAAGTATTTGAAGCCCTAGCCGTTATCTGAGCGCGCCGACCGAAGGAATTGTTGCTGTAACAACGGGCGGCTCTGAATAGCACTAACGACTGTTTTATTCAACGGCACAAAGAAAATATTCAGCGATATCGCTAATGGAAATTGATGGTTTACGACCTTTTGGAATTAATTCACAAGATAACATTTCTACTTTTTTGCGGGAGAGATTGGAAGAATTGTTAACGCTTCCTGCCCGCGTCCGATAATCGGTGACCGATTTTTTGTAGGAGAAAAATAGAACGTACTGATAGCAATAGTGATAGCACACGTCCTACAAAAAGTCGGTCACAAATAATATGGAAGAAAAAATCGGCCCGATTATCTCTCCTACAAAAAGTCGGACGTGGGCGAGAAGCGTTATGTGTCTAATGGTTAATCACTACAGATTAGCACTGCATCTGAAATTTCATTGGCGACTTTCAGACACGAAAGCGTCGAGAAAGCGTAGAATTATTACAACTTGCACACCAAGTCTCATATCTTTATATTATTGTTATATATCTTAGCTTTTGCCACAATAAAATATCGTACGTATAATATACAGTATTGTTCTCCATGTGTCACATCTATATACGGATTAGATATCCTAGAGTATGTGGCAGACGTGCAGTGATACAGACAAATTGGATTATCTCGACAGTTGTGAATCACTTGAGAATACATTCATTCCAGCGACACCACGACTACGTCGACTACGTAATGTTAATGTATATGTTACCGGCAAAACCCGATTTCAGGTCAAACTAGTTTGGCCTAGGCCAAACTAGTTTATCCTACTCGTGTCAGGTTAAACCAGTTTGGCCTAGTCTAAACTAGTTGGGCCTAGGCCAGACTAGTTTGTCCCGACACGTTTAGGAAAAACTAGTTTCTCGTCAGTCTAGTCGTCAGTTAGAGTAATATTCATTTACTCGTAGTTGTATATTGTTTACCAAATGATGTATTAAGTAAGGTTTCGGACCAATTTTATAAAGAAAATGACAAATCATTATAATTACAAAGTTGCATTGTATGCACTTTTAGGGAGAATTTAGGGGTTTTTGATACACAAACAGGCTTCTAAACGTCTCCGGCGCTGCGGGAAATGCAGCCCCTCCGCCCTTGCGTAACAAACTTCAGGCACGCCATGCTCGCCCTCGCAACTTCGGCGTTTTGGCCTAGGCCAAACTAGTTTAACCTGAAATCGGGTTTTGCCGGTAACATATACACACCATTGAAATGAGCAGTTCATAGAAATGTTCGTTTCTGAAAGGCGAATGCATAATCATAATCTTGTTTCGAACCAGTTTATTTTAATTAGGCGAAGAAAAAATTTCAACTTATTTATGTTAAGTTTTTGCCTAGCGAAGAGTGGTTTTATAAAAAGAAATCAGGAGTATATGCTTCAACCCATTAATGGCCCACTACTGGGCACAGGTCTCTCCTCTTGAGGAGGCCTACAGCATACTCCACCACGCTGCTCCAGTGCGGATTGGTGGAGGAGTTAGTGGCCAACCCGAGTGTCGGAAGTTTTCAAACCGCCCGAGAGCCTCCGACATGGCTTAACGACTATTATCTAATGATAACAACCGGGACCGACGGCTTTACGTGCCCTTCGAAGCACGGAAACGCTGAAGAAATTTTTGCCACTAGCGGTCACCCATCCAACTACCGACCGCGCCCGCTGTTGCTTAACTTTGTCGATCACATAGGATCTACGCAAGCCGCCGGCTATGAGCGCTTCAGGGTTATACGCCTGTCAGGAGTATATAACCCGGTTAAAATGTATTCTATGTCCTAATCCTGGATATGGTTTGTCTGTGTGCCGTACACTGGTTAAAGTGGGAAATAGAAACATCCAAAGTAATTTTATGTAACGAAATCACAAACATATAAACGTCCAAATTGTGAACATTCATAGATCTTCATATAAGGATGTATACTATATATCCTATAGTAGTATGGAAAGGATTAGTTAAATAAATAATATTATCGAAGAAGATCGAATAAGCAAACTTTAAATTCTGCAATAGAATAAGGATGTCGGCACACATGGGAACTTCGTACGAGGTCTTCTCGAATCTCGAGGAGGTAAATATTTGTGTAGCACGCAAACATTTGTGTTGGCCGACTTAGACCGCGGCGTTCGGCGAACCTACACTCTATCCACTTACAATGTTTATGTCGATTCGATCGTTATATCGACAGCATGATAAAATAACCGAGTTAACCGACTATTTCATGAAGTGCTTACGTTTGTTAAAATGACCAGTTGTTTTGTGACAGTGCCGTTGCATTACATTTAAATCATTTTTTTAAATGCAACGGATACTTACGCCAACAATTTTGTACGCCGATCAATAATTTTATTTATCGAAAATCATTGGCGTAGGTACATGCATCAAAACCATGTTCAAAATTTATTTTGCATAAACAATGTTGAACATGCATCCGTTTTATTTCATATTAACACGGATTTCTATTATATCCTGTGATCAATGACAATTTGGCTGAAATGTGTGAACACTATTCGTTTAATAAATATTGTTATTTAATTGAACTGTCAAACCAAATTGTCAACGACAAATGTAATATGCATTGGAAACTAGACGTTACGACTTGAAGTAAATGATGAATGAATTCCATTTACCGTTTAAAGTAAAACAGTTTAAACAACTAGAAAACGTTTTAAAGTGACACCCAAAGCACTTAACTTGGTGCTATTAAAAGAATATTTCATCAGTTATTATATTTATTTAGCCTCGACGACAGCAACGACGCAGTCTCAGGTAGTTTCTTTAATTAAGGCTGAATAATACTCTTGCAATTAATTAAACTTGAAACTTGTGCTGAGAAGGACAGCGTTGTGAGAAAATCTGATTGCTGGAAATAAAAACTATTATATTTATTTCTCACTTTAATAAAATGAAAGATCTTTTTAATTACATATTTCAATAGACAAATTAACGTCCTGATTGATACTCCTGATGGTAAGCGATCACTGCTACTCATTAATACGCTGCTAATACCAATGATGGAAAAGTTGTAAATAATATAGAACGGCATACTTTCTTTGAACGTAACTTCGATCCTTTTAAGCTCATTCTTTTATTCTTGTAGCTGCACAAGTTTTTCCGAAATTTCATCCATTATTTATCTTCAATACGTCAGCTCAACGGAACTTGGGGAGCTTTTCCGCTTTTTGTACCGTCGTAAATGCATTAAACGGATTGCTCGAATCTAAACTTTGCTAGTGTCCTTCGCAACTGTGAGTAACTAGTTCGTTTAGTAAGAGAAGTTGTGATGTTATTGTGCTCAAAGTTTAACACAAGTTAAGTCAATCTAAATCTAATACGTGGTTCTTATTAGTTGGGTATAGTTTTCTGGTTGACTTCAACTCATTAGTGACTCACTTCAGGGCACGGCTCTCTATTGAGGAAGTCTAGTGCATACCCCACCAAGCTGCCCCAGTGCCGATAGGTGGAAAAGTTAGTGGTCAACCCAATTATCGGGAGCTTAAATTAAGCCGCCATTTCAATTTATTTCGTCTCAATATTTTCGGTTAAAAAATTTTGTTCTTTAAAAAAAATAAAAGCTTTACCGGCTACGGCCGAAATTAATAAGCGATCCTAATCTATTTTTAGCGATCTAAGATTGAAAACGCAATCCTTTTTTTGTGTAAACTGTGCTAATAACCAATCCACGGATTGACATTGCAATCTGAAAACACGTTCAATCTTTGGGAGGACGGATCAGAGATTAAAGATTGACCTCTGTTCGTAAATGACAGTTTGGGTGTGTTATTAACCAATCTTTCCATTTTGACATATGGTTCGATCGGTGTAAACGATCTGAGATTGCAATCCAAGAAATTCCGCGGATTGAGAGTTACTTTGATGCTTTCAATTAATATAAAATTAAGAAAAATGGCCTTTGCGTTATTTTTGAGTGATAGTGAGAGTAGTGTCGCAGATAGGTCTCAAAATATGGATATGCAAGATATTAGTGGAAGGACTAATCTTATAAATATTTTGTTTTGTTCATAGTCTATAACTATTTGCAGGTATATGATATACCTACATACCTAATAATAAGAATAAGAATTATTTTATTTGCTCCAAATGTAAGTACAAAAAAAGGTCTTCAAAAATGTGTTTATAGCGTCACATTTTTATTCTTGTATTGCTTTCTAATAATAAAAAAATATTCAGTCAAAAAGCATTTATTTGGAAATCAGTTACAGGAGTACCTACTACTCAACGAAAAAAAATATATGGATGGAAAGTTAATAAACACATTGAGTTTTGTAAATTTAATAATTCCAATTTTAATTTTTCTACTTCTAAGGCTAATCCTTGATTTCCTAATTTTAAGTTTTTATTTTCGAGTAAAATACTATCGGAAGTGTCTTCCAGACATTTCTTTTTTGCTGAGCTAATGCAATATTTCTTGCGGTTCTTCCCTCATCTGGTTTCCTTTTCTTTGTACCTGGAAAACAATAGCAGTGAATGAATGATGTTTCCTAAATTATTGAAACGAAATAAACGATTTTTGATATTGATTTTTGATTTTGATTTGATTCCTGATTGAGAGGTGATTCCTGATGAAAGGTCAGCCACACATCTGGCCTCAAACTGTGATTTTTGTACCTTAATTACCTACAAGAGAGAGAGCACACAGACATAAAAAGACTAGGCCAAACCATTTTTAAAAGCCCTTACTACCAGGAATAATAATAATATAACCCCGACCCGACCGACGACCCGTGTGGCGCAATGTTTCATAATAAAATTGTAACTAAACCAATGCGCGGGAAACGGTAATAACTTAAAAGGACGCGACGCCTAAGAAATAATACGTAACAATATGACTTACCACTTCAGAATCCATTTCAAATGAAATTATTATGATTCTCCACACGAAATAATTTTTAAATCGTATTTTGTAAGCAATTGACAACAACTTGACATTTAACAACACCATAGAAGGACATTCCATTATAGTAAAACGTAATTCGTCTAACGTCAGAATTGAAGATTATAATTAATTTATTACACGTTTTAGGTTTGAAATGCGAAATTTTATACTAAAAATATATTATTTTATAAAATTTAATAAATATCCGTCGTAAAAGGTAATATCAGTCGTAATTTTGCGCATTAAAAACAAATAAACACACCATAGCGCGGTACTACGTTCGGCGTAAAACGAAACGGTCAAGAGGGAAAGGATCGTCGGCAATCTGCAGACAAAAAAGATAGCAGCTGTAGAGTTTAGTTATTGGGGCGCAGATCGAAGTTCGATCCATCGGTATATATCGATCCGAGATTGATCTCATTCTCGGATTGAGGATACATTATTAATTTCGGCCGTAAGCCAACTTTGTATTTTGTCTATAAGTCATAACAACAAATGTTTCATCTTAATACACGTAGAGAAATTTGATTCCGAAGTTTACATCGCCGCTTACCATCAGGTGGGATAGTAGTCAAGCATTAACTTATAAAAAATAAACCCTTTTTTTACATTAAGTAGTACTAATCAAGAATAGAGCGACATGTAACAAGCCGAGACATTTGAACGCAATTTGAGCGTGTGGTCGATGCCTTCCGCATGCGATATCCGCCAATCTGCACCGCTCAATACACTCACCGGTGAATGGGATGCGATTCAGGACCTCCGTTATTATCCCGCTCGGTTTGACAATGGGCAGATGTGTCTCGTTGAGATATTTAAGCGTTATTTACGCTTAAGTTATACCTAATTGTAAATTAAGTTCAAGCGCTAGTGCAGATAGGTCGTGGTTAATTGACAAGTTACTTCGTGCATTTGGAGAGATTGATGAGAGATCGCTTCTGGCATTTGATAAGTATAAGCTGTTGGACTCAGTTGAATATGAATGTGAAAAACAATAAGAGAAGTCAATAGAGCCAGGAAAGACACAAATCAATTTAGGCATCGCGACACACACACACAATTGACAAATGCGCATATAATTATCTAACCATTTCATTTACTTGGGTAGCTAGCAATCCGGACTTATAATTGTGTTCCTGAGTTACCAATTCAAGAATTTATCGCACTTAAGCAATCCAAAACTTATTTTATACGGTAGTTTTTATATAATTTATTTTATACTCCAACGTGTCTGAACAGAAACTGTGGCGAGTCCCAGATACCAGGGTAACAGAGCTAGGTAGAATATATGGACTGTGTAACAGTACTCCGCCGAGTACTGACTGAGACGTGTGCTGTAAGGGCCCCTGTACACTAAACTCTAGCTAGCTACGAAAAGGTTTTGACTAATGAAATGAAATTGCACCCCGTTGATTTTCGCTTCAATAGAGTATGAAAAGTTTCATGGTGTTATTATTATTAAGAATTTTATTTCAATATTTTAAATGTTTTTTTACAATTACTTTATTTTAAATTATAATATACTTTTAAAAACCAATTTTCGTAGTTTTGTGTTGAGTAGAGTTTTTAGACCTATAATATGAAATTAATCGATGAGTTCTCCTCAAAAAACAATTTAACAGCTAATTTTAGCCAAGCAAAATATAGAAATAACGCAAGTGAATCTACATAGATGCATTTTGGTGTAATGTCATTTTATTTCATAATTTATTGTATTCCCTCGTGCAGCCGCGGTACCAACGCTACGATAACCTCTCGACCATCTGATTTTTTGTGGCTAGCTCTTTCAAAGGGGATAGCATAAAAAGAGGCCGAGCGCTGGCCCGTTCCGCTCGTTGCTCGCCCCGTATGTTTTTATCTCTTGTTCTGTGCTAATGTTATTGTTCCGACCACACTACAGTCTACAGAACAAGCTCGGTATTTGAGAAGGAAATTTTATTATTTTTAGAAGTCCTGTTATGCTTTCCGTGTCTCTGTAACAATGCATGGTAACGGATTACGTTGCGGAATTCATTTGCAGATTGTAATGTCTACTTGCAACTACTTGTAACTAGCTGACCCGGCGAACTTCGTATCGCCTAACAAACTATTTTTTTTTTGAATAAAAGTAGCCTAAGTTACTCCTTGTTACATTAGCTATCTGCCAGTGAATGTCCCGTCAGAATCAGTCCAGCCATTTCAGAGATTAGCCGGAACAAACAGACAGACGGACAAAAATTGTGAAAAATGTTGTTTTGGTATATGTACCGTGTATACATCGACATGCACTTAGTAAAAAATGGTTATTTTAATATTACAAACAGACACTCCAAATTTATTTAATTGTATATGTATAGATGGCCTTTCTACCAAGATGTGTCCGTTAGCAGATTGTAAGTCTGGATTCTGGATAGCCCGTGTTATACCTATAGGGTGATCCATCTACTCCATATTTTAATAACTTGGAATACACAGTTTTTTTTATATTGTACTTTATATATTGGAATATAACACAGCCTGAATCGAAAAGCTATGTATGGAATAGCACCTATTAATATTATTGTGCGCATACTGCGTAGACAAGAGATACTACTCGGCCAGCCTATTAATTATTCGAAGAAGAATGGTTCAGTCAGTATTCGTACCATATTACCTACATTCCTACATATTGTATTCGCAACAAGCGACCTGTGGCCACTATATTTTCATAATTTTCAAAAAATTTTCAGCACTGATAGTAGTTCTAAGGTCTCCATTTTTACTCAGTATCAACTGTGAAACTGCTTTATTGACAACATTTTGTGGGCAACACTTTACCACGCAAAGTTACAAAGTAGATCGACACTAATTCAATCTCATTAACACGGACAAATTCTTTATATAGGACCTTGGCGCATTATTATGTAGCTCGTAATTTTCCTGTGAAGCTTACTACGTATCTTATTCGTAACGTTGCACCAATGGGTCCAGAAACTCACAGAAAGTGACATGGCTGGCTTCAACCCATTAAAGGCCCACTACTCAGCACGGGTCCTCCTCTTGAGGAGGCCTAGAGCATACTCTACCACGCTGCTCCAGAGCGGGTTGGTGGAGGGGTTGGTGGCCAACCCGAATGATGAAGTTTTCAAATCGCCCGAAGGCCTCCGACATGGTTTAACGACTGTTATCTTATGATAACAACCGGGACCGACGGCTTTCCGTGCCCTCCCCGAAGCACGGAAACGCTCAAGAAATTTTTGCCACTGATTGCGACCGCGCCCGCTGTTGCTTAACCTAGTCGATCACATAAGATCGACACAAGCCGCCGGGTTATGAGCGCTTCAAAAAGTGACATGTATCTATCTAACACCTACCTTTAAACGAGCAATTCTTGTATATATTATATATAATCTGAGTCTCGGAAACGGCTCCAAAGATTTTCATGAAATTTAGTATGCAGGGGGTTTGGGGGGGCGATAAATCGATCTAGCTAGGATTCATTTTTAGAAAATGTCGTTTTAGGTTTTCAGGCAATGAAAAACTGCTACAATAGCCTCTCCCTGACATCTATTGGCGAGTAGCAACACTAAAGCTATAGATGGCGTTGTTAACCAACACTAATAATTTCCAAAAAAACACGATTTACAAAAAAATACCGAGCTGTAAAAAGCTCGGTCATCCGGGTAACTTAATATTAAAAATCATTACCAACTTGTAACCGGATGGTTACCGGCCGATAACAGAGGGAAGCGATACATCTGTGACTAGTTCTTTTACCTTTACATTTGTTATCAGTTCATTTTTCCATCGCCACTGCACTTACATAACAGATAAAGAAAGAATATCGCTGCTGTAGCGATAAGACCGCCTGTAAATAATTAGTCCACTTTTAATTGATGCATTAAGCATGATTTCACAATGTCCTTGTGGTGTTTAATTAAGCGTTTGTGTATAATATATCAATGTTCTGTTGTTCCAGTGTTCCCAAATGTCCCCGCCGCGCCTGGCATGCCCTGCGCCGGAGAAGACCGTAAGTGTATTTTTTATTCATATATTTCCTCGTTTAATTGCTAGCGCAAGTTTTAGTACACTTGCCTTGCATAAGAATAAATGTCATCTCACTTGACATCTGTCAAGGGAAATTCACTTTTTGTCAATAACTTAATTTATTGTTATTCGTCACTTTGAATATAAAGAACAAAATGATATATATTTTGTTAAATTAAGATTATAATATATATCTAGCATTATTCGACAGCACTCTTTACACACACTGATTACGCTTAAGATAAATTTTAACCAATGCTAAAATGGTGCTTGATAAACTTCGGTTTAAATGTAATGATTAATTTTATAGATACAACCATAAACGCCATTCTCACACACTCTGGTTAAGGTTGATATAATTTTAACCAGTGTTAAAATTTTGCTTGATAAACCTTGGTTATGGCTTTCAAATTTTTTTTCATAGATTTGTAATGGCGACCCACCCGAATCGCAGAACTAAGTGACTAATACTTCGTAAAATTCATAAAAACGCCTATAATATCAGGAACAGTTCGTGAAGTCCAATCTCAATTCGCTTTATCGATAAGATACGATAGATATGCGTAAGCCAGTCGATGTCATGCTTCCGATACCAAATGTCTTGTTCCTTACAGATGGCAAAATATTTATCAGGTGAATAAAATTTGTTGTTCCGCGATGTGATCAAACGGTTGGATAGTGATCTAAAAAGAATGTACAATATCTTTCTAATATACAATATCAGATTAGATTCTCATATTTCTTATACATAATATTCGTCAGGTAAGACCATTAAGTTACTGTATACTTAACATTTAACAAAGTTTGTATAAAGTATGAAGAAAATATTCTACCGTGCTGTGATCTATGTAGCTACTCTAGAATCGGTAACCTCAATATAAGCGTGAGAACATCGATATTTATGAAGATTTATCAAAAATCGATATTTGCATACCGATACTGAGATTATTGACATGGATGTCAACAACGCTGCTTTTCTTCGTATACTCGTACTACTCAACTGATGGCTTCGCGAATGTATTTCGTTTGTACGGCGATCTTAAAACCCAGTTGACAGGATACCATTTCAAACTTGTACGCAGTTCAGAATCACAAGAAACATACGGATGTTACGTTGTACGCAGTTCAGAATAATAATGTAATGAGTGCCCTGTAACTTATACCAGATCATGGTCTACCAGTGTGCTTAATTTCATCAGATTCCGTTATGTAGTTTTTGTGCGAAAGAGTACCAAACATCCATGCAATCTTTCACATTTATAATAATAGTAAGATTTACACAGTTATAAGTGCAATAAATCATTTTAACAACTCCCGAATTAATAACTTTGATCGAAATTAAATTACTACAATAAAATTGCGCCATGTCCAATCGAATTTGAACCCTAACTGTTGCCGCATTGAAAACTTTGTGAAACGAACCGATCGTTCTAAAATTCTTACTTAAGTTGATTCAATTTTACACCAATGGCCGCACACGACTAGTAATTTAGTGTTATTAAGTAACAATTTCACTGTAGTTTGAAATACATATAATTATCGATTGTGGACGCCGGTAAACTTCCGGCAAGTGTCATTATTTGAACTTTTCACGAATTCGTAATTATTTCGTGCAATGCACGCTGTGAAAGTGAATTTTCCGTGAATTACAAACTATTAAGTAACAATATATTAAGTTTTGTTGTCGAGTGTGTGAATATGCCTTAAGGGCACATGACATCAGTCATGTCACGTCATGTCACGACACGTCACGTCACGTCACACATCAGTCACGTCAATGTCCAATTGACTATCGTCTATCAGTCACAAGTAATGGTGCATCCACACTGCAGTTACATTTCGTTGAGCAGCAGTGTATACCTTTCTGAATACTTGTTGTCATTTGTTTAGTTGATCAATGCATTCACCCTAGCATCAACAAAAATTAACAAAATAAATTCAGCAAGCGAATGTTTAATTAAAAAAAAAACACATATTAAATCTTCGAAATGAATACGTTATAAAGTGAGAAACGAAACGACATAAATAACAAAAACATAGCATCAGAGGCGTAAAACATTTTTATCTATTTCAAAATCTGATCTTTTTTATATTTACAATAAAATTAATCATCAGCACTTGGACTAGATGAATAAGATGATTCTTCAGAAGATAACAAATCTATCTAATGTATCGTCAGTAATATAATTAACCTTGCTATAAAAATTATCTTCGCCTTTTACTACGTTTTTGTAATGGTGGAAATAGTTGCAAAGCTTGATCCGCAAATAATAACTATTCCAGGATTCACGAAGCTATTTTTCAATAAAATTTTCGAAACGAACGGACTACCAAGTATCAGAAATTAAATTTATCTACTAATCCCCGAAATTAAACTTTTAAGAAAGGCGAAAGCAAACAGCCTGCCAGCAGAGCCTTAAGAAGTTATAAAGTCTTATCCGTTTACACTAATTAATTACTTATTTTATTCGACTTAGGGCGGATTCAAATAAATTTGTCTTATCCTGAGAATAAAATATCATATCTGATTATAATAAAGAATATCAACGTCGTTTGAATATTCTCATAGCAACAACGAAGGGCCCTGGGTTCCATCCCAGTGAGGCTGAAGTTTGAATGATGAGTTTCAATTTCTGTTCTTGGTCTGGGTGTGCGTGATCTTGTCTGTGTGTGTTGTCCGTGTCCTGTCCACGACACAGGGAGTCCTAGTGCGGGACCTATGAGTGTGTTGCGTTTGTAATTTTTTTTTTCAAGTACGTATTAAAAATTCACTTTTGCATGTTCCGGTGAAAGGGATATCTTGAGGCAACCTATGTAAACTTAAGCTAAAAATTAAAGAACATTATATTTATCTTCATACAAGACTACGAGAGCTCTGCCTGATATTCACAAAGACGTTTAGTTAATGCGCGATAATCTTAGCACCTTTGTAACACTCTATAGTGAATAATTAATGTAATCTTCGCTTATATTTTAAGCCAGTGTCTGTTTTGTGAACACAACCATTAAGATTTAAACTTAACTGCGGATTGTTTACATTACTATACCTAATACGGAATCTCACGATACGGTTCAGCCGTGACTACAATGATATTGGCTCGGAATATCGACATACACAATTCATATCAGGAGTACCCGTATTATACAATCATACATGTCCTTTCCGAGCTTAAAAAAGTATATCGCAGTAAATAATATTGGCTCACACACTAGCGCTCTGCCCGCAGCTTCGCCCGCGTTTTTCGAGATAATAAGTACCCTACGTCTTATTCCACATCATGATATACCTGTTTCTATTTGTATTTCTATTCTATGTATTTTTTCGTGTAAGAGTAAACATTACTTTAAGACTTTGACTTTGCGACTAACCATCGTAGAGTCAACTTACCCTGACGATGCTCCGTTTCGGGGCGAAACGCGTGTTGGTATGTATGCTGGTATATAATTTTAATTATTGTAGTGCATGTTTCCGTTGTGGGAAGGAGGAAGGTGCCACGCATGTCTTGAGGTATATACCATCATACATGTTACCCGCGGATTGTAGCAAAGTAGACTAATACTAACTTAACAATGAATTTCCGCAAAGTAACGCCTGATACTATTAACTATAAGAGTAAACAAATATCCATAGAAACTTTCGCATTTATAATATTACTAGGATAGGCTTAAAATTAGGTAAGTCACATTAACAAAATGGTAATTTTTTGTATTCCAGGAAGCATATACAGGCGCGGCGCACGTCGGTGGCGGAAGCTGTACCGCGTCAATGGCCACATTTTCCAAGCCAAACGGTTTAATAGAGTGAGTACATTCGACGTAATACCACGCAATACTATCACAATACCCGCTATGGCCGCTATTATCTTGTCATTCTAGCCGGTAATACTGGGTAGTAGTGTAATGTCCCGGTTCCGCGGGTGTTTTGAGGGTTGTCCTTGTTGTTTCGGTAATAGCAAACAGCTATCTAATTTTTATAGCTGACTTTTAGATATGTATTTGTTTTGTTTGTTTTTAGATATGTAGTTCATTAAAGAAAATCTAAATAACAGAAAAATTTGAAGCCGGAAATATGAACAATGCGTTTCTGTTTGTCTTTTGCGTTTGTTCTGCTAATATCAAGAATGGCTTAACATATTTAGATGCGGTTTTACTGATGTATCGGAGTGAGCTTGGGTTAACATTTTGTTTAATTTCAATCAGTTCAAAAATAAATAAAAAATATTTCAGTTGAAGAAGAATATCGTCTATATACATTTATTCAAGTATAAGCTTACCGAAAGGTTTACCTAAGCAAAACGATGACATTTACTTGTAATTAATAAAACGTAATTACCTTGATTCCAGCGTGCCTTCTGTGCCTTCTGCCAAGACCGGATCTGGGGCCTGGGGCGGCAGGGCTTCAAGTGCATCCAGTGCAAGCTGCTGGTGCACAAGAAGTGCCACAAGCTTGTCCAGAAGCCGTGCTCCAACGAGCATGTGGACCCCGTCGAGGTCAAGGATGACGCGAATGGCGAGAGTACACTCGGACGTATGTCCTCTGTCAGGTGGGTACCTACTGGTAATTTTTACGCTTCGTGACGCAGTGGCGCTAGTGAGGCTTTAAAAAATGCGCTGTTACAGCACTGATCAATTTTACAACCTTGTAGGTACTGGAATTTAGTTATTTATTTTTCGTATCCTTTCCGAAGTTAATTCGGCGACTAATTTTAAAGTCAAAATTCTTCAAAATTCAACTATTATTATATATTACGTATTCAGTTATAGTTACTTGAACGTCTAATTAAAATACGACTTGAGCCTACAATTACTTCTTCTGTCTATCACGTTAGGGCCTGCTTTCATTGGCTGCACGGCATATATTATGTTATTTTAAAGATTATCAAAATCGTAGCTCGTCGTAGCCACACAAAGTTGTCTATGTACCTACCTATACTTGAGTCAAACTCGTATCAGAATACTTGTCAATAAATCGTAAAAATTCCTTTATAGGGTTTTCACAAACTGATTTGTATTTCGCACACCAAATAACTATTAAAGAACGAAATAATCATTATAACGTTTGTGACAACTTCATTATTTTAATATTGACCTATAACAACAACACACTAAGAGAAAACGACGTAAAAACCAACATCTTAAAACAATTTTCGTCATGAATAACTCACGCTCGCACATCCTTAATTTCGTGAAGCGACTTCAAACCTTTGTAGAAACTTATTGTTTTGAGGCCGGCCTACCTATGACTATAAATAGAAATGACTACGAAAACCTCACAGCTATAATGGCGCTTACATGCTTTGCAACTTGGTCGTATTATATTTCGAAATACAGTGAAATCAACTTATCTGTGACTATAAGGAGGGCGCTGCCGGACGCATTGGACCAATCATAGTGCGCATAGTAGTAATTTATGAATGGGATGGCATTAGTTCCAATTTTCGCCACGTCACAAATAAGTTCTTGAGAGATGGCACTGTACAGATTATACAGATATTTCATTCTACTCAATATGCATGAGCATAAAATTATTTATAAGTTAAATTTCATTAAACAAAGCCGAATAACATTTTATATTTATGTTTATGTATTTTAAAACAGTCTATATCGATTTTATACGTAACTATTCCGTGTTATTTTAAACTTTTGCAAAATAAATATTATGTTTAAAAATAAAATAAAATTACAAAGAGTGGAACGGAACGCGACTTGCGAACTCCAGATTTAGTTCAAACGTACTTTATACGACCAAAAGTTTCATGCACCTGTTTGTTTGTGGTTGCTAGGCAACACAGTGCTTATGTAAATTCTGATTCGAATGTGAATATAGTATAGGTATGCATTTAAATTTTAAACCTTAGCGTGCTCCAATTAAAGTCGCATGTAAGGCTAGGCGTGCAGTGCTGCTGCAGTGACCTCAGGCTCTAAACTCCCAAACTTCCCACTCCCCAGGTCCCGAGCGGAGCCCGACCTGCCGCTGCCGGAGACGCCGCCCGCGCCGCCCGTCGCGCCCGTGCGGAACGAGGACCTCGAGCCGGGCTCGCAGCGCCAGTACTCGCTGGAAGACTTCGAGCTCATCAGGGTCATTGGACGCGGGTCGTATGCTAAGGTAATGTGGATGTGGATACATGTGGTGACATGTCGTTGAATGGAGTGGTGTTGTCACGCCTGACTTCAATCACTTTTCAAGACAATATCGCACGCTATATGATCAAGTATCAAGATCAAGTAAGATTCAAATTTCGATGAGTATGATCGTAGTGCGGACGCTTTCCAGGCATGGCCACCTAGCCTGACGGGAGATCCCCCTCGATTATTAAAAAATAATTCGCATTTCCGTAAATTCTGAGATTTTCTAAGTTTTCCAAAACATATTGTAACTGTTGAATATATGTAATTGCGCTCCTACACACTGTGTCCTTGATGATATCATAAAACATCATTGAGTATTTACTTATTTCCTTAGTAATAAAATATTCCCATTTTAAACATCTAAATATCCTCCTGATAGAAATGTAACAAGATTGCCAAGACAGATAGGTCTTGGAAGAAAGTAGAATTTCGCTCCGCCAGTGCGCCACACTTTGGGGACCATTGGGCCACTCCTTGATGACAAAACATGATTTGTCATAGATACAGATAATAAATAGATTATAACTTAATAGTGGCAATCATTATTCACATTTCGGCGGCAATTTGCTCTTCAATGACGTCACAAAACATGATTCAGTATACAATAGACAATAAAACAGTGACATCCACTCGTCTCCAGGTACTGATGGTGGAACTGAAGCGGACGAAGCGCGTGTACGCCATGAAGGTGATAAAGAAGGCGCTGGTGACGGACGACGAGGACATCGACTGGGTGCAGACCGAGAAGCACGTGTTCGAGACCGCGTCCAACCACCCGTTCCTCGTGGGGCTGCACTCCTGCTTCCAGACCCCTAGCCGGCTGTTCTTTGTGATCGAGTTCGTGAGGGGCGGGGATCTTATGTGAGTGGTTATTGGTAGGATTTGTAAGAGTGGCTATGAAAATTGGACCTCCAGCAGGTTGTTCTTTGTGATGGAGGAGGGGGAATTGTATAGTCCAATAATAATAAAAATAAATTTTGAAGATATTAAGATAATTCTGTCACATTTTATAATTCTTTTTCCTTTCCTTAATTTTCATAATCGACTAAAAAATTATGAACTTTTCTATTGGCCAACTTGTCCACAAATTTACTCAAAGTGTCTGTAACATCTAACAATAGATTAAGTTAGGTTAGGTTTTTTTTCAACAAGTTACGTTCTATGTGTCCGTCAGGTTCCACATGCAACGCCAGCGCCGCCTGCCGGAAGAACACGCGCGGTTCTACGCGGCGGAGATCTCGCTGGCGCTGCACTTCCTGCACGAGCGCGGCGTCATCTACCGCGACCTCAAGCTGGACAACGTGCTGTTAGACCACGAGGGGCACATCAAGCTCACCGATTATGGGATGTGTAAGGTAGGTGGTGTATATATTACGCGTCGTGAGCTGCAACTTAGCTATAAGCAAGGTCACAGCAACACAACAGCAACCCTACAGGAAACCCATGTCCACGCATTGAAGTATTATTACTAGTATATAGAACCGACACCGCGAACACAATGTATGTCCCAATAAATTGGTGCCATCGGCTTCAATTTTCAATGGATTCGTTTGATTTTGAAAGGAGAACGGGGGCTCAATTTTGAAAATAGAACCTCCCGGCGGGACACATTTTGTTTGAGATGTCTGTTCTATGACATTATACTTCAATGTGCCCACCCCACATTAACACGCGAGCTGAAAACTAGTAGCTCACTCGACTCCAAGCGATTGCAGACTTGAGTATTAGGTACATAATAATTTTCAACTTGACTACCAAACTGGTAATTTAACACCTAAAACCCTGTGATTAACTGTCAAACTCGGCCCATAATCGTCCGATCTATTTGTTAAGACCCGTGTGCGCAATGGTTACCAAGCCGGACGGCCGTACCAAGAGTCCTGGATTTGATTCTTGACGAGGCGGTTTGTATGATGAGTTTGAATTTCTTGGTCTGACTGTGTGCGTTCTTGTCCTTGTGTGTTGTCCATGGCACCCAGTGACACCTAGTGTGACCTAGTGGGGCTATGAGTGTGGAACGTTATTATTATTACTACCAGGAGGGCGTCCGACCCGGTGATACGACGTCGACATTCTGCGGCACCCCCAACTACATAGCGCCGGAGATCCTGCGCGGCGAGGAGTACGGCTTCTCCGTTGACTGGTGGGCGCTGGGCGTGCTCACGTACGAGATGCTGGCGGGGCGCTCGCCGTTCGATATAGCACAGGCCGCTGACAACCCCGATCAGAATACTGAGGATTATCTCTTCCAGGTACGTAACCTTATGTGGGTCACGTTGTTAAATGATTGACTACTTTGACTGAAACACTAAGGACGCTCTTCCAGGTAAACTGGCACAGGTTCTAACGTAACTTGTTGAAAAAAAAACCTAACCTAACTTAATCTCTTGTTTACAGGTAGGAGTTTTGACTAACCTAACCTAAACTATTCTATACCAATAGCAGAAATTTCTTATATGTCGAGTTCCTCGCATATTAAGTTGATGTATTCGACCAGAACTTAGGCTTTAGGGAAACCTAAGATAAACCTAGCCAAAGACATCGAACAAAGTTATTACCCCTCGTGGCTTCAACCCATTAATGGCCCACTACTGAGCACTGGTCTCTCCTCTTGAGGAGGCCTGGAGCATACTCCACCACGCTGCTCCGGTGCGGATTGTTGGAGGGGTTAGTGGCCAACCCAATTGTCGGAAGTTTCTTTTTGCTGCTTGCTGCTTCCGAGGGCCTCCGACATAGCTAAACGACTATTATCTTACGATAACAACCGGGACCGACGGCTTTATGTGCCCTCCGAAGCACGGAAGCGCTCAAGAAATTTTTGCCACTAGCGGTCACCCATACCCTATTCATCATTACCCCTCGTAAAATCCTACAGTTCTACATCTAGTAACCCATATCCGCGTGTATTCCACAGGTGATCCTAGAGAAGACGATCCGTATCCCGCGCTCGCTCTCAGTGAAGGCGGCGTCCGTCCTCAAGGGGTTCCTCAACAAGAGCCCGGCCGAGCGGCTCGGCTGCGGCGAGGCCGGCTTCCTGGACATCGTCAACCACGCCTTCTTCAAGAGCATCGACTGGGAAATGGTGAGTTTATGTCGAGTTGTATTTTAACTTGTGTTGGAAATAGGTGCTAGTGAGCTTTCATTAAAACATTCTGATAAGTTATCTAGTTATTTGTAGTGGTATAGTAGAATATTCCGAAATAACAATTAAATAAGATTATTAAATATCGACCATTTGTCACTAGTTGCCTGAATTGTAAAGCACACTTGTCTTTAGTTGCACTAGTTACATATCGAACGCAAAATAAAATTAAGACCCAGGCTGGTATATGGAAGTCACAGATAAATAAATAAATAAATAAATAATAAATAAACGCTTACACATTCATATTCCCGCAGTAGGTTTTTACCTGTGTCGCGGGTGGCTTGGACGATATACAATATAACACATCACAATAACACCCATGACCCGAGCACAAATATTTATGTCACATAAATATCTGCCCCTGCCGGGAATCGAACCAGGCACCCCCGCTTCGCAAGCAGCGTCGCTACCAACTAGGCTACAGGGTCGTCTAACCTAACAGATGAACGTTCGTAGGCTGGTAAAGTTCGTAACTTGTTCAACGAATGTCATTTTAAACCACATCTATAGCGCACTAACTCAGTGCAAGCCTTTTCTGAAAGACCTAATGTAATCCTTCCCCGTACGCATAACGAATGCTGTAAAATTAGTTAAGATACTGTCTGTCCGTGGTACAGTTGGAGCAGAAGCAGGTGGTGCCGCCGTTCAAGCCGCGGCTGGAGGGCGAGCGCGACCTGGCCAACTTCCCGCCCGAGTTCACCGACGAGCCCGTGCACCTCACGCCCGACAACGAGTCAGTATACACTACAATACAACGTGACATTATACAATTCAATACAACATGACACATTACATCTATACGTATTACAATACAGTATGACATATTGTAACATGAGATGTCACAGTGCAATGTATTTAATTATATTAAACGCCCAGTGTGTAATAATAAATGTGTGCCATGGCACAGTTGATAGTAAAAATTATTTCATGTTTGGCCTCAGCAATGCCATCCTTCCCAGTGGTAAAGTTTAATAGCGAAGAGATTATTGATTTCTGTAGAAAGGACCATGCCCATATTAGTATGGAGCTGAAAGTCAGAAATGCCATGCAATGCCCAAATTGCAGCTCTATGTCATATGATAACTTTTTAACAGTATTTATATTATATCTAGATTTAATGTCATATAAAGCACCGGTTCAAAAGATATTGGACATTAAACATGATAACTTCCTACTGGTCTTTTATACATTTTATCGCTTACAGACAGCATTGCTATTAGTTTTTCATTAGGAACTTAATTTTCTATTAATTTCATTTAATTTTTAATTTTTTATCCAGTGCTTCATATGATTTAAAATTAACAACATAATTCTAGTTTTTATTTATTAGAGCAATCTTGTAATATACTTTATCTGGGCATTTCTGGGGCACAGATGGGCATTGTCCTTTAAAGCCATGTGTAGATGGGTGCATCAAAGGAATTGGTAACTGAAAACACATGTGCAAATCACACATGACGTATTCTAACCTAACCTATGTGCTGCACGAAATAGTAATAACGCTACAGGGACTGTGGGTATATCTACGAGTTTAGACTTGGAGTATTCGACTACAATGAATCAAATATTTGAATGTGTATTTCAGTACGGTGATCGCCGACATCGACCAGTCCGAGTTCGAGGGCTTCGAGTACGTGAACCCGCTGCTGATGTCGCTGGAGGACTGCGTGTGACGCCACGCCTGCCTGCTGCACCCACACCATCACGCGCAGGTACACACACCCACACACACACAGATAATGTGTTATAGGATAGTACATAGTACATTGGAGGTGTTTCCTCGTTTCTTCTTCGGCATTCTTATTCATCTATGATGGAATTAATTACTTTTTGAAAATTATAATTTATGAACTATAGTAGTAGTAATGTTATTTTAATTGTATTTTATTATACTTACATACGAGTGTATAAATAGATGATTATGTTTCATAGTCGTCGCTGAACTTTTTAAATTACTACTCGTCAGTACTACTTCAGACAGTGTCGTGACATGTTCGGATATCGTTGCAGGCTTACGGATACGGAGGCGAGTCGTCATCGTCAGACTACGACTCGGTGTGCTCGGAGCTGCCGCCGCGCAAGCCCACGCTGCTGCAGCACATGTTCTGTCTGCCGCTCAACTGACGGCAGCGACACTCGGCCCGCTCACCGCACTAGCGACACTAGCGAGTACATCACTACACTACACATCACTAGCAACACTAACATACCACCGCCGCACGCTAGCTACCATTACAGTAGGTATAGTCTGTTTTTTAGATTGATCTTATTTGGTCAACTGACATTGCTTTATATTGGCTTCGACCCATTAATGGCCCACTACTGAGCACTCTCTTAAGCCTAAGGAGACATAGAGCATAGTCAACCACGCTGCTCCAGTGCGGATTTATGGGAACTATTGAAATATAGTTAAATTAATAGTAAACTGATAGTTTTAACGTCAAATGATAATTTATTCTTAAATTATTTTCATTTTTATTTCAAATCATGATAAGAAAACGGACTATACCACCGCACGCTAGCTTCTGTTACATTAGGTACATCGCGGTCGGAACAACACTAGTAACCGTCAACATTGACAGCACTCGTAATAGGACATCACTAGCTACCATCAGTGCACTGACATGACGAGCACAAATTATACACATTTTTTACATTTGCATGTAATATCGTTATACGTTGTTTATTTAATGTTATTCTGTATTTTTGTTCGTATTTTATCATGTTGCGTTGTATTTTCGACATAGTATTGACGTGACGATGTCTGTTAATACTTTGTTGCGTTAATAATTCATCTTGATGGCTGTATATTTTTTAATATTAATTATGTAAGTACTTCAGTAATTACTATAAATCAGTATAAAGCCTGTAGAGGAAACATGTGTCAAATCGACGAATATTATGATAAGTTTAATATCATATAATCTTGTATTTATATTAAGTATTATTATTATTTACTTGGGAAATGAATTGTCATTATTCTTAATTTTCGGTATTGAACAACTGTGACTAGTGCATAATAGTGTAATGTACGTCATGAAGAATACCGGTTTGTGCGTGGCATTTATATAGTGTATACGACTTATGGCGTACTGCGGTGTTGTGAATGTTACAAGTGCATTTCATTTGAATAATATTCACGAGGGAGTGTTAGTGAATAGTTGAATAAATTAAAAATGCTTGGTGCTCGAACGGTGACGCGGTTTATGGGACTTCTGAACGATTGGACTATTGGGTGACATTGTACGGTAAAGGGACAGAAAATGTTCAGCGAAACTGTGCATACCATGTTGAACCTTGGTGATACGGAATACGATCGATATTGGATACATTTTGGAGTAACTGTTATATAGACTTAAGGCGACGTCACACCTTTTCCTATTATTGTACTAGTGTTAGGATCACTTCGTCAAACGCCCCTCTCGGCGGGTTAGAAGCTTCTAATGTAAATAAAATTAACAGAATACCTAATAATCCTGTACTATACGAGAACTAATCTAAGACTTAATATTTTTGAAATTATTGTAGCGTGTATCGTCACTCTTTAAGAGATAGTTTATGAATATTGTATTACTGCGGCCGCGGGGTATGGTGCAGCGATCGAGTTATACTTTAAATTGTTATAATACTGTTCACACACGCTTAACTAATGAGTATTCGGACACGAGAGTAGATCTATCACGAAAGCTTACAACCGTAGCGTCATTCGATTTAAGTAATATTCGAGTAAGATAAAATCTATTACGAAAGTTGCATCTCATACTCTGCGGCGTCGATTGCGTTGATATAATGTATGATAATGTAACGTTTTCGAGCAATAAATTGTATCGTAGTGTATATTGGACGTGAACTGCTCAAAAAGCACGAGAGGAATTAAACGTAGTGAAAATATCGACTCGAGTCGAAAGTGCGTATATAGCACATACCCTACCCGATGTTAGATCCCTAGACGTAAGCTAGATTGTTAGCTAAAGTTACTGCGTGGCGTGTGGCGTGACTCGTCTGAGCTTTGAGCCTTCTCCTGCTTATTGCAAAGCCAATCCAAAACTAGTTTATTGTTGAAAATATTTTATATGCCAATTAAAATGCCAAGTTAAAAAACACCATTAAACATAACATTCAGTACGATACTATTATTCAAATAGATAATGAAGAATCGATAAAATTCATCAATGTCTTATGTTTAAGTTATAATTAAATCAGAAGGAACTTAAGATATAAAACTTTAATTGATAAAAAATTGTACAGACTATAAAGCTTTGCGAGACGGCACGCTTCATGTCCATGCCATGTTGCATTGTGGCCGGCAGGGGGCGCTGTGAGCGCTCCGGCGGCTCAGGTATAAAATATATTCCATTCCCTATTGTAGATCCTGTTGTCCTTCTAGGTAACACCACTCGTTAGGTAGCCAACGAATTTTATAATAATTATTACTAAATTAATGATATAATAATATATTGAGCACTGAAAATAATTTAAAATCGTCGTGTACATTATAAACAAAAAAATCGTAAAATACATCGGTTATATTGAATATTATGTAACAAATTATTGTTAACGTTAGTAGAAGAAAGACTTTATATTATATTGGAAACGTAATAATTATATAGCGATGGGATCGGAGGAGCTCGAGTGTCCACAAACTATTCTAAATAGTGCGTAGAAACTATCTATTAGATATTTTGCACCGATATCGTAATTATAGTGATGTTACACGCGCGATTTCCCTCGCCAGATTGGTATCTTCCGCCGTGTTGCTCGGGGCTGCTCACTCCTTGATATATCCTGTGGAAGTCTAGACGCTTACAGATATATGTATGTACATATATCAAGGTGTGGTGTGCAGACCCCGATATGTTAAATATTATATACATGCGTGTTGTCGTTGCCTGTGTTGTATTGTATTGTATTGTATCGTATCGATGTGTTGGTGATGTTACCGTGCGTTAAACTCGATTGTGTTGCGGCTTGGGTTTGTAGTCGGCCCCGTATCCGTGGAAGCCTGTATCTTACTTATAATTTGTATTATTTTTAAGCGAAGTATTTAATTTGTATTTTGGTACTATTAAGTCTTAACGTGTTAGTTTCAATTGTAAGAACATTCCATAGCCGACGTTTCGACGTCGAACGACATCACACGGTATGAATGTTATATTGCTATGCGTTTGTTACGATGATTAGTGTTCGAATGTTACAAATATTATAAGATGTTACTTTACGCTCGATCATACCTTCCTGTTCTTGTAACCTCATTGTATTTATGTATAAACTGTACTAACTGCATGACAAGTGACGTTTATTAAATTATTGTAAGGATACCGAGCGTCGCGAACGTTCGCGTTACGAGTTCTGAGTTAGAACAACCATTGTATTGTATTGTATTTTAGTTGGTAAGTGTATTTAGTTGCATGGATCACGTTGTGTACCGGGAGTTTGTATGTAGATATACATTTTTACACGCCGTACGTTGGTTTTGGTCGTTTCGTTTCCGCTGTATACTTCTATTGTAACACTGTGACGTCACACGTGACCGACACGCGACGTTGTCGGAGACTGGACAACTTGAGGTATTGTACTATTCTATGCTTAACTGAAAATAAAGAAGATTAATCAGATATGCGGTCTTTTTATTTCTTGCCAAATAACGTGAGGATGAATTTTTATTCGTCGAGTACCCTGTAATGTGGGGGAATGTTGAAAAGGTCTTTCAAACATATTATGGGTTTCAAGACTATTTTTTGGAATTAGATGTCCTTTTGCGAAATATTTGGCTTTAAAGTGCTAATTTTGGTTAGAGTCAAGTGTCGCTCCCCCTCTGCTGGCTAAACCGTTGAAGTTGGACAAGTGAAAAATTCTCAAAAATAGTTATATGATGAATTTACAAGGAAAACTATCACGGCTATGTTAGCATAAGTAGTTAATGAGTAATAGCACAGAAGAAATAATAGTATTTATAATAAGTAATAGTCAATAAACTTACTACTTCGGAAACCTACATTGCGCGTGGCCTGACACGCACTTGACCGTTATTAATGCTTACTTGACCAAATAAAAAAGCAATTATTGGTTCAAATGTTTATTTCATCACAAATGCAAGGAACTTATCAAAAGCAGACACATGAATCGATACATAATCGTGCTTCAAACACCAACCCGGAACATAATTTGTTATACATTAAATATAATTAATATATATAATGATATTTATATATATTCTTATTGTACAATACTGAACACTACATACACCGAGAGCTATCGCAATACTATTAGTACATCGACCGTAATAAGTACATTAACGTTTTAATAAAGTACTAAGATAAACTAAAAATGTAATTATGATTAAAATACTGAAAATCTATGGCATACTGTAATACATAATAATACTGGCTCGAGATTCTTATTATTTATTTATAAATATTTTAAATGGAATGTTATAAAATACTGTGGAACACATAGACCCATATAATATACTATGCTAGACAGGCTGTTCAGTACTAAAAGTTTGGACACCAGATGATGTCAACGCATTTTAGTCGGCTGCGAGCAAGCGAGACAAGTAGATGTCATTTTTGAAAAACCCCGACCGTTCCAAAGCACATAATAACGCGTATTGTTTATTGTGCACAGTTAAAACTTGTTCATTTACGTTTGAACTTTATTTGAGTTTATTTAAATCATAATTGGTAAATAACTATATTTTTACTTACATTTTTAAAAGTTATTTAGTGCAAAATATTTGATATCCGCCATCTTGAACCGAACTTGACCGAACGAAGCGCTGTCACAGAGTAAGAAAAATGCTTGAAATATGTCACACGGATTTTGTTCGGAACAGCCCGTCTATATATTTAAGTCTATGGTGGAACATAAAGTAATTATCGGCGATTATAGTAAACTACAATATTTTATTCTAAAAAAGGGTTTTTAAATCAACGGGTTACATTTAAAGAATTCATTAATTAAATTGAAAATCAGATCCACAACCGAGATTTTCAAATGATATTATTCAAATATTTAATGGACAAATATGTAAAGTTTTGTAAAAAATAATTCAATACATGCAAGAATATTCAATTAAAAATGGATACCAACTGTAAATTCATCAAAATACAGATTTTTTTTCCAATACTGGTGGATATTGGGTGTACAAAAGTTTCTAAAATGATAAACGCATCCAGGATTTAAAATTTACAACCATTATTATATTTAATTCAATTTGCCCCGTTATTTGCTAACCAACTAAAGGATTTCATTTTATTAACGAATTCATGAACAAAAAATAGATGAGTTTATTAAATAAAATATAATATTACATGTGTGTAATTAATATAATATTACACACATCAATACAATATTAAAACTGCTGAAGTTAATATTTAGTACGAATAATTAAGTCTGATTGCGTTAAAATTGACAACTCACCCAATACATATTGATATGGAGATATGGCGCGATATCTTTTCGAAACTTTATTTTGAATTTAAGGGGTCGAGCTCTTTTTTATACCGCTTAAATAATTATTTTAAGATTAAACTCTTTTGTACTAAACTAAATTCGAGGGTGGGCGAAGTGTCAACATAAGTTGTAAATAGAAGACTTATCAAATACCTCTTCATTCCTGTAATAAACGCACAGCCCTACATTATGGCTATAAAATAAAAAATATAATTGCGCTCTTAATGTATAAAATATAAACTTAAAGGGTAATTGAAATAATAATAACATATTTTTATGTAGGTAATAAATAAACATAACTTATTTTTCTTTGGAAGTCTCTTTTATATTTAATATTTAAATAATAATATTGTATTATCAATTGCCTACTATTGTAACATTTCTATCGAATAGAAATTGTTAATAATCGTAAGTAATGAATATCTGATTAAGTACAGCAAATTAAATACGCAATTATGATTTAGTTCCTGTACAACTTGCGACACAACTTGCCCCGTAAATGTAAATTATAGTAATGCTTCAAGCTATATCTCACTATCAAATGAAACACCTGCGGCAACCGGTACTGGTATCATAACATAATATAAATAACATAACATAACATATGATTGCGTGTGCCTCATAATCATAGCCAGTATTTTATTTAATACTTAAAAGCGTCAAGAAAATGGTAAATCATATCTGATTATAGTTTAATTCAATCAATACATTTATTTGGTATAAAGTTTATATTTTTTTACCATTCCCTTAACGCACCACGAGATCCAATTACACAGAATTTTAAACCTTATTCAAGCTATATTCAATCCAAATTAGCCTGCAATTTTTCTAAATTAACTTCTGTTAATCTTTTTTTAACCACGAGGTCGCAATAAACACCGAACATCGACATTCGAGACCTACTTAATCTTACATCGCTATCGAAATACGCACCGAAAAATATATTGTTGAACACAATAATTAATTATATTATCTGTTACCTCTGTCGCTCTTACGGTTTTCGATATGGAGTGAAAGAGATAGACAGCTATCCGTGTGTAGTTTAGTGGTCTCCGTTCTGTTGGGGGGTTTCGTCGGCAGAGTCCTTGAAGGAAAACATGGCGCCCGACCTCAGTTCCTTCATTAAGAACGGGACCTGAATAACAATGAAACAAATCCTTGTATATCATTATTTTCATGAGCATTTATTTTGAACGCATCTTGAACGCCCTGAAACCTGAACACCGATATATTACCTTATATATTATATATAAATTATATTATATTATTAAATGTATATCGTGAGTACACGTATGATAGTAAAAGAATTGTATGAAATATTCTGACGAGCTATCCTTCCTCATTTTCCAAAGTGTAAGTACATATATTGTGTTAATACCTGATACCTGCCATCAGCCATTTCCACGTCCACCCAGGGTCGAGTGGTGGACAATGCCATTAGGTTTTCTTTCTTCTGTTTCAGAGGTGACATTTTGTAAATAAATAAATATACCTTATGCTCAAGCTGCAGACTGTTCGCGGGGCGAAGCCCGAGGCAGGCGCGCAGCAGGTTGTCGATGGCGGCGCGCTGGCGGAACAGCGCGTTCACGACGGGCGCGCCGGGGGGCACGGCCGGCGCCTTCAGCATGTAGGAGAGCGTGGACAGCACCGGGTGGAGGGGGGTCCACTCTGTGCGGACATGTTGCGTACATTATATCAATACATAGACGTATAGAAATAGAAATAGTTTATTTTGTCAAGCATAATGCAATGCAACCAGTTATAATGAGTTACTTAATAATTAATTTAAACTATTAGGTAGGTACATTACTTAACCTGCTGCAGATATAATATGCTATAATGTAAGATATAATGCTGCAGTATAATAACACTAACCGATTGATGTCTGTACATGGAACATATTTAGGAGAAACTTTTACTAGGGTAGGTAGGGCAGGTATTTATTAACGCAACAAATCCCATAAAAATGATACTTAAAATGTTTGTCTGTATGGTTTTCCAGCTGAAAATCACAAGAACGACTTAACAGATTTAGATGCGGTTTTCACTGATTTATTCTACTACTGTTACATTTACTCGAGTGTAGTTTACCGAACCGAACCGAGGGCATTCGCTACAAATTCAAATTTCAAACATACGTTCTGTGCCACCAAAATCTAAATAGGAAAGTAAATGACCTCTCATTAAAAACTATCGATATCGATCAGTGTAAACTATCACCGTGTGTGTGTGTGTGTGTGTGTGCGTGTGCGTGTGCGTGTGCGTGTGCGTGTGCGTGTGTGTGTGTGTGTGACTCACCCTCCCCCTCCCGGTGCGGGCGGCAGGGGCGGCAGTGCACGCGCGCCAGCAGCTCGGCCAGCAGCAGCAGGTCCAGCAGCAGCGGCGCGGCCAGCAGCGAGTCCTCGCACGTGTTGTGCACCGCCACCGTGTTCACGCCGTGCAGCAGGATCTCCGACGAATACTCGTCCATCGCGCGCTTCGAGTCACCTGTATGTAATGTTCGGTTATCACGTATTAAGTACTTAACTAAATTTTAACTAAATTAATACGTGTAAACGGACAATTTAGTAGTTTAGTAGTATAGTAATCAAGTAGACAAGTAATTTAGAAATTTTTCTATTTTCTATTAAGTAGGTGGGCGGGGCTTATCACTTAACACGTTTGGACAGGCACTTTTTAGTTAAAATTTAGTAAAATGCTTAAGTAAATAAGTAGAATTGTATGAACTGAAGAGCTTTACTAAATTATTACGTGTGGACGCACACAAAAAATTATTCACTTAAAATTTACTTAAAATTTAGTTAACTACTTAATACGTCTAGACCGGACTTAACGCACTGTATACTGGAATCCATAATTCGACGGACCACGGGGACTAGACAACATTCATTTCTGTAATCGCTCACGCCGAACGCTGCCTTCAAAATGTATGTGGAAATGACATTAGGTGCGGAAAAATGACCACGTGACTTCTGTCAGTGTTGTCATTCCCATGCATTTTGAGCGTGGAAAATAGAGAGAAGGAATGCCATCTCTGTATATGAAAAGTGTCCGTAAAAACGCGTAAAATTACGGGTGGCGCTGCGGTGCTGTTGGCGGACACTAGCGGCACTAGCGCCACTCATTACGGGTGACGCTGTGGATGCACTATGCATAACTCAGCAGACTTCACTCCGTCTACAACAGCTACTACTAGAGATGGCCATTATTGGAATCTCTATGTTCTGTAAACAGCTGGACACTTTTTCAACTTTCCCCTCATATGAGATGGCCCTTCTTCTATCTCAATGCTCCATGATTTTGATGTTTTGAGGCTACCGTTTGACGTGAGCGTTTGCAGAAAAGAGCCTCTAGGCTCAGTTTGACAATTAAAAATGCACAAATGTTAATTAGGTGCATTACTTATTAGGAAATTAATCGTATTCAAAAAACTTCTCCTTCCGATTTTGTTGGCCTCACCCTTAAACATTTAAATAAATAAATACTAGCTGCCCGGACAGACTTAGTTCTGTCAAAAGTTTTTTTTTTATTAAAACCTTCCGTGTGCCTTAAGGGAGATGTAAGCTATCCTATCTTTCAAGTTGGATCAAACTGCACACGGTGTGCAAATTAGGTTAAAGTCGGTTAAGTAGTTTAGGAGTCCATCGCGGACATACAACGTGACACGTAATCTAATATATAAAATTCTCGTGTTAGAAGTTGAACTCGGAGAGAGAATCGGACAACATCTATTTTTCATCCCCCTCCTCCCCTAAATTTTTGGCAGAACAACGTTTTCCCGGTCAGCAAGTTTATATATATTAAGATAAGTAAAATGTGTGGTGCCCGACTGTACGTACCAACGAACGGCACGTATTTGATGACGACCACGTGGTCGGGTTTCTCTCCCGGCTGATACAAGATGTTGTTCGACGCCACCATGTCGTCCACTACGTTGCTCTTCGATATCTGTGAGTGATACAGAGTATATCATCTATGTACATTGACAAGTCAATAGTTTAATAACGCTTCACACTCATAGCCCCACACTAGGATTCCCTGTGTCGTGGGTGCCATGGACAACACACTAGACAAGGACATTCACACAAAGACCGAGAACAAAAATTCAATTACATCATTTAAATTTCCGCCTCGCTGGGAATCGAACCCAGGACCAGCACTCAAGTGCGGCGATCCGGCACACGGGTCGTCGTTTAAACACTAAAACTCGCTCTTATAGTAACAAAATATATTGACTGTGCTTTTAAGTGCGAGGAATTCCCACGGCTGAAGCCAAGCCCGAGTTTCAGGTCATGCTACAAAAATGCATCAGAAATATAGCAATATGAGAAACTCCTCTTTCCTCAGAAGTAGGTAAAGTAAGTAATAAGTAGGTCTAATTAAGATTGCACGATATTCTTGTAGGGATAAAATGGAGTAAGATGTCAGATGACAGGTGAGGTAAAGTGAAATGATACAGGTTCAGCATAAAGTAAGGTCCATACCTCCTTGGAGCGGAACTGCTGCGGCGCGGAGAGGTTCTTCCCGTCGTTGTTCCCCAGGTGGTTGTAGCTCACGATCGCGGTCGGCTTTATACCTGCCAGCGAAATAAATAACTAATTAAACGCTACACACTCATAGCCCCACACTAGGATTCCCTGTGGGTGCCATAGACAATATACAAAGACAAGAACACACGCACCCAGACCGTGTAACGAGATGTAATACCTCGTTCAATATTCCTTGGCTGACAGATGCATTTTTCTTCTAAGGCTAAGCGCAGATTGAGACTTTTTGTCTCGGAGACTTGACAGTCGGGTGACAGTCACGTCACTAGATGTTGCCGTCTGCTAGGAACTAGGTATTTGTCACCGTGCTGTCATGTCACCATAGTCTGCGCACTCCATATATCTTCATAGCACTCGACTGGGTAACAAAAAGTCTCCGAGACAAAAAGTCTCAATCTGCGCTTAGCTTTAAAGTTTAAATCTTGACAGTTTGTTTTGGTTTTCAAAAAGAAATGCATCTGTCAGCTGGGTTCCCATAGAGGATGGGATTTTTTTTATAAATATTATTTTACTAGCTGTTGCCCGCAGCTTCGCATGCGGAATTTATGCTTATCATATTTGTACCCCTTGCAGAAGAAAATTTAAAAACAGGTTAATTTATATTGAAGTATTTATTTTTAAAAATTTATATACTGAAACCTACGATACAATCACAAATCATTCCTCCGGGAACGAATTTTGAAAAATAAACAACATTAACATTAGTTTTTTTCTTTTTCATGAAAAATTTTGAAAAACTCGAAAACATAATATATTCCATCAATTAAATGAAGAACGTTTGTTTCAAATTTAAAGCAAGACGTTGGTGTTTTAAAAATATTCCGTACTAAGTTTCATCTTGTTTCCTGGGAAAACTTTTAATTTTATCGCGACTAAAAGTTTTTTAAAACGTGATCCAAAGTATTAGGAACAACTTGACTAATTTCCGTCGAAATCAGTTCAAGGGTTTTCATGTGATGCCCGGACAGACAAACAGACAATAATACTCCTGTCCTTTTCTCTAACTCTCCCGCTCCCCGTCCCTCTCCCTGCCCTCTCCCTATCCCACTCCCGGGCCCTATCCCGCTTCCTGTCCCTCACCCTCTCCCTATCCCGCGCCCTGTCCCCCTCTCTCTCCCGCTCCCGGGCCCTCTCCAGCCTTCTGTCCCTCTCCCTTTCAATCTCTCTCCCGCTCCCTCTCTCTCCCTCTCCCTCTCCATCTCCCGCTCCCTGTCCCTCTCCCTCTCCCATTTCCGGTCCCTCTATCGCTTCCTATCTCCCGCTCCCGTCCGTAAAGTCCTCCACAAAATTTTTTTGTTTCTCACTATAAGCTTACATATTAATTTTCATATTTCTGAGTTTGAAATTGACCAAGTCCTGGAAAAACTTGCAACCTCTTTATTTACCTCTTAGGGGATGAAATTCCAAAAAACCTGTTACAATTAACGTAGTTTCTTAAATATTTAAAATCCCTTAGTATTACCCCTTATGGGGATGAACTTCGAGAAAACAGTGGGTACAGTTATTTTTTGTGTCTAACTATAAGCTTACATATAAATTTTCAAGTTTTTTACTACAAAACTGACGAAGTTGCCATACTAACTTGCACTCCCTAATTAATTAACCCTTCAGGGGAGGATTTTCCAAAAAAACACATTACTGATTATTTCTAATCTTGAGCTAATACATATAATATTTTTTTTATGTTTTAACTTCAAAAATGACGAAGTTGCGTAGTAAGTTCCATCCCCTAAATGTGTTCTATAAGGGATGATTTTCAGCTAAATTTTAACTTTTTTTAATAACAATAAACTAACATAAACATTTTCATATTTATAACTCTGAAACTGACGAAGTTGATTTGTATGTAAATGACTTCCAACCCCTATTTTTAGGGGATGAATTTCAAGAAAACAGTGATGCAGTTATTTTTTGTGTCTAACTATAAGCTTATATACAAATTTTCACCCTTCTTACTTCAAAACTGACGAAGTTGCCCTACTAAATTGCGCCGTCTTAATTAACCCTTTAGGGGATGATTTTCCAAAAAACATAATACTTATAAATTTTGTTTCTAAACTGGAGCTAATATGTAAATTTTCATGTTTTTAACTTCAAAAATGACTAAGTTGCCTACTAAGTACCATCCATTCAATTAACCCTTTAAGGGATGATTTTCCAAAAAAATGTGTTAAACTTAATTTTTGTTTATGACTATAAACTTACATAAAAACTTTCATATTTACAACTCTAAAATTGACAAAGCTGGTTTGTATGAAAATGACCTCCAACCCCTATTTGTAGGGGATGAATTTCGAGAAAACAGTGATACAGTTATTTTTTGTGTCTAACTATAAGCTTATATATAAATTTTCACCCTTCTAACTTCAAAACTGACGAAGTTCCCATACAAACTTGAACAACCTTATTCGACCCTTTAGGGGTTGATTTTCCAAAAAAACACATGACCCTTAAATTTTGTGTCTAATTTTGAACTAATATATAAATTACCATGTTTTTAACTTCAAAAATGACGAAGTTGCGTACTAAGTTAAATTGAAGAAATTAACCCTTTAAGGGATGATTTTCCAAAAAAATGTGTTAAAGTTAACTTTTGTTTATTACTATAAACTAACATAAAAAATTTCATATTTATAACTCTAAAACTGACGAAGTTGGTTTGTATGAAAGTGACTTCTAACCCTTATTTGTACCCCTTAGGGGATGAATTTCCAAAAATCCGTTCTTAGTGGACGTCTCCTTAGCAGGAACTATCTACCTACCAAATTTCATCTTAATCGGTTCGGCAGTTTCTGAGATTTTTTGTTTAATCAGCGGTGTGTCGCTTTTCAATTTTATATATATAGATTTTTTGAATACTTTTATCAATTTTACTACAGTGCCTATTTAATATTATTAGATATTTTGATATTGTACGTAATGGCTGTTTAAAGTAATATAATACTTGAAGAATTGAAGAGTTGTGCCTTTACTTGATTTACCTACCCCGCCCTGAGAGAATTACTTATTATTGTGGAGGATTTACTCCCTCACAACCGAGAGCAGAAATTCAAACACTTCATTCAAATTTTCGCCTCGCTGGTAATCGCATCAGGACCCTTGGCACGGCGGCCGGCATGCCAACCATTGCGCCACTGGTCATTCGTGTCTCGTCCGGTCCGTCAATTGTTATAGATAGATCATTGAAAACTGCCGATAAATACAACCGTGTACTATCGGTATCTATATAACAATACTTGAAGCAAAATCCTTTGTACCCCTTTTTAAGAATAATGGAGGCACGTCGAAGTCTGATTTTTGGTAAAGTTAAAATTTATGTGGAGAAGAAGTGCATAAAGCTAAATTTTGTGAATAATATGAGTTAAAATTACATTTATGAAAGAAAATAGAACAGTAAACCATCTAATTTCGACTGCAGAACGGGCGTGTAGTCACACATCGTCCGTATAGTTTATAATTAGCAGTAATATAATTATAGAGGTAGTAATACCGGCGGACACGAGAAAGTCGACGAGCACAGACTTGAACTTAGTCTGTCCGGACTTGAAGTCGTCGCCCGCCACGAAGGCGCCGCGCCTCTCCGCCAGCTCTACGATCCCGGGGACCAGCGTGTTCTGCGGCGACCCGTTTATGTACGTACACTGCAAAACAATACAAGTTTATGTATGTACATTGCATGACTAGTCAAGTTTATGTACGTACACTGCAAAACAATACAAGTTCATGTACGTACATTGCATGACTAGTCAAGTTTATGTACGTACACTGCAAAACAATACAAGTTCATGTACGTACATTGCATGACTAGTCAAGTTTATGTACGTACACTGCAAAACAATACAAGTTCATGTACGTACATTGCATGACTAGTCAAGTTTATGTACGTACACTGCAAAACAATACAAGTTCATGTACGTACATTGCATGACTAGTCAAGTTTATGTACGTACACTGCAAAACAATACAAGTTCATGTACGTACATTGCATGACTAGTCAAGTTTATGTACGTACACTGCAAAACAATACAAGTTCATGTACGTACATTGCATGACTAGTCAAGTTTATGTACGTACACTGTAACATGGTTAGTGTTACAAATCAATCCTTTCAATACAGGTTCTTTATAGTCCAGTCAAACTACAACTTATGGTTCTGTCTGTTAATTTCTATACTATTTCAAGATTTGGCAAGTTGTTTATCAATGATTTAAGTTGTTTGGAAATAAACAAATATTAAAAAATTTGGTCAAAAATAGGAGTAGGCTTAAAATACTTCACGTTAAACTGAAACTCAAAATTAGCGAACGTTGGGAACACTATAAATGAAACGTGACGTCGATCCCACATCTTCAAAAAAATATTCAAGGTCAACTTCGCAAATATGAGTCTTTCGGAAAAGACAAAGCTGGCAATTTAAGCGTGCTTGTCACGATAAAAGTTATCTCGCTGTTCTATATCATTTTCTCAGATGCGATTGTAGTCCAGAATTACATTATTAATTATAATTGAAGAAAAAAAAATGAATCAGAATTGGACCAATTTTCAAAAACATGAATAGGTATGTAAGAACAAAATGTAAATTAAACAAAAGATCAGTTCGCAACTTTGCATTCAACGATATCAACCCACAACTTGCATGTGATGCAAGAGTTGTATTTATTTATTTATTTTTTGGACTGCCAACAGAAAGTACACAACACAAATAATACAAATTCTTTCCTATAATCTTGCTAGTGCGCCTTTCTACTTATAGGCAATCGCGGCTTATGAAAAATAGCTTAAACCCACTACAAAATTCTTCGTTATTGTAAGTTGTAAGCCACTCACCCCTTCATCGAGGGCCGCCATGGCGTAGAGAATGGAGGGCGAGATCTCGCCGTGGTCCCGCTTCACGGCCGCCATCAGGTTGTCCGCGGTGTCGTGGACGCCCTCTTCCACAATCACGAACCTTGCAAAACAGACATTTGATAAACCATCAGAACCTGTTGTCGCTCTCTTTGTCCGTTCCACTGAGCTCTAGTATCCTCTATCGTCCCTTACGTCGTTTTTGGCCTTATTGCGGCGGCTTAGAATACTGACCCCAATCCTATGCCGGATGGGTGTCGTAAGAGGCGACTAAATCCGGTCCGTTGATGGTAAGGCCCCACGAGGGGTTATATTGGTAATATTGATTTTAATTGTTAACACCATTATTACTATTATTATTTCTCCATGGGTTTCGCCTGGATAGCTACCACCCTTGAGCATGAGTCAGTCGTGTCGCATTCTGGCTGGGGGCTTGAGAGCCAGTTCTTTCTTTCTTTTTCTTCTCTCTTTCTTGGCCGGCAACGCATCAGTGATGCCTTTGGTGTTGCTGATGTCCATGGGCGACGATAGCAACTTACCATCAGGTGGATCGTCAGCTCGTTTGCCGGCTATTTCCATTAAAAAAAAAATCTAACAAAAAAAGAACCGACTTCAACGTAATGGCATTCGACGAGGACTACTAAAATTATCGCTAAACATATACAAAAATCACCATAGGTATTTCTTTTATATTTGAGGAGTTCAATTCCTCATGCAGGTTTCATGAGATCTGAATTTTGACAAATCTGGAAGTTTTCTTTCAAATGAAATTTTTTTTTTCAAGTCGGTTGTTAAATGGCGGGATTCTGAGGTAAAAAATATAAAAAAATACAACCGAATTGAGAACCTCCTCCTTTTTTGAAGTCAGTAAAAAATGGATAAAACTTATAGCTGGTATCTATGCTAACGGCGTTGATTAAATGAATGTTATGAAGAGCCAGACTTCATTTTCTCTAGATTTTTCTGTCACCGTATCTATAAATGTCATCTGAAGGGTTGAAGTTTACTCTCACTGTCTTATTCAAAGTGTTAATATGATCTTAAATGAAAATTTAAAGGACCCCCAACAGTTTTATTTAAACGTAACACATTCGATTAAGTCACCTTTCAGACAAAAAAAAACTAGATCAAAATGGGTTCATCTGTCTGGGAGTTACGATGCCACAGACAGACATACAGATACACAGAAACAAAGACACGTGAAACTTATAACCACCACTCTTTTTTCGTCGGGGGTTAAAATTGTCCATTTTGTCTGAAACATCTAGTAACTTTGTTACTCATTAATATCTCAAAATTAAGTTGTTAAGCGTAGTGTTAAGCAAATTTCGTTATAAAACATAAAAGTAACTCTTTTAAAATGTAATTGCTAGCAGAAAGCTGACTAATCTGAGTCGTAAAATTAAGTGTACAAGTCAGATAAGCAATTACAAGGAAAAGTGTTAAGAGGCACTCGAAATAATTACTATTCAAGTAATGTCTAAAGATATAAACTTTTTGTGTAATAACAGATTTGCATATTTTAGCGGGTAATGCAAATTTTATGAAGTTCCTTTAAGCTAGTGGGAAAATTGTCTTTAATAACTGATCACCAAAAAAAAAGAATCTGTTTTGAAATATATTTTTTCCTAGATCATATTCAGAAAATAGGTCGTATTTAACGAAATATATATATTCTATTTCCTTATAACTTAACTGTTATTATTTTTGACACTAAAGTAATTTTTACTTAGGGGTTATTTTTACTTACCATCCATAAATTACGTCACACTAATTTCATAACTCTTTGACCCCTCCCCCCCCCCCCGCTCCTTGTCACAGCTGGTCACATATGTGAGACCTCCCCCCCTAGTGTGACGTCACATATTATGAAATTTTACACCTAGAAATTATTAAATTAAAACAGCAGTCCCGAAATAAGTTTTATTTCCATTGATTATTGTTTTTTTTTTTTTAATATTTACCTATAAATACCAATTATTCAATTTTGAAATGTGACGTCACGAAATTTAGGACCCCTCCCACCCCTTGTCACACAATGTCACACTTCATCGAACCCCTCCCCTCCCCCTAACGTATGACGTATATTATGGATGGCCCCTTATAATATATTATAAGTATTAATATATAACTTATTATAAACTAGGTATCTAGTCGCATAAAATAATGACATACTTGGCTATAATATTACAACGTCAGTAAGAAATTACGTAAAGTGGCATTTACTCGTAATTAGAAATAATTACTGCGTTTTTATTTTTAACGCTCAGTAATACGAATGGTAATTAAAAATTACCATATTAATCATATTCATAATGTACAAAATACGCAGCACCACATGCTATGTTTAGCACCGAGTTGACATTTCATCTGTATTAACCAGTAACCGAGTCGATAGTGACCGTACATAAGGGTCAAACCCGAAATGGGTTTGATTCCCGGTCGAAGCAAACATCATGTGGCAAATTTTTGTCCTGGGTGAATATGATGGTAGCCGATATGTTTAAATTTCAAGGGCAAACGCTAGAAGGCAAAATTTTTACACTGAATACGATAATAATTCACGTTTGTTCAAATTTTAACAGTTGCGTCACGGTTATGTTCGGTTTACACGTATTAAGTAGTTAACTAAATTTTAATTAAATTAATACGTGTAAACGGACAATTTAGTAGTTAAAATTTAGTAATCAAGAAGACAAGTAATTTAGAATTTTTTCTATTTTCTATCAGTAGGTGGGCGGGGCTTATCACTTAACACGTTTGGACAGGCCACGGAACACAGACACCAGTGGAAGTGCGATGTGGGCGTGGCACAGCGACTAACATTAAGAGGAGCTCCGCATACTTGCCGGCATAACTCAACTGTCACTGAGCTGCGTCGGTTGTGCATTACGTAAAATAAAATTTGTCTTATATAACGTAAATATGCCTTACTGTACAATTTTGGAGAGCAGGAATAATAGCGAGCAATGAATTTATTTAATGGCCGTGTTTTATACCACAAATAAGCCTAGTTTTTAATTTATTTCGTAATAATTCAAATTCGAAACACATAAATAAAGGAAATAATATAATTTATGATCAAAAAGCTACTCAGTCACTTGGCAATAAGGTTCGTTTTATGTTTTAGATAATATTGCTACTCGGCTATTGTTTTCTAGAACATTTTCTGCTACTCGGGCAGGGATGGGGTACAAATATATGAATATCGGCAGTTTTGTAATTTTATTTTTAGTTAAAAGTATTTCATAATATGAATATTACAATTTATTATAATAATAATAATCTTTTATTTTTTATTTTAGGGATATGTGTCATAATTATGTATGTACAGTTCTGCTATTTGGTGTGCAATAAAGTATTGTGTTGTATCATAAAAATGTATAAAATTAATATGAATGAATTTTTTTATTTGAAATCATTGGTACATAATCTAGGATCCTGACGAGGAATATAAGCGTATGCGCGTGACTGGCACAGCATGTCTAAGAAATGTAATTCCAAGAAAATAAATTTACCTTATTTGTATAACGTTAAGGTTGAAATGCATCCCAGTTCATATCAGCAATGTTTTTGTAGCTACGTTTAGCTTCATTGAAATTTCACTTATCGACATATTAAATTATATTTATTTTCGTTGCTAAAAATGCCTAGGCTTGGTATTCCGTGACTGTTTAGATAGCTAACATTGATAAAAATTGCTACGGTCACGTCTACGCCTCGTAATGCCTCGTCTAATCGATAGTGAAGCAGAGCAATAGCCGCCAACTTTCCATGTGTGCGTAATTTTTGATTCGCGATTGACGCAGTATGGTGTCAATGTGTGGGTGTGTGTACTGTACGAATAGAGAGTTGGTATTACTATGGGTGCTTCACTGAATTTGTTGTTGGGATCACGTCCGTCTTTTTTTAGATCCGTGTGTTTGAGATATAAGCTTTCAAAATAATGATCAAGTGTTCACATAGACAGTACAAAAACAAGAAGTTTAAGTACCAATATGACGGATCTACATCTTATGATGTCGGACACTCGGACAGTACCAGTTTCAATATAAATATCGATAACGCGGCAAAAAGCACAACGCACATCTCTAAGCCTAAACCAAACACAGTATGATGTTGTTAACCAAAAATGTAACTTACCGAAATACTTGTAAGGTTGCTATTCAATCTATTGTAGTCTCCAGTCACGACATCTAGCGTTCAGTAGATGGAATTATTTAATTATTTTCCATAAGATTGACATTGTTTGATATTGTTTTGTCAACCTTATTAGTAAAGAAGTTAAGTATATATTACTTGTAACGCAGAATACTGCCATCTAGCGGTGGATAGATAAACTTGAAAAGTATTATGATCTTAATTGATAAAGGTTCTAAGGTCACTGAATAAGACATGGAAAAATAAGAATTAAATCCAAAGATTAAGGTGCATTTTCAACTATAAACAGCGAGTTTCTTAGACTATTCGTAGTTGACAAGTAACAACCAATTAAAATGTGAGTTTCTTAGTTGTAAATAATACGATTATGGATTTACTTGTGTTTATTTGGCTAGCACGGTTCCCATACTAATCAACACTTGTACCATTTCCACTTGTGTCTGTGTTCCGTGGGACAGGCACTTTTTTAGTTAAAATTTAGTAAAATGCTTAAGTAATTAAGTAGAATTATATGAACTAAAGAGCTTTACTAAATTATTACGTGTGGACGCGCACTAAAAATTATTCAATTAAAATTTAGTTAAAATTAACTACTTAATACGTCTAAACCGGACTTTGGGGTGGCCAAGATTAAGTAGTTAAGATTGACAGTTGTCTCCGGCCAAATATTTTCGTGTCTGACAAATCAGCTTTCATTAGGCATGCACGTGGCGTCTATTTGTTTTTATATTTAAACTTTATCCTTGAAAAACGTATTGCTTTGATTACTTCAGGCATGTAAGCAAAGATTATGTATACTTCAAAGAGTTTTGCCAGAAAAAAAATTTGACATCCAACCCGAAATTCCACTTCCGCCTGGCCTTACAAGCGTCAACCCTAGTTACGATTCGCATATTTTCACGAAGCAAGCAATTCGTCATCATTGGCCGGCGGTGGTCGGACGATGTGTGACCAGACGAGGTCTCTGACCCCAGTCGGCTGGCTGACTTGCTGGTGACGTCGCACTTAGCGTTTGCAAAGTAAGCATTACCTAACAAAGCCAACGACCTAATCAATCTAAATTGACATTTCCATATCATACTAATAATTTATGATTAATAAAAAAAACTAAAAACTCGACTGCCTAAAAAAAGAAAAAGAAAAAATAAGCCCATAGTTTAGAATGTTGTTAAAAGTAATACTGAACAACTAAAAAGGATTAATAGTTGAATCTAGAAGGGAAGCAATGACAGCAAGACCAGCGACCTTCCAAGGGACCTTCAAAGATCCTAACCTAAAGCATCGCCTCGTCCCTTGTTCAGCCGAAGAAAGCATCCCTTGATATTGACGTATACAGTTAATTTTCGGGGACAAGTACCATAAATCCTATTCCATAATCACCACACATACATATCACATTCTACTTGTGTGGCTAAATTTCATGAAAATATTCGATAATTTTTGTGTGAAAGAGAAACAAACAAACATCCTCACAAACTTTGACGTTTATAATATTAGTAGGGAGTGGGATAATGATAGCCACTCACCTCTCCGTGTTGGCAGTCCACAGCACGAAGACCTTGTCGAGGCAGTGCTTGGCGCGGAAGTCGCGGATGTCCTCGCGGATCCTCGTGTACTGCTCATATCTGCTGCCTTCGTACACGTTCGTGGCGCGGTCGCTCTACAAAACAGATTTCATCAATTTTAACAATTGATAAATCAATGAATAATCTTAATTTTACCAAGAAAAAATAACCGATTTCAAAATAACTCAAAAACTACTCGTCAGATCTAGCTCTTTAAGTGGGACCACATGACAAGCACCAGCTTTCGATTAAAAAAAGAATCATTAAAATCGGTTCACCCAGTCGAAAGTTCTGAAGTAACAAACATAAAAAAATAAGTCGAATTGAATACCTCCTCCATTTTTTAAGTCGGTTAATGAGTGATGCCGATAGTGTAGAAAAGTATTAGAAATAATTATAAATGTAATTACTTAACACTTAAATTTAAACTGTGGCGTAATCACATTGTTAATATTTAATCGTTCAGCAAGAACATTTTGTTTAGGGTTCCGCAGTGAAAACGGAACCCTTATTGGTCATGCACACTGCTCGTCCGTCCGCAGCATGACGCAGAGATCCTCAGTGCTAAAGAAAGTGCATTGTATCCAGTTGCCTACGATCGAATAATCTTTAAAAAACTAATTCACAGCGTCCTTCTAGAAATATAAACGCCCTTGAAATAATGAAAGTCCACGACCTTCATTGATCACTAACAACCTGACCTAGTTATAAATATCACTGACATAATTCGCCGGTTGATTGTGGCCGGTAAGCCACAGTTCTCAAGCAAAGTAATCCAAACGTAAGCAGTTTTCCTCAAAGTTCATATATTGGAGAACATGACGTCAATGTTTCAGGAATTTTAGAAGTATTAGGACGTGCTTCATACATATTTTCGTACCTCATTCACCAGGCTGAAACAACTGTTGTTGCAGAGTTCGTCATGTTCGTGCCACATTGCCAAAACAACATGTGGAGGAAATGCACGGTATTAGAATAGAACTGGTCACAATGTTACTTCTGTACTATAATATTTTATTACATCTGTATTCCGTGTTATTTGCTGGAGTTAGGAGCCGCCGTGTAAGATCCCTTTTGAATTTCATAAAGGATGAGCAAGAAATAAGGTTATTTCTTTACTTTTGACAATCGGTATCCAGCGTCTTTAACCACCATTGCGCCCAATGGTTACCATACCGGATCGCCGGCGCCATTCGAAGAGTACAAGATTCGATTGTCGAGAGTTCGAAGGTCCATCAAGGCAGAATTTGAATGATGAGTTTGAATTTCTGTTTTCGGTCTTTGCGTGTCTGTCTTAGTGTGTTTTGCATGGTATCTAAGACACTGCAAATCCTACAGAGTGTGTATAGCATTTATTTTTATTTTGCCTCGGGTATTTAGAATAAGTACTGTCCGGGAGCTTAATGTCCTGGACGTTAAGCTACCAGGTATTTGATCACTTTACCAGCTCTTATTCAGACGTCCATTGTATGATGCAGAATTTCAGTATCAGCGTGATTATACCATTAAGTATTCCCACACCAGATACCTTATTTTATGATCTATCTATAGAACTGACGAAAAAACATGGGCCACTGACGGTAAGTTGTTACCATGTCATGACTCTCAGGGAATACCTTAGAAGGAAGCTCATTTCAGAGTTTGCAAGTTCATGGCATCCTCATACAATATTGCTTACAGATCAAACTTAGGTTTGGGCCTCCAAGAAGCAAAACATTTGCCTACCCTGAAGTCAAATAGCGAATCAAGGAGTCACATTACAAAAACATCTGAAGTGTCATTTTACTGCACCGCTACTGGGAACAATAATACGTGTTTAACAAACACGATTCGAGCCAACAACATCGGAACATTCCTACTGTTATGAGAGATGGGAGCTTTTCATAGCTGTTTGTTATTTGCACACCTGTAAGTCTACAATGGTATTATTATGATGTTCTTCTTCTCCATTTCTTCTCGTAGGAGATAGGGTTGCCAACTTGCCAATATAATGTTATCAAAAAATATATTGTTTGAAATTATTTATTATCTCAGTACACTAGCTCTTAGTCTAAAAATAATTTTATGGGATAACTTTTAGGACCTTATGATATTTTTTTTATCTATACTAATATATAAAGAGGAAAGATTTGATTTTTTGTTTGCATTGAATAGGCTCCGAAACTACTGAACCGATTTCAAAAATTCTTTCACTGTTGGGAAGCTACACTATCCCCGAGTAACATAGGCTATATTATATTTTCAAAAAATTAGGGATCCTTAATAAAACTCCAATAATGTAACCCAAGGTGTAAAAAAATAAGAAAACCGAAGCAAAGCGAGGGCAATTACTCGTAGTTAATAAAGAGGTATAAGTATTAAAACATTGAAACTGAACTACAACTAAGAAGCAAACAAGGCCCAAATTATTTTAACGCTGACTGTAACAAAACAAAATACATTTTGTTACATAATATATAGCGTAAACTTGTTAAAAGTTTGGCGTTGTTACATCGTCAGCGAGATTTTAGTCGCAGTAATTATAATACTTTAATTTAAAACAACTGCATTATGATTTTAAACACACTTATCGTAGAATGTACAATTTTAATATTTTAAACAAACAACGGCATTTCGACACCTTTCGGAGATGTACATACTTTTTTTTAATTTTACCTATTACAAAATATAGAATAATACTTTTTATAGTTATTTTTTATGACCTGATTTACAACAGTTCACAACCCTAGATTCCAGTACTGTTGTAGCATCAGTCTAGTCATGGTTCACAAGGCGACTGGAAGCGATGTTATCATTGACCATAACTTTTTACTTCTTTAAGATAAAGTATTTTAATTGTTTTTTTATTAAATAAATCAAATATTTTGTATCTACTCTTTATTTAAGCTGCGATTAACTATAATGACAAATCTTTACATTTCTAAGAGGATTATAGACTAATTATTTTATGAAAGTAGATTTTTACTGGTAGTTGATGGTAGCAGGTTATTGATGAGATAGATAAAATTACAAATAATAACTAGTGGAACCTCGATTATCCGGCCCTCAGTTATACGGATTCGTGATTATCAGGACTATAAACCTCGATCAAATAAGTCACGTCAAATCACAATTACTAAATACTTTAACCCTTTAGGTTTAGTAATGGACCTGTTTTTTAGTAATTTTTATTAAATACTGATATTTGATATAAAGTTTAATTTATTTTTATTGTTTCTAATAATTAACTAACATTATGCGATAATCTGTAGTGTGCAAAATCGGTTTTCTACATACATTCTACTTTATACTACCGGATTTTCGCTTATCTGAATGCCTAATGACAACAATTAGTCCGGTTAATCGAGGTTTTACTGTACCTAATTGAACTTTTAAATTATCATTACTTAAAATTTCAAGCCTATATTATATTGCTTTAGTTAGGTCGAGTAGTTCCCTCGTCTGGAGCGAACCCTGGCCGTAGTATCATATCAGGTTACAATTTTCATAACAATTCATTGTCATCGAAATTAAATCAATAGGTGCAATTTTTACTCTGTAGGTTATCAGAAAGTAATTTTAATTCAGCTTGCAAGATTCGACCCACAAATAATATCCCATGCTAACAAACTAACGAAAAAAGCAACATAAATAAAACCTTGTAAAAACAATGTTTTTTAGCTGTATTAAGTATATATAAAAAAACATTAACCAGACTTGTTTAACACGACGAGGAAGAGCTTTTATAAAAGTCTACCCAATTCCTGTTTTTACTTCGATTTTTGTCTCTGTCATTTATACGTAAATTAAAAAGAGAAAAGAGAATACCAACTTCGACCGCTTGAAAACTGTCTAGCCGGTTACAAAAGGACAAACTCATCCGCAGGGTTCGTTTGAAAACAGAAGCGACCAAACACGACCAAAAATAGATTTCATCGGATGCCGAAAATTTTGGACGCTATTGGAAGGCTTTTTTTAATATTATTTTGTATGGCGCAAAATGCTCGGTACGATACGTTGTAATTATTATTATTTCTAAGTGCGTATAAGTTCGTATACGATAACTAGAGACCGACCGAAGGTTCGGTTTCGGTTTCGGTTTCGGCCAGTTTCGGCCAAAAAATCTAGTTTCGGTTTCGGTTTCGGTTTCGGAAAAATTTGGCCGAAACTTTCGGCCAAACCGAAACTCTGTGTTCGTGAATTTTCGTGCGTCGTTCGGTTAAGTTCGTGGCTAACCCGTGGGCGCTGACTTTTCAAGTGAAGTCATTGATTTAACATGTTTATTATATTTGTTCATTAATCTGAAGAGCGTCTGACAGGGCACAGGGTGCTTAGGCGCTTGATTTTAGTCGTTTTTTGCTCGATATTAATAACGGCAACAGGTAGAAAAAAGGATATAATATAGTGTCTAATGCTGTATAGATAATGATACGGAACTCATATCCAAGCATGGTATAGAAACTGTACCTGGAAGATATTTAAGTAAAACTTTTACTAGGGGTATTAATTACACGTAATAGATTATATAAAAGGTAGTTTTCGTCTATTTATCTGTGCGTTTGTTCTGGCTACTCTCAGGAACGACATAACAGATTTACCTGCGGTATTCACTCCCTTATAACTTACAATACATACGTATTGTATTGAGCTTTGGTTAACATTTAGTGGTTGGTTTATTTCAAACGGTTTACAAATAAATAAATTACTTTATGTCAATTTCGCCCATACTTACATTTATTGAGTGAGGGCTTACAGAAAGGTTTACGGAAGCAAAGCGAGGGCATTCACTAGTAGTATTTTCGAAGTCTAAATCCCAAATCATCCATTACAATGAAACGGTAACTGATCGATATGTCTGTACACAAAAGTCAACGCAAAAGAGACCATAGCAATTATTTTTAGAATTTTCGTCTGTTTGTATTTTATGTGCGTTTGTTCAGGGTAATTTCAAAATCGGCTAAATCAATTTGCATGCGGTTTTCACTGACGTATTTTAGTAAAATGGGGCTAAGATTTAAATGATCTATTTAAATGATCTTAAATTAAAATTTAAAAAACCCCCGACAGTTTGATATACACTAAACAGAGCTAATTACACACTCGATTAAGTCACCTTCATGCAAAAAATAACTAGATCAAAATCGGTTCCTCCGTTTGGGAGTTACGATGCCACAGACAGACATAAAGATACACAGACACGTCAAACTTATAACACCCCTCTTTTTTCGTCAGGGCTTAAAAACAGCGTTCATCCATAGGTACCCACATTTTTTCGAATTTTGTCGTTTACGTTAAGATAAGTTTACCGAACTGAAGGCAGTTAATACACATTAAAATGTACCTACAAATACAAATGTGAAAAAAAACACGCAAGATTTCAGTACCTATACAGGGTGTCCCGTAAGTAGTGGGTCAACGTTAGGGGACAGATAGCTTGAAGGTTGACCTAAAAAAATTCGGCTCCTTTAACCTACTTTTTTCTGTTGGGTCCACAAATGAGCAGCTCAAAAAATACCCTAATGTGTAGCCATACGAGCGTATTTTTGGAGCTGTGCGTCGCGTAAAATCGCGTAAAATACAAATTTCAAAGAACTGAATTAGATCTTTTGTATGAAACCAGCTCATTTCACGTGACTCACAGCACCAAAAATACGCTCGTTTGGCCTCACCCTAAGTTTCGGTTTCGGTTTCGGTTTCGGCCGAAACTGGACCTAAGGCCGAAGGTTCGGTTTCGGTTTCGGTTTCGGCTGAAAAACCAGTTTCGGTCGGACTCTAACGATAACACGTACGGCGCGGCGCTGCGTAGTTAAACAAACGTCGTATAGTTATTCAACTATTAAGGAATAATTCTAACCATCCTTTAAAAATCAATAGTAAAAATTTCGGTTACTTACAATGTTAAGGTAATGAATAATTTGAAATTTATAAAACAGAAACACCGAATAGCGACTGTAGGCATTTCGGATACAAATTACTTATAATGTAAAGGTCAGAAATACATTTCTCGAAGCGTAGGCGGGTTACAAAGAAACTTTTAAAATGGACATTCATATAGTTACTATTCGTTTAATGTAATTTCTATAAATAAAACTAGCTGCTTCGACAGACTTCGTTCTGTCAAAAGTTTTTTTTATATTATTATTTTTGTATGCTGTATCATCTATACGAGTATATATAAAAGAAAGTTGTGTTAGTTACACTATTTATAACTCAAGAACGGCTAAACCGATTTGGCTGAAAATTGGTGAGGAGGTAGCTTAGAATCAGGAGACGGACATAGGATACTTTTTATCTCGGAAAATAGACCTGTTCCTGTGGGATAAGGTAAAATTTTGTTATATGTAGTTGATAGATTAGTTATTTATACAGATATAAAATAAAGCTCGGGGATGGATATAGGATACTTTTTAATCTGGAAAATAGACCTGTTCCTATGGGATAAGGTAAATTTTTCGGGAGCGGGAGCAGGAGCGGGAGCGGGAGCGGGAGCGGGAGTGGGAGCGGCAGCGTGAGAGGGAGAGGGAGAGGGAGAGGGAGGAGCACACAGAAACTGTAACGGCTAAGAACGGCTGTACCGATTTTAATGATTTCTGATTTGTTGTTCTTAGGCGATACGAAGTTCGCCGGGTCAGCTAGTAAAAAAATAAAAACCAAAAATTTTGTCAAAAAAAAAATTAGGGGTCCTAAGCATTTAGAGGGATGAAAAATAGATGTTGTCCGATTCTCCACCGTAGCCGATATGCACGCTAAGATTCACGAAAATAGGTCGAGCCGTTTCGGAGGAGTTCAACTTCTAACACAGTGACATGAGAATTCTATATATTAGATTGTACAGAAACCTACGTCACTGCTATGACGGCAAGGTAAGTTCAAATGGAAAGTACGAGAAATTCAATCGATATTCAATCTAGTAAAGCCCAGCAGGATTTTCTCGGAGTTCCTACCGAGCTGCGAAGTTTGTTAAGTTTGGAGTAACTTGGTGAACTTTGATGTGATTTTACCATCAGCGCTGTTTTTCTATGAACAGATTATAATTGACTTTACTCGAATAATTAATAGTTTAAAAATTAAATAGACGCTTTTTTAGGGTTCCGAAGTAAAATCGGAGTAGTTTCGTCATGTCCGTCCGTCTGTCCGTCTGTCCAAAGCAAAGCGCCGAGACCCTTAGTGGTAGAATGCTTTAATTTGGCATGTATATACATATTTACTAAAACTCCAGAATCCCTTACAGGTACGAGTAACGTGGGGATGATTTTTTATTCGTCGCATACCCTGTAGTGTGAGGTATCGTTGAAAAGGTCTTTCAAAAATATTATGGGTTTTATAAGACCATTTTTGGAATTAGGGGTCAGTTTGCGAAATATTTGGCTTTAAAGTGCTAATTTTGGTTCGAGTTAAGTGTCCCCCTCCCCCTGTCGGCTAAACGGTTTAAGTTGGACAATTGAAAAAAATTTCAAAAATAGGTTATATGATGAATTTATAAGGAAAACTATCACGGCTATGTTAGCATAAGTAGTTAATGAGTAATAGTCGATAAACTTACTACTTTGGAACCCTACATTGCACGTGGCCTGACACGCACTTGCTTAGTTTTATATGTATTGTTAATACAATCAATGTACAAAGCAAAATTTTAGTGGCTGTGCTGTTAACCGTCAAGAAGTGCCCTAGTCTGGATCCAAACCTGAGTGCAGTATCAGGTCATTGCTTATCACAATATGTATCAGAACTAAAGCTTTATGTTTAACTAGCTGACCCGGCGAACTTCGTATCGCCTACTTTTTTCTAAAATAAAAGTAGCCTAAGTAACTCCTTGTTACATGAGCTATCTGCCAGTGAAAGTCCCGTCAAGATCGGTCCAGCCATTTCAGAGATTAGCCGGAACAGACAGACAGACAGACAAAAATTGTAAAAAAAATTGTTTTGGTATAGTATGTACCGTGTATACATTCCAATGCACTTAGTAAAAAGCGGTTATTTTAATATTACAAACAACACTCCAATTTTATTTATTTGTATATATGTATATATGTATAGATGTAATTTCATTTCAAGTTCTAAGCATAAGTGGTACAGTGCTACAGCATAGTATTATATCTAATTGCAAGAAAAACAGAAGTTTGCTATAAAAGGAATAGTTTTGTCAAAATCATTCTACTAAGCATAATAATTAATCTTTCTAACGAATACACAAGTATTTACACAAGTGTACAAAAGTACACAGTAAGTATAGGTACAACAAACAAGTAGTATCGAGATCTTTCGTATCAATAAATGCAACAAAGAAACAACTAGAAATGAATTGTTATCGTGTTCACAATATTTTCATTTACATTTCAAGTTAAATATTGGCGCAACGCGATATTACAGGCAAAACAATCTTTTGAAATGTGAAATAAAATACCTTCAACCGGATTTATTGATAACAGAATATTCGAAAACGCAACCGATATTGCCTAGAACAATTTTATTTGTGATTTTATTTTCCGATGCAAATAAGTTACATAACATTTTAGAAATACCTCGTCACTCATGATTTCCTTCCTAGTACTCCTAATAAAAAAAATATTTTAAAAATGTGACTGTGCTGTTTAGTCAATACGTTCAGTCGAATCTCCTTGTCGCTGATGATGTCCTAGTAGGTACTCTATGAAATTTTTGTGAAGTTAAAATTAAATTGAAAGAAAAAAACATCGTTCCAAAAAATGCGACTGTGAATACGTTAAGTCGAACCTCCTCGCCACACATGTTCTGGTACTCCTACGACAAATTCATTAAAAAATGAAAATATACAGAGGTGTCCGGTAACGGTATCCTAATGGTAATGGAATCCTAAATCCGAACAATACTACTAGGTGTGCCTTCATGACTTTCGATCATCCAACTGGAGTACACCAAATTTTTTTATTTTTACTTTTTACAGCATTTTTTTTCTAATGTAAAACGGTTATGTACTTCTTTAGCACATGTAATAAATAATTACAAGTATTTAAATAATAAAGGCATCCACAAAATCTTCGTTCATCTTGTTTGTCGTCTACCAGCACACTGTGAAGAAAAACGATTGCAAAACATGTCTGGCAGGTTGCGACAATATGTGTTCAAATGTGTTTTCAAAGTCCTTCAAAGAAGTGTTCAAATGTTTGAGCTGTATCTGGCGCCGGCTTTAAAGCAATTCTACTTGGATTCTTGTAACAAACTTTTAAAACGCCAGGTTCCTCGTTGGTCGTGGTCGTCTCGGAATTAAAATGTCCACTTGAAATTAAAAATCTTAATTGGTACACAACCCTACCCTTTTTATGCCATAGGCTATAAACACTGACCTGGTTAGCAGCAATAAAGTCAGGGTCGTAGATGCCGGGGCGCGGCTTCATGCCGGCCATCTCCTCCCTCACCTGCTCCAGCAGGGTGTACTCCAGAACCTGGGCGCGCTCCATGGCATCCGCCAGGTTTAATGGGCTTATGTCCCAACCGTCGATCACTGTCAAACAATATTTATGTTGACTACGGGCCGTATTAATGAACCGATCTCGGCACAACATCTTACAAATGGGGCATTTCACGTCAAGCGGACAGGGAAAAAAAAAGTGAGGTTCTGAAATTTGTTTATATTAGGTCCAGTTATACTTCTAGTAGAGATAAATACGAACACAATTTTTTTTATTCATGTGATGTGTATTTGTCTAGTTATGGGCTCCTAAAGAATCGTCTAAATCCAAATTAGGATTTTTTTGAAGAATTTTTTCGTATTGAAAATAATTACAATAAATTTTCAAACTACGCGATTTGTATAGAAAATTTCCTGATCTTTTTAAAAAAGGAATCAAATTTGAAAAAAAAATTGTTTTACTCTCCTAAACCGGAAGTAAACATTTCAAAATAAAATTTTGGAAACTTCGACCATTTTTTTATTTTATTTTTTTATTTCAAAATATAGCTTAGAGTATCTAAATAATACACCAGAAGTTTTGAAATGGGACCTGCATTAGTTAAGGAGATAGGTAAATAAATGTATGCACATGTAGCAGTCAGTACAGTGTTACGCGCTGTCCTGCGTGGGCGAATCAACGCGAACGCGAAGCGAAGCGGTGCGAAGCGAAAATAACAAACAGTCGAGATGTATTGAAGTGTCCTACGTGACCAAAAGCACGTAGAGGGCGGTGCGGTGCGGCGCGGTTTGAAGCGAACGCGATCAGTTGGTTTGATTTTTCGCGCGAACTTCAGCGGCGCGGCGTATGTCAATGGCGGTGAAGTAACAATTCGCACGCACGTAGGACAGACTCGCCGCTTCGCTCCGGATCGCACGGAATTCGCATTGGACCGCTTCGCGATTGCGTTCGCGTTGATTCGCCCACGCAGGACACGGTGTTAGGCATTTGTTTATGTCGGTTAACATGCGAATTATGGAATTGAAACGCGACAGTATTAACATTTATTATCCTGTTCATTTTGTTGTAGCTCTAAAAATAATTAGGGGTATTTATTTAAAAATAAAATAATATCAAGACATCGATAAAAAAACATTTGATTAACTACAAAATATCAATAGGAAGAAGTAAAATTTATCTTTATCTTTATAATAATTTTATCTTTAGCTTATCAAAAAGTTTACTCTTTATTTCTTAACGGATTGTATTGATTGATTGTAAAATGAGCCAATTTGCATAGATTCTCAAAGTAAAATTGTAAAAATTATAAAATAAAATTGTTTTGAATTTGTTATTACGTTATTTCATTATAATTGTCATTTAATTTCTCAGCAGTTTTAAGTAGTAGTCGTTGTAGTTTCTAGTAGTTCCGGAGATTACCCCTACCCAACTAAACTAACAAACAAACATTATTTTTTTATAAAATTAACACTAAAATACTAACTCTATTCGCGCCAACCGGCCGACATAAATGCTTAACATTGTACTGACTGCTACATGTGCATACATTTATTTACCTATCTCATTAACTAATGCAGGTCCCATTTGAAAACTTCTGGTGTATTATTTAGATACTGTTAGCTATATTTTGAAATAAAAAAATTAAATAAAAAAATGGTCGAAGTTTCCAAAATTTTATTTTGAAATGTTTACTTCCGGTTTAGGAGAGTAAAAAAATTTTTTTTTCAAATTTGATTCCTTTTTTAAAAAGATCAGGAAATTTTCTATACAAATCGCGTAGTTTGAAAATTTATTGTAATTATTTTCAATACGAAAAAATTCTTCAAAAAAATCCTAATTTCGATTTAGACGATTCTTTAGGAGCCCATAACTAGACAAATACACATCACATGAATAAAAAAAAATTGTGTTCGTATTTATATCTACTAGAAGTATAACTGGACCTAATATGAACAAATTTCAGAACCTCACTTTTTTTTCCCTGTCCGCTTGACGTGAAATGCCCCAAATGTGACTTTTACATACCATTACACATATTTTAGCATCGGAGAGATTATATTGGTATTATTGATTTTAATTGTTATTAATACCATTATTCCTATTATTATTTCTCCGTGGGGTTCGCCTGGATAGCTACTACCCTTAGCATGAGTCAGCCGCCAAACGACTCGTCGTGTTCCGGCTAAGGGCTTGAGTGCCAGTTCTTTCTTTTTCTTCTCTCTTTCTCGGCCGACAACGCATCAGTGATGCCTTTGGTATTGCTGATGTCCATGGGCGACGATAGCCGGCTATTTCCATAAAAACAATTCATACCGAATGCTGCGATCGCGTAGATCTTAAGATCGGGTTATTAATACGGGCCTATGACAAGATCAAATAATTTTGTTATTTCTGGATTTTTTGGCATCACTTCTGCAAATGGCAATCGATACTCACTAGTACCTAGTATTTATAATTTTGTATTTTGTAATAAAACATTGTTGTATTTCCAAGATTTTTAGTATTTTTTTTTAATAGTGTATTTCTACACCACTTCTTCTCCATATTTTTAACCTGATGGTTTTTAGCTGTTCCGAAGCATAATTTAATTCTAGTCCTATCTGATGGACGCCTATACTTGTGAGAGCTGGAAGATACAGGTTACGATGAAATAAGAAAAGAAAGAAGAAAATGAAAAGTGAATTAGCCGGAAATGGACTCTCCACAGCCTAGTTCTTCATATATTGTTATATCGTGAACAGATTTTCTAATTTTCCAATCAGTATTCCAAGACAACTATTCAGGTATTTTTAGAAGTTCTACGTAGATTATCCCAAGAATAACTTTGTGTACAATTTAACAATCCAATGTTCATCTATTTACATAATTGGGTCGCTATCCAATTACATGACAGGATATGCAAATGGTAATAAGCACATGTATACATGGGTAATAACTGGATACATGCATAAGGCATGAGATGATCATTGCATGACAAATGAATTATGTATCTATTGACCTTGGTTGGCGTTTAGCTAGGCTACTATGATACTATTATACTGAACACTTGAACACTTTGCAACTTATGAAGTATGAGTAACCACCCTCGCTTTGCTTCGGTTTTCTTATTTTTTTACACCTTGGGTTACATTATTGGAGTTTTATTAAGGATCCCTAATTTTTTGAAAATATAATATAGCCTATGTTACTTGGGGATAGTGTAGCTTCCCAACAATGAAAGAATTATTGAAATCGGTTCAGTAGTTTCGGAGCCTATTCAATGCAAACAAAAAATCAAATCTTTCCTCTTTATATATTAGTATAGATAATGATATGAAACTTAAAAGAATCTACTTGGTAAATGCTTACTTTTACTGACAGCAGAAGAACATAGACTAAAGTAGCTTCCACATTATCCCATACAATATCTGTTTTTTGACCAGCACCATTGCTGGTGCTTGCAAATTCCCTCTATTTTTTTACTCCCCACTTTATCCCTCTAAGAATATTATAATTTTTAAACATCCTTTCATTTAGAGCTCCTATAAAAAAACCTTAAATTTAATACTTCTCGGTGTACTGATTTAAGCTGTGCATTGCCTGTCAGTGTTTTGATGTATGTATGATGTACATGATGTACATGATAGTATGATTATATTATTATGAATATTTACCTAAATCATCAGGGTTCACCATGGGCAGCAGGTGATTCATGGGCACGTAGACGTCATTCCCAGTCTCATCTATCCCCAGCCGCACTGTCGACGCCTGGGTGATCGAGCCGAACCTACGGTACGATAAGATACCTACATTGTGTACACAAAATATAAAACACTAGCTGACCCGGCGAATTTCGTATCGTCTCTAACAAAAATAAAAGTAGCCTAAGTTACTCCTAGTTACATCAGTTATCTGCCAAAAGTCCGATCAAAATCGGTCCAGCCATTTAAGAGATTAGACGGAACAAACAGACAGACAGACAGACAGACACAGACAGACAAACACTGTAAAAAGTGTTGTTTTAGTATATGTACCATGTATACATACAAATACAATTAGTAAAAAGCGGTTATTTTAATATTACAAACAGACACTCCAATTTTATTTATTTGTAGTACGTAGTAAGTATGTAGTATTTGTATGTATAGATGTATAGATTAGGTATAGTGTATTGAGTGTGAAGGTAGAGTAGTCTGAAGTTATTTTTAATAACACACAATTAAATTTCTTTAACAGATACTTATTTATAAGTTGAAGTTAAGTTACATGTAGTGCACTAATTTAGTAGCTTGTTTCTTAGTATGTTTTACACACGTAACAGGATGAAAATCTGTTTACTCTGAATTCTGAATGATTACAGAGATTAATGAATTTAGAGGCAATATATACTTTGAAATAACTGTTGTGTATTGTTTATATTTATGTGGTGTAATATACAGACAAAATCAATAGTCATTTGTTATTTACTGTATGTGTGGGTACCCTCACTTTATGTAAACACAATAATAACTCAAAAACTAACCAATTAGCCTGCTTCTTGCCAGTTCTGGTGTTCCAGCTGAGTTTATGCTTGTTAGCAAGCACGGCTGCGGTGAACGTGGTACCGTTGTTGCCGCCCCAGCCCACCAGCATCACTCCGACGCGGCCCACCTCACGACCAGTGCGGATTGACAGCGAGGTCTTGTATGGGTGCGCCTGTTTGGAAACATACCATAACTGTAAAAAACTTGAAACAAATTATTCAATGTCATCCAACACCACTGAAATCCTGATTATATATTTTGTGTGACTGTATCAATATTTAATTTAATGTTCCTTCGATCATATAAGTGGATACAGAAAGGAAAGCTTGTGTGAGAACACTGGTCCAACAGTAAAAGCCCTTTTGAGATACAATGAGATACATAATGCCAATTGATGCTTTTGTTATTCTTATGACATTATTATTTTAACTTTGCCAATTAGAATATTAGAATCTTATTGCTAAGCAACTATCCTTTTCAGATAACCTAGGGCAGCGGAGTTAAAATACAAGATTGAGAAATTTATAGATACAGTAGACAATAGAATGAAGGGAAGACATATTATAATAGTTTAGTAAGATTATAGTGTACATTTTAGTAAGATCATAGTAGTTTCAGCAAAATATAACCACAATCCAGAACGCGAGAAAAACAATAAGTCAATACCTGTTATTATTATTTTTTGTAATAAGTTTAGTAATGATGATGTAACATGTGTAGACATAGAAACTAAAAAAACAGCTAGGAAACCAGGGATTTCGATGGAAAGTGGTCTATTGGAATCTGATGGAAAGTGGTCTGTTGGAAACTGCTATCTTCTAGATATAGCGAAAAAATTAAAAACAACTGTTAAAGCTTTTTCCTCTGATAAATTAATATTAAAACTTACCGTAAGCACATCATCTTTCTTGGTAACCAAAGTCTCTTCATATTCGTATTCGGCGAAAATATGAGAATTTGTATATTTTACATTTGGCGAAGAAATAACCAACGGCAAAGAACTCATAGCGTTAAATTCGTGTCAAAACGCAAATATCAGATATTTTGATACTCGATTGATGAGGAGATTACAAAATTAATTATTCAATAACAACGTAAAATAAAAATTTCAAATCTCGTTTCAGATTATTTCCAATAATATTTGGCAAATCAGCAGCTGAATGTAAACAAAAAGCCACAGACCACAAAGTCATAAACCACTACGCAAAGCGAGCAACAAATTGAAACTGAAGTGAACTGAATTGATTCAGGAAAATGTAGTGAATGAACTCATGAACGAATTCCACACGAACTTTGAAGACTGACCACAGACACTGATGAGCAGTGAGCACAGAGTACTTTGTTAAATACTGAAATTGACGAGTCTCATTCATTATCAAAGACGATAAGTGGCCGCGCGCACAAGCAACGCTCTGTCATCGGTCCGGAAGCCGGACACTCAGTGACGGCTCACGCTAAACGCGGCCTTTAAAATTGGGAATGTACGTGACCTTGGTGACCTCTATAATTATGATTCTTGAGGCTCAAGGAGTGTACAGTGCACATTCATTTGGAACTGTCAAATCACAATAATGACTTTAATGCCCTCTGGACTTTGGTACAAGAAGTTTCAAATATCAATTTTTATAAAAAAAAAATTCTTTTTATAATTTTTTAATTTTTTTATTTAATTTCATAACTTTGGAGAGTGATCGTCTGTATGTAAAACTATACTCCACGCGATTTGCAGCCAAAATAAATGTAAACAAAGCATTATAATCGTTTTCTAGTGTTTTCACCAACTTACTTGAATTTGTACACCAAATGCATTTTATTTAGACAAACTACTCATTACGACAAAATAGTAAATTAAGTTAAAAGTTTCAAATCGCTTCTTGGAAATAAGATTGTCATTGCAAAGTGTTTGAATGATGACAGTTTTATTTAATTTTGTTTGTTTCCACATTTACTCGGATTTTATAATTGTTATCGATCAATATGTATTTTTTTAAGAATTAACAAATACCTTATTGAGTAGTTTGTCTAAATAAAACGCATTTGGTGTACAAATTCAAGTCAGTTGGTGAAAACACTAGAAAATGATTTTAATGCTTTGTTTACATTTATTTCGGCTGCAAATCGCGTGGAGTATAGTTTGTGGTCACTGGTCACACACACCACAACATGTCAACTTAAGCTTAGGTACTGGATGGTTTCAAGGAAATAAAAATAATTATTTGAATATTTAAATAATGTGTAGCAGTGATAGCCTGTTGTTTAGAACGATGGTGTCTCGAACGCAGGGGCCCGAGTTCGAATCCTGGCACGCACCTCTAATTTTCAAATTTTTTTTAAAAGCACCTCTTGTTTTCAATTTCAGTGAAGGAAAACATTGTGAGGAAAACTGCACACCGGAGAGTTCTCCATAAATCTCTCAAAGCTGTGTGAAGTTTACCAATCCGTACTTGGCCAGCGTGGTAGACTATGGCCTGTACCCTAACATTGTGAGAGGAGACCCCGAGCCCAGCTGTAGGACAATTATGGGTTGTTGATTTTAAATGATGTCATAATAAGATTAAATTATTAAAAACGTAGTGTTTGTGTACTTTGTGTATTCAACAAAGTGAAATCGTTAAAGTATTTAATGAATGTCATTTTTATAGCAATCAATTAAAATCCAAACTACTAAGCTCGTGTTAAATAAACATTCTAATTAGTAATTACTGAGTATTTATAACATACCTACCTACCCAGCTAGCTACACATAATAGATACCAATAAAACTATAATCGTATCCATGATATCCATGTATATAATTTTAATTATTGATCTTATCACTGTAGACATTATTATTTGAGTTCACTGACCCAAAAGTCAGGTGGCGCTGTGAATAGTTTGACACTTTAAACGTGGAATGCTCTCCATCGTTCAATCGTCCATTTCAAAAAAAATTAATATTTTCCAATCAAGTTCAATGTAAATACATGTTTTATTTATATACATTTTATTATTTAAAGTATTTAATTTTTATACGTAATATCTACCCACAATATTATATTAAACTACATTATACTTACGGCCTAGATATCATTGTTATTTATTTTCCTAAAATACAAACATTTTTATTATAAGTTTTAATTAAGTTATGTTTTAATTTTATTCATACGTTTAGTATACAGCGAGCAACATTATAGTTTCCAGTTTAGTTAGTAAGGTAATAGAATAAATAATCATGCAAGCGAAGAACCTCACAGCTCATGCGCCCTTCTCTTTGAAATCAGTCATAAATAATACAATAAAACTAGTTCTCTATACGTGCAATCTACTACTTTATACGCCGCAGTAATATACTTTATATGTACTTAGTGTACTTAGGTTACATACCCAGCTTGTGTACCAACAGTACCAAAACCAAACACTTATCAATATACGAGTAACTTCTTATTAGAACATTAAATTAATCTTTTGCGAAATCCCTTTTATATTATTATCTACCTCAATAATTAATCAATATCTACTCCATACGTACATAGCAAATAGAAATGCATTCTTGTATAGATACCTAAGTACCTATCTACTTTGTAGACGGGAGGTTGGTTGGAATTTAAATAAAAAAAAAGAAGACTACTGAACCCACAATAATTCTCGCTAGTGCCTGCCTGCGCCTGCCTACGGCCGAGACTGTGTGCGTGCGTTCGTTGTGCATGTTGTAAAAAGAAAAGAGATGAAGTACTTTTATTTTATACACACAGACACATTCATACTTTGCAACCCACGATTTATTAATATTAGTAAATTTGTAGAACTATGAGGGGCCCATTTTGGGTTGAATTACCTGTTACTCATAACATTATTATTATAACAAAAAAAAATATCGCTATGTTTTTAATTACATTTCATTAACATGAATGAAAATGTAAAGTGCAACATGCATTCTTGCATCAGTCAACAACAAAGTCACGATACTAACTTACCTACTTAGTATTTTTTAACTATTTTCTACAATTTAATTAAAACACCTGTGAAGGAAAAATCAATGCAGGTGGTATAAGTTTGCTCATGTTAGGATAGAGTTTATCGACATCAATATTAAATTGTAATGTTTAACATTGCGTACAACCATACTTGGAATGTATGTGTGCCTGTGTACAATTTATAAACTTGTATATATTTAATTACGGTATAATAAAGCAAGCGGGGGGCGAGGCGGCGCGCCGCGCTCTCATATTCCGTATATTGATTGTGTGCGAGGGGGCCGGGGTAAGGAGGGGGCCACGGCGTGCCCCACTCTGTTTTTTACGACACGGCTTTCTGTGTAACATAATAAGTATTTAAAATTTTTGTGAAATGTTTCGGTGTTACTTGTGAAAAATCGGGAAGTCGGAAAAGCGAATACGAGGTGAGAAATTAGCGGTGTAATCGTTTTAGTCAAAATTTCCGTTTTGCCGAATATAATATAAATAAAATTTTATAGCTCTAAATTCCGTCGGCGGCGCGTACCTACAGTATTACACTGTCATACCGCGTACGTATAGTGTTTTTTACGGGCATCGTTCTAAAAATAAGTTGTAATAATTATAATTTTATGTAGCGGTCGCAGCAGAGTCGGTTTTCTGTCGATTTTTTTAAAGTAGTGAGTGATTAGTGTTTGATAGTGTATGTGGTGGTGCAGATGCAGGGGGTGATGAGCGACAAGACGTTCCACTTGAAGTGGAACAACCACCTGCAGAACTTGAGCCAGCTGTTCACCACCATCTACTCCTCGTCGGCGCTGGCCGACGTCACGCTCTCCTGCCGAGATGGCACCCTCAAGGCCCACAAGCTCGTGCTCTCCGCCTGCAGTCCTTACTTCGAACAGATATTCAAGTGAGTTACTGTTATTCTATATTTAAATTTTGCCCGAAGTTTACTACTCAGCCGCTCTAATTTACGAAATTATTTTTAAATATGTACCTACGTCCTTAAACTCTAAAAATCTGAATTAAATATTGTGTCTCGAGTTACAGAAACTTTAAAAAGTCACTGTGCTGTAATAACGAGTGTAATTTAAAACCCATTTAAACAAAATTATATAAAAAATTAATATTAAGTAGACTTGATGTTTTATCACATGATAAGGAGAAATATTTAATAACCTCCTTATATTGTTAGATAAATCAATATTATTCAATATCATTACTGATAGTGGAATATTTTTATGGATATGATATTTCTTTCTACTGACTAGGGACAACCCATGTCAGCACCCCATCGTGATTTTGAAAGGGATACCATTTTCGGAGATCAACTTGTTGGTGGAGTTTATGTACAAGGGATCAGTGGATGTCCAGGAATTGGATCTCCAGTCCCTCATGCACACAGCCTCGGAACTGGAAATAAGAGGCTTAGCTTACGAGGCGAGAGATAATGCTGCCCAGCTGCTCAATGTTAACCTGGAGTACCCTTCATACACACAGACGGCACAGACCGTCACGGCCACAACTACACAGCAACCAACGTTTCCACAAGCTCGCACCGACGTTGAAAGGCTGAAGCAGGTGAGTTTTTTAGCACATATCTTTAATTCAGTATTTTATTTGAGACGTTATTACCATTTCACTATTTATACTTCTTTGACCATTGATTTAATGAGTTTACTCAGTCTAAAGCCCTAACTCTTACTTTATTTAACGATTACTTTAATTGCTCCTTAGTATAGAATCACCATACAAATTCTGTACTAAGTAACAATTTAAGAAACCATTAGTGACTCTGAGTTGGGGCGTAAGTGTTGACTTTCATGTGAAGTTATACATATTATAGATGCAGAAGTTTCTGCACTTGCAATAAGATTTAGACTTTTTATACTTTGTTGTAAGAGCCAATACTCTTAAAAGGTTTGAATTACAAAATCTAGAGTTACTTATTTAGAGCATGGCTCATTACTTTTAATTATATACTGCTTAGAAACATTACCTACATTGAGATAGTTTATAATATATTTCTGAGCATAAAAATTGTGTGCTTTAGCATTAATTTAGTGAACATATAAGTACATACAATCCCTTAATCAGTATTAAATTTCAATTGTTACATCATTGAACCGATCAGTCTTGATAGATGTTCCTGACCATACCTAACAAGTATTCTTTCTTTCTTTTTCTTCTCTCTTTCTTGGCCGGCAACGCATCAGTGACAACTTTGGTGTTGCTGATGTCAATGGGCGATGATATCCTCTTACCATCAGGTGGATAGTCAGCTCATTTGATGGCTATTTCCATAAAAAAACAGTTACATGGTTACATTGTAATGGGTTAAAAAAACAGTTACATTACATATAAACCTGAGTTCCAATATTGCCAATACATGTAAGTACAGTGTACAGGTAAATTTTTTATTCAAATGTAAATGACTTATTTTTTAACATACATCCACACAGATTAGTTTTTTTGTATTGAAATCTTTTTTGCTCACTGTATAGAAAGCAAAAAAATACATAAGCATTTGTGACTTGACTGGTTGAAATTATTTGATAATATATAGTAACTTATGTATGTATATTAATAATTTATTATGAATTTGATAAGTTGTTGAGCATTGTTCTACTGCCTACAATATGTCTATTGTTTGATCATATTTTAAAATCAATACATTATATTGTATTGATATTGAAACAGTAACTTGCAATTCATATACATTCCTTAAATATGTTGAAAAAGATTATGTTCTTTAGGGGTTCATCCATGGATAAATTGTGGACATTTTTCTAGATGCTAGACTCCAGTTTATGGGATTTAATAATTAAGGGATTAGTTTGGATTTCTTCATGTAAATCATAGTAAAAATCAGTGATGATAATTTACTTTTGAATAATGGGATATAAGAAATTGATTTTACGGTTTCCATTAATTTAAAGTTTTGGGTTAGCTTGAAGGTGTGTGGTTGGTATAGATTTATGTAATGCTGCTGTTGATCAGATTGAAATTTCATGTGTTTGTTACTGCCACACCTAATTAATGCTTCTCCATGAAAAAGTAGCAATGTGTTTCCAAAGAATCATTCATAATTTCTACTGAGTGATACTTGTAATGCCTTTATTCTCTCCTGCAATCAGTATTAATTAAGAGACTCAATCTACAGATGCACTCTAGCAGTCATTCTTTTGAAATTCTATAACGGTGTCAGAGTAGATGTGATTTGGAACTTTATTTGAATTGAATTAAGTTCAGTTTTTAGTGACACATTATTAATTAACATTTCTTAGTACCACATATTCTGTGGTGATTCATGTTATTTCCTTGAAGTTCAATTTATATAATTATACTAGCTGACCCGGCGAACTTCGTATCGCCTAACAAACTATTTTTTTCTAAAATAAAAGTAGCCTAAGTTACTCCTTGTTACATCAGCTATCTGCCAGTGAAAGTGCCGTCAAAATCGGTCCAGCCATTTCAGAGATTAGCCGGAACAAACAGACAGACAAAAATTGTAAAAAATGTTATTTTGGTATATGTACCGTGTATACCTACATCCAAATGCACTTAGTAAAAAGAGGTTATTTTAATATTACAAAAAAGACACTCCAATTTTATTTATTTGTATAGAGTATAGATTGTGTAGTTTCTAAATAAAAAAGAGAGCCCTTAGTTCAAGTGAGTTAAATAAAAATTATAAAATGTGAGGGGTATTAATAAATCAGATAGGCAGTCATTGAACTTGATATTATATTTTATTTTCATCAGAATGAGATTCTTCTGGCCAGTTCTCAGATATAATGAACATAAAAAAATATTATGTAGCAATAAAAAAAAGGTTGTGGACCTTTACTGAGGTTATATTTTTTTGAAGAATAAAAAACAGGTCTACACAAGATACCACTTTATTTGATACTTTTTTATTAATTTTAAAAGCATCTCGTGTTTTTTCTAATTTATTTTTATGTCTTGACACGGATTTGATGGCTAATGAAACACTCATTTAATATGTTTTATTAATAAATAAATTTCGGTTATTCCTTTAATAGTCCGTTTCTTAAGTTTAATGATAAACAAGACCATTAAAGTGAATAAAAATTCAAAGTTCTTAATTTTTTACACAATATTTTAAACATGTTGGTTACATTATACTATGATTAATATTTCTTATTAATTATGTGTTGTCGTTTTTGTTTTTCCTTCTATTGAGTTAATTGCTCAAAAAAATGATGGAACAGAAACAAGGTACTTTACCTAATTATCAGGAAGAACTAAAATAACATGAAATAAATGAGAGAGTATACATATACATCGAAATACTTACTTCTAATTAAAAGTAAGTTTAAACACTTAGCATACTTTCTTCAAGGAAACTAGACCATAAAAAGAATAGAAAATCTTTGGTACCTGGTACCTGCTTATGTTAAAAGCTCCTATACAAGCTAAGCTACCTGTCTCAAAAGACGCTTATCGTTCATAAAGTTTACTCTTGCCGTTCAAGATAAGATACGGGGTGGGCCTATGAGTAAAGTTAATGAGTTTTAGACCATAAAATTTAAATTAAATTTGAAGTAAGACAACATGTTTTTACCGCGTATTTGTCACGATAATGAAAGAAAAAAATTAACTTTCAAGTACGTAGCGTGCGTGGGTTCCGATGGTGAAGCGAGATAATTTAAATGTTTTATTATGCTTGTGATGTGCTTGCTCTCTCAGGGTCTCCTCCAAGTGTTGAGCTTAATTCTTTTATCACGAATTTACATCACTATTATGTATAGGAAGATAATGGTGATTTGTACCGAGTTCTATAATCCAATGATATGTTCAGAGCCCTACAGATCATGGGTTCCAGACATCCATATATTATTTGCACTTCAACCGAAAAAAAAGTTCAATTCCCGTAACAAAAAATGTGGCATTGAAATATTTATTAAATATGGCGAAGAACAAAGACTAATCCGCTTAGAATTTCGTTATAAGCTATTTTTTTGGACCGTTAAGGTTTCAAGGCTAAGAAAAGTGGTTAAACCGGAATAGCTGAGGTTTGAATTCATTGTAAAAGTAAACACTATAAAATGTTATCTGTTAATCTTTGTTAATAATAAATAATAATTCAATTTATTACAAAAATATAGGTTTTAGTACTTACTAATCTATTTAAAAATTACTCTCTTTTACAACTGTTTAATAATATTTCTAGGTATAATGATGATACGATGCTTATCGGAAAATTTATCATTAAATAAACATAGTGACGACGAAAATACGCACGGTAATGAATAATAGCTATTAATGAGACACATTTCCATATCAGTGTGACTTAAAATATTTTATATATTACTGCATAATATAAAAGTAGAGATATCGAGATAAAGAAGTGGGTATTGGAAGGATACCTTGCTAAATAATAATTTAAAAACAAAAAACTGCAGGTAAATCCTTCTAAGAAGAAACGAAAAACTGGTTCTTTTTTTTACAATATTTATCTTATTTATGGGAATGTTTTAACTGCCAAGAATTTTTAACAAATCATAATTATTAATGCATTTTATTGGCGTATGGTAATTAGATAGCTAGATATATTTTATAAAAATGTTTTTGCTAACATCATAAATTGGCCTGTTAAAATGAAAATACATTTTATAATAATATACACCATAATTTAGTTGCATAATGATTTTTTTGTATTTCGTCAGCTATTTATATGCAAGAAAAACAAAACCAGAAATTTTAAAACTGTTTATTATTATACATGTGAATAGAAATAGAATTTGTCTGCATGTTACATTTCGTTCATATTAATGAAATATAAGAAATAATAGTACATTTATTGCAAACATAATAATCTTTATTTTGACATCTTTTAATAGCTTTCTTTTGTTTATTCGTTGAGAGAAATAATTTGCATAAAATAGTGCAGCGATTGAAGATTCAAGTTTATTTAGCTGAAATAAAATACAAAGAAAAACGTACACAATAATATTTCTAAATACGTCATAGCCGTGTATTGTAATGTAAATTACGTTTTATTACTTTAAAACACAGTGCATCACTAAATATACCAAACTATGTTTTTAGCTAGTATCCATCGCAGGGATACAATTGGCCAATTGAATAAATGATGTAATAAGCTATGATGACTCAGATTTCTTTAATGGAACTAAGGCCTAAGCAAGCAATTTTAGAATTTATTTACAAGAACGAAGTGCATATTATTGAGTACAATAAATAGAAAAAATTAAAAATATCCCAACTATGTGCGTCTATTTTATTAGTGACTCTTGGCTTCTTTGCAATGTTCATGATTTTTTGCGTTTTTATTTGGCAAAAATTGCCAGAGGCATTTTTAATGTAAATAACCGGCAAACGAGCAGTCGAGGACATGATAAGTGGCTACAGAATGCTAGCCAAAAAGGGATCGAGAGACTTGGTTATTCTGGCTCACTGACTTTCGGCATGGATGACCTTACGGTAGACTAGATATGGCAGTTTCTATGTTAAGAATTAAGATGGTACCTAGCCAAAAAATAAACCCCTGCTAGTACCGGAATAGTCCGTTAGCTAGTTACACCACGAGTAAAATTTTGTATAGTAGACTTGAATTAGCAAAGGAAAAGAAATTAAATGAACCTTATTTAAATTTTGTCATGGGTGAATATAGATGATTTTTAAGGGAGGGGTGGGAGAGCTTAGGGGCTTAGCCCCCCTGGATCTGCTAGTGTTTGGACTCGGAAATAAATTAGACGTGGTTGTTTAGAAATCATTCGTAAAAAGTCATGGGATGATTCGTGTTTATAGCGCATGGTGTAACAATGTCACATTGCAGTATTTTTTGTGGCTCTGTTCAAACAATACATTAATTATTGCTTACAGCAAAATATTTTAATTAGGCAGGAAGTTAGTACCATTAATGAATGTATTGAAATTGTTAGATATATAATTGCGGTACAATTATACCACAGTTACGGTGTTTATTCATCTATATATATAAAATTGAAAAGCGACACACCGCTGATTAAACAAAAAATCTCAGAAACTGCCGAACCGATTAAGATGAAATTTGGTAGGTAGATAGTTCCTGCTAAGGAGACGTCCACTAAGAACGGATTTTTGGAAATTCATCCCCTAAGGGGTACAAATAAGGGTTAGAAGGCACTTTCATACAAACCAACTTCGTCAGTTTTAGAGTTATAAATATGAAATTTTTTATGTTAGTTTATAGTAATAAACAAAAGTTAACTTTAACACATTTTTTGGAAAATCATCCCTTAAAGGGTTAATTTCTTCAATTTAACTTAGTACGCAACTTTGTCATTTTTGAAGTTAAAAACATGAAAATTTATATATTAGTTCAAAATTAGAAACAAAATTTAAGGGTTATGTGTTTTTTTGGAAAATCAACCCCTAAAGGGTCGAATAAGGTTGTTCAAGTTTGTATGGGAACTTCGTCAGTTTTGAAGTTAGAAGGGTGAAAATTTATATATAAGCTTATAGTTAGACACAAAAAATAACTGTATCACTGTTTTCTCGAAATTTATCCCCTAAAAATAGGGGTTGGAAGTCTTTTACATATAAATCAGCTTCGTCAGTTTTAGAGTTACAAGTATGAATTTTTTATGTGTGTTTATAGTAATAAACAAAAGTTAACTTCAACACATTTTTTTGGAAAATCATCCCTTAAAGGGTTAATTTCTTCAATTTAACTTAGTACGCAACTTCGTCATTTTTGAAGTTAAAAGCGTGAAAATTTATATATTAGTTCAAGATTAGAAACAAAATTTAAAGGTTATGTGTTTTTTTGGAAAATCAACCCCTAAAAGGTTGAATAAGGTTGTGCAATTAGGTAGTATGGCAACTTCGTCAGTTTTGAAGTAAGAAGGGTGATAATTTGTATTTAAGCTTATAGTTAGACACAAAAAATAACTGTATCATAGTTTTGTTCAAATTCATCCCCCAAAAATAGGGGTTGGAAGTCATTGACTGTATTTTATAGAGGAAGAGGGACAGGGTGCGTGAGAGGGAGAGGGAGGGACAGGAAGCGGGAGAGGGCCCGAGAGCGGGAGAGGGAGAGAGAGGTACAGGGGCAGGAAGCGGGAGAGGGACCGTGAGCGGGCAAAGGAGAGGGACAGAGAGCGGGAAAGAGAGAAGGAGAGAGAAAGTGAAGGAGAGAGAGAGAGAGAGAGAGATAAGGAAACAGAGAAGGAGAGAGAGTTTGTGAGAGGGAGGGAGGGAGGGGGTTTAAGTGGGAGAGGGAATGGGAGCGGGAGAGTGAGTGTAAGTGTCCGGATGGAAAGATATTTATACTGTTCATGTTGACATCGTAAAACCAGTTCATCATTGATCCATTTAGGATCTGGTGGTGTTACTTGGAGACAAGATATGTAACTCCTGGATGGATGGAAATAACGGAACCTTTTTGATTTTTTTTTAATAAAACTCAAGAGCCAGTTTTTCTGTACATTAAATATTAAATATTTTTTCAAAATTTCGGTTAGGGGCACTCAAAAAATTTGTTTTTAAAATTATTGTCTGTCTGTCTATCTGTTTGTCTGTCCGGGCATCACATGAAAACCCTTGAACTGATTTCGACGGAAATTAGTTAAGTTGTTCCTTATACATTGGATCACGTTTTTAAAAACTTTTTGTCCCGATAAAATTTATAGTTTTCCCCGGAAACAAGATGAAACTTTGTATGGAATATTTTAAAAATATCAATGATTTGCTTTAAATTTGCAACAAACGTTCCTCATTAAATTCATGGAATACATGTTTTCGAGTTTTTCAAAATTTTTCCTGAAAAAGAAAAACTAATTAATGTCAATGTTGTTTATTTTTCATAATCCGTTCCCGGAGGAATGATTTGTGATTGTATCGTAGGTTTCCGTATATAAATTCCTAAATATTAGTACTTCAATATAAATTAACCTGTTTTTAAATTTCCTTCTGCAAGGGGTACAAATATGTTAAGCATAATTTCCGCATGCGAAGCTGCGGGTAACAGCTAGTAAGTGTATAATATTGTCATAATATTATATTCTTATTTATAAAAATGCAATGAAGATTTTTTAATGATTTCGGCTAAAGTCTCTATTGCCAATATTTTAAAATTAACTTTTATTATTATTTAAAATCAAATTAATTACGTAAATTTAAATCTTTTTACGTAATTGTATTCATTATAATTTTGATTTAATATATCATAAATTTTTATTGCAATATTTATGACTATAAATATTGCAATAAAAATTTATTTAAATTAATATTTTGACAATATGTATAGACTTATACATATTGTCAAAATATTAATTTTAGATTCTTTAGTTAATACGAACTTTACAACAAACGCTAGCGATAAAGAAATACATATTTTTAAAAACAGAGCGATGAGAATCTTTATCTTGTTTTTATAACGGTTATTTGGCAATTAAACTTTGATGCATTGTGTATAGGTGCTGTGGCAGAATAAGTGCCGCTTCAAATTGAAAGCGTGAAGCGAAGACCATCCTATTTCAAAGAAGGCGTTGAGTTGAGGGTTCAAATTTAGGCTCGTTATACATTTGTATAATTCGGCAACCTTATTAGAAGTAACATTGGGAGAACAATTTTTAGTTTGTTTACATAAAGAAGTAATGTAGGAAACGTCGCTTATTTATTCTGTGATCTTATTTAGTACTGTTTAGCGAGTTTAAACATTAAATTTAAATCAAACCATAATCTGAAGGTTTTTTTATTAAACGCATCGGATTTAGAGATTTCAATAAACCTATTTTAGCATATTTTTAAATAAATAAATAATTTTACGGTATAAAAGTAGTTTCATAAATCAGCGTTTTCGAAATTTTTCTATTTATGTAATCTAAAATTATGAAATAAAATTTATATCTAAAAATAGTTTTGAAATAAAAATATGTAAGTACTTACCATTTTTTTCCAGTTTGACAAAATGGAGAATTTATTTTAATATGTAACACATCACGTTTTAATTTATCGTCCTTACAAATATTCGGAATTATAATTCCCATAAAGACAGAAAGAAATTACGTACCTATCTAGTTTCTTCTTGCATACTTGCGCGGGACGGTTAAAATAATGTGTATAAAGCCTATGCGCCTGTAACTGCTTAGCCATTTATTTGAACGTTTTTCATATTCCATTTTAAGCTTTATGCAAGTGGAATACAATTCAATATTCATGTCTTATGAAAAGGTTAAGGTATGCGTAACGTCTGTTTCTTTAGGGTCCGTAGAGCAAAAAGTGAAAAGATCATAATAATTCTTGTTTAATGAAGCGGAACGTACTACATCGTATTATTTTCAGATAGTGTGTATAAAAATATCATTGTTATTTCTATTTGTGTTGCATTTATGTTGTTATAAATACTGGTGGCGCAAAAAAAAAACAAAAAAAAACAAAAAAAAAACCTATTTTGCAATAATTAGGTACACTTACGTATATTTATTTATTATTATTATTTACTCCAAACTTAAAATACACGAAATAAACGCTGAAGATTTCCAAAGGAACTACTCTCTTAGTTTTTTTACCCTCCACGGGAGGGAGGCTGAGAATGCATAATGCATAGCAGCACAGCCGTCTGTGCTGGTTATGTGGGACTCGCACCCACTAAACTCAGCCAGAGGATGGGTTTGGTCATGCGACCTCCAAGCCTTCGTCTGATGCGACCACGCTTCTCCAAGCCTCTCCAAACGGGGCGCTAACTCTCTTAGATCGCTCGCGATCTTATATACCCGTTTTGTAGTCTCCTTTATCGTTGCGGTTGAAAGAGGTGCAACGGCTTTACACAGATTGTTTTTCTGCAGCATAGCCGCTGTTGTGAAATGAAAATAAGAAACTGAAAATAGAACAAAAGCCAAAAATTAAGACAATTTTAAAAAGCGGCCAAGTGCGAGTCTGTGACATACGGACGGACACACAGACAGACAGACAGACAGACATGACGAATTTATAAGGGTTCCGTTTTTTGCCATTTGGCTACGGAACCCTAAAAATGCTATATCTTCCCATACAGGGGATATCCTAAGGAAAATCTTCCCTTAAAATGGTGACCCCAATAGAATGTTAGGTAGGAAACAAGTCATTTCAAACTCTCACTTATTGTTAGTACATGTTAACCGGATGCAGTGTGCCATATTTCACGAATAAAAAAACTTGAGTCATTACTCACTCTTTACGTGTCTTGCTAATGAATGGAGATAATTACATGCGTATGATAACCACTATGTAAATAAGTTAACTCATTTTGTGTTTTTATTTCTGTACCTTGTAAAAAGTCTTTTTTTTCAGCAATTTGTCGTAGGCTAGATAAGTACTTACGCCCCAACTCAGAGTCACTAACGGTTACTTAAATCTCTCCTTAGTAAAGAATCACCATACAAATTCTGCACTAAGGAGCGATTTAAGTAACCGTTAGTGACTCTGAGTTGGGACGTTAGTGTTAGTAAATCCGTGGCGTGTCTTGCCGATTGTTATCAATAGACACTTCCTTCCAACCGGTCTTTGTTCGCCCACGTAACTTCCGATTCCCACTGACGAGATCTTCACTATTTTAGCTTTTCAACACTGCAACTAGTTACGTTATTATTGTAAATATCTGTGTGTACTGTGTACAATTATTTTAATTGCAGTTTATATAGAAGTGATTGCATTGTGAAAAATGCATGTGCTTGAGTTTAGTTATGCTGAATATGAAATAATTCTATCAGGGCCTACCCTAAGGACATGACAGTTCTCACAGGACCCTAACACTTGTAAATCTTGCAATATGTTCCAGTCGGAAGCATTTTGATACTTAATACATTGGGAATACATTTAATATGATTTTATTTTATAATCAATGAGTAGTAGACAGTAGATAAGTTTATAAGTTGTTCTTTTCAAAATATTTTTTGTTCCCTAAACCACTACGGTTTTGTCACACTTGTTTGAAGTCACAAGTGGTTAACTCCTTAGTAAGAAGACCTTATTATTACATCGAAATTCGTATGAACGTTCCAAAAATCCTTTTATCACTTATTTTATTACTTATTACGGATAAACTGAATATTTCCTTCTCGAAAACCATAGCTTTCTAAACGACCACCGAGACTCCACGGACCACGAAGCGTTTATAATATCATAAGTATAAATATAATAATATCAAAGGTAAGTATTGCTGGTTAATTACAATCGAACAGCTAAAACAGACTTATCTATTTGATTATTATCTATACGGCTCGTCGGGTCGCAGAATCCGCTACGTCATGATTATTCAGGTATCAAAACTGACCGGCCAACCACTAGGCTTCGCGGTGAAACTAAGGCAGACGAAATCTCTTATAACTTATTGTTAGGTACCAATTTGGTTGTTGCACTATAAACAAAGGGGTAGGTAGGCTAACTTTAGTCTTGTAATAATTTATATCCTAATTTAAAAGTAGTCTCAAAAGTATTTTTTTCCCCTGTAGCCTAGTTGGTAGCGAGCCTGCCTGCGAAGCGAGGGGTCCGGGTTCGATTCCCGGCCGGGGCAGATATTTATGTGATAGATAAATATTACACCACGTATAAATAGTGTCCATAATCTATTGTGGTATGATTTGCCTTGTGTGAAATAATAAGAATTTTTTTGAATTTTACTATCCGGTATCCGGCCGGATACTGAATTACAATCCGTTATCCATCCGGATAGTAAAAACAAGGCCGGATAGGCCAAATACCGCATAGTTACCGGATATCCGTTTCATCTCTATTTATTAGTGTAGTTAAATATAAAATACATACTATGAAAATTTTACTTGTAGTTACTATAGTGTAACTCCGTATACCTATATAGAGTTGTCGAATTACGTAATTTCACTTTGGGCATTATTACAAAAACATTTTTCAACAAGTTTTGTAAAACGTACGCCCATCCACGCCTTCCTTTAATTATAAAATAATCGTAAACTGATGTCACGTGTCATAGTTGACCGTTTCGCAGAGAGAAATTTCGTGTACCTAATGCTTTTTCATGAAAATCCTAGACACAGCACAATGTGGATAAATGTATGAATACACATAAATTATATAAGTTATTATCCATTTCCTAGCGTTTATCTACATACCTATCTTATAATAATATGCATTAATTTTGACTCATTATTAGTCATTATAAAATCATAAATTTCTTGAATGTGACAATAATCCAAATAAATTATGGGACATAAAAATCAAATAGTTTTTAAACCTGCTAAAAATATAATTCGGCTATAATAAGAAAGAATAAAATGGACTATAATTTTGTATGTTTCTAATTCCCTGTCAGTTTACGTGATCAAAATCAAATTAAATCCTTTGTAATGATAATAATTTAAATTATTGTATAAAAACTATTCAACTATACTGCTTTATCCGTCCTGATGAAACTGGAAGTTCCCTAGGTTTAGTCCCTATACTCATGCAAGGAAGAGTTCGTTCTAGTAGGAGGATAAAGGTCGTCACTTCTCAAGTTAGCACCCTCCTGAAGAATCAAATGTTTTGTACATGACTCGCTTACCTAGTAATACAACGGCACATCTACATTTGTCACATTTTACAAAAGCGAATTTCAAAAATTATATAAAAATGTTTAAAATTAATTTATGGGTTCTTTTTACGTTTCTTACAGATTGTATGGGTTTGGTTACTAGTATAGACATTAATACATATTTACCACTATGTAGATTATGCACTTTTAAACACGTATACCATATAAACTCAATTTCGCATTTTTTGCAGATATGCCATTATATTACTAGGTGAGCGATGTATTGGCGAGGTAAAAAGCGGTTTCCTCCTTCTTTCTTTACCGACTATTAGTTGACTTGGTAACGTTATCTACTTAGTTACGGTTGATCTAAATAAAAGATGGTCACTTACCGTCTGGTTCCAGTTTGCTTGATTATCGGCTAGTGATATTAGTTGGCTTCTAATTAAGATGGTGAATATTTAGTAGAAAAACGTGTAAACCTTCATTAAATAATTCTTGACAAAAAACAACCGACTTAAAATTAGGGATAACTCAAAAACTACCTGTCAAATCTCGCTCAAAAAGTGGGACCCAGGACAAGCACCAGCTTTCGATAAAAAAAAGAATCATTAAAATCGGTTCACCCAGTCATTTATTCTGATAATTCTGAGATAACAAACATAAAAAACACAGTCGAATTGAATACCTCCTCCTTTTTTGAAGTCTGTTAAAATACTGTGACTGTGAATTCCCATTTCAAAACAAATACTTGGTATACGATTATATAAAAGGTACATTGTTATAATTTTCATTTACTTCACAAATCTTCCACGCCGGAGCAAGTTCTTATTTACTTTTAAATTTATTAACGCATTCAGTTTTGTATACGAAATTGTAGTCGTTCCATTTTCCCGTGTTTTCCTTTTGTTTATGAATGTTTTATAAGGTACAGCCGTCTACGCGGTCTGCCCCTATTGCTTTATTAATTTGCACGGGTAGAAAAACAGTTTTACGAGACTTAATAAAATAAAATATTTAAGCTTATTGAGATGATATAAAGAAGGTGTATTTTTTGTATTCAAATGGAAAAAGAAAGTATTGTTTAAGAACAATGCAGGAGGTTAATAGTAGACAGTTTATACGTAATGGTATATTATATAATACTTTTATTAAAAAATATAAATACCACAAAATAGCGTCAATGTGAAAAAAAATCCCCCGCCGCCTTTGTTGCACAAATATGAGCAATTACATAATAGGTAATTGAATAAACCAATATAATGCACCAAAATTATAATATTGGTCTTTTCGAAGGTACCTATTACGCCTAGCTTTATGAATTAGATTTTATTAGTTGAAGTAATCATAGGCCAATGCATAGTTTTAATCGGGAATAATAATGATAAGTGATAGCTAGGTATAGAATTTCTTATCACTTTCGTGCTTCAGAGGGCGCGTTCTTTTGTCGCAGTTCTTAATGCCATACATTACATTAGACGTCTTAAGAAATTCCAACACTTTGGTTTGCCAATAACCTTCAACCTTGATTGGAGAAGCGTGATGAAGTAGCCTCTAGACTTCCTCAATAATGAGAAGAGGTATTTTAAACTCCTGGCCGCTAGTAGGATAATTTAGATTATAAATTCTTTGAATATTGAAAAGAACATGTGAAGGTTAATAAAAAAAATCATACCGTCTGGTACCCAGACGTCAAAAGGTTTTAGCATCCCCATAAAATACGCATCGACGACATGATACACTTGTGTATATTGTATGATATAATATCTCACCTCACCCCTTTTAATCTCATCTCGGACGTCTGCGAAAGCAGTGCGAGTACAATGAACTCTGCGTGAACTTAATAAAGTTCAAATTGAATGCGTAGTGGAGGCGAGAGGGCATCATCCCTACCTGCGTGTGTAATGCACCCCTTCGGCCAGACGAAACGATGCATAGTTATTAGTTTACATTACTAAAATTCTATTGATTTACATTTTGAAGTGGTGATGAGCGAGACGGTGAATTTGGTGCATTGTAGGTTTTGTTACCGGTCTGAGTGGCGAAAATTAGGAGAGGCCTATGTTCAGGAGTGGACTCGTAAAAGCTAATGGATGGATGGATGATGATTTTTGCTAATTAGAAATTATATAAATGGCTTACCCAACTGGCTGGTCACCGCCTTTCCATTTATTGTAAATTATTTTGAATTGTTTCGATGTTAGTGGTAGTTTTAGTTTGCAGCGCCACCTAGCGGGATTCCAAGGGACTAAATTTTTGTCTAATTTATTCTGCTTATCGTAAGGTATTCTGCCCTCTTGCTACTAACAAAGCCATCAGATTTAATCAAATGGACAAAATAGGTATTAATGACATTAACATGAATTTAATTTTATTGTATTTATATGAATATAGTGTCTAATATTTCCAGGCATCATAAAAGAGTTATAGAAATAAATGTTCTTTCAAATTCAAATTCTACTCGTATACTTACTTAAAACCACAATCCGGAAGAAATGTGGGTTCAAATGTTGAGCTGTTGCATAATCCTATGCAAGAACATCACCGAACACAATATAGCCAACATTGTAAAATATAAAGCAATCATAATTAAAATAAAAGATTTTTTTTATGCCTTAAGGCATAAATAAGGCATAAGGCAAACGAGCAGACGGGTCACCTGATGGTAAGTGATCACCGCCGGCCATTAGTTAACACTGGGGGAGTCACCATTGCGTTAATGAAATACTTTTTATTTGAAAATTGGTATACATCTTTTTTACAACATAATACGTCTACAACATATGTAAATATTGCGAGTAGGTACTCGTATAGTAGTAAAAACGATATCATTCTTAAGGCTTTTACTACGAGTATCTTAGTGCGCTCACCATTTTGGACTTCATTTGCACATCAGGTGGGTTTTGTTGTAAAGCAAATAAAATAAAGGCGTGTCAAAACGAATTTGTCCACATTAAGGATGGTTTTTCTCTCATTCTGATACTCCTGCGTCCAGAAGTGGGACAGTTAGGTATGACTTATGACATATCATATATTTCTTACTTACTGTGTTGAAGTATTCTAATAATCTATAAGACATGCTAAATTGCGCACTGGCCAGTTTATTGATTTTTACTTACTAATATTACATTATTAATGCTAACGCGAGAATATTCTTGTCATTTATCGATAATTCCTTACATACGTAACAACACGTAGATACGTTTCTGACCGTACACGATCCATATTTCATACACATTATATTCGGGGGGGTTAAGCTGGGGGAGGGGTTGAGGGGGACTGGAGTCGGAAAATACGAAATACGTGGGGGTAGGGGTGGGGGTGAGTGCGCCACCTCCAAGATGGTAATTGCTTTTCTCTAGAATAGACCGCTTATATGAAGTTATGGCCTTATAACTCTCACTTTGAGACGGGCGTGGTTGGAAGTTGTTTAATTACATTTTGTTCCGTGAAACAGGTGATTCTAATTCTGACATAAAATGATACATTGTAATAAATGTTTTTAACGTATTAGGTACATAGCTTTCTTTTCCTGTCATTTATATTGTTTGATAAAATGTTGAAATATAATATTAATGTAAAAGAGATAATTAATTTATTTGACGTGTCACTTAATCAATGCCTTATTTACAAACCATATTGAAATGTAAATGAGAGCTAACAGCGTATAAAATTAAATACGCCATCGTAAGTATTAATTATAAATCGTTGTAATAAAAATGTACTTTACTACAGTTTTTTACGCCACTTCTTTCCTAGCAAAAACGCTGTAAAGTATATTAGTATTATTTATAGAACGGGTCAAACAATGTAAAACAATTGATAATAGTTTTACGATAATTAGATCTAAGGTAAATGTATAAATTATCTTTATACATGCATACCTTTTATGCCCGCATAGAAAAGACTATTTACTATAGCTTTATTGTAACTTGTAAGTTTCTTCACCGTGTATTGCAACATAACATAAAATAAAATAAAAATCTTATCGGAATAAAAATATACCTAAGATGGAAGAAATTTATTATGCGGGTGTGTTGCTGAAGGTAATTCTTTATGCCGATGAATTCGTAACAGGCACGAGGGGTTTAAAGACTAAATTTAAATTGCTGATTAAAGTACTATTTTTGCAAAACAACAATTGTGGAGTTAATTTCTCTTATTGTATTTCTTCATATAAATTGGGTTTGCTGGGGCCAGAGGAAAATTTATGTTTTCATTAGTCCTCGATAAATAAATTTAGGCTTAGCCAGCGAGGAAAGACGCCGCCTGATTGGTGGCCAGTGTCGCCACCTATGGGATCCCATGGCTCATTCACATTTCACCAACTGCATAACGGTGGTGTGAAACCGTTTTTTGACTCCCTCCGCTTTTGGAGCCGTAACATACATTCACTTATTTCAAATCCATCCATATAGGTGTAAAATACCTGGTATTTTTACGGCATAAAAGTAATTAGCTATTTATGTTTATTTTATACGAGTAACCGCCCTCGCTTTGCTTCGGTTTTCTTATTTTTTTACAACTTATTGGAGTTTTATTAAGGATAGGTACCTAATTTTTTTTAAAATATAATATAGCCTATGTTACTCGGGGTTAATGTAGCTTCCCAACAGTGAAAGAATTTTTGAAATCGGTTCAGTAGTTTCGGAGCCTATTCAATGCAAACAAAAAATCAAATCTTTCCTCTTTATATATTAGTATAGATTTATTATTAGGTAGTAGCTGTCCTCGCGTTGCTTTGATTTTTTTTTTTAAATAGCCCATGTTACTCAGACCCAACTACAAACAAACCTATTGGTGAAAGAATTCTTGGGATCGGTCCATTAAGTCCGGTTTACACGTATTAAGTAGTTAAGTAGATAAGTAAATTTTAACTAAATTTTAAGTGAATAATTTTTAGTGTCCGTCCACACGTAATAATTTAGTAAAGCTCTTTAGTTCATACAATTCTACTTAACTACTTAAGCATTTTACTAAATTTTAACTAAATTTTAACTTAAAAGTGCCTGTCCAAACGTGTTAAGTGATAAGCCCCGCCTACCTACTTAACAGAAAATAGAAAAATTTCTAAATTACTTATCTACTTGATTACTTAACTACTAAATTACTAAACTACTAAAATGTCCATTTACACGTATTAATTTACTTAAAATTTAGTTAAAATTTAGTTAACTACTTAACTACTTAATATGTGTAAACCAAACATTAGTTTTTGAGTTTATCCATTACAAACAAACATATTAACAAACAAAAATTGTGTGTCAGCTCCGAGTCACGACTGGAGTTTAACGCCATCTAGTTTGCAATCGTCAAATCAGTAACAACGACATTTAGTTTGCGATCGTCATATCAGTAACAACACCATTTATTTTGCGATCGTCAAATCAATAACAAGATTTAGATCAGAGTTCCCCAAACTTTTTTGTGTCGTAGACCCCTTGCCATGTTTTTCCGTGTTGGGTAGACCCCCTTCTTACCTGATATTGATTTCCTGTAAATTTCTAACTGTAGTGAAGTTTAGTGTTAAAAACTTAAAGTAAAAACACATGTTAATTTATACATTTATTAATTGAATTTAAATTAAAACTACTCAAAATAAAATTTTGTATCTGGTAAAATATACGTAGCATTAAATAAACATTTTTACAAGTTCAAAATGTATTGCGACCACAAAGCGAATACCAACATCCTACAACTTACACAATTTTATAAACATATATAATATTTTTTTTACTTCATAGGTACTTTTATAAATAATGTATATGTTTTGATATTATAAGATAGTATGATGTAAGTAAATAGGTACTATCAGTGTATGTGTTGAGATCCACTATCGTGGACCCCCATTTTCATTTCATGGACCCCCAAATTTTTTTTTGCCGACGTAGACCCCTTGCAGGTTGTCATAGACCCCTAGGGGTCGATATAGACCACTTTGGGAATCACTGATTTAGATGGTGTTGTTACTGATCAGTTACAACGCCATCTAGATTCTGTGTTACGAATTACAAATATAACGCATAACGTAACGGAGGAAGTTTGATTTTACTCATAAATTTTTCATACCGCGGGCTTCAATATGAAAATCGATTCTATGAACTTCAAAAATCAAAACTTTCCTCTTTATAATATTAGTTGAAATTCGTTTTTATTTTTGCACTAATTGTATACCATTATCTATTATTATAACTTTTTAAACAAAATCATTCATTCAAACCTCTGCACCTGTAAAGATAATGTGATTTCGATAATAAACAATTATTTTAAAATATACAAATACAATATAATATTATGCAGTAAAAATTATCACGTTAAATATTATATAAAGCATTACGAAAATTCTAGATAAATATTGAATTGTGATAACTTTGCAATAAAAATAAAATTTATATCTGCTGTATGATAACTTATTTTTGCCTGGTGTTTGTTTTTATTATTATCATGACGCAGTAGCTGTTGAGTATTTAATTTTTGTTGAGTTGAGTTTTTCACATAACTCACTCATGTATGAAATTGTTGCTTGTATGAGTTAAAATCGTGTTAAAAAATTACAAGTTACTTGATTCCAGATAACGTTTCATTAGTATTCAAGATGTCAAGATATTGCATGTTTTTGCTATGGATGGATAATCCACGCGTAACAGTTTTTTTATTTACAAAATATTTCGTGTCTTTTTTATGATCATGTTACTTAGAATTAGAACGATTCATTGATGACACAATTACAATTAATATTGTGTAAATTGATGTAATACATATTTATATTTTATCCCAACTATCTGATAGTAAGTGAAGTAATGTATGATTGAAATTTATTCCACTAAAATATACAATATATTCCAAAAGATAACTACTGGATGTGTGCTTAATTAGTTTTAATTTTAAGAAGAATCTACGTTAAAACAGTGGAATTGAATATTCAGTCATTCTTATGTTTTTCCTTGCTAGAAGTTTTACTTTTTGTATGCGCAATATTATGGATTTTTTACGTCGGGGGTTATAGCTCCATAAAAATCTTAGTAATGACGCGCCTATGGCGCATTCTCCTTCAAATCGATATACTTGGAGAAAACATCCGCAAACTTGAGGTGTTATTAATCAAATGGTATTTAGAAAATATTTACATTATATATTTACATTATATTTATATTTTAAATATTATTATATTAATATTTACACCATGTAAAGGTGCTTATTTGTTGACCCACGTGACGTGACCATTGTGACTGGTACTTATCGATAGTCTAAGGACGAACTTGGAATACCTCCTGTAAGCAGGACTGTACTGTATAAACGAAACATGCCACTGGATTTTATTATTTTTTGTCTTTTTTTTATAGTAATATTAATGCATAATATTTGACATTCAGAACTCTAATATTAGCCATAATTTTTTATGCCAATGATTTTTACCAACATGAGCTTAATATACAAGAAACGTGTAACTGTAAACCAATCTGTATCACTGATCCTAAAATTTTATCTCATAGCCCTCAGTGACTTGACAGTTGTAAACAAGTCAAATATAGCGGTAGTTCTAGTTATGTACTTCTAGTATTATTTCATCGACTACTTTTACCAGAGCTCATAAATGGTTATAATACTGTAAACGGCCGTCAAACACCCTCACTAAACTAAAGTACCATCCGCAGATCCACATGTACCAGCAGTCAATGATGCGCGCTGAGGAGATCAGACGGCGGCGTCGCGAGGACCCTCCCAACACGCACACCGCGGTCAACAACATACTGGCAGCCGCTGCGAGGGAAATGGAGGAGGCTCGGCGGAACAGCGAACGGTCCATCGCTAGCATACAGACTGAGTTGGATGGTGAGTAGCGCAAGTCTATACACACTCATAGCGCCACTAGCATTCCCTACGACAACGCACAAAGACTACACACGTACGAGAACAGAAATTCAAACTCATTTTTCTTTCTGCCTTGCTGGAAATCGAACCGAGCATCCTTGACTCGGCGATCTAGCATGGTATACATTGCACCATGCGGCCATACTGGTCGTCGTCGGGTTGTTTTAGAACCGCTGCGGAACTGTGTTAGGAGGCTATTGGGAAGGGTACTGCTGGGGAGGAAACTGTTGGATGGGGTATAGTTAGGTAGGCCATAGGGTACTGTTAGTTTGTTGTAGTATAATGGTAGTGTAAACTTTGCGTATAATATATTACGTAAAAATACTGTTTATAACTGGCTTCAGAGGCAGTGCTTTCTTTTCTCTTTTTTCTTGGCTGGCTACGTAAAGTTGCCCTTGGTATTACTGATGGGCATACGGTGACTTCTTACCATCAGCTGGCTCGGCTCGTCCGCTTGTTTATCGACAATTCACATAATAATCTGAATTTTACCAAGAAAAAATAAGCGACTTCAAAATAACTCAAAAACTACCAGCTTTCGATTAAAAAAGAATCATCAAAATCGGTTCACGCAGTCGAAAGTTCTGAGGTAACAAACATAAAAAAACAGTCGAATTGAATACTACCTCCTTTTTTGAAGTCGGTTAAAAATACGTTTTCATCTGATGTAAGTAGCAACTGGCAATGTAGTCTTGAGGGGTAATCACTCTTTACTTTATAGTTTATTCTGTATGAGTGCTCATTTTTATTAATATCATTGTTTATTTTGTAAAACACGTTTGCGAGAATCACAATTTAGGAAGTTACGGGGGCGAAAAATCGATCTAGCAGGGTGTTATATTATATGTAGCAAAATACGTTGTTTCCGTATTTATACGCAAAAAGATCTTCCTTCGCAACACGAGCGAGAAGAGCCCAATCCCACAGGTACTTAGAAATTATAAAGCAATTTCTTCGTTCTCGGAAAATGTCCTAAGGAAACTATTTATAGGAAAACTCTTTATACCAAAAAATATACAATATGATCTTTTAAGGTAGATTAGGTATTTGGTAGATGTGACCTTAAAACTATTATTTCCGGGAAAAGCCCTGTACTCAGCAGTAGCGTCTTTGTAATCAGCGATGATGTTAATGACGATATTGCAAACCAAACGATGCGATACATACGAGAGGTAATAGGATATAATCGTACGTATCTTGAACCCATAGAAATGGAATCGGCACTTGCGTTTTTAGGGTTCCGTAGCCAAATGGCAAAAAACGGAACCCTTATAAATTCGTCATGTCTGTCTGTCTGTCTGTCTGTCTGTCTGTCTGTCCGTCTGTCCGTACGTATGTCACAGCCACTTTTCTCCGAAACTATAAGAACTATACTGTTGAAACTTAGTCAGTAGATGTATACCGTAAACCGCGTTAAGATTTTCACACAAAAATTAAAAAAAAAAAACAATAAAAATAGGGGGTTCCCCATACATAGAACTAAAACTCAAAAAATTTTTTTCATCAAATCCATACGGGGTATCTATGGATAGTTCTTCAAAAATGATATTGAGGTTTCTAATATCATTTTTTTCTAAATTGAATAGTTTGCGCGAGACGTTTGAGTAATTGAATGGTTTGTGTGTCCCCCCCCCCCCCCTTGTAACTTCTAAAATAAGAGAATGATAAATCTAAAAAAAACATATGATGTACATTACCGTGTAAACTTCTAACGAAAATTGATTTGAACGAGATCTAGTAAGTAGTTTTTTTTAATACGTCATAAATCGTAAACCGCAAAAAACATCGATCAAAGTTACAATGAAGTACAAGAACTTTTATATTATGTTACTTGCTGCTACGGAACCCTTCATGGGCGAGTCCGACTCGCACTTGGCCGCTTTTTTTTACATTACACTATTTTCACTACAGTATAGCTTCCATGTAATACAACTTGATGCCATATCGTTCGTGATATAGGTAGTCATTGATGTAGAATGTAGTTCCTTGTAAATACTAGTATGATTTTTCTACTACTCTCTACTCTAGTCAAGTATATGTATTAGTCCAGTCAGTTTAGACAAAAAAATGAATCGTTATATCTCAGAAACGGTGGCTCGTAGGAAAAAAGTATTAATAGATTTTTTATAGGTAATTTTATGATCCACAATTTTTGTCTGGGGTACTTTATGATAAAACTTACCGTTTTGCTGAAAATCGCGAAAACCTCATTTTTTTGACCTTTGACCTTGAATATTTTTTTCCATACACGGGAATGATGGGGAACTTAAAATTTTTATTTATAATTATGTCTTGAACAATCTTACTGATTTTCAGCTTGTAAGGAATTTATGCACTTTTGAATGTCTTAATTCACCGGACTATATATATATGTCAAAATTGAATATTTACACGATTATTCGTTAGTAAATTAATAGTAATAAATAATAGTCGTTTAGCAAATATTTGCTGTATCTACGCTTGAGGTGTGTGTTGGATTGGATTTCTTCAATTACTTAATTTGAAATACCTAATATGTAAAACACAATTAGAAACGTTACTCAAACCCAGTAGAGAAAAATCCTTCACGTGACGTCAGATTTAAATATTTTAAATTCCAGCAATAGACGCATGTAAAATGTTGCAATTTAAATTTTTGAGCTCATGACATGAGTAGTAAATACATTTTACATCTTGGCTAATACTTTATTTTTAGCCTGCAAATATCTTACGAGTCAAATCAGAGCAAAACGAATGAGATGGTCAGAGTATGGCCACCACTTGTTATTGAATTCCAGATTTTGCTTGCATCGTGCTTGAACCGGTGTTTTTGTCTACTTGTCCCTTAGACATAATGGCGTTTGTAATGTTCACGTCACTAAAAGGGTTTATTTTATCGTCTTCTTCCATTTCAACATTTACGATGAATTCTAAATTTGATCCTCTTGGAAATGGAAAGGAAATATTATCTTTCGTAAAATTTATTTTCACAATCATCCTGTCAAATTTATTTTCTCGTCATAATACTTTCAGATGCCTCGCATTTTGGCCATTACTAATTGAATTGTTTTCATGTTTATCTCATTTAATTTCAGTTATTTAATTCCGTTTTGCCGTATACTTTGGCATAAGTTTCTTAATTTATTTTATGGTTGTTTGAAGAATTTTTTATAAAAAAAAATTAATATTTAATTTTCACTTGTTAATATTTCACTTGTTTTATCATTCGATTTATTGTAGCATTTATTTTTATAATAAATTTGAATTTTTACAAGGCAAAACATAATAGTTTTGAATTCATCCTATACATGTTCCAAATTTATAAAGTTAGTATGTAGGCACTGATTGTTTGAAGCACTTTACAGGATTTTGTTTTAAAAGTAAAGTTAGGAGCGAACGAGGATTTATACGTAGAGTAATAAATTCAATTAAAATTATATGAAAACGTATAGATAACCTTTGCACAGTGTTTAATATTTAATTTTTGATAATGTTTTTTCTTTTATAGTAAAAATACCCATTTGTGTCATAAAAACATAATACTATCTTTATTTGTTAGTTTTTTGAAAATTGTACTACATTGTAATTGGCTTTTTTTTCGTAGTAATATAATAAGGCAAGTTACCATTTTTTTTGTATGCGCGGATTTTTTCTGTCTAAATCCATAATAATTGTAAACACTTAGCTAAACTTCTCAGCTGTTCCAGATAAAGGCTGGTTCCATAATGAGCGAATACCTCATAACATTTTTTTCTTCTAGCGAGTTCGTCATCCACCGTGGAAGTGAAACGTGAGCCCGAAGAAGACCGCCCAAAAAAGCGGATGTCCATTATGTCTCCAGAAGACGACAAGCTGAGGGTTAAGAAGAAAGCCATGACTGTACGCTTCCAAGAAGACAATAAGACTGACGAGCGTCCTAACAAGATAACTTCACCGGGTATGCTTTTTAGTATTTATTTTGAAACTACGACTAGATGGCGCTGTACCAGTTTCTGAATCACGGTGTCGAATGTACTTCGGCGTTTGTATGAGTAACTTTGCTTCGCTCACAATTAAACGTATAGACAACAGTTAACATTCAATAAGATTTTTGAAGTGCAAAAGGCTTGCAATAGTCCTTTTGCTTCCAGTCCCCATACGTTTTAATTAATGATACATAGGGGAACATAGGGGAATTGGCACCACTTTAGCTAAACTCAGTGTTATTCTTAACAGGAACCAGTTTTTGCATTGCAACTTTTTGCTTAATGTTCTATACTTATAACTAATTGACTACCATAAAATATGACTACTTTATTAATAAATTGGAGCAGGACACAACAGGCTCAATTTTTCAAAAAAGTAGATTTCGTTCCCATTACCCCGCATATCTTATCTGGGTCATGAGAGCCAGTAATATTCTGATTTACTTTCTAAATTTCGTTTTTCACTCCAAACTTAAATAATATTATATATACTGTATTCCTATTTCCTACCTTCCTTGTACCTAAATTATATGGTAGATTTTCTTCCATAAGTATCTGCAAATGTAATGTTTATGCACTTGATTTTAACATAAGCTGTGTTTGTCTATAAGTAAAATTACTTGTAACTAAAACTAGTACCTCAATTCCATGAATCGTGAATCGAATGCAGTTATAGTGAAAACGTACTTATCACAGACTAGCTGACCCAGCGAACTTCGTATCGCCACAATCCCAAATAACCACTTCCTCTCTCCCGCTCCCTCTCTCTCTCCCGCTCCCTCTCCCGCTCCCTCTCTCTCCCTCTCCCTCTCTCTTTCCCTCTCTCTTCCCTCTCTCTTTCCCTCTCTCTTTCCCTCTCTATCTCCCTCTCTCTCCCTTTAAGTTAATTTTGGTTTCTAACTATAAGCTTACATATTAATTTTCACATTTCTGAGTTCGAACTTATCGAAGTTTCGTACAAACTTACATCCCCTGTTTTTACACCTTAGGGGATGAATTTCCAAAAAAACTTACAATAAATTAATGTTTCTAATTAGTAATTATAATCTTACATATTAATTTTCACATTTCTGAGTCCAAAAATGACGAAGTTCCTTAAACATTTACAATACCTTATTTTTACTCCTTAGGGGATGAATTTCGAGAAAACCGTTAATTAACCCTCTAGAGTCTAGGGGATGATTTTTCAAAAAAAAACGTAATACTTCCAAATTTTGTTTCTAATCTGGAGTCAATGTATACATTTTCATGTTTTTAATTTCAAAAATGACGAAGCTGCGTACTAAGTTCCATCCCCTAAAATAACCCTTAATGGAATGATTTTCCAAAAAAATTTTCACACTTATAACTAAAACTGACGAAGTTGGTTTGTATGAAAGTGACTTCCAACCCCTATTTTACCCCTTCATCCCGAATTTCCAAAAATCCGATAGCCTATGATTATAATTTACAATAACATTTTTTATCGACAAAAGCAATCTTCACCAAAAATATTTTATCACATAACTTTAATACTCGTACTCCGCAATGGCGTAATTATAATACATATTTTCTTTTATATCATATTTTTTTTCTTTGGAAACATAACATTTAATAATTGTTAATACAAACCAGCTCTGTGATGCAAATTAATTTCAGTTCTGTTTAATCTAGCATTAGAATTGCAGGTGTACGAATTAACTTTTCTTAGAACTTCTATTAAAATGCACAAGGATATTGTTTTCAATCGGATTGCTCTAATAGCCCAAGCGCGGAGTAAATTGACGGATAAATGGACCACACTTAACTGAACTAAAGAGGAACTTTGTTGAATTGAACACACAAAAGTTCAGTAAAAAATTAGACTATGCTTGTAGAATCAACGTAGCTTTGTTTCAAATCTTTATGCATGCAAAATACACATAAATTATTCTCTTATTGTTAGCTTTCTTACGATGGATTTGCTGATAATTAAATCAGTCTGGTACGGTCCCCTACTATTCTCTTTGTTGTTTATAAAATGCCTGATAAAAATGTGTGAGTAGCAGTGGTGTCCAGTACTAGGTACCAAGTTTCCCAAAGTAAAGCGAATGCGCGAGCTACCAGTATCAAATATAGAAGACATAATACAATAAATTAATCACGACATACAGTGGTTGAGACAAGGTCGGTCGATAGTTTTGTTAATCCCATTATTGCGCAATAAAATTCATGGCTCCGTGTCTATGTTTATTTTAATCCGTAAGTAGAGTTGTCGTACACTTTTTCATTCATAAAAGTAATTAAAATTTAAATAGTACGGAGAGATAATTGTACAGAATAAAAATAAAAATCGTATGCACATGCGTGTTAGTTGCGTGTGCGTGCGTAATTATTGCGTGTATTGTATTGTATAACTGTTTTGTTAGAATAAAGAGGCCCTACAAGCCTCAATATTTTAAACTGACTTCGTTATTATAATTGTTCGAATTTTTACCCAAGTTTTAAATGTAGGATTTATTTAAACAATTAGCGTATTTTTGACAATTGAATACATGCTTAAATAAAATTCCATAAATGTTTTGTTAGAAATTGATATGGAGTTCTAATGAGCAAATTTTGTATTCTACTTGAGGAATTTTTCAGGTGTTCATTGGGGAAAAAATATTTTCCGTCATCCCAAAAATTGTAATGTTTCAATACATAATAGCCATATCTATACGTCTAGACGATCTATACATCTATCTATACATCTATATAAATAAATAAAATTGGAGTGTCTGTTTGTAATATTAAAATAACCGCTTTTTACTTAGTGCATTTGGATGTATACACGGTACATATACCAAAACAACATTTTTCACAATTTTTGTCTGTCTGTCTGTTTGTTCCGGCTAATCATTGAAATGGCTGGACCGATTTTGACGGGACTTTCACTGGCAGATAGCTGATGTAACAAGGAGTAACTTAAGCTACTTTTATTTTAGAAAATAAAAAAAAGTTTGTTAGGCGATACGAAGTTCGCTGGGTCAGCTAGTACATTATACATATTTTTAATTATTATGTTTATCTCCATGCTCACGCATCCAAGCGGATCCATTTATTAATTGCATGTTACGAAGCTCATCTGTATTCCAAGTTTAAACTTAAAAAAATAAAATATTAAATAAAACGGCATCAATTACCGTTCGGGAAAAACATTCAGGTTTTTAGTTACATTTCAACACAATTATTTTCTAATTAACTCAGCAAATAAAAAGCAAATATAATTAGATGTACGGCTTAATGTTTAGTTTTCTACTATAGTGTCGGTCAATTACATTTACAAAATAAATATTGTAAGTAAAGAAAGTGCGGTTAGTTGCGAAGCGGCGCAGTTTCGCTTCGATTGACTCATACTTTTTTCTATGAAACGGAACACACGTATGTATGTACATGTTGTGACTGAGTAAATGTTTTAATAAACAATTCTATTAACGAATTCATATAAGCCCAATTAGCACTTGATATTTATTTAAAATTTTAGCGAAAATTACTGACGTAATTTTAAATTGACCTTTTCAATCGAGACCGCCGTATAAATATCAAGTTATTGCTTATACTGTAAATGACATTTGGAATCGATTACAGTATTGTAGAGGTTTTTATTGTTGAAAATGTTCCGTGCGTAGAGCTCGGCGTTCCGCGTTAACGTGCGTAATAAATTCTGTAATTATATACTTTTATCGACTTGTAAAATAATGTTGTTCATATTTTACACACATATTTTCTCAGTAATATCTGCTGTTCGCTGGGATTTTGATAAAATGTTCTTCGTAAACGAAAGTTAGCATCCTTACACGATACTTTTCTCATAATTTATAAAATAAAATAAATCTGAAGATGTATGGGAAACGGCTAAAAATAAATTAAAATTTAAAAAGTGCGTGAAGTAATAAAAAGAAGAAATTCATATGCAGTATCATTGCTGAAAAAAAAAATTTAATTTATGTGTATTGTTTCTTTATTTTTGCTTTTGTTGTGCATAAATTAAAATTCCAGGTGGCTCGATCGATACTGTGCGAACTTCTTTGAATCAAATTTTATGAAACTGAATGAAACTTATGAAATTTCCTTTGATAATAATAATAATACATTATGATAGCTTTAACTTGTCGAGTACATAATTTGACATTGGGCAAAGCTTGGTTTTTTGAAGCCCATACATTATACTTGGGGATCAAAGACTCCTTTTAGTTATTATAACTACCAATAAAACCGTGTCTTTTTTTAATTATACTTTTATATTCTTCACGAATCAAAATATTCTTAACTAATACATTACATTATAATATTGATTGTAAATTAAATAATACTATCGCAACGTGATCCCGTTTATGTAAATTCAATAGCAAGGCGAACAAATCGATATAATAGACCCCTGCTTTGATATTTTTCGCGCAGAACGCTGTACCATAAATTCAACCATAATTGAGTATATTTTGGAAGATGTTCGTGTGTTAATTTGAATAAATTAACAGAAATCTTTTTCACAGTGTAAAAAATATTTATAATATTCTTTACAACGAGGCAATCACGCGACTAGTCTTAAAAATAACTAATTTAACTGAAATCGCCTCTTCGCCGTACCGCTCCACCCCTAATGTTACCTCCCTTTCTCGCCAGTGCGGTTGGGTGCAACGGCAATAGAGTACACTGACGTCATCCATCGTGTTCCTGCGTTCCTAGTTCGTAAGACACAATTTGTAGGGAGTATCGATTTCTGTTGATGAAATGCAACGTCTATTATTATATAGCCTCCCTCCCTGGTCGATTACATTGCAAATGGAAATTATTTTAATTGATAACAACAACTGTAACAAAACAAACTGTAAACAAATACTGTAAAATATTTCTATCAATTTATATCTACTTAAATTGTATGTTATATAATATTAATCTTTTACTTTTTTCGCTTGAAGTGCGTAATAAGAAAATAATTTAATCAACATTAAATAACTTGGTTTTAAGTTTGAAAGCTTTACCTACTTCATTACGTGGGTGAGGATAAAAGTATGCGTAAAGTGTCTCATTGAATATTTTCGACAAAAACTCAGTAATAATGTAATCGTTTAAAAAAAGAATATTACTGTTTTTTTTCGGTTAAAATGTTAATATATGTTTTCGATTTAAAATTAAACATGGGAACCTGATTGTAATAAAGAAATATAAAAGCCATTATAAGTGATTAATGCGGCAGATTTTTGTTCGCGCGAATTTTTATTTAATATAATAAAACTAGTAGGTAACATTATTTCGTAGACTTACAGCGTTTTTTAATCAGATTAATTAATTATTTATTATATTTCTTTAGCGTCTACTGTACAATTATAACATGCTAGAAGTGTTATAATTAGTTATTTATAAAAAACTTTATTGGGTAGAAAATTATATTAAATTCCACACAGTATCACATAATTCGGTTTAACAGTATTAGGTTAAAAGTGTAATACGATGTACGTCATAAGTTTCTTCCAATAAGGCCATTGCAAGGGCCTTATTCCATCTTAAAGCACGAATCAGTCCCTTCTTTTGTCTGCTGAGTATCAGACGAGGCAGTCTCCATCCTGTTGGAGTCCACAGGGATCTTCTATCACTCAGTTCCTCGTTGGTAGTCGTGCATGGTGGGGTATAGTACCTGACTAATAGATACTAGGGACTACTGAAACTAATCCCGAATTTTTTTTAGCTTTTCCCAGACCCAGTTTAACACCCTTAATTTACCCTTAACCTGGAAAAATCTTATATTGTATGGTGCAGGGAACGTAATGCCATGAGTTACCTATGATATTTCATTACAGAATTAGAAATAAAAAACGGTTATTTTAATGTACATATTTTCACTTTTTTATTCATACGAATGTATAGTAATAATTGATGATACCCTTTGCATTTTCAATCAAACAATCAGCCTACACTATATTCACATTCGAATCAGAATTTACATAAGCACTGTGTTGCCTAGCAACCACAAACAAACAGGTGCATGAAACTTTTGGTCGTATAAAGTACGTTTGAACTAAATCTGGAGTTCGCAAGTCGCGTTCCGTTCCACTCTTTATAATTTTATTTTATTTTTAAACATATTTATTTTGCAAAAGTTTAAAATAACACGGAATAGTTACGTATAAAATCGATATAGACTGTTTTAAAATACATAAACATAAATATAAAATGTTATTCGGCTTTGTTTAATGAAATTTAACTTATAAATAATTTTATGCTCATGCATATTGAGTGGAATGAAATATCTGTATAATCTGTACAGTGCCATCTCTCAAGAACTTATTTGTGACGTGGCGAAAATTGGAACTAATGCCATCCCATTCATAAATTACTACTATGCGCACTATGATTGGTCCAATGCGTCCGGCAGCGCCCTCCTTATAGTCACAGATAAGTTGATTTCACTGTATTTCGAAATATAATACGACCAAGTTGCAAAGCATGTAAGCGCCATTATAGCTGTGAGGTTTTCGTAGTCATTTCTATTTATAGTCATAGGTAGGCCGGCCTCAAAACAATAAGTTTCTACAAAGGTTTGAAGTCGCTTCACGAAATTAAGGATGTGCGAGCGTGAGTTATTCATGACGAAAATTGTTTTAAGATGTTGGTTTTTACGTCGTTTTCTCTTAGTGTGTTGTTGTTATAGGTCAATATTAAAATAATGAAGTTGTCACAAACGTTATAATGATTATTTCGTTATTTAATAGTTATTTGGTGTGCGAAATACAAATCAGTTTGTGAAAACCCTATAAAGGAATTTTTACGATTTGTTGACAAGTATTCTGATACGAGTTTGACTCAAGTATAGTTAGGAATTAAATGGGGGTACGTTTGTACTCGTAGTAGCTACAAAAAATTATTTTCTTTTCTTATTTGATTTTATTAACCCTAAAACGAAACATGGAAATATTCGAGAATGAAATGATTATTGCCTAATCATGGTACAATCACGGACGTAAAAATGACGGACGTAATCCCAACAACAAATTCAGTGAAGCACCCATAGTAATACCAACTCTCTATTCGTACAAGTACACACACCCACACATTGACACCATACTGCTTTGACATTGACACCATCGCGAATCAAAAATTACAAAATTACGCACACATGGTAAGCGAGCTGTCATTGCTATGCTTCACTCTCGATTAGACAAGGTTACGTCCGTTCTTTTTTTACGTCCGTGGGTACAATCTTCTATATATGTATATGAAAATCAATTGATGTTAGTTTGTCTCGCTAAAACTCGAGAATGGCTGGACCGATTTGGCTAATTTTGATCTTGAAATATTTTGGAACTTCAGGGAAGGTTTAAACGGTGAGAAACATAAATAATAAGTAGCGGAAACTACTAAAAACGACAATTTAATTTTCCAATACAAAATGTTCCTAGCTGTGAAACATTTGATATCTTTTTCAAATTGTCATTTGGTTGTCAAATATTTATAGGTACGTTCAGAAATTTGTCTGTTTCATAGCTGTAGTATTAGGTCCGATCTCTTTGAAAATTTAAGTTTAATTTAAGTTAAATCTAAGTTTCTAATGTAACCTTAGCAACATATCAATTTTTTTTATAACTGACAGTCGAGGGAGAGGGGGAGTTGTTAGGCGGTGCAAAGTTTGCCGGGTCAGCTAGTCACAAATACAATACCTAACCGAAGTAATGTTATGCAATTTTATATTGATCAGGATTTTTTTAAATAGGTATTGAAATTGCGTTTTAGTCAATTTTGATAATATTATGTGTATGCTTAATAACAAAACCAACTTAGCATAAATCTGGACTAAAAATGTTTTTGATAAAATCTGAAATATAACTTATTAGTAACATTTCGTTGCAGAGTCACCTTCAAATTGTTAACATTTCAAATTTAAATTTTGCAATCTAAAATATTTTATTGTAGACTTTTAGAATTTATTATTAAAAACTGTTTAGTAGTGGTAGGTATGTATATAATTATTTTTCTGAACTTTTAAATACATGATTACATGAATTAGCTTCATTTATTGTTTTAAAATTTCCAATAGCGTTATTTATTATGTAGTATGCTAGCTATAATGAAGTTAACATTGTAGGAATAATTTTATTTTAAGATCAGCTATACTAAAACAATCAATAAGTTAGTAACACTAAAAAACAATTACACTGAAAACTAGAAAACGATATAACTGTATAGAGAACAGCATACATTTCTTTTGACGCTACGATTGGAACATAAATGTGAGATCATATTTAAGTACAGTACATTCAACGGTAGCATGAAAAATAACGTGAGAGCGTCGCGTCGATCGCGAGCTAAACAAAGACTGTTATTATGTATTTTTATATACAAATGACATAGTTAGTTGATCCAAGACGACAATGGATCGGCCGCCGACCGCTAGACGACCATTTGCTGCAATTTCCTTTCACGGTTGTAACGTCACATTTCCGCTTATACAAATTACTGTTTACTAGGAAATTAAGTTGATACTCTCAAGTGAAGATACCTTGTACTTTGATGGCACAGAATTGTATTTGAAGTTTATTTCACTGTACTTACAGTTTTATGTTCGGTTATGAAAGGTTCTAAGTTCATTATGATCAAATGTTAGTTAGCTATATATTTTTATTGAATATTATTGTTATTAATATTTTTTATGGATTTTCAGGTATACTAGGTACAGGTTTTTATTAAATTTTCAAGCCAAATTGATTTTTTTGGGTTAAAAATACATAAAAATTATAACAAAAAATAATGATTTTTTAATCACTTTTATTGCTTTTAAATAATATTGCTGTTTTGAAGTTTGTACCTGAAACCGAGGTACAAATCTCAAATTGCCTCGTTTTCGTGTTGAAAATTATATATTTTATTATATTAATCATAATAATTATGAAAATAATTACTGTGCAGCGCTTATAATAGAGATAATCAGTAGAGTATATTATTGACACTAGAAGAAAAAACCAGTGGGATATTTTTAGCGATGATGCCAGTTGTCAATTATTTTTCCAAAATGTTCTTGAGACTAAAAAATATAGACTAATTCTACCTCATTAAGAGAAGAAACCCAAATCCTTCTATGACAATGGCTATTATCTCAAAATATATTGGAATTGCGTTTCGTCGGCTGACAAATAATCTCTACTAATATATAAAGAGGAAAGATTTGATTTTTTGTTTGCATTGAATAGGCTCCGAAACTACTGAACCGATTTGAAAAAATCTTTCACTGTTGGGAAGCTACACTATCCCCGAGTAACATAGGCTATATTATATTTTCAAAAACATTAGGGATCCCTAATAAAACTTCAATAATGTAACCCAAGGTGTAAAAAAATAAGAAAACCGAAGCAAAGCGAGGGCGGCTACTCGTATTCTAATAAAGCATGAGTTATATCAATCTCGATTCTTGATACATCTAGTCTGCATGACATAATCTAAATTCGATTTTATTTTTTGCTTATTTTAAATCTTAATAAACTATTTAAATAAAATAGCATTAATTAGTTATCAATATTCATATGAGGGTCGTTTAAATAAAATAGTATTGATTAGTTATGACGTCTATCGTTTGAATTATGTATTAATTAAATATTGTCTTTTGTGTGATCACGTCGATAAACTATGTCGTTAAAGAGTTATTATCGAACTGTTTATTATGTATCGTATCAGAAATTAAATAAATAATATTCGATCAAATTTTCTATGGCTCTAATTAAGTACATATTTTAATTTTCCGAAAAAATACACTACTTATTACAAAGCTGTTTCGGGTGTTGATGTAGAATTGTAGACTGTAGTACTATTCATTTGCAGACCTGAAAATTCAACCAGTGAGAACGCACCATGTTGCTCCTCAGCGCATTGGTGAGTGCTGTCCAACGTTAAAGTGGATGTTAGTAGTATGTGTCCATAGATTTGTTTTTTTTTTGTAAAGCATGTACGTAGAAAGATTATTTAGAAATAGGCTGTGGCAAAATACTTCAGAAAAAATTTCTGCTCTCTTTGTCAATCTATACGTTTTTTTTTTCTTTGTATAACGAGCTTTACCTTTTTTTAATGTTGTATTTTTCTGTAGAACTTTTAGTATTGTAAGTACACATAAAAATATTGTGGTCTGAGATACACAATTAACGAAGAAAATATAATTATATCATGTTTTTCTTTTTGTATGTCGACTATCAACCACTGGAAGGACCACTTTTATACGTCGAAATGTAAAAAATATTTATTATAATGTATATTAAGTAATTTTACCAAAAACATTTATCCATGTTAAATCTTCTTCGCCCGCGGCCAGAGATCGATTTTTTACAAATCTCGCGGGTACCCTGAACTTTTCCGGGAAAAAGTAGCCTATGTGTTAATCCAGCCAAATCGGTTAAGTAGTTGTGGTGATTGAGGAACAAACATCCAAACATCTTCAGAAACTTTCACATTTATAATATTAATAAGATTAAATCATAGATGCTGAAATATTGCTAGAAATATTGGCCTACAATAAGTATCGTTTTGCGAGGAAAATACTGTTTTTATTACAGTATTTTTTTCTTTCATTGCAAAATCGCCTTCATTTTCCTATTGTCCTAAGACTTACTGGTATTTAATGAATATGCAAATTATTTATTTCTGTTACTTAGGAATGAGCTCATAATTATTGATATTAAATTATGTGACAATGTAAAACAAGTATTCATTACTTTGCCAGCTATACATTAATCATAAGTACGATGTGGAATATTTTATCAGTTCATGTTCAAATAAATTTAAATGTCGATATTAAAGCATAATAATATTCCACGTTTATTATTTGTATTAAAATTCGTATCATTGTTTAACCTTATGAACGCGGTCGGTATATGGTATTACGGTATTAATACAATAACATTAGTAAGTGGTCTGGTAACATTTAAATATATTTTTTAAATACATATACATAAAACATTACAAATATTATTAAATCCCTGAATAACGAAGTCTAAATATTTTTAAACGGTATAAAAATGTTAATAAGAGTAGTGTAATGTAGATACCTAATATAATATCTGTTTGAATACAATTTTGTTTAAAGAGTATCAGAGTTTTTGGTAAGAAAAAAAATGTTTGTAACTTGCCAAAAGAATATACATACTATGTGTAGTGCTCAGGAGGTGGTGCTGAGGACTGCCCTTTAAGTTAAGTGCCACTTAAGTTAAATGTGATCTATTGTAGCCAGATACAACTTTCCTATTTGATATAGCTTTAATAATTTTCTTATTTCTTATAGTATAAATCACTATGTTGCTGTTTTGCTGCCTGTTAGTTATTTTATTTTTATTATTTCCCTTTGTTTAGTTAGACTACGCCACTGTTTAGAACAGTGAGTGAGCCTTTTAACGTGTCCCAAGCAGCTGTTTTGATGCTCATTATGTACTTTGTAGCTCTCCGGGATGAAAAATCAAGAGCAGTTATATTTGTAGACAAGTTTTATTTTCTGTTATTAAGTAATAAAACAAAATAGCACAATAAAATAAGACAAATAATTGTGACAAAAAATGTACTCTTCTGAGGCATGATAAACTCAAAAACGCGCTTAATTACACTTTTTCACCCCCCATGAAAAAAGATGGGTGTTATAAGTTTGACGTGTCTGTGTATCTGTATGTCTGTCTGTGGCAACGTAGCTCCCAAGCGGATGAACCGATTTTAATCTAGTTGTTTTTTTTTTAAAGGTGATTTAATCGAGAGGGTTCTTAGCTATGTTTAGTATCTATAAATGATTGAAATGATTTATAACTATGATTTATAAATGAAACTGTCGGAAATTTTTTAAATTTAAGATTATCTATACATTTTTCGTAATAATTCGTGCCAGCATCGTTTACACATGTTATTATTTGTTCCAGGCGTGGGCACAACATCACCATCACCGAAGAGCGAGGGGGAAGTGAAGCCGGGCGGCATCAAGGTCGTGCAGCTGGCCGTGCTGCAGAAGTCGCCCGCGCCGCAGAACAACGACCACGATGACTCTGACGGTGAGTGAGGTGTGAACACGAGGTGATATTGCTTTGTTACTTGTTATTATTTAGCCGTATTAGGGCGGCTTAGAATACTAACCCCAACCCACGCCGGATGGGTGTCGTAAAAGGCGACTAAATCCGGCCCGCTGGTCGTAGGGCCTCACGAGGGATTGATTATATTGGTAATATGGAATTTAATTGTCAATTAATACCATTATTACTGTTATTATTTCGCCCGGATAGCTACCACCCTTGAGCATGAGTCAGCCGCCAAACGACTCGTCGTGTTCCGGCTGGAGACTTGAGAGCCAGTTCTTTCTTTCTTTTTCTTCTCTCTTTCTTGGCCGGCAAAGCATCGGTGATGCCTTTGGTGTTGCTGATGTCCATTGGCGACGATAGCCACTTACGATCAGGTGGATCGTCAGCTCGTTTGCCAGCTATTTCCATAAAAAAAAACTTGTTTTAAGATAGAATAGAGGAGGGAATAAGACTTGTCCATGGCGCTTCATTTGACGATTGCATGCAAGCATGTAATGAAACACGGCCAACGCGACGATGCCACTCCGTCAACAGATTTTGTACTTATACTACGCTAGATGCAAGCAAGCGACGTGCGTCTATGTGGACCTAAGGCCTAATGTGAATAAGTAATATGCTTTTACTATGTGCGCTCTCTATCTTGGACTTCACCTTACGACTTACCATCAGATGATTAGCATCAGGTGGGATCAAACAGAAGTTATTTTATGTAAATAGATAAAGTAGGTTTGTGGTATTAAGTCTATTTCTAAGTTTTGTGTTTCTATCACTAAACTGTGTCTATAATACACTAAGAAAATCAATTTAATAATATTGCATAAATGTCTGTCCAAACAGAATTTCAGACTTGGTTTATTGGAGCCGTCGAGCAGTAGTGTCATTGGCTACTACTAGTTTTGTAGCAATAAACCGGCCTCTGAATCTCTTGATAAATATATACTAACAATAGTAACAATGTATTGTTGATTCCAGAGAAAGCGAAGCAAGGCATGGAGGACGAGGAAGAGACAGACTCCAGCGGCTCGATATCTGACAGCGCGGCCAACGACTCACAAGATGGCCGCCCGCACGTTTGCGACGTGTGTGACGTCAGGTAACGTGTTCGTTAGGTTGACTTCAACCTAGGAGGCCTGGAGTGTACTCCATTTCGCTGCTCCAGTGCGGATTGGTGGATGGGTTAGTAGCCAAACAAAGTGTCGGAAGTTTTCATGCCGCCCGAAAACCTCTGACGTGGCTTAACGACTGTTTATCTTACGATAACAACTGGGACCTACGGCTTTACGTTCCAGAGAAGTGCTCTCTGAAGCACGGAAGCGGATAAGCAGTGTTGCCAGATTCAATTTTTAAAAATCCGTAAATTGTTACTCAAAAATCCGTAGATTCGGTATAAAAGTCCGGAGATCTATAAATTCGCGCCACTTATTGGAACGAAGTTCCTTATTTTTTTGTATAATTGCTATTTCTCGATGAATTCTTTTCTAGTTTTGTAAATTTGATGTACCTTCGTTTTTATTCATTATTTTATTCGTTAATCATTGTCTGATGTGTGATTGTGTGTGTGTGTGTGTGTAGGTTCGCCCGCTCGTCGCACCTGTCGCGCCACCGGCTGACGCACACGGGCGAGCGGCCGTTCACGTGCGGCGGCTGCGGCCGCTCGTTCGCGCGCTCCGACAAGCTGCGCATGCACACCAAGATCTGCGAACGGGTGCGTATAGGAGTGATTGACTGTGTGTACAGGAGTGGGTGGTACAGTGGTTGGACTGTCGTGGAATCCATCATTTTGCGGACTAAGTTGACCTATAGTACTATGTTTATGCATGAGAAAGTTAGCAGCGAAAAACGTTTTGTCTGCAGTCGGCGTGCAGTGAAAAACCATGAGTTATGTAACTTTTCTTAATATCGATAAGAACAGCAATGTCTATGTTCGGACAACATTTATTGTTTATTTTGAGTTGTTAAGCTGGTCCGTCGAATATGGAGTCTACTATAATTTTATGGGAATATGGTGTAAGAGCATCATTAGTTGTTCAGAGTGCGTCTAACAGGTGAGGTTAGTTTGGACTGAATGACTTGGCGGAAATATTAGTTCTTGGGGAGTATTATGTAGTCCAGATGAATATTCTAACAAATGTTAAAACAGTTAAGGTGATTGAGTCATTTCATTTCGTATTCAAAATACTTTTGAGCAAATCGGATAATATTATCTTTTATTATTTTTATTTATTTATTCTTTATTGAACCTTACACAAGTAATGCTACAAAAGGCGGACTTAATGCTAAAAGCATTGCTAAAAGCAAGCAAAAGAATCTTTAGTTCTACGACTCGCTTTAAAAAATGCCTGCAGGCAGCATAAAGAAGCTCCACAAATTTGAGAAGGATCAAAGAATACAGTTAACTTAGTAATTGAATTCGTCCTATCGTTATTCTCTTCCTGTGTCATGTTATTACTAGTTGTATGGTATACTACATTGATTGAGAGATATCCGGAGAGTAAAGAAAGAGCGCCGTTCCCAAGTATCGACGATGCTCTGATACAACTCTCCTACACAATACATTGGTCGCACTGAACAACATTACTAAATTAAGTCTTTAGTGATGCTACATGGTGCGGTACAAACTGTTCAATGATATGTATAAAATATTCAAAATCTTTACACAAGCTGAAGAAAACTTAAAAAAGATAAATGTTTTGTTAATTTTTTTTAAGATTACTCCATACTAATTAGATTTTTTTGTTATAAATTCTATTTCACTTAATTTATACGTCAGACATCACTTCATATTACAACGAAAGCGTAGTAAGAGGGCTGTCGAACTTCCACTATACGATGGGATCGTATCTCTGCGACCAGCTGTACGTTACCCATTGATCTAGTACTCCGTCTAACGACATCCAATTCCCAACCCCAGGAGGACCCAACAGTGGACCTAGCCAACGAGTCCTCAACGACCAAACGCGAGAACAACTCGGAAGTAATGTCAGGCATGGTGCGTACCACGCACCGCGAATCCGGCCACCTGGTGTTCACCCCCAGCGGCGACGTCATGCTGCCCCCGCGGCCAGTGGTACTCAACTCGACGCTAGAGCCGGTCCGCAACGAGCTCCAGCCGGGGGACTTACTGGAGCCCCCTCGCAGGGGCCGCGGTCGACCCCGCAAGACCCCGCTGCCGCTCATACCGAAGATTAAGAAGAAGCGCGGACGGCCGCCGAAGACTTCGTTGGGTAAGGAGTTGTGAATTCAAACGCCATTCAAAGCAACCTATTACCCTATAGGTATTTGAGGGGCAAATTTTGCAAACTTATGTTCGGTATACACGTATTAAGTAGTTAAATTAAATTTTAAGTAAATTAATACGTGTAAACGGACAATTTAGTAGTTAATATTTAGTAATCAAGTAATTTAGAAAATTTTATATTTTCTGTTAAGTAGGTGGGCGGGGCTTATCACTTAGCACGTTTGGACAGGCACTTTTTAGTTAAAATTTAGTAAAATGCTTAAGTAATTATGTAGAATTGTATGAAATAAAGAGCTTTACTAAATTATTACGTGTGGACGCGCACTAAAAATTATTCACTTATTTAGTTATCTACTTAACTACTTAATACGTCTAAACCCGACTTTAATGACATGAGCTGTAATTCCCAAACTTATTGGCCGGGCTCATCGAGCACATACCCAATGCGCGATGGCCGGGCTGAAGTTGGCACAGCTTCTTTAGCCTTTTAGAGTCCACTGCTGGACATAGGCCTGGAGTTGCGTCAATTAGGGGAGGCCTAAAAAAGGGTATTTCGATATCATAACACATCGGAAGCGCTCATAGCCCGGCGGCTTGCGTCGATCCTATGTGATCGACAAAGTTAAGCAACAGCGAGCGCGGTCGGTAGTTGGATGGGTGACCGCTAGTGGCAAAAATTTCTTGAGCGTTTCCGTGCTTCGGAGGGCACATAAAGCCGTCGGTCCCGGTTGTTATCATTAGGTAACAGTCGTTAAGCCATGTCGGAGGCCCTCGGGTGGTTTGAAAACTTCTGACACTCGGGTTGGCCACTAATCCCTCCGCACTGGAGCAGCGTGGTGGAGTATGGTCTATAGGCCTCCTCAAGAGGAGAGACCCGTGCCCAGTAGAGGGCCATTAATGGGTTGAAGCCAACACATCGTCAACTGTTCCAGACATGGAGGGCTGCGTGCTGACCGGCGGGACAGTGGTGGGCAGCGTGGGCCCCAGCCCGTCGCACGCGCCGCCGCAGTCGCTGCTGCTGAAGCGCCGCCGCGGACGCCCGCCCAAGAACTTCTTCCAGCCTAAGACAGGTACGATTGATTACCTTCAGTACCATATCATCGGGAGGGAGTGAAAGAAAAGGCGATATAGAAGACTGGTTATAATATTATACATCTACTTTGAGACTTCGAACTATGAATAATACAATTTTGTACGTGTAAATATTTGTGTTTTTTTTTGTACAAATTACATTCTTAATTTAAAAATGCTTGTTCTCTTTGTTAATAAAAATGAACTAGAGTATAACTTTACGTACGGGCGGTAGAGGTTTTGAATTTCCATATCTTTTCAATATTTTCACCTAGTTGATGAATAAAATCAGAAACATAAACGTCCCCATTTATCCCAGGGGAACATGCGATCCAGCCGGATAATTATAATCTTTTTTTTATCCATTTTCTTACCCTGGACATGGACTATCCATAATTATGCCAAATTTCAACTATTAGGTTGAAATTGGTACAATGGTTAGCATGTGATAAAAAAATAAACATTCAAATATCTCTACAAACTTTCATATTTACAATATTATTAATAGGATTACTGAATTCGTCATACAAGTATGCAGTGATTACTCTTGGAATTTGAACATAAATTAAACTCCGTTTTAAATTCCTGCGACAATGATAATTAAAATTAAAATTAAAATATAAATTCCAGTAATCTGATGTGATACACTGTTTTAATTACTGTTTAGCAAAAACTAAAATTTCACACAAGCAACAAAACGTAATTATTGTCTAGAAAGTGTATTCATTAACCATGTTAACAAATTACGTTTTCTTTTATTATGCCATATTATTTTGTCAGTTAAGCATAATTAGGTATAATTATTCACAATACTAAACAATGTTTTTCTTTTATGTGATAAAGCTGAATTTGGAAAATACCACAATAATATGTACAGCGAGTCAAAATCAAAGTAATGGTAGCGGAAAGAGTACAATAACCGCGAATGACTCACGCGTCCAATGTTTTGATGAATAGCCCGCCATTATTAAACTGTACACTGTGCCGCCTAAGTACGTCATACAAAAAACTACACACCAACTTAAGTCTTAATGTTATGTAATAAGGATTAAATTCGTGTGTGTGTTCGGTGAGTATAAACTTGCGTGAACGACCTTTCTCTTGAAGGAGGATTACAACTGGTACCTATTATTTTTAAATGTGTGTTTGGATGTGTGTCGCAACGTATGTGCCTTTAGCGTTTGCTTTTTGTTTTTTTTTTTACACAATCTATTCTCTATTATTTTTTATACTCAAATTGCTTTAGCCATTACATTTGAATGTAATGTGTTTAATTTATCCTTGATTACTTCGTATAACGCACAGTTAATACATAATTTTATGTAGACATTTGCAGTTTTTGTGAGAATATTATTCATCGATGGTAAAATTAATTAATAATTATATTTTAATGGTAATCTACCTAACTGTATTAGTGTTCCGCTGTTCCGCGCGCGTTATTTAAATATTTTGCCAGTTAATAATTTAAATAACTGATTACATACATACGTTGTAGATCATGTTGCTTGATTCATATTAATGATATTTACATAAATTAGTTTTTGTTAACAACTTATTTAGAGAATGGATTGTATTTTTTTTAATTGGCGTAACATTTTGTAGCTATGTTGTCCTTTGCTTTTATATAAGGTATTAGTGTCAAAATTCATTAAATTTTTATAGTTTTTCAAACTCATGCTTTTCAGCTCAGTAATTTGAGCATATAATATGTAATAAATGTTTTATAAACTCATGCAAAAAAATGATCTCATGTTAAATTTCGTTGGCTTTATGAATTATTTTAAGATTTTCATATATTTTTCAAATTATTTTAACAGAATCGTTCTCTATTTATATTCTGTGACTTTAAACCATCTCTGACTTCGTTTTAAAATCTCGTAAAATAAACTCCGACAACCTATTAATAGCTTCTTTTTGTTTAAATTTTACCAACAAATCAATCGTATCTAACGGATCGAATCGAGTGCTGGAAGCACGTAGTTTCATATGTTACGCCAATAGTGTTGCCATTATTTTCCCGGTTGCAGTTCTAATGCGAGTCTTTCCGTAGGTTCGGACATGATGGAACTACCGATGCAGTACGGACTATTCGCCGAAGTTAACAAGTTTTGTTAGTATAAAACTATTTGCAGCATGGCCGACAAACATTTGTCGAAACATTGGGAAATTGGTCACATACACTTGTCTTGTCGGTACTAATCGGTATTGTTCGACGGCTTTGTATGTATGTATTGTATGGTTGCGGACACTTTCATGGAGTAAAAGTTCAAGTTATAACCCTGATTTAAATAAAAAAATAATATTACACCATTGTTCATTAAGGAACCATTTTTTGTTGTAATTGCATGTTTTGTAACTGTAGAATCGTATCAATTTGTATACAGCATAATTTTAATTGTATTGTTAAGTATGTATGACGTATGTATTTACTATGTTCTATGTTCTTACAGCACTAACGGCTTGCTTGCCAGCTATACTACTACTACTACTAGCAGCTTACTAATACTAACAAACAGTTTTAATGCTTGGGAAAAATGGGTTAATTTTATGAATGAAAGATTCGAAAACGAAAAAATCCTAATGTGTCTATTTCATCTCTAATCCATGTTTTGGCTATAGTATAAGTTAGCAACGAATAAAATTTAACAAGCCCTTTTAGTTATTCTTCCATAAAATAGATAAAGGTTTGATCGTATAGTGGGAGTCACTAGTCATGATAATTGATACCACTATATTGTAACCTTGTAACTAATCTTGTAAGATTGTAAGGGGCCATCCATAAAATACATCACATGTTGGGGGGGAGGGGGGTCGATGTACTGTGACAAGGGGTGGGAAGGCGGTCCTAAATTTCGTGACGTCACATTTCAAAAGATAAATATTTAAAAACAATGGAAATAAAACTTATTTCGGAACTGATGTTCTAATTTAATAATTTCTAGGTGTAAAATTTCATAATATGTGACGTCACACTAGGGGGGAGGTCTCACAACTGTGACCCGCTGTGACAAGGAGGGGGGGGGGGAGGTATCAAAAAGTCATTAAATTTGTTGACGTAATTTATGGATGGCTCCTAACTTGCAAATATAAAATGTTAGACATGAAAATAAAGCTTATTAATAAAAGTATTATTATTCCAAAAGTATTAGTATTATCACCAAAAGTAATCTAACCTCCAAATGGCAGACCGCCGCCCGAACGAGAACTACAACGCGACGAACCTCCCGTTCGGCGACTTCTCGTACCTGACGGAGATGATGTACAACCCGCTGGCCTACTCGTACGGCGTGGCCGACCCCGAGCGCAACGTGGACGCCGACCAGAGCAACGCCACCGAGACCTCGCACGACCGGACTATCGACCTGTCCGACTCCTCGTCCGATGAGGAGGAAGGTATGTACTTCCAGTTTCAGGTTATTTGATGCTGATGGCTTACTACAAGGTTCCGTACCAGTACTCCCGTCAGTCACTTGGAATCGACAAGCGAATATGAGCGCTTCAAACTACAATGTATTTATTTAGTTAAATACAGCTTAAAGCCAGCCATCATCATGTCATACTCATCCAACTGTGCATTTTTTTATTACTGCATACATAATATTGCTTTTGTACGCGCGTGAGAAGTTATAAATTACGAACGCGTGTGCGGTTTTTCATGACCGGCGTTTTGTGTCAACATGGACGTGTTAAAAAATCTTAAAATAATTTCACTCTCATGATTCTTTCCGTTTATTTCATAACGCGGCTAAAGAAGTATAACTTCAAAAAATCCCACCTGTTAGTAAACAAATATGAAATAACTTATCAAAACCCAACAGGACAACGAGTGGAACCAGAAGAAAACGTCCCACCAGTGGCAATGGAGACCCAGATCATGACTGTAGGCGACTGTCAGATCGTCAAGCTCCCCCCCAACAGCGAGGAGAAGGGGGAAGCGCCGGTGGAGCCGCAGGAGATCACCATCGTACCCGCGTCTACCCCCAGCTCGGTGACCATCACTCCGATCACCACGGTGGGTGACTGCACCATACGGCCCGTCGAGAACACATAATCGGAAGCCGTATTGATCTACCCCGTTGTACTAGTACCTTGCATCTTGCTTCGTAGACCGTGAGCTTGGGACGAGGGTAACTTCTTACCTTATAAGGGTAACCTTTGTAATCTGTCAGGATCTTCAGTTGTTCTGTTCGATAACTACCATGGTTTAACTTAGTAAAAAAAGAGGTTGCATTACAATGTATAGTGCATTAATTTTAATATGTCATTGCCATATCTCAAACCAGTATTTTTCGAAGCTTTGCAACCTAACGTTGCAATAATGTAATGTTAGAAGTTACCCGAAGACCAAGTCAATTTATTTATCATATTGTTACAAGTTATTCCATCTTAAATTGTATTCTTTGGATATCTATTTTACACTCAACCCCTCTAAGTTGGATTAGTGAAGGTGATTCTAGCGGCCATCGACCTTTACGGTTGAAAGATGAACAAACAATCACGCCTGGATAGTCCAGCTCAGACGGGATAAATCCAATGTCTTCCCATCAGACACCATGGAATCTTTACATCCACTATATCTTTTTGGGGTAGACTCAATAAAACGATATTATTGTGGTAGCATTCAGGACCGCTTCGTCACAATACTACTTAATGTAGACTTTATAGCGTTGGAATAAGGTTAAGAATCCCTCGTTTTCAGACTATATAAGGTTAGGAATCCCTTTCTCGATTGATTTGTAGTGTTACGTAGCGTCTTCCTGTTTGGCACGGTGTGCACAATAGTGGCCTTTGAGGCGCCGACGCAATATATCTTGCAAATGGTCGTACTCTACATATTGATTAAGTCGCTATCTCTATGATTAGTCATAGAATTACTTCGTCGAATTCTATGACGTATTTATATACTGTATGTCTGATGTGTCGATCGTGATTGTGAAAATATATCGTCGTCGTGTATATCTATATATTAGAGTATAGTTTCGACGCCATTATATAATTGGTCAGAGAAATGCTACTACAATGAAGCTCCTTAACTAAGAAATTTTAAGTGACTGTCGACATGCATTTAATTGGTGTTTACAAAGTTATTTATTGTACTGGAGATTTACTTGTACCCTAATGCCGTAAGCTTTACGAATAAACACAAGAACATCGGAAAAAATATGGCATCAATGTACCCGGTATCCGGATGATGCACTCGTGGATAGATGCTGATGAGAGGAAGATTGGTGACTGATGGCAGGTGACGAGTGTCGTCGACGACTTATGTCGTGACACGTCGAAGTATATCGATACAACTCGACGGCTAACCATTCGTCACTCGCAAACTTGCAGGTTGCACTGGACAATTGCATTTTGTTGCTACCTTCGTTAAAATGGCACTGGAAACTTTCAGCCATACTAACAATATTATTAAAGAATAATCATAGCTTTAGGACGTATATATATTTAGAATTAGAACTTCATAAGAACTGATGCCATATTTTTTTAATGTTGTAGACTTAACCGTGATACTCATTAATTAGATGAACGTAAAACAGAACAAAAATGTCACAAGCGAGCAATGTTCTATATGAAACCCGTGCGGCCTCACTGCCAGTGGGAAACTGTTCCCGGTGCATAAACCACTAAAATATAAAGCACTTTCCATTTTCTTCCACCGCTAAGCAATAGTACAAAACTTGCTTACATTTTTACTGAATTAATAGTAGTAAGATTGAAACTTATGACGAGAGACAGATATTTTTATACAAACACAGATTGAAGATATAACAGTACTGAACAGAGCATTTTTTATTACGACGCATGGACGTTTTCATATAGAACATTGTCATTTATAGTGTATTCAAGTATAGAATTGTAATATTTTGCGAAATTCTACATAGAGGCCGCGGTATGTTTAATACTGGATCGATGTCGTACTCGCACGCGCCCGTGCACTCTGTTGCCTTCGGTGTTTCTAATTTTATATCCTTATAATAATAATCTTATACGTGTAATGTATCTCGATCTGAATATTATTTTAGGCGGCTACACCGCTCTACACAGACTATTAATAATAGTAGGGGAGTAAACGTTTGGCGTAGTGACGTTGCGTAAGACGGCCAGTTTGTCTCGAAACGTACGGGATTATTTTGAATTAATTTTTTAATGGATATTTATAAAATGAACAATGATTACGAATGAAAATAGTAACCTAACGAGAGTTCTAATCCGCCTTTTAAATATTATTGAACGTCTCGTAGTGCAAGTTGTCGCAAGGCTCCCGTCAGAGGCATCGCCGGTGCGTTTCGAGGCAAAACTTCAGTTTAGATTCAGGAGTAAGGTATCATAATTGTATTGGATATTATTATTGATAAAATTTTGAAAATTATTATGTAGTGAGCACACGCTATTTCGCCTTTCCCATGTCCAGCGCTTCGTAGCGTACGCGTGCTGATCCGACTCGCACGTTAGACCGTACCGTTGGTATATTTCATATTTGGCGACTAGGATTTTGAGGCATTATTATTTGCGCGTTAATGTCAATATAAATCCGCTAAAGGCATGTATTGTGTATTGGCACCTGCGATCGATGTTCTCACGGTCGATGAGCACGCGTGCGCGCGGCGCCGCTCCCGTCTCAATCTCTGTGAATAGTAGGTAGCAGCGCGTAGTGTCTTAGGTAAACATTAATATTCTAAATATTATAACTCGGCAACACCATACGATTTAGTGATACGACTTAAGGCTACTTATTTTTAGCGGAACATATTATATCGACATAATATAATGACATATATTTCTTTAATCGTTTTGCCTGTAAACGTAACGTGTAATGTATCTTAGTGTTATATGATAATGTTTAATGGATATGCAATATGATAACCCCACGTGGTCTGACAGCTATATATTTATACCCAATCGATGTGGCTGTGAGACAGTCGTGATTGGAATCGTTTGGTTTCCGTAGATCGAGCGTTTGGTTCCTCCGGGCCCCGGAACTTCATTCGGAAGGTAATCGTCGATGTTTTAAAAGTATTAACTCTACTATTAAACTTACTGAATATTTTTAAATTTATTTTCTTCATTTACATGTACAGTAGAATAGTTCCTAACGTGTAATCGATACAAAATTATAACCCTGAAGTACTAATGTAGCGAAACTTAATTTTAATTTCTTTAATCGTTTAGCGTTAAGTTTTATAATTCATGATCAAATTATCATAATCGTAGTTCACTACTAGTGATGTAATGTGTCGATCGTCATGCTTTTTCGCCGATGGGTGTTTTTACGTATTTAACGGAAGACTGCTCTGTACCGTTGTCTATTTAATTGTTTCGGTTCGGTGTTCGACTCGTTCGATGTGAACTCGTAATAGGAGCCCCGAAGAGGCATTTATTCGTCATGAGTCTCAGACGGCAAGCTAAGTTGAATCGAGAGTTAATTTAATTTAACAAAGGAATCTGTATTTTTGTACTAAGCTAAGTTCGTCGGATTCACTCCGTCGTCCGTGCGTCCTGTGCCTCCCGTGTCCCGTGCCCTATCCCTGTCCCTGTCCCGCGTGTAGAGTAAGTTGCGACGGCCCTATTGGCCCTGTGTTGTCGTTATGTTAAGTTGTACTGTATCCTTAGAATGTTCGCTCGTCACTTGACTAACACCACCCGCTATATACTTATTATTCCACTTTAAAAAGTTATATTCGGTGTAATTGCCTTGCATTTGCATTAACATACATATAATTGAAAACATTAATTTTACAAGTTTTATTTTTAAATGTTAGTGACATGTATTAGGATATGTCAAAATCGTGTTCGATATTATCATTCAATATAATGAATGCGTATATGACATAAAATTAAATCACTTGTAGTCTTTGCAATAACGCTGAATCATTAAACTATAGCTAAAGATATGATCACTTTATGAAACTTTAGAAAATGGTCGAAAAGGTCATTCTTTTATTAATTAAAATTGAATCAGGACTTCCACATCGCAAGAAATAATATTATTACTAATACTAACTACTATTAAGCAGAACAAAAACTAAACTCTTGGTATGTTTTTATTTTAAAGTTGTATGTAGTTACGCATTTAATGGCTTAACAGATTATGAAAAGTTCTATTCAATAACACATGCGTATTTTCAATATGGCAGAGTGTGACGTCAAGTGGCGAGCCTATTTATGGAATGTTAGACGAGTGATCGCCCGTTTGATTGCATTTATATTAAGTTTATTTTGTGTTTAATTTTACAAAAGTCGCAAATAAAATGTTTGTGTCTTGACTGGCTGTTGTTTTTATCGGAATCATACGTGTTAAGTTTGAAGAACAAAAAAAAATTAATTGAGGAAAAACAACTAACAAATAGCGCGTTAAATTCTTTGTGAACTTTGATTATATTAATATTTGATATAAAAAATTGTTCAAGACTTAAGCAGAAAATCATTATGATAAATTCTTTGTCCTGTACTAATGAAGTTAACGAAAATTATCGATAAAAATGTCTAATAACATGATCATTATCAATTAATCGTTTAAATTCGTACTAATAATTTAATGAACACTTTTATAAGTGTATAAATTTTTTTATGTTGTTGCAACAGCCAGGACAAGATCCACTATTGCGACCTTTATTTTATATTGTCTATGTCTATAAAATCAAGTTTAGATTTACGTACGTATGCTAAGTTTTTATTATTTTCAATGAAGTGTTTAATCAAGTGTGTTTCGTATCTTTAAGAGAATGTTTTAACGAACTTGAGATTTATTGAGATTTTAATTAAAATAGTGCATTGTCATCACTATCATTATTTAAAATTGTATTTGATTTTATTGCGAATTTAATGCATATATTAAGATAATCGGACAAATTGTGTCATTATGAAAAATCATTCATTTCCATCGCTCATTATACGCATTTGTATCCATTTATTTTAAAGACATGGTCCGTTAAATCATTCTCTAAGGGATCGCCTCAGCGTCGCAGCGTTTAATGTTAAATTATTTAACCGATATAATAAGTTAAATAAGTATTCTCGCGGCCGTGCGGTAGTGCAGTTATATTTAATTGTATGAGCGATTTTTATATTCCTGTATTGTGAAATGTCTATCATTTTACGTTGTGATCATTTGAGTGCAAAATTTTTATTATTTAACCAGTTTCGTTGACGCGCCGTCAGCGCAGGGCAGCAGACCACGAGTTTAGTTCTGCATAGTCCAAGAGCAGTATTTTTTAGATGTAATCTTTATTATCATGAACCTTTTTTATTATCATTATGAAATTCGATCGTTAGTTAATTTCTAACAATGAAATATTTAATAAAGAAATCACAAAATGATCAGCCTTATAATTTTTTATCATCCAAAACCTTAAAAGACTTGTTGCCGAGATTTCGAAGGGAGCGAGGCGAAGGCGATACGGTGACGATCCCTTTCCGAGTTCATGTGTGCTATGATATGACCCAGCAGCTCTGGTACGCATAGATGTGACATTTTCAAAATTATATAGTACAAAAGACCATTTTATATTTAAATACTATTGACGTGATAACGATAAATCGATGAACACCGGCTGCATGCACGAAAAACTCTCGTTTCGCCGGAACCTGAGCGCGCAAGCGAGAGTGCGGAACAAGCGATAGAGGCACGATCGGCCCAAGTGTTGGCTTAACACATTTATATCGCGTTGAGTTTAAATAAATGTTAATTTATCGACAAAAATGTAATTTTCAGTTAACTCCTTTGTATCATACAAAATAATGATAATTTAGTTCAATTCATAAAAGTTTGAATTTTTCATCAATTTTTCTTTATGACGTTATCACGTAAAACCTCTGTCGTAAAACTATCTTCCGTAAACCGACTTTACAGACAAGCATTTTTTTTTTAAACTTTTTTGGCATAGTTTTAGGACATATTTTGTATTCACAAAATGCAAAATACTTTTCGTTAAGTTTTGTGAACATTGAATGTGATAAATATAATTTTTTTTCTCGCCATCCTAACTCAAACGCATTGTACTGTAGTTGCACGACTTGCACGCCGCTTTCCTTCAGCTAGAGATGTTCGATCCATGTGCCTTGTATCGACAGTCCGGATCGTGTGCATCGATCCAAGTGATTTGGTAATGACTGAACTAAAACAGTAAGTACGTGGTCATAACTATTGCACATAGATGTCATTGACTGTCTTCAAGAGCATTTTTAATTTTAAAGAAATTCTAAGAGCGTATACAAGAAAACGAAGCATCGTATATGTATAAATATGATTCTATGTAGCAACAGTGGTTACGATCGGCAGATAGATCAGTGACCACTAGTAGCAAAAATTTCTTGAGCGTTTCCGTGTTTCGGAGGGCACGTAAGGCCGTTGGTCACAGATGTTATCGTAAGATAACAGTATTGGCAGTTATTGAGCTATATCGGAGGCCTTCGGGTGGCATGAAAACTTCCGACACACCGGAGTACGCTCTAGGCCTCCTCAGAAAAACCCGTGCACAAGTATTGGGCGGTTAATGAGTCGAAGCCAAAGAAGAAAACACCATAATAGCACAATAATTACAATTTATTACATAATATATAAATATACATTTATTTGAATAACAACACTAGTATTGTTAAACTCAACTAACTGGCTGCATGGACTTGATAACGGAATTATTGTATGAATCGATTAGGTTCCGGGTGGGGGCGGAGGGGGGGCGCCCGTGACCCATTGTGGTTGGGGTACGCCGCAGTAGGGCGCCCCGAACGTAGGAGCGGCCTGTCGGAACGGCGGTGGGACGTTCATGGGAGGGATGGGGGGGATCGGCGGCGGCGGCACGCGGGGGTTCATCCCGAACGGAAATTGGTTACCCATGAATGGCGGCGGGGAACAGAAGTTCGGCTGCATCAAAGACGGATTGAATGTTGCACCATACACGTAATTGACTGGCTCGGGGCGAGGCGGAGGGTTTCTCAAGTCCGGCTGGTGCGCCCAGGGCCTCAGCGTGTTGGGATTCCTCTTGACCCCCGCGGAAAACGGGTTCCGTCCCCTGCTGGGCCCGCTGCCGAATCTGCTACTAGATTCTGAAGGTCTCTGGTTCCGCCTCGCTTCTAATGTTTTTCTGAAGAATGTGTTTTTGGAGGTCTCTCCTCTGTCCTCTGTGTCCTGCGGCTTCTGCCTCTGCTCCTTTCGGGCTCGGGCAGCCTTCCTCTCCTCCTCGTCGTCGGAGTACTCCACCTGGCTGGCGGGCGGCTCCACGTCGTGCAGCCACGACGCGTCCGATCCTTTAGCTCTGTCAAGGATAAATTATTGATTAGAATTTACTTTTAACAATTTCATTATTATTGATATATATATTTATAAACTTTTTATTAATTGTACACCATAAATATTATGTTAAATATACACAGAACTTTTACTACTGAGCACAATACAAAGGATCATTATTTTTAAGTTATTAAAAATAACTCTGTCGAAGATCGCTAGTTTTGTTTCTGAACTGTTCTATCTGTAGAATTTATTTATGATTATACTGGGTGTTTTTGAGGTTGTGCACAAACTTTACCAAACGATTCTATAGCATTTACTAAACATATCTTATACAGGTACTAGTGCATTATAAAGCTTAGTTTTTAAGTTATTGGTAATTCCATTTAATATGGGTGTACATTGTAAAAGGGTCTTTATTTGTGCTATGTTGCCGCTCAGTACGGTCATAATCATTCAAACTATACTTGTTTCATTTTAAATGTCATGTCATTATTGGCTTAACTTGTCAATATAGGCCCATTTAGACGGAGAGCTTCTCGTCTCGAAGAAGCCACGATCGAATTAATAAAAAAATCTTGCTTACATTTACACCTCTCGCTATTTGACGACAATTTCCTCGCAATGGAATATTGATTGTAAACTTAACTCCAACGACAAATCTCGCACTCAAAACGATTTCAACCGTCTTGTATGATACACGTATCAATTTGAAAAATGTAAGTCGAATACAAGTCGAGATTGTCGTAAGTAATCTTACTTACAATGTGTACCTAAATAGACGTAGGAAATTATCGCCTTGATCGATAAGTTACGAATGTCATATGAGATAATCGTAGGTGAGAATTTAGTTATTTCCTGTATGTAAACATTTGATACGATAATGTTATGGCGATTATTACTAGTGATAGTAGTGTACGATAGATACTAGAAACTCCGTCTAAATGGGCGTTAAAGTAAACAAACATCGTAAAACTTTTCGAACTAGTATTATTTGGTTTTGTTAATGTCACTGGTCGCACAGACAGCAAAATCGATGAGAAATAATTGTTAACGTCAATAAAAGTTTACTAATGTCAAAGTTTTATATCAATCATAATGCGACGTTGCCTGCTTGCGTAAAGAGATTACACATTAGGCAATTTACGTTCAAGTATTTAGTTTGTATGAAAATGAAAAATAAAAATAAAATAAAAAAATTTCAATAATGAATCCATAACGAAAGATGACCAATTTAATGGTCTGAATAACAGGCCGAAGTTTGTGCACAACCTCAGGAACACGGTGTATGATGATATTATATTATATATGTCGCGGATGCGAACGGATCACTATTATTGTTGTCTGCCATTGTGAAAAACGTCAGTGCGCACACCCGGCGCAGGCATTGTCTCGAGGTCAAGTGAAGTTAGCTCTAACTGTCAACTGACACTGACTCGATTGAACGCACTACTGACACATTCAAAAACTGACATCAAGTACTTGAAAGCTTTGACAATGACAAGTTAACGTCTCGGACGTAGATAGACGCTGCGTCACAGACTATGCGTTCGAGTCGTGACATTTACCCGCATAGATAAAATAAACCTCAAAATGAGTGGTACAATACCTTCGTGTCTTGTAATCTCTTACATATATATAATTATATATCTCGTATCTCTTATTGGCACTGGAGGGTTACATTGGTCCTGCAGTCCCTCCAATTCTATGTGTCAGAGATGTGCCTGGGCGGAAGGGGATTTGAATTTCTGGTAATTATTCAGCCATTTAAGCCAAAATTTGACCAACTAAGAACTTTAAAAATCATGTGCCAAACTGAACCGAATATTCAGCGCTTCTCTAGTGGCAATGCAATCTCTTTTGCTATCGAGAACAACAACAACACTTACTTCATGAGCTGCGACAGGAACACGTAGTTGGTGTGCGAGGTCATGGGCGCCACGAACACGTCCGCGCCGGGCGCGACGCCGCGCGCGCGCACGTGCTCGGCCGAGTTGAATCGCACGCAGTAGTGCGGCTCGGTCACCTGTGAACGATGTTTATATCTATATACACACACCTGCATATTTAGCGGAACATAAAATAAAGGTTTGATATCAGTATCATATAAGGTTGCTGGCTGGTTTATACGTCATTTAATTTAAAAAGAAATATTTTCAAATTAAGAAAACAACTGAACATCACATTTTATGCAATTGTTTTAATTTTATTCAAATACACCTTAACTGGGGCAAACTTCGAGTATTTCTTCCTTCTGAGTATGATTTAAAATTTCATTGAAATACTGTTTTTTGATAGTTTTTTTTAATCGCGTATCTTTCTGGAGTTGAGGACTGAATTATGCCTGACTTAGCCCCAACGGAGATTGTCAGGGCACTCGAAATGCGAAGTAATGGTCAAATCTATAGAGTGATATCCAGAGATCTTCGTAGACCAGTTTCAACGATCCATCGCAGTATCCAACGGTTCAGGGAGACCGATACTTATGTGAGAAGAGCAGGACAAGGCAGAAAAAGACGCACTTCGAGTAGGGATGATCGTTTCATTCGGCTTCGTGTACGTAGGAACCCCCGTTTGACGGCCGTCCAAGCCCGACATGAGTTAGAAGCAGTGCGGGGTGTAACCGTAAGTGAGCGTACGGTACGAAGAAGGTTCGAAGAAGCTGGTTTGGGTTTATTTGTGCCCGCCAAGGCTCCAAGGCTCGAGGTAAATCATCGCAGAAACAGGTTAACTTTTGCTCAGGAACATCGACTTTGGAACGCGGACCAATGGAGTAAGGTATTGTTTAGTGATGAGTGCAGAATTCTCTTAAATCAAATTGACGGCAGGCAAAGAATATACAGACGCAAAGGAGAACGATACATTCAGACAAATTTTTAAACTACAGTTGCATACGGTGGTGGATCAATAATGGTTTGGGCGGGCATTTGTTTGGGAGCTCGCACAGACTTGGTAGTGATTGACAGAGGGAGTCTGACTGCAGACTGCCATATCAGAGAAGTTTTAGAAGAAAATGTGTAACTTAATTAACAATCTAACTTAATAAAAATAAAAAACTTGACAAGTGCGAGTTATACTCGCTTGGAGAGGGTTCTGTACGTTGATTATGTATTTACAGTTATTTTTATATTTAATTTTTTTGGCCCTTTTTTTAAGACTATAGACTTCTTATAGGTTTTTCTGTAATATACTCGTATAACTAAAGAACTATTTTCTGTATTTTTCTCAAAATTCTAGCCTCAGTAGTTACGGAAATAAGGGGGAGGGGGGATGATCAATTTTCGTCTTCAAATTTCGTTCTTTCTTAAACAAATTTTAAACTATCCATTGTAAAATTATAAGAATAATATATTTGGGATCCGTACAATAAGCCCTTTTATTTGACATGTCACACGATACGGTTTGCAAAACAATTCCTTTTTAATTTTGATTTCGTTAAAAATTTCGTTAAAACTACGTGGATTCATGTGGAAAAGAGACAATCTGACTGACGTTTAGATTAATTAACATTTAATTATATGAATTTGAGTGACAGTATGTGTAGCTTGCTTGAGTGCGTTTAGTTTATGCTAAGTTTTGTTTGAATTTTTGTCTCGTTATTTCACACGATTTTTTTACGCAATAGGGCTAGGCTAGTATAGCTGTGTGCTAGTGTAGTTTTCTTACTGGATTTTGGGGCTGGAAATTGGGCTAGGTGCTAAATAATTATTTTGAGGGCTGAATAAGCATAAAAAGGGCCAGATCTAGCTAGCCCCGAAAGGGCTAAATTGGCAACACTGTCTGCTAGCATATAGAACCGACACCGCAAACACAATGTATGTCCCAATGAATTGGCGCCGATCCGCTTCATTTTTCAACGGATTCGTTCGATTTTGAGAGAACGGGGGCTCAATTTTGAAAATAGAACCTCCCGGCGGGACACATTTTGTTCGAGATGTCTGTTCTATGACATTATACTTCAATGCCGTAAGTCGATATTTTTTATAGGTAACGGATATTTGAACCATACTTGAGAGTAGTGACATTAAAAGTACTATTAATTCTTCTGTGGTAGTGATCAAATAACTTTCGACCTTGAATCATTGACGTCATATTTACACAATATTATTTATTTTGTCGAAACGCTCATTCGATTTTTAGTTACGTTCGGTTCCGATGGATGACGCTGTACTTACTGTACCAACTTTACAATCCGTCTGACCAATAAATACTAAAAAATTTATGAAAATTACTTTCTATATAAGATTGATAAATGTATAAATAGAAAACGTATAAAACAAGCAATTGGATAGCGACCTTGCGCCACTCCGTACCTTGCACTGACGGCTGGCGGAGCCTTGAACTGCGAAAATATTCCATTGTAAATATTATACAGTTGTATCGTATTTAACATAAAAAATTCGTAATAAAACATCGTTTAAGCCAAATGTGTTTCTTTGTCATTTAAGAAAAAATCATATAAGCGGCCCACTACAGAGCATGACGGACATGAAAGATCACACAAAGGAAGGAAATGACCAAAATAACAAGTTTTAAGTGACTCATAAACAAGAAAAGGTTTATTGTGTACTTAAAGTGCTTTATGATGCACGAAAATGTCTTATGACATGATTGACTGCTAGTAAAGTCTAAAGTCACTCAAAGTGGAAATTTAGCCACCAACAGTCAATTATCCAAGAGTTGACATAACTTTGTTGGTCACATTTGTGAAGGGATTATGGTAATTCTTTAATTTACATCCACCAAAAAACCCAAGTTGGTAGGGTGGTCAAAGACTGGGGCAAATGAGTCATCACATACAATTACATATGGGATATATAGCAAACAAAGAGATAGTTAGCAAAAAATAACAATTAATGAATGAACAATGAAAACCACATACCTTTTTACTTTGTACCTAATAAACAACTTTTGTACAGGGGCAAAATCCCTATATATTGCAGTGGCGTGCCTATGCCTTCAGAACAAGGCAAGCCCAGTTGTCATACAACCCAGGATCTCAGCAACAACAGAACACTCCATTCAATATGTATAATATTTACCAACAAAGAATATGAGTGGTAACAGCTGCAGAGTGGTGATAGTAAGCAGTGGTAGTAAACTGGGCTTTTTGGCTTGTATGGCTGTACTGCCTCTGATATATCGAGATTAAATCTTACAAGGTATACTTCTGTAAAGTATTTACCGAGCAGTTGTTAAGCAAACATTACTTAATAAAAAGTAAAACTTACTGGTCCAAAAACATCGAACACTTTGCCGAGCGCCTTAGCACCATTTTCCAAGAAAAGTACAGTGTCTATATCTACTGCTGGTGTTTCAGGGACAGCTCGAACTATTACTGTGAAACAATAATTGCATAACAACATCACTTCTCCTTAAGTAATTAACATACAAATTATAATTTCAATATCATAATAGAAAAAAACAGCTATAACAAATTGTATTTAAATTTTAACCTTATTTTCATTGCATATAAAATTAGTAAGCTCAAACATTTTTTACCTAATCTATCTACTATACTAGCTATGGTGCCAATCTTGGATGTCTGCTGCGCTGGCAAGCTGATGGCAAGATCCTCAATGGGGGGAAGATCATCTAGACCCAACTCCCCGTGGGCTTTAGGAGTTTCTGGCTTTCCCACAAATTTCGGGTTTTCATCTCTGAAACATACATTTAAGCAATATTTGATATCAAACAAGACATGTTATTTTTTTGGTTTCAGATAATTTTATGTTAATTTTTTTAACTTATTTTTTGTGCTTCTCTTGCTAGCATATTTAATTATCTAAGCATCAAACGTAAGGGTTGATTCTAATGTCTGCGACTATGTTATTATATTCCGGTACCACTACCACAAGTAGAAAACTCTTCTAATAACTTCATCGATGTCCAATCCACATTTGTATGTAATAAGCATAGTTTACATGCAGAAGAAAGCAAATATTAATCATACCTGAACAAGCATCTCCCACTTCGGATTAAGCAGGAAAATATATAAAGCACTGATAAGACAAGAGTATAACATAACCATAATATTTAGCTTAACTTCAATGCTGTGATAAATATGATAATAAACAATAAACATAATTGTTCATTACTATTACTGAGTCATATTTTTTTACAAAACTTCAATGTTGAACTTACTATCCAAAAAACCAATCCAAAATATCAATAGAAGCCTTCAAAAGATTCACACAATAACATTAATATTCATCGACCTACAACATTTATTAGAATTTAGGCCTGGAATTTTATTGTACTGAAATACAAATATTCTTACCCACTCGACACCTCCTCTACATCCTTTACGGAATCCACGTCGCTATCACTTGATATCGAGGGGTCCGAGCTGGAGTCGGAGTCACTATCAAAGTCCACATCCCGATACTCCGACACTTCATACTCTACCACACCACTCTCCATGCTGTCGATTATCATATGCCTCGTTACTTCCACATCGCTTCTTGCATTATCATTCTTTGACAACGGACCATGCGCACATGCATTTATTATGTTGTTTTTCAAAACCATCTCGTGGTGTTCCACGGCGTCCGAGTCCTCGTTGCCAGTATTTGATCGCGTCTCTGTGTCCTCTGAATCAGAATCTGATCCATAATCAGCGATCAAGTTCAAGGAAGAGTTTTTAGTATCGACATCCTCAGATTCGTCCATTATGACGAGTAAACCTTGGAGAAAATATCACAAATCAGCGTTGTGTGGCCGATTATTTTTTGCCGTAATTTAACCTAAAGTTGTAGTCTAATAACAAACTACTCACACTGTCTGTGTTATAAGAAACGAAGCATAATGTTAAATTATGTTTTACGTAGGAAATAAAACAAATCGCGCACACAATGGCGAAAAAAACAGAAAAACAATCTCTTTCTCAAGTATTGCAACTGAAAATGACAAGAGTGACAAGACACAGTTCGCTTGATTTGATTTCGCACACAGAGTACTTAATCACTCTACGATTTCGCATTTTGGAATTCAACCACATTGCACAGACTAACACAACAGACTAAAGAGTCTCCACAGTCTATGTGCTTTACTCTCTCGATCGCCGGGGCCGGGCGCCGACCGCCAGCCGATAAGTTTCTATATTATGCAACCGAACACTTCAGTAAAAATAAAAAGTGTCGGACGGACTGAAGGCGGAACATAAAACAAATAAGTTCACACACGTAGTGATTAAGTACTCTGTGAAGAACACAACACAATACGGATTCGTTTCGTAACTTCTGCCTTTTACGGTGTCTTTTACTTTTTGTATTTAACAATGTTATGTTCATCTGTGCCTAAGGATATTATAGTATAACTGGATTGCAATCTTCATATTATAGAGGTATCTGAAGAGGGATGACGTAACATTGAATGACCATTTTTGACCAATTACAAGCCAGATTAAGGATGTCCTTCTTAATTGTGGGACGTCCATACTTAGAACAATTATGTCCTAATTTGATAAGGTTCTCCAATATGTTTTCTATTGATAAATATATTTTTTTCTGATGGTAAAGAAATACGCTATTGAAATAACATATTTTATTATAATTTCTTCAAAATTATCTTTATCTATTGAAAACTGCTGTTTATAAATGTTTTATTAACTCTCTACTGCATGAATTGAGACTGTGGGCGCTATGACCCCACTCGTGCCGGAGATTGTGGCGAGGGCTGTTGACACAGACCCGCCGACTATCTTCAGGAGTTCAGGCTTCTCAAAGAAAAACAATTATATTTTGTTCAAACAGTTCTCACTTTTATTCCCATATATCTGGCATTGACAAGAAGTGACAAGACGGTGCGTTCATTTTTTATGGCCCTATAATAAAGTGCCAGTTAATCGCCACACCACCCCCCTAGGGAGAACAAAAACTACTTAAAAACTAAGAAACAAGCATAAACCACATCACAAGATGATTAGTCTCTAGGTCTGTGAACTAAACAAGTTTTTAAACAACTGTCAGTAAAATTTCTGCCACCAAATAGTTAAACAAATGTCAGTGCAACTAATATTAGTTAGTTAATACAATAAAACAACCAAAAGTTATACAGGTCAGTAGAACAAAACAAATATTCAAACATACCAAACCATATAAAAACATGTTAAACCACACATAAGCAAATCGATAATATTGTACTGGCTGTAAACGAACCAATATCTAAATATATAATAAAGATATAATTATATATGGTTGAAAAAAATAATAATAATAGGTTAGTAGATTAAATCATCACAACTTAAACATTAAGTAAGCATAACAACCCAAGTAGTTAAACAGATTAGATGACTGACATGTAATTAACATCACAGGTTACAACAAAAAAAAACTTAATTGTGTCAACCCAAAACTAATAGCTACAAATCCAAGGGCTTTGCAAAACGAACTTGTCGACCTGACCTAGTGGTATATTTTGGTAGTGAAGGCACAGTTCCTACCTGTCGACTAAGTGGTAGTGGTGAAGTCGAAGGATATCGATGAGGCGTGGGCATTGGTTCAGAGGACGGAGCAATTGATGAAGTTGGCGGCAATGGCGATTCTACATGCGCTGGCTTAACTCTATCCATGCTGACCTCTACTTTCTTACGGTTAATATTGAGCACGATAGTCTTATCTCTCCTGGCTAAAATAAGGTATGGGCCATTGTAAGGAGGAGTGAGCGGGCGCCGGACCGAGTCATCACGGAGCAAGGCGTGAGTAGCTGTTGCCATGTTTTTGAAGAGGAATGTCGATGAACGAGCGTGATGCGACGCCGGTATGGGTCTCAGCTGGGTCATTTTCTTTCGCAGCTGGACGACGAAATCCGTAACATCTTCTACACGACCTGCTGATGGTGACGGTTCAATCAACTCGCCAGGTAAGCGAAGAGGCTCACCATATAAAAGTTCCGCGCATGATGCACCTACATCTTCTTTTAAAGCCGCACGCATGCCCAGCAACACGAGAGGCAAGGCATTGAGCCATGATGTGTCATGGCATGTCAACGCCGCCTTTAGTTGGCGATGGACTCGCTCTATCATGCCATTGGCACATGGATGATAACTGGTAGTTCGCGTCCTTTTCGTCGCACAGTGTTGGAGGAGTCGGTTAAATAATTCGGACTCAAATTGCCTGCCCTGATCCGGAGTAACGGTACTGGGCACACCGAAACGGGAAATCCAACCGCGTAAGAAGGTATTCGCTACTTCCTCAGCTGTAATGCCAACCATCGGCCAAACCTCCGGCCAGCGGGTGAAACGGTCGATGGCAGTCAAACAATAGGAGTATCCTTTACACGCAGGCAATGGACCAATAATGTCGATGTGGACATGTCTTAGCCGGGCGGAAGGACTGGTGAAATGCCCTGAGGGCGTAACAGTGTGCCTGGTTACCTTGCTCTTCTGACAAGGAATACACGAGCGCGACCAGGCATGGCAATCCTTCTTCATGTACGGCCACACAAATCGTTCTGACACCAGACGTGCGGTTGATCGCGCACCGGGGTGACTTAAGTTATGGAGCTTGTTGAAGATTGCCCGACGAAATGGTGGTGTGACGTACGGACGTGGTTTCCCCGTGGACACGTCACATGTACAGTGCGCCCAACTTATCTGTGAAATGGCGAAAATTGGAACTAAATGCTGCCCCATTGTGTTAATGTCATTAATGTCAATGAGTGACATTGACATCTACTACGTCTCGAATTGCGTCCCAGTGATTGGTCCAATGCGTTCGACAGCGCCCTCGCTCATTTCACAGATAAGTTGGTCGCACTGTAATGCTCTGGTCGGTACCTAGTATAGGGACCTGCTCGAGTCGCAGAGATGTGCTGGAACGTAGTTCACGTAGCTCGTCATCTAATTGTTGAGAACTCGCTAGGGCTGTGTAGTCCTCCTCCAGAGAAATCGTCTCGATGCGAGAGAGGGAGTCGGCTACAACATTGTCCACTCCTTTTACGTATTCAACATCGGTTGTAAACTGGCTGATGAACGTTAGCTGGTTCAACTGCGCAGGCGGTAGTTTTTCACGGCGCTGCTTGAAGGCATACAGGAGCGGCTTGTGGTCGGTGTAGATGGTGGCGTGTTGGGCTTCCAGGATGTGCCTGAAATGTTGCACACCTTCATACACTGCCAGCAGTTCTCTGTAGTACGCCGGCCACTGTGACTTCCGAGCGCTCAGCTTCTTGCTGAAGAAACCTAACGGCTGCCAGGAATCTTCCACACGTTGCTGCAAACAGGCTCCTACGTGCGTGCTCGACGCATCTGTGAACAATCCAAGCGGAGCATCGCATATCGGATGAGCTAGCAAAGTCGCTGTGGACAAGCTCTCCTTGCACGCTTCAAAATCCTGCAACAATTCCGGAGTCCACGGAACAGGTTTGGCACCTTTCCCATCTATCTCTACGATGATGTTAACAAGCGGGGCTTGAAGTTCAGCTGCGCGAGGAAGAAACCGCCGATAATAATTAATCATCCCTAAGAAGCGTCGAAGACCTTGAACGGTTTTAGGGGGGGTGAAATCCTTCAGGGCTTGGATGCGCTCAGATGGAGGTCGCGTGCCCTCCGCACTGACTTCGTAACCCAAAAATTTCACCTCGCTGACGCCAATGACGCATTTCGACGGATTAAGGACAACGCCATAGTCATCCAAGCGCTTGAAAATGGCGCGCAGATGTTCAGCGTGCTGTACCGCGTCGCGCGAGTACACGAGAATGTCATCTATATAAGGAAAACAACAATCTAGGCCCTGTAGCACCTCGTCCATAAAGCGCTGAAAAGTTTGGCTTGCATTGCGCAAGCCAAAAGTCATAAATGGGAACTCAAAGAGTCCAAAAGGCGTTGTAATTGCCGTTTTGCAAACGTCGTTTGAAGCTACAGGGATCTGATGGTACGCTTTGACGAGGTCCAGTACACTGAAGACTGTGCATCCCGCTAAGCGATGCGAAAAATCTCCAATGTGCCGCACTGGATATCGGTCAGGAATAGTCCGTTGGTTAAGTGCGCGGTAATCGCCGCACGGGCGCCAGGTCGAGTCCTTTTTGGGGGTCATGTGGAGAGGTGACGACCAGGAACTGTTAGATGGTCTCGTTGTACCACACTGCATCATATCCTCGAACTCCTTCTTCGCTGCGGCGAGTTTATGAGGAGCAAGGCGGCGCGGGCGGCAAGTGACCGGTGGACCATCGGTTGTCAAGATGTGGTGGACTGTGGAGTGCTTGATAACTCTGGGAGCTCCCGGAGGGCGTACAACGCTGGGGAACTCTAAAAGGACATTAGAAAACGGTGAGTTTGAATTTTTAAAATCCACAGTTTTAACGCTTGCTTGCTCGACTGAAGCTATGTCAGCTTTACATGACAATCCCGTTTTCCCATCCAAAAGGCGCTTTCCAGCACAGTCCGGTAATAAATTATAGTACGCTAAAAAATCGGCGCCTATTATTGCGGAACCCACATCAGCTACGATGAAGGTCCAAGTAAATTCCCTACGCAACCCTAAATTCAAGCGTAAGTTGATGGAGCCAAACGTTTTAATCTGACTACCATTGGCTGCATTAAGAAAATAATCCGTATCTTGCATGCGTTTGGAAATCCAAATGCGAGGGAAACAACAAATATCAGAGCCCGTGTCCACGAGAAAGCGCCGTTTAGTTACCTGCTCGGTAATAAATAATCGGCGGCTAATAATGGGAAGGCAATCGGAGGCCGCCTCTACTGATCGCATCGAAGCCCAAGAACAAGGCTTGTAGCAGTTGTACGCCTTGTCACCATATTTCTTATGTAAGCGACATAAACGATCAGAACGGTCGTGACTCTTACCACGACTCCTGCTCCTACGTCTAGATGCGCCTTTTTTCAGTCGCAGCTCTGCAACTTGGTTGGACAGGTCATCCAGTCGCTTCATAACCGCTTCGAGTCCAATAGTAGAAGCAGCAGCCACCGATAACTGCTGGCAGGGGATGGGAGTCACTCCAGGGATTTCGATGATCTTGTCAGCTAGCTCAGCAACTTTATCTAAAGGGAGCTCAGACTGGGCTGCTAAAATTGCCTGTAAATTTTGCGGCAGTCGACGCATCCATAATTGACGTAAAATATTTTCATCACTTAGGGCACTGCCAGCCAGATGCCGAAGGTGGCGAAGGAACTGAGAGGGCTTTCTCTCTCCGAGTTCCTCGTCACTAATAAGCTGCCTTACCCTCTGTTCCTCAGACGAAGATGTGCGACGGATAAGCTCCGCCTTAAGGCGCTCATATTTGTCCTCCGCCGGGGGTCGGGTTATAATATCCTCCACCTCAGCGATATGATGTGTGTCCAGTCTAGCCACCACATAATCATATCTAGTTTGGTCCGACTTGATACCAGAGATAGAGAACTGTGCCTCCACCTGTGCGAACCAGATAGCGGGCCGGTCAGCCCAAAACGGGGGAAGTTTTGCAGAGACCCTAGATACATTAATATTAGAACATTTTAAGTTTTCATTTTCTTCTTTTAAAGGCTTTATAGAATTTAATAACTCAGTCACCTGATTTTGTAGCGCTGCATTTTGCTGGCTCAATTTCTTCACCATCTCCTCCCACTCTTCCATTGTACTTGAAAAATATATAGGTGCTCTCACCAACGTGCAGAGGGGAGCGTCACACTATGCACGCTACAGATGCCACCACGCCAGCTACTAAGCCGTCAGCACGTTGAACACGCGTTTGCTTGACACGCAAACAGATATACTTTGCACGCCGAGAAGTAGGTGTTATGCACAAGTTGGCACAACTCACAGCACAACACTAGCAAAATCTCATGCCAAACTCCACTGCAGGGTCTTCCAGGCCTTCGCAGATAGGTACGACAGCGGTCTCCAGCAGTAGAAAAAACAAAACGCGGCGCACCGTATTCAGCAATGTTTCTTGATATTCACGAAAAGTCGGTAGTCACCAATGTGGGCGCTATGACCCCACTCGTGCCGGAGATTGTGGCGAGGGCTGTTGACACAGACCCGCCGACTATCTTCAGGAGTTCAGGCTTCTCAAAGAAAAACAATTATATTTTGTTCAAACAGTTCTCACTTTTATTCCCATATATCTGGCATTGACAAGAAGTGACAAGACGGTGCGTTCATTTTTTATGGCCCTATAATAAAGTGCCAGTTAATCGCCACAAGACGTTGAAAAAAAAAAACACTGGAAAGGGCTCTATCAAAATGAAAATTATCGAAAAGTTTAATATTTTATGCCCTATTTACATGCGTGTGCGAGCCACGAGAGGATCCGTGAGACGCGCATGTAAATGAGCGGTTAGACAAAGGTATATCGGATTCATCATGTTTTTTTTTATCAAAAAGTACTTACGTTTTTCTTTGTTTTAGTTATTTGAAAATGAGTCACTCACACTTCGAATCTGTTTTTTCGCCCACGTCTTCATGAGTGAGATTATTTTGAAATCTCATAAAATATACACAATTTTTATGCCTTTTGATAATGCTAAATAACTAGTTAATGGATTTAAATAGTTTAAATAGTTCTATTGTACTTTATTTGGAAATAAAATGACAACAAAACTATAATACCATATATGGGTCCATACCACGGAACACAGACACAAGTGGAAATGGTACAAGTGTTGATTAGTATGGGAACCGTGCTAGCCAAATAAACACAAGGAAATCCATAATCGTATTATTTACAACTAAGAAACTCACATTTTAATTGGTTGTTACTTGTCAACTACGAATAGTCTAAGAAACTCGCTGTTTATAGTTGAAAATGCACCTTAATCTTTGATGTTAATTCTTATTTTTCCATGTCTTATTCAGTGACCTTAGAACCTTTATCAATTATGATCATAATACTTTTCAAGTTTATCTATCCACCGCTAGATGGCAGTATTCTGCGTTACAAGTAATATATACTTAACTTCTTTACTAATAAGGTTGACAATATAATATCAATATACAATATATACAATGTCAATCATATGGAAAATAATTAAATAATTCCATCTACTGAACGCTAGATGTCGTGACTGGAGTCTACATTAGATTGAATAGCAACCTTACAAGTATTTCGGTAAGTTACATTTTTGGTTAACAACATCATACTGTGTATGATTTAGGCTTAGAGATGTGCGTTGTGCTTTTTGCCGCGTTATCGATATTTATATTGAAACTAGTACTGTCCGAGTGTCCGACATCATAAGATGTAGACCCGTCATATTGGTACTTAAACTTCTTGTTTTTGTACTGCCTATGTGAACACTTAATCATTATTTTGAAAGCTTATATCTCAAACACACGGATCTAAAAAAAGACGAGCGTGATCCCAACAACAAATTCAGTGAAGCACCCATAGTAATACTAACTCTCTATTCGTACAAGTACACACACCCACACATTGACACCATACTGCGTCAATCGCGAATCAAAAATTACGCACACATGGAAAGCTGGCGGCCATTGCTATGCTTCACTCTCGATTAGACGAGGAATTACGAGGCGTAGACGTGACCGTAGCAATTTTTATCAACGTTAGCTATCTAAACAGTCACGGAATACCAAGCCTAGGCATTTTTAGCAACGAAAATAAATAAACTTTAATATGTCGATAAGTGAAATTTCAATGAAGCTAAACATAGCTACAAAAACAATGCTGATATGAACTGGGATGCATTTCAACCTTAACATTATACAAATAAGGTAAATTTATTTTCTTGGAATTACATTTCTTAGACATGCTGTGCCAGTCACGCGCATGCGCTTATATTCCTCGTCAGGATCCTAGATTAATTAATGGAAATAAAACTTGTTTCTTTTAATATGTACCATTGATTTCAAATAAAAAAAAATCATTCATATTAATTTTATACATTTTTACAACACAATACTTTATTGCACACCAAATAGCAGAACTGTACATACATATGACACATATCCCTAAAATAAAAAAAGAATATTATTATTATAATAAATTGTAATATTCATATTATGAAATACTTTTAACTAAAAATAAAATTACAAAACTGCCGATATTCATATATTTGTACCCCATCCCTGCCCGAGTAGCAGAAAATGTTCTAGAAAACAATAGCAGAGTAGCAATATTATCTAAAACATAAAATGAACCTTATTGCCAAGTGACTGAGTAGCTTTTTGATCATAAATTATATTTTTCCCTTTATTTATGTGTTTCGAATTTGAATTATTACAAATTAAATTAAAAACTAGGCTTATTTGTGGTATAAAACACGGCCATTAAATAAATTCATTGCTCGCTATTATTCCTGCCCTCCAAAATTGCACAGTAAGGCATTTTTACGTAATTTAAGACAAATTTTATTTTACGTAATGCACAACCGACGCAGCTCAGTGACAGTTGAGTTATGCCGGCAAGTAAGCGGAGCTCCTCTTAATGTTAGTCGCTGTGCCACGCCCACATCGCACTTCCACTGGTGTCTGTGTTCCGTGGTCCATACGCAGTCTATATATTGCGTATGAGCTGAACCAGCCCTAGAGGGTTCAGGTGATAATGAAATGAAACAATATTATTTATAACGGTACATTTCATTTACTTTAAGGACACTGCACTTATCAAAAATCTTGTGTGTGTACTTATGTATGCACGTAAGAACTTATACTTACCTTTACTTTTACTTATAGTAACTCTCGTTCACACCCATTACCTAGCGTGCTCTAGCAATCCAACCACGTACCTCTCGCTCGCATGACCCATACTAGCAATACAAAACAACTTTAAAATGCTATGCGTCGAGTATCACGCACCTTCATCATGTCGCTTTTTGGATGCCGCATTGTAAAAATTTTACTCATATTTTTTCCAAACGCTCCATGGCGTATAATTTCAAAAAAATTATTGAATTAAGGGACAATAGATAACGTGGATACCATAGAAAAATGGTCAATGTTACTTCATCCGTACCTCTTCGAAGATTGCAATCCAATTAAACTATAATATCCTTGTCTATGCCATTATGGTCAATATCTCCATTATGTCTATGGGCACCAGGGTGGGAGTGGGAGTGTTCTGTCTGTGGTCAAAATGTCTTATTAATAGTTTTTAATCATCTGTCTTGCCTCTGTCTGTCAGTGTCTGTCATTTCAATAGCATTGTGAGCAGTGAGCATTGTCAATTGTCATAATGTCAAGATTGTCAAGCCAAACCGTAGTTTGAGAAGTTTCACTTTTTGTTTGGTAATTTCCAAAAAAAATATCTTTATTACTCTGAACTTCAGAAATTGCAATCATTTTCTGGATCTATCTATAATTTGGCATAGTTGCTACTACAAAGTACATAATCACTACGTTGATTGCTACTTTTGTTGTTTGCTATGGTAACGGCTGCCACAACGTAGCGTGAGCATAGACTTAAATTTAAGTGTGAGTGGATTTTCACCGAATTGTCGCAAAAATAATTATATTATTAATACAATAAAAAAGAATATGGCGGAGTGTTGCGTAGAGGGATGTAGAAGTTCTGTATCTTTCTACCGGTAAGTTTGTACTTTTGTATTATAAATCTACACTAATATTATGAAGCTGAAGAGTTTGTTTGGTTGAACGCGCTAATCTCAGGAACTACTGGTTGGAATTGAATTTTTTTTTGTGTTTGATAGTCCATTTATCGAGAAAAGTAGTTTTTTTTTCCAAAAATTAACGCGGGTGAAACCGCGAGGCACAGCTAGTAAATTATAAATCTGATCTTTCAAGTGCAAATATGTTTACCCTGTACTGGCTGCACCGACCATTCATGTGAAGAATTCATACGTTTTCTCCCAAGCCGAAGAAGGTGTTCAGTTGAATATACAAATGGATGTCATTATGTTTCTACAAAGATCTTTTAATTCAGTAAGTCTCTGTCGACAATGTCTGCTGAGTGCTAGGTAAGGGGTTAAATTCCCCTCATGGGTCTTTGTAATCTTGCTTGTACGTCTAAGCCAGCCCCCACACAGAAAATTCTAGTTTTGAGGTTTTCTATTAACAAATACATTTAGTTAAATTTTTTACACAAGTCCTATTTGTTAAATAATCTTACAGTGTTTTTTATCGTAATTTTTAGGATAAATATTAAATAACATTTCAATATAGAACCTTGACACAATTGTTTACCAAATTAGACTTATACACAGTGATGACCCATGTGGTGCAATGGTTACCACACCGGATCACTGCGCCGAGGGTCCTGGGTTCGATTCCCAGTGAGGCAGATTTGAATGATGAGTTTGAATTTCTGTTCTTGGTCTGGGTGTATATGTTCTTGTTTCTGTGTGTTGTCCATGGCACCCATGACACAGGGAATCCTAGTGTGCGGCTAAAAATGTGTAGTGTTATGTAGTTATTTGGTTTATTTTATTTAGTTAAGCACTAATAATTGTGTGAAATTATTTCTACATTCAAAATATTAGATTTCCAAGAAAAAAGGGGTTGAGAGAGAAATGGCTCAAAGCTATAGGACGCCCTGAGTGGGACCCACCTAGTATTGCACATGTTTGCAGTAAACATTTTACCTCAAAACAACTGGAAGACTTAAGTGACCCTGCAAACCCGCAAGGTTACCCGGATTGCAATTTGCCTAAAAAGGTAATTATATTGCTGTGTGTTTTTTTTATAGAAAAAGCTGAGAAATGAGCTGAAGATCCACCTGATGGTAAGTGGATATTGTTGCCCATGAACATCAGCAACACTAAAGGGATCACTGATGCATTGCCGGCTAAGAAAGAGAAGAAAAAGCATGAAAGAGAAGAGGGAGAGAAATTAAGAGTCATTTTGAGTGTGTACACATAAAGTTGTGAAATTTAGAAAAGACATGATCATGTTTGATAGTAAGGGGCCATCTATAAATTACGTCACACATTAGGGGGGTGAGGGGGGTCGATGTAGTGTGACATTGTGTGACAAAGCATTGGAAGGGATCCTAAATTTCGTCACGTCACATTTCAATATCGAATAATTGGTATGTATTGGTAAATATTAAAAAAAAAATTATAGAAATAAAACTTTTTGGAACTGCTGTTATCATTTAATAATTTTTAGGTGTAAAATTTCATGATGTGACATCACACTAGGGGGGGAGGGAGGTCTCACAAATGTGACCAGCTGTGACAAGGACGGGGGAAGGGATCAAAAAGTTATTAAATTAGTGTGACATAATTTATGGATGGCCCGGCCCTTATTAAGCAGATTTATTCTGCACTTTCACAGGCCAATGTTGCAATGCAGCAATGCGTTTGGTGTTATAGTAAATAAATTAATAAATAAATAAAACAAAATAAATAAATAGTAGTTGCAGTATCTTGCTGTACTCGTTGACAGGGCTAACTATTATGCACTATTACGTCAATGAGTGCAGCAAGATAGTCTGACTACTTGTGTCCTAATACTAACGTCCATGTCCAATAGTCCATTGTAATGCTTCCATTCCTCATAAAAATATATTCATATAGTATATTGTTTGGCTTTTGTTTTTAATGTACTATAATTAATTTTAATTTCATTTTTATTATTTTTATTGTTATTTTTTGTTTAACTCAATTTATTTTTAATATTAATTTAATACCTTAAAGATGTTTTTAATGAAGATAGAATGGAATATTACAGAAATAGAACTAACAAAAAATGCATAGAATTGTTTTTCTCAAATATAAAGTCATAATTATTATTGTTATTTTTTACTTTTCACTGAATTTTTCAGTTGTGCAACGGTAATGTGCAGGCAACGAACGTAAAAGTATGCAGATTTTGTCTTGCAACAGATGTCAAGATGTTCAGCCTGGAGACGGTAATGCTCAGAACTTGCCTTGAGACCATTGCTGGACTACAAGTAAGTGTAATTTTAGTAAGTAGTGGTTGAGTCCCATTAGGTTTAAACTTCAGAATCCAACTACTTTGTATATTCAAAGCTTAAGATCAAAACTTTTTCTTACCTAAAAAAATACTTATTTTTGTATTAGGTCTAATCTTGTTAAAAACAATTATCTTAATACGTCCAACGTAATTGGATTTCGAGGTTTAGCTCCTTTTGATGCTAACAGGACACCAATACTAAAATACAGGAATAAAGGAATAAAGCCGGGGGGTAGTATAGGAAATGTTTTTTTCACACCTTCGCCTTCTGCGTTATGGTAGTAGCAGGGTGCACATTATTTATCCTTATTTGGGTTGATTAGCCTGGCTGCTACACACATAGTAATAATCTTTGCCATTTACAGATTTTTTTTTTACTTACAATAAATTAATGCTTGACCACCTGATGGTAAGTGAAGATGTGTTCTAGGATGTTGAATGCACTAACTTAATAAAAGCCTATTCACTCTTGAAGATTTATTATTTTTGATAGGTAAGCCTTCTTTTCTATGTACTTGAAATGACAGGATTATAGACCAAACATTTTTAAAATTATGTTATAATAAAATACTTACAAAAGCTCTTTTTTTTTTCAGCAAAACCATGATCTGGCTGGTCTTCCACAATACTTGTGCTACATCTGTACAGCATATTTGTTAAAAATGTACAATGCCATTGAAAAGAGCATGATTGCCCAAGCTACATTATTAGAAATTTATTCTGAAAATAATGAGGTACAAAATTCGCTATTTTTATCATATTAATTTAATACATTTATACTCATAATATCTCATCTCTGTAATATGGTTGCAATTTTTTTCTTTTTATAGGTAACAAAAGATCTTGTTTCTGAACAAAACCGGAATAAGTTACATTTGGTACACAATCTGCAAAGTCACAATGTAACTCCTACTAAGGTATTTAAGTATGTATATGATGAAACCACAAACGAATCAGTTTCAATCAAATTAGAATCCAATAAAAAGGCTCATGAAAATGAATGTGATGTTGAAGAGAGAGAAGTTGAGAAATCAACAAAAAGGAGGAGTAGTGAAAATATAAGTGATTTTGAATTACAATTGACAGATAAAAATCTTGATGGACTTTGTGAAAGGTTAAAGCAAGAAATTGATGAGAGCGAAGAATTATTGAGGGGTCTATACTATAAACCTCCTGATATACATGATATACATGACATACATAAACCTACCACCAAAAAACAAGCCAAAACCAAAGAATCAAACAAAAAGTTGCTCGTACAAAAAGGAAACAAAAGTCATACAAATTTAGTTATAAATGCGCCGAGTAGAACAATCCCCGAAGGAGCAGTTCCTTCTTTAGGAGACCATAATTATTCACTTAATGTTGTAGAGGTATGTGTCTAGTGGCTTACATACCTATTTCTTTTATAAATGTTGACGATAATATAATTTCTCATATAGTAGTAGGCATGATGACAGGTTTTGAAATACTGTTCTATATTGTTCGGAAATATAATTACAACGTATATCGTATTTCCGCAAAAAAATAAGGTTTAGTATAAAATAAATACACTTCAATTTATAAGTTTAAAATTTGCATCAAAACACTTCAAAGTGTCATGTCGTCGCTTGTGACGTCACGGCACAGGAAAGTAATAGACAAGATATCTTTGTATATTGTGTATTGTCATATTCGTTTCTTTACTTGACGTGCCGTGACTTGCGTGACGTAATTCGCGCTGATTAAGACTGATTGGCGTTCAAGATAATAATATCATGGCGGCTTGCCGTATTTTGTAGTTTTATTTTATCAAAAATATTGTTAATCTCACTCACAATAATACGATAAAGGCCTGTTTTGTAATCCATTAATAGAGTTTCATTAATTACATACATTATTTTAGTGATTTTTACTTACTGTCATCATGCCTATTATGTTACGCCCATAGACCGAAAACGCCGCCCCCTCTTCATGTGCCGTCCGGGGACATTATTATTATAATAAATAATAATTAACTTTAATGTAATTTTTTATTTCATTTAAAAATCGAGTGGCTTGCCGCCCTCTCTTCATGTGCCGCCCGGAGCCATGGCCCCATCGGCCCCCCCACGCTACGCCACTGAGCCTTAACGAGTCAAATGTTCCATTAGACATCTCATTATTTTCGTCACTCTTAGCTTAGCCTAGTAGTTACGGAAATAAGGGGGAGGAGGGAGGGGGAATGGTCAATTTTTGTCTTCAATTTTCGTTCTTGAATAATTTTAGAAATATTCATTGTAGAACTATAACAAACATTGTAGAAATATAAAATATATTTGAGATTCTTACAATAAGCTTTCTTTTTTAATTTTTATTTCGTAAATTTTTTTTCAAAATTCATTTGTTTTCTTTATACTTTCGTCTCTGGGTCACAATTTCAAGTCATTTGGTCCAGTAGTTTCGGAGCAAGGTTGTGAAGGGCGGTCGCCCAGACGCACGAGTGATCCTATAATGGGTTCCGTTTTTCGATTATTCGTTCGGAACCCTAAAAAAGCGTTAAATGATTTTGTTGATTTGAGTTGATTCATAAATTAGAGGGACACTACACAGACTTACTACAAGACGAAATATTCTAAAAACATTGTTATAAGATTCATTAAGCTATATTTGATTAATTAATAATAGTTTTCATCAAATATCGCACACCTAGTAATATAATGGCATATCTGCAAAAAATGCGAAATTGAGTTTATATGATATACGTGTTTAAAAGTGCATAATCTACATAGTGGTAAATATGTATTAATGTCTATACTAGTAACCAAACCCATACAATCTGTAAGAAACGTAAAAAGAATCCACAAATTAATTTTAAACATTTTTATATAATTTTTGAAATTCACTTCTGAAATATGACAAACGTAGATGTGCCGTTGTTTTACTAGGTGTGGGATATCTTCGATTTACAGGCATTGATCAATTACAGTTTTTATACGTACCTATAGATAAAGTAGATTATATTGTTATTTTTTAAACTCACTTAAAGTGTATAAATAATCTGTTAATTCTAGGTTACACACCACCCCGAACAAGAGGATAAGAAACAAACAAACAAAAAAAGTGCTAGGATAAGTACACGAAGTTCTTATTTAAAGACAGTGTTAAAAAATCCTGAGCATGAAGTCAACAAAGATAGTCACAGTTACTATTTCGATACTGTAACAATACCGGTATGTCATTTTAAATTGAAAATTAATTTGAAAATTAACAGTCCAGTAATTCGGTGGCAAAAATAAGTTTACCCGAATAGATTCCTGGAAGTTTTAAAAATGGGTAATTTTATGGATTTTGTATTGAAGGGGTAAGTGTAAAAAGGGTTTAAGTAACAAAAACAATAATTCGAGATAAATACGTTTGAAAGTCAAGACTTCATTTTCGGTATATTCTCAGTATTCAACTTCAAATCTGTTTATATGTTATTATGTTACCATGTTATTATGTTGTTATGATCCCAAATTATATAAGATACCTTCGAATTATCATAAATAAAGTATTTTTTTAATTAGTACTCTGTAATAAGCAAATATTGTCAGTTTTGCAATTAAAAATGCGCCACGTCCGTGTGTTTTTCACGAAACAAGGATTTAAATAACATTATATTATATTGAATTTTCCACTATAAAACCTATGCCATAACATTAAGAATCGAAAGACGAATTCAACGATACCAATAACACTATTTCAGTAATTTCATCAGTTGAACCCTTTTACACCTACCCCTTCAATTATGAACTTTCCATTTTTTAATTTCAACTTAGCGCCCTCGTTTGCCGCGCGCCGACATGTTGGAAAAATGGCGCCTAAAGGCAGTTGTTAACAATATCTCCTTTCCGATTCATTTCATAGAAAAATACATGCAGATGACACAAATAAACTAGAAACAATTTCCTATAATATACAAGCATATAGCTATACCAGCTATCTTCGTACGGCATTTAACGGTAGGTACTTCCTACTTTTTCTCGAAACGTTGCATCGTATTTCAAGCCCTAACTATTTACGTCGTTATTTCCAGTTAAAAGAGCAAAAAGAGGAGTGGTTGAGGAGTTGCGAGGCGAAGGCGAACCCCATAGACTCGAAGCGTTGCCCGCAGTGCTCCAAGTGGGTCCGCAGAAAGTTTTATGATAAACATATCGCGTGCCATAACCCGGTGAGTACATGATAGTTGACGGTACTGACGGTACTCACACAACCCAGGGCCTACCGCTTCAAGTAATTTTTTGCCCTAAAAGGAAGAGTAATTTGAAAGAGTACTATGAAACTTGGAATTAACAGAATTATTAAAGGTTTCTTTTCTTGATTCCTTGAAGGGATAGGATCAATATTTCTGTGAAAGTCAGGAGACCATTTCAAATATTCTGTGGCGGGCACCATGTAGTCAATGAATTGAATGAAAAGCACAATATTATTTTAGTCAATTGAAAGTCATGAAGTCATGTTTTTCAGAGCTATGGCTATTACCACTGCAAGGTGTGTAAGCTGCGGTTCCGGAAGAGACATTTCCTCAGGAAGCATGTTGAAATGAGCCACGAGCGGAAACTTCTGTGCAAGTTTTGCCCTAGTGTTTTCTATTCTATGTAAGTTTGGAAATACATTTTGCTAATTCTATTTCATTTATTAGACGGGTATTTTGGCAATTCATTTTATTTTTTCTGCTAGCACCTCTGCTGCTACTATTTTTAAAATTCAATTTTATTCAACTTTACTTTTTAATTTAATTTAAAGTACTTTTAAACAACTTTCCTATTTAGACTTTGATAGCTTCTATCCGTCTAACAAATTTTTAAGTCCACTTAAAACACTTTTAGTTACACTTTTGACTGCATAGTACAGTAGAGACTCGATTAACCGGACTGAATGTTGTCGTTAGGCATTCGGATAATCGAAAATCCGGGTAATCTAATGTATGAAGAAAAGCTGATTTGTACATAAGCATAATACATAATAATAAAAATTACTTATTTACTATAATTAAAACGGTAACAACCAATTATCTGTACATTAATTATAGACACTACTTCTCGCTCATAAAACTTCAAGCATACAGACATGTTATCGACCATTCATCCGCAAACAAATCGCACTCAGGGTATGCACCCAGAAGAGCGTTCATCGCAGTGTTGATCGCGCCGAGGGTGCGGCCCGTGCGGCCCGTGCGGCGAACAGTTTATAGTCCAATGCATAATTAACGGGCTTTGTCCTGTACGGGACGGGAGATCATCGTCGGCCACGTTCCGTATGGGATTCCGTTGCGTATGCACTATCGTATACATTTTCTATGAAACGATGTTTCCAAAACATCACGTCCCGTCCCGTACGGGAAAAAACCCGTTACGTATGCATTGGGCTTATGTTTGCGACTCCTACAGTAATTATCTGGCGTAAAGAACAGCTCATCACTCACACATTATAACACTTCTTATTAGGATAAGATTATTGTAATGTAAGGTCTGAACTAGTATTTTTGGCTCACTACTTTGCATACTTTAAAATAACAAACCGACTTATTCCTTAGTCTAAATATAAATAAACATGTAACTATTCCACATTCCACTACTCAACTTTTAAATAATCGGTGGTCAACGGTGTTGGTAGCAATACAAGTACATTTGTGTCATAAATTATATATTTAATATAAAGATCCAAATAAATGAAAAAAAAATCACATAAATCTGGTGCATCTATCCTGCCACGTAATATTTTGGACGCAGCTGCGTTTTGCCATTCTGTACAAGGCCAGAACGCAGGGATATGAAACTAACCACGTATAGATTGGAACTAACTTTTTTACTAAGTTCTTCCAATCCATACACGAGCAGTACGCAAATAATCGCGTATACTTCGTAGAAGACGTAGAAGTATATCTTGTTCCATAATGTACAGCGCCATTACGCATACGGACTGATCGTGTGTGTATCGGATCTCCCGTGACGAAGGAGTGGGGGGTGGATAATTTTTCAAAATTGGTGACAAAACCGACTTAGTCAACCCCGACCCCACGTGGTACTAGTCTGCCCTACCCCTAGAGTGAATGTAAACCCCGGAGGCGCGGAGGGAGTGCAGCCGCCGCCCGCTGTAACAAACTGCAGGCACCATGTGAGCCGAAGCGTCTGAGGCTGGTCGCCGCAGGCGACCAAAAAGCCGAAGCTGCGTAGGCGAGCATGGAGTGCCTGCAGTTTGTTACGCAAGGGCGGAGGGGCTGCACTTCCCGCAGCGCCGGAGACGTTTGGAAGCCTGTTTGTGTATCAAAAACCCCTAAATTCTCCCTAAAAGTGCATATAATGCAACTTGTAATTATCGTATAATGATTTGTCATTTTACTTTACTCAATACATCATTTGGTAAACAATATATACAACTAAATGAATGCTGCGAAACGTTAGTTGGCAAGTGATAATCTGCCAAACAATATTCGGCGAAAAGGCAGAGATCCCGAAGTGTAGTATAGTTTGGAACGGAGACGCGAGCATCTTACGATACAAACTATACGCGATCAGTACGTAAAATTCGTGTATGCATTGTAATAACAAATTTAAAAACAGCATTACAATATAAACGCGAGCAGTTTCCTATGGCTGCGTTCTGGCGTTGTATACAATTAAAAGACGCCACGCAGCTCAGTGACCAACCTAATAAAAAGTTAGTTGGATACAAGTAGGGATAGAATCCGCAAACATGCGTTCCGTTAGGTAATTGTTTAAAGCTACAAAAAACTTATTAACACAAATCAATGTTTAGTAAAAAAAATAATATAAGAAAATGACTAAAATACTGCAACCTTAATCATGTAACAGTAGATTCTTATACTAGTTTAATTTGTTTAAAATATTTGGTATTTTTATTCTTTGTCGAGATTTATTTGATCGGAATTGGTAGTCCGGATAATCGCGAACCTGTATATCTGAGGGCCGGATAATCGAGGCTCTACTGTATAATATGTATGACGACCCTGTAGCCTAGTCGGTAGCGACCCTGCCTGCGAAGCGAGGGGTTCCGAGTTCGATTCCCGGCCGGGCCAGTTATGTGACAGATAAATATTTGTACTCGGGTCATGGGTATGATTGTGATGTGTTATATGTGTCGTTCATGCCAACCGCGACACAGGTAATGACCTACTGTGGGAGTGTGTAAGCGGTTACTATTTACGTTAACTATTTCAGCGGCGCGGCGACCGCGCACCGGCTGACGCACTCGCAGCAGCCGCTGCACAAGGTGGCGCACTGCTGGCTGTGCGCCACGGCGTGCCCCTCTAAGGCCGACCTACTCTACCACGTGGCCGTCACGCACAACATCGCGCCACTCTCGGTCTGTATAAAAAAAAAGAAACAACTCATAATTGTCCCACTGCTGGGCTCGGGGTCTCCTCACACAATTTGAGGGGTATTAGGCCATAGTCTACCATGCTGGCCAAGTGCGGATTGGTAGACTTTACACACCTTTGAGAACTTTATGTAGAACTCCGGTGTGCAGGTTGCCTCACGATGTTTTCCTTCACCGAAGCAAGTGATAATTAACTTCTAATATGCACATAATATTTGAAAATTAGAGATGCGTGCCACGATTTGAACTCGGGCCCCTTCGTTCGGGAGACCAACGTTCTAACCGCTAGGCTATCACTGCTTAGCTCGGTCTGTATGATAGTGTCAAATTGAAAAGGTGACATTACACTATATTCACATTCGGATCAGAAATTACGTAATCACTGTGTTGCCTAGCAACCACAAACCAACAGGTGCATGAAACTTTTGGTCGTATTAAGTGCGTTTGAACTAAATCTGGAGTTCGCAAGTCGCGTTCCATTCCACTCTTTATAATTTAATTTATTTTTAAACATAATATTTATTTTGCAAAAGTTTAAAATAACACGGAATAGTTACGCATAAAATCGATATAGACTGTTTTAAAATACATAAACATAAATATAAAATGTTACTCGACTTTTTTTAATGAAATTTAACTTATAAATAACTTTATGCTCATGCGTATTGAGAGGAATGAAATATCTGTATAATCTGTACAGTGCCATCTCTGAAGAACTTATTTGTGCCGTAGCGAAAATTGGAACTAATGCCATCCCATTCAAAACTTACTAATAGCGCACTATAATTGGTCCAATGCGTCCGGCAGCGCCCTCCCTTAAAGTCACAGATAAGTTGATTTCACTGTATTTCGTAATATAATACGACCAAGTTGCAAAGCATGTAAGCGCCATTATAGCTGTGAGGTTTTCGTAGTCATTTCTATTTATAGTCATAGGCAGGCAGACCGTAAAAATAATTTTGTGCGAAGGTTACAAGTCGCTTTACGAAATTAAGGATGTGCGAGCGTGAGTTATTCAATGATGAAAATTGTTTTAAGATGTTGGTTTTTACGTCGTTTTCTCTTAGTGTGTTGTTGTTATAGGTCAATAGTAAAATAATGAATATGTCACAAACGTTATAATGATTATTTAGTTCTTTAATAGTTATTTGGTGTGCGAAATACAAATCAGTTTGTGAAAACCCTATAAAGGAATTTTAATGATTTGTTGACAAGTATTATGATACGAGTTTGACTCAAGTATAGTAAGATGCGAGATCATGCTCTTGAGCCGAGATCGGTTTATTACGGGGTACAATGGGTACGCACAGTAGCAAGAAGATGGTCGTTGCACCCGTAGGTGAGACGGTGACTGTATGAGGTCCTTTATCTGTCCGCGTGGAGCTGTAAAGGCTGCTGGGGCCAACAGCAACTGTCCATTCGATTAATATGAATTTTACCAAGAAAAAAATAACCGACTTCAAAATAACTCAAAAACTACTCGTCAGATCTAGCTCTTTAAGGCGACGTGGTATCGACTTCACAGACGTTTTGAGGGGGTGAAGGAGACGCGTACGGGCAGCCGGCGCGCGGGGACCTGATCCCCGCGCGCTCGTCTGGCTAGGGACACGTATCGAATAGAAAGTATCGATACTGTACTCATGAGTAGTATCGAAAAAAAAGTATCGTACTTAGAATGAAAACTTGCGTTACAGTTGTGGACCACCGGCTCATAAAAGTATCGATACTTCAAAGTATCGAGTACCTTTCTTAGGGTACTTTTAATGATGCGCATACGAATATAGTAGTATATAGTATAGTATATAGTATATTATATATTAGTTGCTAACGAGCAAATAGCACTGCGAAAGTCGTAATCGATTGGATCCTGAGCGTTTTACCAATTTACTATTCCTGCGTTCATTAAAATTTAAGGATAGGCAAATGTAATTTATAAGCTTTGCATGATATGAATTTATTTGATTATTTAGTTTAAAAGACACAAGAGTTCTAATTCAAATATAGTGTTGTAACACTTTGTAAAGTGAGATTTTATTATTTATAATATGATATTCCTACTGCATACCACATTGTTTTAAAAAAAACTTAAGTGACTTTTCAATATTTAAATATGCAATATTTTGAATAAAATTTAATCTATTATAAAATTTAATCTAAAACGATTGACCATAATATTGGCTGAATGATATATCTTTATTTAGAAACCCAATGAATTAAGCATGTCGATAGTTTATATAACGATATTAACTTAAAAGTACTGTGATGGTCCTGTATTTGCGGCGTATCTTGGCCGGAGTAAACCTCGATTCCTTCTGTGATTTTGATGTGTGCGTGATAGGATAGCGAGATTCTGTCAGATGGAGGTGGTAAAGAATCTCTTTCCGAGTACTTTGAGCCCAAACTCGGGTATCCTATCTCGCCTGGGTCAAAAGTTGGTTTCCGGGGGAGTGAGGAATTTACCAGGAGGAGATTTAATTAATTCCGTCGGAGCCAAAAGATGGTAAATCTCCTTACGAGTCGTTTGAACCCAAACTCGGGTATCCTATCTCTTCCGGTTCAAGAGATATAGCCCGCGGGGTGAGGTAAAAATTTCGGGGGGAGGGGGGGGTTCGTGGGGGTAAGATTGGTGGAGTTTAATTTTTTGTGGCGGGGTGGAGTGTGTGATAGGGGTGTGACAGGATTGTAGGGAAGGGGGTGATGTTCCTTAATGTCAGGATGGGCTCGGTGTCACCACTAAGTTGGTTGGGGGTAGGGGGGTTATGGGGATGTTAGGGGTGGCGGCTCCTTACTTGGTGAAATCTCCTCGACGGGCTGGTTCAGGGGAGCCAAAACACGCAGGGTCTAGGTCTTCCCTTTCCGGAGTTATATTGGGATATTCATGACGATCCGGAGTATCGATACATAAAACACCCGGATTAAACATTCCTGTTTAAAATTGCTTTCTTTTTCTTCTCTTTCTTAGCTGGCAACGCATCAGTGATGCCTTTGGTGTTGCTGATATTCATGGGCGACGATAGCTACTTATCATCAGGTGGATCGTCAGCTCGTTTGCCGGCTATTCCCATTAAAAATAATTGTTAAAAAAAAACTAAAAACACGCCTTTTTAGAAAATCTAACTAAAAAAAAACTAGAAAATAAATTTGAATTAAGAATTGTGTGATTGTAAAAAAAGCGTGCGGTGTTTTTAAAGATATTATCCCTTCTACTCATTGACACCATGCACCCCACGCTTTTATTACAATTACACGATTCTTAATTCAAATTTATTTTCTAATTTTTTTTTTAGTTGGATGATCTATAAAAGCGTGTTTGTTAGTTTTTTTTAACTATTATTTTTTCATTTTTAGTTTGATTTTTTTAAATGAAATTTAGGTTGTTTTTTGTTTCTTTCTTTCTTTATTCTTTATTTCTTAAAATATTGAATTGTCATCGATCCTCGATAAGTCTACGTAGTTTGAAAGAAATCTGACCATTTAAAGCTAATATAAAGCGTGTAATTAGGTTTCTTTCTTTCTTTCATTCTTTTTTTCTTTAAATATTGAATTGTCATCGGTCCTAAATAAGTCCACGAAGTTTGAAAGAAATCTGACCGTTTGAAGTGGGTCAAAATCAAGTCCAAAGAGAAGTTACAAACAAACAAACCAACAAACAAACATACAGGTGAAGCTAATATAAAGCGTGTAAAAAAAATCATTCGATACTGGATCGATCCAGATTATCGTATCAAATCACTAGGATCGATACACTGCGATAGGATCCATATCGATCCAGAGTATCGATACAAGGCACCTGGACCGAACATCCCTAGAAAAGGCGCGCGAAGGTTGAGAAAAAGTCGTACAGGTCTGCTCTCCACAAGGCGCTACGGCCGACTGCGGCGAAGCGGGAGGCGCGGACCCAGTCTGGCTACGTCTGGCTCGCGCGCAACTGAATGACTGCTTTTACATGCTCACTTAATTTAATAAAATTAAATATTTCTTTTTACAAAAATTTTATCCGATAGTTCACTTACACATTTCATTGAGAAAGTGTAAAAAAAATATCGTTAAAATATCTTTAACAATGACCGAATGCCATTGATTTTCCCCCCGGTGAGCACACTGAAAATTGTAATATTTTAAGAAACTTTGAGATTTTTTTCTATCGAGTCAAGTTTAGTCAATCGTGTTTCAGAGCTGATGCTTCACTAAAATATATCATTATCTTTCATAAAATATATATTCTTAATGATGTGTAGCTGGTTTTCAATGTCTATAATGGTTTTCACGTAGAGTCAAATAGTCTAATTTGCGACTTACTTCACCTTAAGTGGGACCACATGACAAGCATCAACTTTCGATTAAAAAAGAATCATCAAAGTCGAAAGTTCTGAGGTAACAAACAAAAAAATACAGTCGAATTGAATAACTCCTCCTTTTTTGAAGTTGGTTAAAAAAAGCAAAGCAACATCCCATAATTGTCCCACTGCTGGGCTCGGGGTCTCCTCTCACAATATGCGGTGCAGGCCATAGTCGACCACGCTGGCCAAGTGCAGATTGGTAGACTGGTAGACTTCATACAACTTTGAGAACTTTATGGAGAACTCTCCAGTGTGCAGGTTTCCTCATGGTGTTTTCCTTCACCGAAGCAAGTGATAATTACTTCTAATATGCATGCCAGGATTTGAACTCGGATCCCTTCATTCTCTATAGCACCAGTAAACTAACTCCCTTGTCCATCATCTTAAATTAAAATAAAAAACCCCGACAAGTTTATTTACCCTAAACATAGCACACACTACATAGAATAACAACAAAGCATAACATTTGATTAAGTCACCATTAAAACAAAAAATTTGATCAAAATCGGTTCATCTATTTGGGAGCTACGATGCCACAGACATACAGACACACAGATATGCAGACACGTCAAAGTTATAAAAAATATTGGAACGAAGTTACGTTCCTTATCGCGCGTTGCGAAAGGGGGCTAGACGGAATAAATTAAGACGAAAAGCTGTAACGACACTTTTTGCCGTCGTTACAACTCGTGCCGCGTCGTTACAAGTCGTGCAGCGTGCGCTTGTTTCTCTCTCTGTCTCTCTCTCTCTCTCTCTCTCTCTCTCTCTCTCTTATAGGCGGTTCACCCACTGAAGATGCGTCCCGCCGCGGTGCGCGGAGCGACGGATAACGCGCGCGGCGACGGAAGCGCAGATCTGCCTTACTTGGTGGTGTAATCTGCTCCCCCGCGCGGTGATGCAGATTACGACGGCAAAAACTCATATGTTCACCGCGCGATCTGTCATATGCCGCGGCACGCCCCGCGCTCCCGCGCAGATTTGCAGAAACTGCGCGCGGGACGCCTTCCTGCGCATTTCCGCGTCGGCAGTGTGTTGTGCTAGGCGTGATTTCTATATAAATTGAGATACTTGCATACAATAGAAAAATCTGCCTTCCCGCGCTACGCGACGGGGCGCGGTGCAGTGGGTGGAGGGCCATAGAAAGCAAGCCAGATATTTTCGTTTCGTCTTTCTATTTCGCATTGAACAGTGTGGTGTCGCGACGATTAATTTAGTTGTATACGTATAAATATTATAATCTATTTTTGTTCTAACCTATACGTATATAAAAAAAATATTATTATAACTTGAAAAAAATAAATTTTTATTACAATTCCTTCACTAATTAATCGAAAGGAACTTCGTTCCATCCGGGTGTCCCTTGACACCTCTCTTTTTTTATAATAATAAATAAATAAAATAATAACATCCCTCTGTTTGTGTCGAGGGTTAGTAAAAACAAGCAAAGTTAGCTTTATAAAGTGTTTTGTTTCTTTCACTCTTAGGAAAAATATAAAACATATTATAACAGTACAATAGGTTTTTTAAGCGTTTATGAATAACGCCACGCCGCTATAGGTCTGTATGGCCACAATGTGTCAACTTATATAATGGTCCATCGTGTAAGTCCTTAGTTCCCAAAGTGGTCCAGGTGAACCCGCAGGGGTCCACGGGAGACTCGACGGGGGTCTACGTTGACGTGACAAAAAATCAATTAAACAATCACTTCTCACTTTTTTTTTCGAAAACTGTCCAATATATAAAATTCTCGTGTCACGGTGTTAGAAGTTGAACTCCTCCGAAACGGCTCGACCGATTTTCGTGAATCTTTGCGTGCATATCGGCTAGGGTTGAGAATCGGACAACATCTATTTTTCATCCCCCTACCCCTAAAAAATTTTTGACAGAACAACGTTTGCCCGGTCAGCTAGTTAATCTATATAATCTAAACTCAGCCGCAACGTAAATTTCCATAGTTAGACCTAATCTTCACATTTTTTGTCGAGTTTTGGGAGTATGGTAGAAATGTAGCTGCAGGGGGTCCACCAGAACCAGCTGAATTTTGAAAGTGGTTTATGAGAAAAAAAGTCTGGGAACCTCTGGTCTAAGTACTGTTGTAGATAGCATGCGCATCTTGAAAAACCTTTCCTATATACCAAGTTAAAAAAGTTATTTAAAATGCCACCGCAAATGGCAATGTCTGAGATTGTACAGAGAACTATAAACGTGAAGTTTATAACATACACAATTTATAACAAAAGACATTTTTTATTCCCTAAGTCATGAATAAAATTGTAATGTATGTTAATTATTACAGGGTGTTCCAATATTTGTGTGCCCGGACTGTGACATGGGGCTCGCGTCGCAGAGGTCACTGGACAACCATAAAATTAAATGCCCCGCTAAGAAACAGCCTCCGTAAGTCATTTCTGCTATTTATTTATTGAACGCCAATACAGTTTACATTATTTTTAACACATCATATTCAACAAATAGTAAATCTTAATGGCGTAGACGACAAGCAAATAGGCGAGAATGTCGTTACAAACAATGAATAAATCAATGAATAATCAGTCTAAATCCTGATAGAAAATAAAATCATCATCTACATCATATTTACGGGAGAAAAACGACTGTCTTGACGACTTGTCTTGTTCATGTTATGCAATGGGTAGCAAATAGCAATGCAATGGGTATAACTTGTAACTAATGTTCTTGGCGATGGTGACCAGTTATCGGAGCAGGTCGGTTGCTTTGTCGGTCGAGGTCGATGAAACGAAAAAGGGACAGTAAAAAGAGACAGACACATAAATTCATAAGTTTTAACGTGGGAGAAAATGAGATAGGAAGCATTATACAGTGTTTCTTATGTTTAATGAATTTGTACTAGGATAGGAAGGAGTACCAGGACATCATATTGTGTGAGGAGGAGGTTCGACGTATTCACTGAACATAGTCGCATTTTTTTGAACGTTTCTTTCAATTTAATTTTAACTTAACAAAAAATTTCATGGAGTACTAGGACATCATGAGTGACGAGGTATTTCTAAACATTCCAGGCAGCTCCTTCGACAGTGTGTACTAGCGGAGTGTACTCACTAAAAATGTAATGAATAAAAAAACACCTCATTTAAAAGTATTTCATATAGCCTAAGATCCGGCCGCAAAATTCTGTGCTCATCTGTTTTTTAATACAAACCAAATTTTTATGAATATTTATAATGAGGAGAATATAGAATGACTAGGTTGCCTATCTAAATTTGGCCGCTAGTATTTTTAATTAAATAATTTTTAATTTATTTTTGGGAAAAAATTTCACTCACTTGTTTTTTAAATAAAACCTCATCTACAAACGGCCACTTATATAAAGATTCTAAAAAATCACGGTTGCCTTTGCGCAAACGGCCACAACCTCTTCGCAGCCGGGTGTAAACAGGTATGATTTCGACACGTTTATACGTTCATAACGTACATTTATAAATTATATCTCAAATTAAAGCTAATTTTTTTCTATTTACTATCGTATATGGTTGCCTACTTAAATCCAGCCGCAAATAAGGGTTGCCGGCTGTTAAAGATATCCGGCTGCAGGATTAGTGCGCTCATCGATTTTTGCTCAAACCCGAATTCTTATGCTTATTTATAATTAGGAGAATATATAATTACCAATTTGCCTGTCAAAATTTGGCCGCTAGTATTTTTAATTTAATTATTTTTAATTTATAAATGCAGCTGGATATCTTTAACAGCCGGCAACCCTTATTTGCGGCCGGATTTAAGTAGGCAACCATATACGATAGTAAATAAAAAAAAATTTGCTTGAGCTTTGAGATATAATTTATAAATGTACGTTATGAACGTATAAACGTGTCGAAATCATACCTGTTTACACCAGGCTGCGAAGAGGTTGCGGCCGTTTGCGCAAAGGCAACCGTGATTTTTTAGAATCTTTATATGAGTGGCCGTGACGTAGATGAGGTTTTATTTAAAAAACAAGTGAACGAAATTTTTTCCCAAAAATAAATTAAAAATAATTTAATTAAAAATACTAGCGTCCAAATTTAGATAGGCAACCTAGTCATTCTATATTCTCCTCATTATAAATATTCATAAAAATTTGGTTTGTATTAAAAAACAGATGAGCACAGAATTTTGCGGCCGGATCTTAGGCTATTATAGGTACAATAAAATATTTCTTGACATTTCAATAAATACACACTTAATTATTCAAGTTTTCACTTCTGTCGGCACTCCCGGAGTGTCTTTTGTTTTTTTTAATATTTTTTGTTTTTTTTTTCAGAGTCAGCAAGCCAGCATCGGCTCCAGGCAGCAGCAAGCGCAAGCCCATGCAGTGCTCGGTGTGTCCGCGGTCGTACGACACGCGGGCGCAGCTGCTCGCGCACGCGGCCAACGCACACAACGCCGCCGCGCTCAAGGTTAGTGTGGGGATCGAGGGTCAAGTTACAGTGGTCATGCGTGATGGACTGTATTGTTGAAGTCTGGTGTGAGGTTTGCGGTTAGGTACCATTTATTCATTACGTATCTCCATACGTAATAATTCTCCAATTGTGGCCATTTTTTACCCGCTACCTCTAAGAGCACATAAGATTTCTCGGACTGCTCCCCCGTAAGATTTTTTCTGGTTTTAAAAAAGGATCAATTTCACTAAATGTCATAATTTGAGTTAAATTAAAGATGTTTTTGTCTTTATTTTGAGTCTTAAAATATAACGTAAGAATGGAATTACCTCCTCCACCCTTATTAGGATCCTCACAGAATTAATGAATGGCCCCTTACGTGGCATCAACATACATTTGTTTTACATTTATTTTAGTTATTATAATATGATATTTTTTAAGATTTTTAGTTTTATGTTCATTGTTCTAGTATATATTTTTTATAACCATATTGTCAATGATTGTATTAATTATGTATTCCGTAAAATTTCATTTAATTATTTAATTGTTATAAAGTAAGTTATTTTAAGACGCGATTTTACTTAATAATTATCATTACAATAAAAAACTAAGAATTCTAATTTAAAATATTTTTTACACTCTAGAATCCATTAATACGTGGAACGAAAGATGTACCCCACACATAGTGAGAGGAGATACGAGCCCAGCAGTGGGACAGTTTTGGGTTATTAATGGTTATAAATGATGATGAAAACGTTTCAGTTTGAAGAAAATCAGTACACCTGCACGGGCTGCAAGCTGGGATTCTCGTCGCTAGAGATGCATCGCCACCATTACATCGTTTGCCCCAAGAGGAAACAGTCTCCGTAAGTTTATTCCCTTATTTTTTAGCCCCCGATGATAAAAGAGGGGTGTTATATGTTTCACGTGTTCGTGTAACTGTGTGTATGTCTGAGGCATCGTAGCTCCCACACGGATGAACCGATTTTGATGTAGTTTTTTTTGAAAGGTGACTTAATCGAGTGCGTTCATAGCTATGTTTAGTGTAAATGAAACTGTCGGGGGTTTGAAATTTTAATTTGTTATTAGTTTTTGTAACTAGTCGATAAACGAACTGACCACTGATTATAATTGGCCGCTCTCGCCCATGAATTTGAATCACACCAAAGGCCTCACCAATGAGATGCTAACAAGAAAGTAAGGGGCCATCCATAAATTACGTCACACGTTAGGGGGAGCGGGGGGGGGGTCGATTTAGTGTGACATTGTGTGACAAGGGGTGGGACGTCACATTTCAAAATCGAATAATTGGTATGTATAGGTAAATATTAAAAAACAATTAATGGAAATAAAACTTATTTCGGAACTACTGTTTTAATTTAATCATTTCTAGGTGTAAAAATTCATATTATGTGACGTCACACTAAGGGGAGGTTTCACAAATGTGACCAGCTGTGACAAGGAGGGGGGAGGGGTCAAAAAGTCATGAAATTAGTGTGACGTAATTTATAAATGTCCCCTAAGAATTTGTTCTCAAGCTGCTGATGGAAAACTACGAGTCCTGATTCAAGCAAGCGGGTGTTTGGTGATAATACCAGTAGGCTGATATTAATGGGTTAATGATAATATTCATAATATATGTAATTTGTGATTCTTTTGCTTTTTACCTATATGCATTGTGTAAGTTTAACACCCCAACTCAAGAGTCACTAACGGTTACTTTAATCGCTCCTTAGTACAGATTTAGTATGGTGATTCTTTTCTAAGGAACGATTTAAGTAACCGTTAGTGACTCTGAATTGGGGCGTAAGTGTTTACATTTAAGTGAAGTGACATTTACAATGGTCTGAATAATGGTTCGTTATTATTGTATTGTTTGAGATGATATTTTGTGTATTAAATAAGTAGGTATTATGTCTAGGTTGTTGGAGGACTTGTTGTCGAAGCCATACAAGAGCGTGCTCCGGAGCGTGCGCATCGCGCGGGGCGGGGACACTGCTGCGGGCGATACTACGGGCGATGATGTGAGTTTACAACTACAGTGTACTTTGTTAGCGTTTTTTAATGTTTTCTTCTTTTTTTCTCTTCTTTTGACATGTAAGTGGCTCTAACTAGCATCGCTTTCCAAGCCAAGTTTCTTAGCCAAGAAACCAAATGAGACGCGAGCATTAAAGTATTATTACTAGCATATTAGAATCGACAATGCGAACACAATCTATGTCCCAATGAATAGGCGCCGATCGGCTTCAATTTTCAATGGATTCGTTCGATTTTGAAAGGAGAACGGGGGCTCAATTTTGAAAATGGAACCTCTCGGCGGGACACACACTTGTTCCAGCACCCTAATTCACGTAATTTAAGAAGTTCGATTGCAGTGCAGTTGCAGTGACGTTCCGATCAAAATAACACTTTCGGTATTCTCTTAGCTTTCGCGAGCGCTGTCAAACACGCTCACGTCACGCGAGCGCTTGTCAAACACGCTCACGTCACAAATAGGTATTCTGTTGATGCTCGTCAAGATAGCGTGTTTCCGATCGCAGTTTGAGGGTATTCTCATAAACTTTTAACGTTGAAATAACATCTCGGTACGAGTTTTTAAGCAGTTTTGTTGACGCTTTCTTTAAGTTAGAAGTGACTCATTGCTTACTTTTGTCAATTAGACGTAGAAGTCAGTGAAAGTAAAATTATATTTCGTAAGTAATAATTTGTATTTCGTTGTTTTGACACTTTTTTATTACATTTTAATTGCATTACGAGGTAAAGTAAAGACCTTCATTCTGCCATATTGAGGTAACATAATAAAATTACATATGACGTTTTTTTGTGAATTGAAGCACAAATCATTACTTTTTTTACAAAAAGTTTCACAAAAATCATTATTGGGATAATAAATAAATATTCTTCAACGTTTTTTAATGGAAACATAATAAATTGTATTTGATTAATTAAAATAAGTTTATTTGTTCTCTCATATGACAACACTAACACAGAGTACTAAATAGCCGAAGGAAAGTTTGGTAGGCGCGCACGGCGCAGGATGCGTGCAGGAGAAGTGAAGTTCACGCGCAGTTTGCGTGCAGTCGACGCGCAGTTCAAAAATTACGAGAATACGGTTTAGACACTAAACGTCAACCAACGTCAACTTGATTGCCGCGTCACTGCAACTTGATTGCAGCGTCACTGCAACTCAAGCGATGCGTCTTAAAGTTACGTGAATTAGGCTGCAGATCTCGTTTCCGTTCCGTTCGAGATTCCGTTTTTTCACTTCTAACTAAAGGTCGCTGCATACGTAACGTGGACGGGGCATAAATATACGTGCGTGCCCCGTTCCCGACCCGTCCGTGCCTCCGTGGCGTATACGCTACCGTTTACATTTTCTATGAAACGGTGTTTCCAAATTTTCACGTCCCGTAAAAACACGTTACATATACATCGATCTTAACTCAGAAATTGCTAAAGCAGGTATGTGTTGTGCGCGTAGGTTGCCTTGTATGCGGTATCTATTAGGGGTTAATCTGTGGTCTCTCATGGAGAGGTCTAGAGCTTACTCCACACTGCTCCAGTGCGACTTGGTGGAGTACCCGGGTTGCCTGTGTTGATACCTACTGGTCATTCTATTATATAAATTGCTAATGGCTGAATATCAGAAACGTGCATTTTTTCAAGTTTTGGTAGTGATATTTTTTCTTCAGTTTTCAGGTTTCAGACGTGGTATTAGAAAAGAAAGTTTAACAATTCGACTTTGTTTTCTTATACCAGGTTCTTATCTTTCACGAAAACTGAAGAAAAAATTTCGCCACCAAAATTTGAAAAAAATGCACATGTCTTATGTTCACCCTAATGATTAATCGCAATAAATTTCCAGGTGCCTCCGATAGAAGTGAAATACGAGTGCCCTATCTGTGACTACGTATTCAAAACAAAAGCTCAGCTGAACCAGCACTTGAAGTATCAACATCTGGACCAGGCGACGCAGTTCACTAAGTTTAGTCAGTTCAGTAAGTTAGTTGATAAATCTAAAGGCGAACCTATGGAAGTTGAGAGTAACGATAGAACTGATAAAAGTGAAAGGTCAAAGGATGACAGCGAAACTGACACTTGCTCTGAGGGAGATTATTATGATGATCAGGGCAACGATCCTCTGAAAAAAGAAAAACTGGAAGATGAAAATTATCTTGTAGAGGCTCTCGATATGGACATGTTGGAAAATGATATATAGGTTTTAATTTCCTGGTATGAGTTCAATGATAAAGCTTGATGTGATGATAAATGTGTGTCTTCTTTGATGTGTAATTAATAAATGTATATAATGTTCATCTCCAAATAGTTTTATTTAATGACAACATACAATTCCTTTTCCATTGTTTGTAATTATCTAGTTAATCTCGACCTTGTTATTGACCGGCGGGTCAAGTAGCATTTAGTAAGATTCCCTCGTCTCGTCTCTTGCTTTCTCCTTAGCTAAACTCACCTCACCCCATCACATTACTTCCTCTTCTGTTTTTACAGTTAGTGGGTGTGCATAATTCTTGATTGGAAATAGTGGAGAATTTTATTTAAAAGTTATGATAGATTGTGCTAGTCAATTCAACAACTGGTTAATTACTAAGTTACACTTTCCTCTTTCTTATAAGTACCTCTCGCTCGCACCCACATCCCTGCGCGCGCTAGCAATCCAAATCAGCTCTAGCAAATGCTGTGCCCCGAGTAAATGCACGTACCACGCACATCATGTCGCTTTTTGGCTGTCGCATCGTAAAAAATTACTTTTATATTTTTTTCCAAACGCCCTATAAGAAGTATCTTATTATAAGTACTATTATTTCTTCTGTGTTATAACTTCAAAAAGGTACAGTAAAGAAAAGAAAGAAAACAAAACAGTATACAAAATTTATTCCAAGACATCGAGATACACTGTAACACCATAACACCAAACTACTCCTCAAAGGGTATAGCGGGCAGCAGTTTCCCCTCGCAGCGTCCAAACCCGACCCTCACTCCATTGTCACAGTACCCTCTCAGCGTCACCGTGTCGCCGTCAGCCAGGAACTTGCGCTCCTCGCCGGACACCAGCCGGATGGGCTTCGTGCCCTTCCAGGACAGCTCGAGCATGCTCCCGTACGAGTCTGCCGTCTGGAATTATGGTGGAAGTTATGATGTGGGAGTCTTCGAGAAAAGAGTGAAGTTTGTTTTTAACAACTAACATATACCATATTTTGCGGTGATGCACATTGTGATAATTTTTATCACGCAGCCATCGATCTTGTAATAAATAAGCAAATAACGTTTCATACTCATAGCCCCACACTAGGATTCCCTGTATCCTAAGTGCTATGGACAACACACAGAGACAAGAACACTCACACCCAGACCGAGAACAGAAATTCAAACTCATTCAAATTTCCGCCTCGCTGGAAATCGAACCCAGCTTGTCAAATGGTAAAGTGAGTGTTACTGACATCCCCGCTGATGGTGCCGGAGCCCAGCAGGTCCCCGGGGCGCAGGTTGCAGCCGGTGACGGTCTGCTGCGCCAGCTGCTGCGCGGCCGTCCAGTACAGGTGCCGGTAGTTCGACCGGCTGATGGTCGTGGCGGCCGGGGAGCTCTCCGCTGGGGACGAGGGAGATAATAAGTTATGTTCACAAAGCTAAAGAGTTACAGTTCTGCCGCTGTATCTTGGCGCGTCTGAACTTCGCGCAGAAGGCTGCGCAGTAACATAATTCGCCAATACTCGATACGCGGTGTATTGTCTCAGTCATACGTTAGCATGTTCGTGTTGCCATCTCTGTCTTACATGCGCTAAAGTTCGCAAAGCCTATGTTCAGACGCGCCAAGATACAGCGGCCAAACTGTATGTAGGTATGCAGGGCATTATCTGTCAGTTGTTATGCTAAACGCTAACTAGTACCACTAGGCCTCCTCAAGCCAACTGATACCATTGCGCACTAGGATTTCCGCTGTCGCCGGTGGTATCACTTAATCAACATCACAAATAGAACAAATATGTTACTTGTCACACATGTAGGTAACATACAAACTCGGTAACTACCGTTCACAGACCTGAATAACCGAACAAAAACTTACGCTTCAAGTCAACCTCGAGCTTGATATCGAAGTTGAACTTATCGTCGTGTCTCAGGTAGGGGAAGGGGGTGGGGTCCTGCGGGTAATTGTCCACGGCGTACGGCCGCAGCGCCTCCACCGTCACCACCCAGGGGGAGACGCTGGTGCCCAGGTTCTTGGCTGTGAACGGGCCCAGGGGAATGTACTCCCACTTCTGGATGTCGCGGGCTGGGGAGATAAGAAAAAAAGATAGGTAATTAGTTACATTTTTTTCTTTTTTTTTTATGGAAATAGCAAACGAGATGACGATCTAATGGTAAGTAAAATTATATGTCATAGTAAATAGTTATAATTGTAAGTTTATACTAAATAGTATTTAATGAGTTCAAATTTTACAAATGAAGACATGATAGATTTTTTTGCGTAATAACTTTTAAAATGCGTCTACCTATAAATAAATTGTCTATGAGAAAGTAACCAACGGCGCCATATACCATCAGGTAAACCATTTAATCGCTTGATCTTTAATAGATTGAAACAAAAAATGAACCAGTGACTGCATACCGCTCCAATCGTTCATAAGAGAGAAGCCGAAGATGTGTTCCTGTGCGTCCCGCGCGCGCACCCGCTGCCCCAGCGCGGTGGGGGGCCCGCCCACGTAGCACGCCATCTCTAGCTCGAAGTCCATCAGCCGACAGGGACCGAAGTGGGGGTCCGCACCTGAAAATCGATCGACAGTAGAGATGGCCTCATTTTAAAATAAACGCGAACTGAATATTATTGTTGCAAACTGTAAGTGGAAATGTGGAAATATTTATTTCTATTTATTTAATACGAGTAACCGCCCTCGCTTTGCTTCGGTTTTCTTATTTTTTTATACCTTGGGTTACATTCTATCTATCTATCTATCTATCTAACAGCCTTTTAAAGTCCACTGCTGGACATAGGCTTCCCCTAATTGGCGCCACTCCGACCGGTCCTGGGCCCTCTGAATCCAGCGGCTTCCCGCCGTCTTCTTCAGGTCATCAGTCCACCTGGTCGGGGGGCGACCAGTGCTCCTTTTTCCGAGACGTGGCCGCCATTCGAGGACTTTACGACCCCATCGGTTATCCGTCCTTCGAACGATGTGACCTGCCCATTGCCACTTCAGCCGGCTAACTATGCGAGCTATGTCGGTAACTTTTGTTCGCCTACGGACTTCATCGTTACGAATCTTATCTCGTAGTGAAATACCTAACATAGCTCGTTCCATAGCACGCTGTGTGGACTTGGAGCCTTCGAATGAGGCCAACAGTAAAAGACCACATGGGTTACATTATTGGAGTTTTATTAAGGGTCCCTAATTTTTTTGAAAATATAAATAGCTTATGTCACAGTGTGTTGATAGTGTAGCTTTCCAACTGTGAAGGAATTTTTCAAATCGGTTCAGTAGTTTCGGAGCCTATTCAATGCAAACAAACAATCAAATCTATCCTCTTTATAATATTAATATAGAAAATAAGTATCAATATTTCTACTCAAACGATGTAACAATAATGTTAGTAAGGGAGTTCATTTTTTAATTACACGATCTCAATTTTCCTATAGGCCAGTTTTTCATTGGACGACATTACAATGACATATAGCTATATCTACATATAACAAGACCAAATGTAGATATATGTATTACGTATACCTACTTGTACATAGTTTTAAAACATGACTAACACTATAATATTTGCTGGTTAATGGTGAACGCACATTTTTCGCACTGTCCGCGCCGTACGCATCGCATATCCGCATATGTCATCCGGATCCGGCTCTTATAAATGTTTTCATACAAATACGATGCGTACGGCGCGGCCAGTGCGGATAAATGTGCGTTCACCATAATGTTACCTTCAACGGGCTGGGTTTGTCCGTAAGGTCTTCTGATGGGTGTACCCGATATCACAATCGAGCTGGATCTGCCGTGGTAACCGACGGGCAGGTGCTTCCTGACATCAGTAATTTGTTTTTACTATCTAAATATATAAATCTGCTGAACAACGGTTGAGAAAATAAAGCTGATAGCCTAACCTTTACTACGGTTTATCCAATTTATGTAAACATCATAATTAGCTGGCCTGGTTACCAAAAAAAAATCAATCTCTAACATTCTTGTTCAGAATTAGTGACATAGGACATAGCCGCCAAACGACTCGTCGTGTTCTGGCTGGGGGTTTCCTTCTTTCTTTCTTTTTCTTCTCTCTTTCTTGGCCGGCAACGCATCAGTGATGCCTTTGGTGTTGCTGATGTCCATGGGCGACGATAGCCACTTACCATCAGGTAGATCGTCAGTTCGTTTGCAGGCTATTTCCATAAAAAAAAGCTGATAGGAACCAGACTTTTCGGACCACGATAACATGGAGGATAGAGTAGAAGGAGAGCCATCTCTGTGTATGAAAAGTGTCCGTAAAAACTCGTCCAATAACGGGTGGCGCTGCAGTGCGCTAAATAGTTGAGGTTTTATACATATACTGGCATTATGGAGGGTATCACGAAATTTTTTAAATATTTGAACTCAGCAAACTTCACTCCGTCTACAGCAGCTATGTTCATATCGCTATTTCTCAGACACTAGCGCCATTCTGGAATGGCCATTATACGAATCTCTATTTTCAGTAAACCGCTGGACACTTTTTCTACTTTCCCCTCATGTGAGATCGCTTTCCTTCTACTCTATCCTCCATGCACGATATACAACAGATGACATAATATCGTCTACAGTGCGACCAACTTATCTGTGAACTGAGGGAGGGCGCTGTCGAACGCATTGGACCAATCACTGGGACGCAATTCGAGACGTAGTAAATGTCAATGTCATTCATTGACATTAACACAAAGAACTTAAGAATGGGGCAGCATTAGTTCCAATTTTCGCCATTTCACAGATAAGTTGGGCGCACTGTACCTCCTCATACATACCAGTTGGGCATAAGCGCGTTTTCCTTACTCCGGAACATAATGCCCACATTGGTGGCGTGGTGGATGGATGAGTAGAAGTCTGTGTAGTCGCCGATGTCGGCTGGCACGTACATGGTTGCTGAACTTTGCTGCACAAACGCTCTGGAAATAAGAATTCATACTTATGTATACAATTACAAAGTTGGTACCCACATTTAAGCACAAAAAGTTAGAGGTTTAACTTTTTTCAATGCAACAGGTACTCTCGATTTTTATAGATACCGATATTTCGACATGAATGAAATGACCTTTAGGTATCCATTAACAAGGTCAATACATGGATGATGGATCCATATAAAATGCAAAAACCGTGAGAAACCGTTAAATAACAAAAAATAGGAGGAATTTTGGTAGGAGTACCAACCTGTCTCTGAGTTCATTATTGTTTTGTAACGATGTGTTGGAGTCGTCTAACAGAGCTTGGAGTGTGGTCCTCGCTTCCAGCCAGTGCGGCCGGGTTAGACCCATAAAAGCATTCAGGGTGCCTTCCTATAAATATCAATAACATGCCTTCATTTGTTTTCAAGTAGGTATATTATAATCTAAATTTTACTAACAAAAAATAACCGATTTCAAAGTTACTCTTAAAACTACGTGTCAGATCTCGTTCAAATTTATGTGGGATTACGTGACAAGCACCTGCTTTCGATTAAAAAAAGAATCATCGAAATCGGTTGCCGTGATATTGAGTTATTCGTCCATTTGTCGCGCTTACTTAATACAAATTTAAGACTTATATGGTTTTATCATGGATGCCATTGTCAGATCTCAATAAAATTTATATGGGACCACATGACAGCTACCAGCTTTCGATTAAAAAAAGAATCATCAAAATCGGTTCACCCAGTCCAAAGTTCTGAGGTAACGAACATAAAAAAAAGTGGCCAAGTGCGAGTTGGACTCGCCCATGAAGGGTTCCGTAGCAGCAAGTAACATAATATAAAAGTTCTTGTAGTTCGTTGTAACTTTGATCGATGTTTTTTGCGGTTTACGATTTATGACGTATTAAAAAAATACTGCCTACTAGATCTCATTCAAACCAATTTTCGTTGGAAGTTTGCATGGTAATGTACATCATATATTTTTTTTAGTTTTATCATTCTCTTATTTTAGAAGTTACCGGGGGGGGGGGGGGGGGACACACATTTTACCACTTTGGAAGTGTCTCTCGCGCAAACTATTCAGTTTAGAAAAAAATGATATTTGAAACCTCAATATCATTTTTGAAGACCTATCCATAGATACCCCACACGTATATGGGTTTGATGAAAAAAACATTTTTGAGTTTCAGTTCTAAGTATGGGGAACCCCCAAAATTTACTGCTTTTTTTCTATTTTTGTGTGAAAATCTTAATGCGGTTCACAGAATACATCTACTTACCAAGTTTCAACAGTATAGCTCTTATAGTTTCGTAAAAAAGTGGCTGTGACATACGGACGGACAGACAGACAGACAGACAGACAGACATGACGAATCCATAAGGGTTCCGTTTTTTGCCATTCGGCTACGGAACCCTAAAAAATAGTCGAATTGAGAACCTCCTCCTTTTTTTGAAGTCGGTTAAAAAATAGTTACTAGCTGCTGTCTTAGGATTTATATTAGCCTCTATAAAGCTCTTATAAAAAATAATTGATGTAAGCATTAACTTATAAGATTTAAAAAAAGATGAGAAACAGAAAGAAATAGTTATTTTAACTATATTGATCCACCATGGTGTCGAACCAAGTGGTACCTAATAAGATAATAAATATCTATATAGTCAAAATTATTCCATAAGAGCAGAAAATTGCTTTTTAGATTCAGATGGCAATATTTAAAGTACCTACTTAGAAAGTTACTTTATGAATGCAATCCTGGATCTGTGCCCTTCATTGGCTTACTAGTTTAAAAAGTCATAATGCTAGATAACAAATAACCATAACCCACCTACAATAACAATTTCTTATTTTAATCACATTAATTATATATTAATTTGCATACTCGCCGACTGAAGGCGTTTATCATAATTTATTAATCGTAAAAAGTCATTAACATAACTTGTACTATCGTAGTCTAAATATAGGTACACCTACCTTAAACACATGTTGTTTGTCTTTCAGCAGGGGGCCACCAAATAAGTGTGATATTACATTAAGATCCAGAATCCAGTCACCTATTGCTACTCCGATGTGTTTTTCAGCCTGAAATAATATACATAAACGAAAATACATTTATTAATTTGTGGTGGAACTACAATTTTATAGTTAGCAGTGACTTTACACAGGTATATTACGTACCTACCTATTAGCTGTGCTTAAGCAAGTTTTCACTAATATTACCGGAAGAAGAAACGGCATGAAACTCCCAAGAACATTTATTTTAAAACATAGGATTAACATAAAATTGGTAGGTACAGAGTACACTTGTCTATCTATTATAGTCTAGCCGGAAGCTAATAGGTAGGTATTTATAGGGAAATTGTCGGAAAAATATTAAAAACATATAGGATAGTGAAAAATAAAATGTGTCTGAATTATAGATGTCTTATAAATTCGTCAAATAAACACCATAAATATGAAAACATGTCAGTAAAAATAATTACAATATTGACAATATAATCTACCTCAATAACACAGAGGGCTGCGTTCAAGTACGTAACAGAAATGAACCTTGGACCTACTTAAAATTAGGGACACCTCACTCTGGATAGTCGGGGTCAGCAGGTTCACAATCAAGGTAAAGCGTTGTGATATTGATTGACAGATTTATTTTACCAGCTGTAAAATTACATCAAGAAAATTATTCCAAATTCTAGCAATTAAAAGGAGTTCATGATAATTTTATTTCTTAACGGTAATTCACCTATCTTGCTTAGAGAAAATAGCTTCATTGTGATATGAATACCCCACCTTTTGTACTTGAACACAGCAGTAGCGGTTAATGCGGTAATTCAAAACAAACAAATAGATAACAAGATAACATTGTATCCAATGTGCACTATGCAGTACTCTTCAATTTAGTCGTATAATATCTAATCAAAAAATAGCGAATTACCGCTAATATAATGATTATATTCTAACGATATCAATTGTATAACTGAATGATATAATTGTACTTTAAAATGCTTACATTTTTAGGTGAAGTGAAGACTCCGTACGGCAGGTTTTGTATAGGGAAATCAGTGTCGGGAGAATATTGGATGTAAGATTTCATTGTAGACGTTATTGCGGCTCGGGTCTCCGTATTAAACTATCGTTTTACGATTATTTATAAAGTTGCCGGCTCAGTTCGTATGGAAATGAGGCTGATAAACATGTTTCGCTGCCGGCCGGCGCTCGAGGACTGGACTGGATTCCATGTTGCGTGAAGGTCATGTGTTTAATGGTCTAGTTCAGTAACTGGAGTTGTCTTGATTGTTTACCTATATTTACACCAACGATATATCCTAATATATGTATATAAATTACGTGTCACGTTGTTTGTCCGCGATAGACTCCTAAACTACTTATCCGATTTTAATCTTTGCAAACCGTGTGCAGTTTGATCCAACATGAAAGACGGGATAGCTTACATCTTATAAAAAAAAAAACTTTTGACAGAACGAAGTCTGTCCGGGCAGCTAGTATAAATATAATAATCATAAATTTAATACATTAAGGTAACTATGCGGAGCCAACTTTTGTATAAATAAAGCGTTAGATCCTATTAATGGGCATTGTATTTGCTCCATGTGTGACCTGAATTTAGATCTTGATGGTTTATGATTTACATGCCTTTTGCACTTTACCCACAGGTGACTATAGAATGTCTTTATAGAATTTTGTTACGTCGTCTTTAGCAGCTGACTGTAAATTAATACATAAAAAGCAAGGGCCGGGCGCGGCAGAACTGTATGGCTCTGTTTTGACTCCAGAAAGCATTACTCGTATGGTAAGGTTTTTCAAGCAGGAAAATAAATCATATTTCTTTACAAATTAGTTTATTGACTATGACTGACTATAACTGTACAATAAATAGTTTAATTCCAGTTGGAAGTCCATTGATAACCATATCAGCAATAGCAAAACATCTTTGCTCTCCTCCAGTTTCATTTGCATTTCAGTTTCATTTAATATATTTAGGGAAAAATAGGAGTACCAGGAATATTTACAAATCAAAGTTAACTTTACTGAGGACGGTCGATGGAGCGCCGCGAGCACTCGCCCGGGGGGCGGCGCTTCGCCCTCGCGGGTCCTTGACTGCCTGGAAACATGCAGGGACTACAGAACTTGGATAGGTAAAAATAGCTATGGCAGTAAAGGTAAAGCAAGGTAAAGTACAGGAATGCAAAAGGACAAGTAATAGTGATGCCCTATTTCAACTTTTGGCAAATGGAAGGCAAGCGGTCACGCGGCCGATCGCCTACGCGTTGGACAGACTTAATAAAAGCTGCCACAAAATCACAAAATCTATAGTCCAATGTTCCCGTTACGCTAAAGACCGCAGTGAGTGGAGACGCATCGCGAAAGCTGTATTATCCAAAAAAGATCATGATGAAACCACGACCGCTCTGTCAAGAGCGAGCGACTAAGGAGGATTTCAACTTTTGCCCGCAACGCGTCGGTCATGTCTGGTGTCCGTGGCTAAGAGCCCTCACATACGAGCAGCACGTCGTCGGCGGCAGAAGCAACTGCAGCCGTCGACTGCAGTCGGCAGCAGTCGACCTTATGCAGTTGTAGGATGTCGCGTCCATCATTGAAATTATAAATTGCAAGAATACAATTATAAAATTATAAAAAACAAGAGCAATAACAGCGTTTCTTCTTCGGAATCCATTTTGTATCTGGCTACTAAGAGAGCGGTCGACAGCTACCGCTGATATTCAAAGTTACAGTGCGACCAACTTATCTGTGAACTGAGGGAGGGCGCTGTCGAACGCATTGGACCAATCACTGGACGCAATTCGAGACGTAGTAAAAGTCAATGAATGAACACAAAGAACTTATGAATGGGGCGGCATTAGTTCCAATTTTCGCCATTTCACAGATAAGTTGGGCGCATTGTAAAATGTCGGCGGCTGCAGTTGCCTCTGTCGACTGCAACGTGCTGCTCTTGTATAAGAGCGCTAATGTGGCTCGTCTTCTCGGTTGTAAATAAACCTATTTACATAAACAATCGAGGGCCGGAAGCTATAAAATCAAAAGTAGGTATACATGTTGATGGTTTTTATGCTATGGTACAAAATAAAAACAAATCACTACTTTATAATATCAATGAAGTGTTTAATTACAAATAAAACTACTTAGGTTAAACAATATAAGTAATGTAAATTATAACTATACTCCCGAAGTAATTGACATGGCATACAACCAAAAGGTATCAATGCAGTGTTAGCGATCGCGACGTATGCTTCCCATACTACGCGTTCGCTCTACTTACCTCCCGTCCCGCTCCCCGTACCGCAGCTCATTTAGTACGGACAGCAACTTCTTGAGTTTGTTGTTGATTTTGATGTTACTTTCTTTTAATTATTTTTCTATTGATTTATTTTACGTTCGTTGATTTTTGTCGCTACAATGGCTAAAATAGAAAATGTTTTACACAGTGGCAAACGTAATTTGTTATTTAAGTTAGTGAAATTATTTGATTACTTTTTTGTCTACAGTACCGTTAGCTGTTAAATCGTAACGGTCGACGAGGGCAAACTTAGAGTGAACGCGTAGTAGTTATGGTCGGTCGGGTCTATCAGCGCTCAGCCGTTATCGCAAATCACACAAAACACGGATTAGAAAATTGTGTTGCTCTTCTCACATTATTAGCGCACACACACACACTCGCGAAGACACACAGACTCGCAAAGACACACACACACACGCTCGCAAACACATACACTTTGAAATATTTGCTCTAGTCCGCGACAGAAAAAATATTATTAAGCTGCAATTTATTCATACACATAAATAATTCCACTAAAATAACGAACACCGATAAAGTGATTTTATACCAATACAACAACAATACACGACATGTAATTATAACTCTCAATACTATCTAAAATTTAATTACGTATAAGGGTGCGTTCAGATTATGTAACATGTTATATAACTTTTGTAACATAACACGTCCACAATTTTAAACATTGCTTATCGTCCCTATGAAACATGCTAAATAATTATGTTTTATAACATGTTATGTTACATAGTCTGGATTCACCCTTAGATCAACGATGGCTACAATTAGGGTTGCCAGGTCGGCCAACCAAAAAGCCGGACAGACCAGCCAGTTTGGCCGGACATTTGGGTAAAAAGGCCGGACAACCTAAATTAACAAGAATTTAATATATTAATATTATTAAAACAATTTTTTAGCACTTCTTCACGAATTAATAACATTTAGGGCTTGTTTCACAATCTTCAAGTAGAGTCCTGAATAAGCTATTCGCCGGTTAAAGTGACGTTAAAGTGTCATTTTACATACACGAAATGTCAACTTAACCAACGAATAGCTTACTTCGGACTTACTTGAAGATTGTGAAACAAGCCCTTAAAGATACAAACTAACTTTAAACATCAAATATTCTAAATTAAAAGCCATCTGGACTACTCTCATCGATTTAAAATAGGCTACGTATTTTGTGTATACTAACAGCTTCTTTAAATCAACCATCAAGTAGTTTTAATACCTGCCATCAGTTCTTTCCACATCCACCCAGGGTTGACTGGTAGACAATGCCATTAGGCATTTGTTTATCCTTTTTGTATAAGGTGACATAAATTTTAAATAAATAAATCAACATCCCCATTTTTGATCAGAAAATATTTAAGGTTTTGCAATTGATCAAAATCTTTGCTGTCGTTAACTTTAACGTTTTCTTCGTGGATACTAATAGTTTCGGAGACTTACATGCAGGAACTTCTTTAAACAGTCATCAATATAAATTGTTTTATGTCTTTGTATAAGTTTCTTGTAAGTTGGTAAAATGTAAAAAGCCTAACAAAGCCGGACAAGCCGGACACCGTTAAATTTGGCCGGATTCAAAAAGCCTAACCATGTCCGGTTTTATCCGGACGCCTGGCAACCCTAGCTACAATCATAGTCAATGGCTACAATGCTCACAACAAGGAATATTCTTACGATAATTTAATTTCCGTTGGTTTAGGCACTTATATGGACTTTAGTTACAGTACATAAATAAAGTTTTCGTTTTATAAAATGCAAGTTTAATACAAATGGGCTAAGGAATTTAATTAACTTACTGAATAAAAAATATTATTTTGTCTAGGAATTTCATTCAAGAATTCTTTTTTTAATTATTTCTTAAACATTCACGCAAAAAATATATGCCTGATATATTTTATGCAATTACAACCTTAATCATATTTTATTATTATCTAATATGTATTAATAATTTAATAACAAGCTATAAGCTAACAAGACATACAACACTAACATACATACAATACCATTACAATACCTACTATGTACCAAGTACATATTTCATATACAAAGAATATTATATGTAGTAACTTCTAGGTATAAATGGACCAATTATATATTTTAACGTGAATGTAAATAACCTCAACTTCTAGTTCTTATAAATTGATATGAACATGAAGTCAACATTCCGAAGTAAGTTAAGAACAAAACAAAGTGTGCCATATTTTTTAAACTGAGTTAAGATTTAAATATAATGGGATTTTGCTACTGTCAGCCACAACATATGTCACGAATAATTCTAGAAGATTACACATGAGGTAGAAAATTCCATATTTTTGGTATTAAAATTATTAATTTCGAGTAACCGCCCTCGCTTTGCTTCGGTTTTCTTATTTTTTTACATCTTGGGTCACATTACTGGAGTTTTATTAAGGATTCCTAATTGTTTTGAAAATATAATATAGCCTATGTCACCCGGGGATAGTGTAGCTTCCCAACAGTGAAATAATTTTTCATACCGGTTCAGTAGTTTCAGATCGTATTAGATGCAAAGAAACAATCAAATCTTTCCTCTTTATAATATTATAGTATAGAAAAGTCACTCATTTTGTATAAGAATAATATCATGATATATATGCGAAATCGTAAGTAATTACATGATTATGGAATCATATTAATGAACTTTAGCCCTTTTTAAAAAAGTAAGCAATATAAAATTGAAGTTGAAAAAGATTAAAATAGCCACACACAGACATAAAAAAATTGTGCAAGTGAATAGGATAATCTTACATGTACACAGTATTGTCTGTTTTAATTTTATCAGCCATAATGTTAAAGCCTTGAAAGGATGTAAACTTTTTAATCATTAGTAATATTTTTGTAAAAAGGGACCAACTTTTTAATAAGAATAAACGCATACTCATACCCCCGCAGTAGGTTTTTATGTGTCGCGGGTGGCATGGACCTATTAGTCATGCAATAATAAAATTATTTGTAAAATTTACATGAAGCTATGTTTGACAGCTGACATAATATGTCAATGCACTATGACAGATATCAAAAGACTATTTGGAACACCTGTTTTGTTAATACTGTAGTCTGCTAGAAGTACTACCCAAGTCTACTGAGATTCAACTCTTATCTACACAGGGTGGCATCGATCTGCTGCAGCGAGGGTAGGGCCAGCTTGAGCTTCCTCCGGTATGCTGGGTCCGAGGCCACTGGGTTCCGCTCCAGGTAGACTGTGACCAGCTTCTTGTTATCCTTCAGGTGGTCTATCGATGACCAGTCGGCTATCTGGTTGTCATTTAACTGGAAGACATATGATATGATAGATGTAAAGAATAATGGCAAAAAATAAATCTATCCGACAAAAATACTATATTGGCTTAGTTACATATAAATTCATTAATTAATTTGCCACACAGTGGTTCACAAATTTCTCCAAATTTTTTGTAACAAGAACTTGCCAAAACAGTTCGTGTGTTGTGTTATTTAAGAACTTTATAGTTTTAAAAATTTCATAGTTAAGAAGGCAGATAAATCAGATGAGCAACCTTGTAATGTTCATTATATTTTAAAATACACTGAATTTAAAATACACTTCACCTCACTTACGCATTTCTGTTGAACCACTTTGGTAAATTACATTATAATATGATAAGACAATAAACTAATGTAACATTGCAACTAATCCACTTACCCAAAGTTCCTCCAATTCATTCATATGGCTGACATTCTCGATGACTGTGATTCTGTTCACAGCCAGGTCCAACGTCTGCACTTTAACTTGCTTGTCTAAGTTTTCAATCTTAGTGATGCCATTCTCAGACAAATACAGCTGTTCTAAGCTAGTCAACTGATCAAGGTTCTCAATCTTTGTCAACCGATTACTTTGCAATACAAGAATTTCTAAATTGGTCAGGTCATCCAGATTCTGTATTTTGGTTATCTTATTCTTGCCTAGATACAGTTGCTTTAAAGTTTTCATGCCTTGTAAATTTTTGATTTCCTGAAAATTAAGAATCATGAAATACAATATCAATAATTGGTAATTACCAATTATAATGACGATTTAGGTACCTCAATAGCACGGGTGGTATTGACTTAGTTTTCCCAAGTAAGGGTCTCAAGTTCTACTCCCAGCTGAAGCAGACATTGATATGGCAAATAAATATTTATTTTTGGATTTTACTTTTTTATGACATCCTTATATTTAATCACCCGTGTTCCGAGAAATCAGTTAATTATTTTAAGACATCCTTTAAGTATTATTTACTTTAAAACAATTTAATATACATAATTGAGGTTATGATTTCGTAAATGAAATTGAGATTTTCTTGAAATACTCTTTTATTTTAGCTTCACGCATAACAAAAATTCTTTCTAACATTACTTAATGTCACAGAGAGAGAGAGAGGGAGGAAACGGAAAAGAACAGTGCTGCCACCTTACAGTTTTTTTTTTTTTTTTTTTTTTTTTTTTTTTATCGTAATATAATGTCATGTAGACAAAGATAAAATTTTATTCTTAACACTCCCTCTAAAATTTTATTTACCTTTACCCTTATATATATATCTTTAATATAGTACTAATAAACCTAAACATTATTAATAAACCTAAACACAAATGGATCAATATTGAGACAATATCTGGTCCCTCAAAAATACAAAAGGTTGAGCAGGTAAAACTTTTGTTAAAATATCTGCTAATTGGTTAGTGCTTGGTACATATTTGATTTTAATTAAACCCTGCTCTACCTTTTCTCGAACAAAGTTATATTTGATATCAATGTGCTTGGTTCTTTTGTGAAATATTGGATTATTTATTAGTTTAATGGCACTCTGATTATCAATATGTAACGACACACATTCATAAATTTCACCCAAATCATATAAAATTTTCCTTAACCAGATAATCTCTTTAGCAGATTCACATGCAGCTACAAATTCTGCCTCTGTTGTGGAAAGAGCAATGGTCTGTTGCTTCTGACTAGACCATGTAATTGGTCCACCATTCATAAGGAAGATATAACCAGTAGTAGACTTGCGAGTGTCTATGTCACTTGCAAAGTCTGAGTCTGAAAAACCTATGAGATCACTGTTCTTTCCATAAGTTATACAAAAATCTTTAGTATCAATCAAGTATCTTATAATTCGCTTGACGGCATTTACATGTTGTTGTTTTGGATTGTTAACATACCTACTCAACACATTCACAATAAAAGAAATATCTGGCCGAGAAACAGAACATAAAAATAGAAGTGAACCTATTGCCTCTCTATATGGAAATTGTACAGTATCTTCCTCGACACTTTTTGAAATAACAACATTAATATCAGCTGGAGTTTTAGTAGGATTTGCATCATTCATGTTAAATTTCTTGATAATTTGTTCAATGTAATTTTTCTGGTGGATATAAATGTTGCCATTTTCTCTAAACAGTTGTATACCTACGAAATAAGATAACTTTAATTCTTTAATTTTGAAAGCTTGTTTCAAAAAGGCAATAACTTCTTGAATTAACATTTTGCTAGAAGATATTACAAGACCATCATCAACATATATTATTAAGTAAACTTTAATACCATTAAAATTTCCAACATAAAGACAAAAATCAGCTTGGGATTGTACAAAACCATACTGTTTCAATGAGTCTGTGAATTTTTTATTCCAGCATCTTGATGCCTGTTTGAGGCCATACAACGCTTTATTTAATTTAAGAACATAATTACTACATACTGACAGACCCTCTGGAATTTCAATATAAATATCCTCATCTAAATTACCATTAAGAAAAGCAGTTTTAACATCAAATTGTTGGATTTCTAAGTTATATTTTGCTGCAAAAGACAAGAGAATTCTGATGGTATCATACCTGGTTGTTGGAGAAAAAATTTCCTGATAATCAATACCTTGAACTTGTGTGAACCCACGTGCACACAAACGAGCCTTATGTCTCATGGTCTGGCCACTTTCATCTCTCTTCAAGGTAAACACCCACTTTGTAGTTATTGTTCTTTGATTTTCTTTCTTGACAGGTGTCCATGTCTCATTCTCTTCATGTGATTGTAATTCCTCACTTATTGCTTTTGACCATTCATCTTTTTGAGAACTTTTCATTGCTTCCTCATACGTTGATGGTACTGAGAATTCAATATAATTTACTTCCAGATTTCTATTTCTTCTAGGTCTTAGATTGATATGCCTTTGATCAACATCTTCAACTTCTTGAGAGGGTTCATAATTAGCATCATCACTGTCACAGCTATAGACACTTTCATCATGTGATTTTTCTGTCGATAGAGTCCTGTCAAGGTTGTTTCCATTTTCTGGTGAAAAAGTTCTATCTAGATTATCTGAATTCTCTTCATTTCTGTTTTCCTGACTTTCTTCTCCAATTTCTAAGAAAAGTTTTGTAAAATTCCTATTTATTTGTGGGGTACTATTTTCATTAAAAATCACATTTTTTGATATTTTTATTTGTTTCGTTTTAACATTATACATTCTGTAGTTATTGTGATCATATCCTACTAATATCATTTTCTCGCTTTTCTTGTCCAGCTTTGTTCTCAATTGATCAGGAATATGTACAAATCCTTCACTTCCAAAGACTCTGATATGACTTATTTCTGGTTTGATACCATTCCAAACTTCAAAAGGAGCTTTATTAGGAGATTGACTTGATGATGTCCGATTTAATATATATACAGCCGTGTTAACTGCTTCAGCCCATAGATATAAGGGCACGTCTCTAGCATGTAGCATTGCCCGAGCACTTTCTACTATTGTCCGAAGCTCTCTTTCTGCACGACCATTCTGTTCTGGTGTGTATGGGGCTGTGCACTCATGAATAATCCCTTCCTTTTCAATGAAATCCTTGAACTCCTTGTTTATATATTCACGTCCATTGTCGGTGTGTAAGATTTTCACACTGTGCATGAATTTATTCTTGATAACGGCATTGTATATTTTAAAATATTCGAGCACATCACTTTTATTCTTCATAAAATATACATGCCTATAGCTGGTAGATGCATCTTTAAAAAGCACAAAATATCGCATGCCTCGTACTGACGTGTGACTCATGGGGCCGCAGACATCACTGTACACTAGATCTCCTGGTTGGAGTTGTCCTCGAGTAGAAGTACGAAACGAGGAGCGATGTTGTTTCCCGTACGCACATGCCTCACAGGTGAAGTTCCTCACATCATCATCAGACACTTTCAATCCTTCAACCACATTGTGAGCACTCATACTCTTGATCTCCTTTAGATTTATGTGTCCGAGTCTTTCATGCCACCTCTTTAAGTCACTCTGATCTTTTTCCACTAAATTGCAGTTCACAGATGCCACAGCTTTAATGTTCAACTCATAAAGATTGTTCGTTTTAATTTGGGCACACATTACTACTTCTCCGTCTTTGAAGATCAATGCAATATTATGTTTCTTCGTGATTGAATAACCTTGACGCATCAGCACTCCCTCAGAAAACAGATTTCTCTTTATTTTAGGCACATATAACACATTCTTCAGTATGCTTGGATACCAGTGACCATTCACATAACGCTGTATCAAAACATTTCCAATTCCACACACTTCAATAGACTGTTCATTTCCCAATGTTAATGATTTTTGACTACATTCATGCAATTCTTGAAAAACTTCTCTTCTATAGGTTATGTGTGCCGAAGCACCACTATCTAAAATCCATACATTGTCATCGTAGGAAACATCTTTATCTTCAATATGGAATGCCATCATATTATTGTTGTTTGGCTTTCGACTAAACTTCTTTGGGGCGCGGCATTCTCTTGAAAAATGTCCCCTTTTGCCACAATTGTAACATTCAAACCGATGTTTTGAGTTCTTGTTTTGATTGTTGCCGCTTCCACTTGCTTCGTTTTGATTCAAAGGTTTTTTTATTCCTTTTGACTTGGCTATCAAAAATGCTGTTTCGTGCTCATCTTCACATGACATGCTCGCCTCTTCATCTAGCAAACGAGCAGTTAGATTGTTGATATTCTGCTTAGATGGATCTAAGGACATCCACGCCTGTCGTAGTGTTCTATATTTTGGTGGAAGGGTACCAAGTATTTTAGTCATAATAGCGGTGTCGCTCACAGTTTCACCACTGTCCTTTAGCTGTTGAGCTAGATTTTCAACCTTAGAGATGTGTTGAGCAACCGTATCACTTGGTGCCATTTTGTATTGGTAAAACCTCTCGTGAATTATCATTTTATTTAGTTCACTCTTCTGCTCATACACTGATTCGAGTTTGGACATAATTTCGTGGGCGGTTTCACAGTTTTCTATTAAAGTTATTTGCTTCAGATCCATACTAGACGTAATGATGAACATTGCAGTCCCGTCGTTCTTTGACCACTGAATACTGTCCCTTTCAGGTTTTGGTGTTGATAAATCGATTCCTTTCGCTTTCAACGCACATTTTATCTGAAATTTCCATTGGCGGAAATTATTTCCATCGAATTTGTCGACGTTCCAAGCGCGTGCCTCCATTTTGTAGGTTACAATTATGCCGGCTCTTTGATGAAAGATTTCTATTCCTTTTTATTTCGCTGATCTTCAATTTCTAAAACGTTTTCCTGGGCCCATAACCTATTGAGGTTATGATTTCGTAAATGAAATTGAGATTTTCTTGAAATACTCTTTTATTTTAGCTTCACGCATAACAAAAATTCTTTCTAACATTACTTAATGTCACAGAGAGAGAGAGAGGGAGGAAACGGAAAAGAACAGTGCTGCCACCTTACAGTTTTTTTTTTTTTTTTTTTTTTTTTTTTTTTTATCGTAATATAATGTCATGTAGACAAAGATAAAATTTTATTCTTAACAATTATGTGTTTCTCACAAATTGTATTGTATGAAATTTGCATACCTAATGCAAATCACTAATGATGTTATTATTATCTCCAAAGTGACACCTAATACAACCAATCAACCATTGAATTTAGAGGTCACTCTACAGTCAACTAAGTACATACAATGCTAGAGTATTATGTACAGCTGATTATCCACATAACCACTTATTTATGTACTTAAGTATATTATATTATGGAGTGTGATTAGGTTTTATAAAATTTGTGCGTTTTAGCAATCTACAAGATCTTACATCTCTATTTATCATGAGGCAGAATTATTGTAGTCAAGCATTAACATGTGATAATAAAAAAAGGGTTCAAATAAAAAAAAACCTCTGCATCCCCCAGACATTTCTCCAATAAAATCTGGTCATTACGATTCAATGACTCACATATTTGTTTGTCACAATTTAATAAAGTTTATTGGGTATTAATCTTATAAAAAGATTACATACCCTTATACGATTATCTCCCAATTCTAGCAGCTCCAACTTTGGTAAATGATTCACATTATTAATTTCAGTAATCTTATTTGAGCTGAGAAATAGCTTCTTTAAATTGTTCAGCTTGTCTAAGCCAGTGATTTCTTTGATTCTGTTGAAAGATAAGTCCAGTATCCTGAAAAAAATGCAAAATGTTAAGGTAACAGACATTATGAAAGAATTTTTAAATAAAAAACAAAATAATTAATAAAATATTAATAATAATTATGCACTCTATTCTGAAATGACATAAACATTGCATATTCAAATGTTATATAAAATGTTTTTTGTCTCAAATAATATTACTTACTCTAAATTAACTAGATTGTCCAGGTTCTCGATAACTGTGATCTGATTGTCATACAGTTCAAGTTCCACAAGCGTAGACAGGGTGTCCAGACCCTCAATCTTCTTTATAAGGTTCCAACGTAGATACAATCTGAAGAGACATCGGTATGATGCAAACAAAAACATTAACAATTCAGTAATGCTCAAAAATAAATCATTCTTTTAAAATTTACTTTTGCTATTGAGCTATCTTTTTAATTTAATAAATCAGTGAAATACGTGGTGTGTTATGATGAATAAAAACCTATGTTTCAAGACTTGGATGTGATTGTGGTTACTTTATCCTTAGATCAATATGACTCATCACACAAAAATCTTTCTCAGGGAATACCACACTCACATAACACAACTTGGAGATGTAAGATATCAAACATTTGCGTTTTCCTCAAAAATAAAACTGGTTTCAAAAATATATTTGTAACAAGTACAACATTTCATGTTTTATATTTTATTTTTTAATAAATCCTGTTTGTCTATTGTTTCTTGTGTCTATTGAAATGGATAGCTCTCTAGCAAAAGAATGAAGTAGCTGTCTGATTTTAAATTCAGATTGAATGCAAAAATAACATCTTTAAGGATAATATTCTTAAAAATAACACATTACAATACTAGCCAAGATTCCTTTGCCACATTATCATGAAACATGAGCCTTTTTTTATTATTATTAACCATTTCATGAATAAAGTAGCGGATGGACTCAATCAGCCCATCAATTTACAACAATATATTCACTCCATACAGAACAAGCCATTCAGTATCCTGACAAAAAACTGAAATAAATTGATAACATTGGGCAAAATTTAAGGCCTCAACCAAATAGTGGAACTCAGTAAAGTGACTTCTGAAGCAAAAACAGTCAAAAACAAATGGAAAATAATTAGTAAAACTTTGTACTTTGCACATTCTATTCTAACTAAAACAATGCCATAAATATAATGTGCTTAATGTGTACACAGCTGATGTGTACAATCTAATATGTACAGTATACATCTGGGTGACTAATGTAGTGTACAATTTAAATAATGGCGTAATCACAATCTGTGGCATCTCCTTTTTTTATTGGATTGTCTAAATAATAGCTACTAAGCTTACACTGAGCTGATGCTAATTGACATTGGTAACCAATGGCATTGATTGCATCGCTGACCAAAAAGTAAGAGGAGGTTCTTGGACAATGGGAGATCAAAATAAACAAAGAAATGTATCATATTTGGTTTTAGTAGTAGGATGAAGCTGAGTGGTGCTGAGCCCAGAGATCTTCAACAGGAGGGATCTGGCACTATGTAGTAAAACTACCTATAAGTTTTCTCGAGGCAATGATATATTATTCACAGAATTATGATTAAATCTTAATATTGCTTTAAAATTGCTATTACAATAAAATTATAGTAGTTCTTTCAAATGAAAGAATGGCTATTTGCTTTTTACTGCCAGGTATATGTAATATTACACAATATATAACTAATTCAATTAAATCATAACTTTATGCATTGGGTATTATTGTCTATAAATTTCATCGCTAAAACTTCAATAATTTTTACTTTTTTTGACACTGCTGAACATTACCTTTCTAAGTTCTTTAGCGGCTCCAAATTTTCTATTTTGCCGATCCTGCCGTGGTTTAAATCCAGTTCCTCGGTATTTTCATTCACGATGATGAGTTCTTGGGTATCTTCCTCCGCAGCCGGCGGGGTAGCGGGCGGCGGCGGAGAAGTTGCCTCGTCTCTCGTATCCTCGCCATTCTCCACTCCTGCTTCGTCTTTCACGTTATCCGCCTCATTGCTCATTGGAATATCTTGGTTCTCTAATCGTTAAATATTTTTTTTTGAATTAATAAAATTACGCTGAACATTAGCTTTGGGTTTTTCCTTCTAGAACTAAGGTTATTAAACATACCTGCCATGATTCAAACACAAGTAATTATCATCACCCGGTTTAATAAACAACACTTAAACACTTTTAAGTACAGTGTGGATAATATAAAACAGGAAGCTAGAAATATTGTTTGCTTTGCTCTTTTCTTCAGCGAAAAACGAAGCGAATCAAATCAAAGCATTTAACAAATCAAATTCATGAATTGGTTCAACTTCAGCTCAATTTGTCTGGTCTCGAATCACAGATCATCACAGATGTCAACATATCTCAGCTGTCAAGTTTCAAATTAAATTGACAATGACAAGAGTTAAGGCAACATGTCATTGTCAATTGTCATTTTAATTCGTTGAAAAAGTAGAATAATAATTTAATTGCAAGCTGCATTTATGATTGCAAGACTCTATTATCTTTGACACAAGACGCAAAAAAATCATTGCCATGATGGTCATGGATATATTACTCTAACTAGATACGTAACTTCGTAGTGGTACCTGAAGATCGATGACTTATAACGGAATATCATTTTTGTATTGTATCCATGTTAACCAATAGTCACAGGATATATCATTCGATTGTGATTTTATATGGTATAAAAACATCTAATAAGATTATGAATATATTGTTTTTGTACCGTAATAATTGTGCACCTTACTTTTCAATTTACTCTTGATGCAATTATTTGAATTCGGTAATTTTGAAGAAATTTTAATAAAATCTATTATTTCAATATTATAATTTTTACATCTAGAAAAATTACGTACAGAAAATATTTTGAAGAACTATAATTATCAAAATAGGACATTATCTTTCTAAGTGAGGACACCCTACAATTATGAAGGACAACCTCAATCCGGCCTGTGATTGATCGAATGGTCATTCCAATATGATGTCATCGAACTTCAGGTACCTTTACAAAGTCTATGATCCAGATAGAGTAATATATCATCATCACAACATGTCATCAAACACAATTTTTTGATATTTCAATGCAGTGTTGCCAGATCCCAAAACTGAATTACGGTAGTTTCTTCCATGAAATGCTTTAGATTCATAAGAAATACGGTAGAATTTAAGAGATTTCAGGCGTTTTTTGTGTAGGTAATAAAATACGGTAGATGTATGAAAAAAACTAAAAAATATTCACGGTAGATTAGGGCTAATTACGGTAGATCTATCGGAACTATGTGGTACACAACACTGTTTCAATGACAAACTGATTTGAACAGCGCTATCATAAATTAATTTCCAAAATCCATAAACATTTTTTATAGATGGCAAGGTTTAAGCTATCTGTTATAATATCTGTAGCATGTAAAGTCAATGAAATAACGTCATAACCGTTTCCATAGTTTTATTTGTTTTGACTCTCCGCCAAATTTCAAAATAAAATAACTTTAAAAATAATTATGTTCATGTATATCTTCAGTGCACATTTTGTTCATTTGGATTCATTAGAATAGGTTCTCAAAGGTAGTAATGGAAGAAATAAATGACCAACATTGTAATGTGGAAAAATATGATATCAAAATAAAAACGAAGTCAAAGGACGGTGTAATATTGCAGTTGCATCATACCGTTCGAGGATCGAATGGAGAAAATCGACGCATACGTTTTTCTTCTGCTGTTTTCGATGACACTCATGAGAAACTTGCGTGTGCTGATAATGCGGGAAATATTTTTATCTTAGATTTTTCTGAACTAAAATTTTGGAAATTGTCTTGTAAGGGTCCTTGCACTGCGCTACATTTCGTTCCAACTAAGCAAGACGTCCTGGTTCTAGCTAATGCAAAACAGTATGATATAAATTTCATGGATGTTGAAACTGGCTGCATTTCCCTTACTTTGAACGGACATACGGCGCCTGTTAAACACATTTCATTCTCAAACAGTAAAATAAATAATTTACTAACGGCAAGTGTGCAAGAAGCAGTTTTATGGGAATTAAAAAATTATACTAAATATTTTACTTTAAATACATATCCTGGTGCTCAGATACAGCAGATCTTATTCACTCCAGCTGGAGATCATTTGGTTGCATGCTTCCAAAATGATACAGTACAAATATGGAAGCACGAAAGCATGAAATCTGTTAAGCAGATCATTCCAAGTGAATTAAAACATATGAAAAACTTAGCCTTTACTATGAATGGTAGAGCAATGGCTATGGCAGGACTATGCACAACATTGATTCTGTTTAGCATGGATACATGGAAAGCATTAAAATCTATAGATCTTACAAAATACAACATATCCGGTGCCCAACAGATTGCGTTTATTCCGCAAATGTTTGATGGAGGTGCTAACAAAATTCTTGCTATATTGAGCAGTGACTGTAATTTATATTTAATGGACTTAGAAGTATCTAAAATTATTCACAAAATACACTCTGAATCTTCGGGGATCCGTAAATTTGTAGTCAGTCCCACAGGAAAATATTTCCTGTGCATTCTACAGTTGGGTGAAATAAATATTTATAATACCTCAAATGTCATGGATTTGGTTCAACAGTCATCTAAAACTCCAGTTCAAGTAGAACATGTAGTTACAACATCTACACATAATTACACAGAGCATAGTCCTAGAACAGCCCATTCTGCAACTAAAGCTGAAGTTGAGCAAAAGATGAGAGTTTGCATGGAAAGTGCTCGATTAAGAAGAATTTTGATGCAATATGGTGAATATCCAGACAAATTTCGTTCAGTAATATGGAGGTCACTCCTTTCTACACCAAGGAATCGAACAGCTTACTCAAGTCTTTTAGATAAAGGTATCCATTCAGCCTATGAGGACATAGAAAAACAGTTTACGATACACAGTTCAGTAACACTCAAAAGTTTGAAAAGATTATTATCTTGTCTTGCACACTGGTGTCCACTTTTCGGTGTCATGAAGTTCTTGCCTGGTTTTGTTTTCCCTTTTGTTAAGGTTTTGCAGAAAGATCCACTTTTATTATTTGAGTGTGTGGCTACCGTTCTTCTGAATCAGTGCCAGCTATGGTTTGAATATGCCCCCTTTCCGCCTATAAGTGTATTAGCAATGATTGAAAACATTCTTGGTGAACACGACCAGCAACTTCTTGACCATTATTGTGCAATGGGAGTTACCAGTCAAACTTATGCTTTAAAAATTTTAGAAACTGCCTTCAGTGAGATATTAACTTGTTCAGAGTGGTTGATACTTTGGGATCACATTTTAAGTAATGAACCATCATTTATTCTCATGGCAGTTGTCTCATATAATATGGTACAGAAAAATGCAATAAGAAGATTAAAAAATCTTGAACAGCTAGAACAATTTTTCCACATGCAGAACCCGATTGATAAAAAGACATTCCTTAAAAAGGCTTATGTTTTGTTACGGGACACACCTGATGATATACACCCTAGAAGGTTCATAAATAGCTTTACAGCTCTGGAAAAGGGAGATTGTTACCAACAATTTAATGGTTATCCAAAAGCTACAATTTGTCTAAAATTGGCTAAAAAGGAAAGAAAAAAATTAAATACTATCAAACGAACTACCCTAAGGGAACTGACTACTAGAAGCCAAGAAAAAGAAATTAATGAAAGATTACGAACTGCAGATACGAAAATAAGATCAGTATTTAGTGACGATGACAATATAGGTTCCCGTAAAGAAAGTGATAAATTAAAAAAACGTGTTAGAAAACCAAAACGAGTTAAGGCTGAAAATGATCATAAGAAAACAGTAAAAGACGATCTAATAGAAAGCATTATGTACCCCGCAAGTATCCAAGTTGATAAATTCAAAGGACAATCCTCTAAAAGACCTAGTAGCAGGGAACGAGGAACGATAATTGATATAAAATCTTCGAAGTCAAAACCTGAGAAATTTTCAGATAAAAAGAATGTTCTCGAAAAAGAAGTAGAAAAAATAATGATGAGCTGCTCGAATTCCGAGACATCTGATTCTTGAGTGTTTGTTTCTGAGTTTGTGCTTTTTAAGTTTTATTGTTTGTGTGGCATACTTAAAATATATATTAAAGACCATTGTGGTTTTCGTTTATAATATTTATTGGGCTTAAATGAGGACGACAATAATATAATAAATACATTAGGAAGCAATATTTGAAAAGCTAAGTAATTCTTAATCTTTTTTAGTTGCTGGTCTAGGTATAGTTGATTTTATGTGACTAAACTTTTTCCGTGAAGCGCTTAGATTTGGACTAGCATCTGTTATAGATTTAGATGTTCGCGCTGGCGCCAGTGGTTTTGGTTTCAATAAATCTGTTAAAGAAAAACAATAACAACGTAAAAACAATGTCAGTGTACAAGTAAATTAGCAAGCACCAAGCACAGTACAGTACGGCTGACGTATCTTAGCGCGTCTGAACTTCGCGCAGAAGGCTGCGCAGTACATAACTGGGTAATGCTCGGTACGCGGCGTATTATGTCTCAGTCACACGTTGTCGTGTTCGTGTCGCTATCTCTGTCTTACATGCGCTAAAGTTCGCAAAGCCTATGTTCAGACGCGCCAAGATACGTCGGCCGTACTGTACCTAACGTTTGAAATAACATAGATACTTACTGCTCAATTTGCTCCCCTTTTTATCTTCAGTTTTAAGCTTTTCTATTTTAGACCCACCGGGACTGTCTCTCTTAAATTTAAAAATATTCGGAGAAATTCTTCGTAATCTAGAAGGGTTTCCGTCTTTTGGTATTGCTTTAGCTAGATTTGAAGTTGATGCGCTTTCTAATCTTTTAAGTCTATTGCCGGTGTCTTCTTTCATAATATCTAAGCCTGATAAGTTTGGACTTGATGCAAATTGAAGTTTTGATGATTCTCCACCCTAAAAACATATAATAAGGATAATCCAACAATAATTTCGTGGGGTAGTACATGTATATGGATATTTTTAAAATTCCAACCATGATGCAGTGGGTGCACGGGTAAACACGAATTACCCGTGCACCCACTGGTTTCACCTACCGGTAAAAATGGGATGTTACCCGTACGGCCCATTTTTCATGTAAAGCATATCGCTCACCTAGTAATACAACGGCACATCTACGTTTGTCATATTTTACAGAAGCGAATTTCAAAAATTATATAAAAATGTTTAAAATTAATTTATGGGTCCTTTTTACGTTTCTTACAGATTGTATGGGTTTGGTTACTAGTATAGACATTAATACATATTTACCACTGTGTAGATTATGCACTTTTAAACACGTAAGTATACCATATAAACTAAATTTCGCATTTTTTGCAGATGTGCCATTATATTACTAGGTGAGCGATATAGCAGTTACCTTCAAAACAGATATTTTTGAAACATCCAGCACAAGAGATGACATTGAAGAGTCATGCTTGCCGTCGTCAGTAATCTCCCTGATGACCGTCGATAGCTTATTCAGTACTTCCTCCGCCGCTTTTTCGGCTGATATCAACGTTTCTAACATGTTCTTATTTGGAGGTGGTTGAATAGGACTGTAATATAAAATTAATCGTTGATTAATCCTATATCGCATCTGTCTTTTGCGTAGTCGTTAATCTTGTCTTAGAATACTTAATAGCAAGTACCTTGATATTGTGCAATTTACATAATATTGAAATTAAATTTAACTCCTACGAATCTTCTTACTTAAAAGAATAGAACATTTTAAAGGGTTACCTTGATGTTTTATTACTTCTTCTCATGCTGCTAGAAGTTGAAGATAACGTGTATGTGCTCTGTCTTTGGCACATCGACTGTATCTAAAAATTGGGAACATAATTTCAATTTATTTTCCTTCCATCAGCCAAATTAGGTATGGAAACGGTGTCGGAAATAGGGCACTATTAGTACACATGAGTGTATTATCTTTTTTTTTTAATGCTGAATAAGTTAGTGTTGGACTACAGAACCACCTGATGGTAAGCGGTAATGAAGCCTTGGATGGTAAAGCACACTAACTTAGTAGAAGCCTATCCACTCTTGACTTGAAGACACCCACATTATAATCAGACGGGAACACCCACGTGGGCAATTTATTCCAGTCCTTCGCGGTACGCATAATAAAAGACGAAGCTCTTTGACTATACGAAATCTTCCAACATTGGGATCGCAAAGGTACCCAATAGGAGACGTTAGTGCACGATCCTAAGGTGTCTTATTACCACTGAAGCAACGGACCTCCATTAACTTTGGACATTGATTGATACGAAAGACTAATATTTAAACAAAACTAATAATATTTACTTTCTTGTCGGTGTTGGCCTCCTCAGTATCCGTATGCTGTTTCTGTAAGACTCCGGGAGCCGGGAGCGATTCAACTCCTTGTTTTATTCCAGTGAGGGTATCGAGCGAACGATATCGCTTTGGGGTCTCCGGTTTTATTTGCAATTGTCTAAAAAATAAACCAATAATGTTCAGTTATAAGGTTAGTAAAATAAAGCTTTTTTGTAGTACAATATTTAAATACCTAAGTAAGGTATCTGATTCGTACAATAAACTAGAAAAATCGGCTGCAGGTAGGTACTATTTGTTTTAATAAAATAAATAACTAGGTACTCTAGGTAGCAAGGTATTCTATAATGAAAAAATGAAAAGCAGCCAAGTGCGAGTCGGACTCGCCCATGAAGGGTTCCGTAGCAGCAAGTAACATAATATAAAAGTTCTTGTACTTCATTGTAACTTTGATCGATGTTTTTTGCGGTTTACGATTTATGACGTATTAAAAAAAAACTACTTACTAGATCTCGTTCAAATCAATTTTCGTTGGAAGTTTGCGGTAATGTACATCATATATTTTTTTTAGTTTTATCATTTTCTTAATTTAGAAGTTACAGGGGGGGAGACACACATTTTACCACTTTGGAAGTGTCTCTCGCGCAAACTATTCAATTTAGAAAAAAATGATATTAGAAACCTCAATATCATTTTTGAAGACCTATCAATAGATATCCCACACGTATGGGTTTGATGAAAAAAAAAATTTTAATTTCAGTTCTATGTATGGGGAACCCCCAAAATTTAGTGTATTTTTTCAATTTTTGTGTGAAAATCTTGACGCGGTTTACGGTATACATCTACTGACCAAGTTTCAACAGTATAGTTCTTATACTTTCGGAGAAATGTGGCTGTGACATACGGACGGACAGACAGACAGACAGACAGACAGACATGACGAATTTATAAGGGTTCCGTTTTTTGCCATTTGGCTACGGAACCCTAACAAGCGCCGGGTACCTATAAGAAATAATTATTATTGGTTTAGTTTTAGTAAAAATAAATTAATATCAGCTGGTTAGGCGCTCTAATTATTACAAGGCACGGAATGTAGGTATACCTTTTCTCAGGTGTTTTCAATTCAATCATGCTTGCTGACTTATTCACGGTATTCTCTCTGTCTTTGGATTTTTCTACATCAGACTCGTTATGTTCTTGGATGCAGCGAACCATGTCTTGTAGCTCCTTAGTGAGGCGCTCGCGATGCGCTCGAGGTAGGGAACCGAGTAAGGCGCTGCCATATTCCTGAGATAAAAAAGATAAGTAGGATCATAGTCGCCCATCCCTGGATTTTGTTACTTGTTTGTACCTTTTTAACCCACTTTAAAAAAAAGGAGGAGGTTCTCAATTCGACTGTATTTTTTTTATGTTTGTTACCTCAGAACTTTCGACTGGGTGAACCGATTGTGATGATTCTTTTTTTAATCGAAAGCTCGTGCTTGTCGTGTGGTCCCACTTAAATTTTATTGAGATCTGAAAAGTAGTTTTTGAGTAATTTTGAAGTCGGTTATTTTTTGTTAGTAAAATTTAGATTATATTGTCTGAGTTCTCCCCACCTGGGCGAAAAATCTGTTTTGCGAATGGGATACAAGCTGCAATAGTTACGCCTTTAGTTGAAAGCAACATACACCAGTGCAAAACAAACATTGCTTCACCTACGAGTAGGATTGATTGCATAACAAAGTATACTCGTAATACATATTTAAATTAGATAGTGTCCCTCCTTGCGAACTGGTCGCGGGTTTGATTCCCAACCGAAGTTAATATATTAACATCTATTTTACCATTTTAATTAAATGTATTACATGTTCTCGTGACGCAGATAATACGCCGAGCGTTATTATTTACTAAAGTCCATTAGAGACTTATGTATTAACTACTGCCATGGTTATCAAAACGGCAAAAAATTTTCTTGCTTGATAACTAGTTACGGAACAGTGAAAAAAATCCTTTTTCGTAGCTGGTTACGAAAAATGGTTTCGAAAACAGAACAAGATTAGTGTTAAAGAAGTGTAAGTTGTTACCTTACTAAGTTGCTTCCCGCCCGCCACGCCGGACACTTGCCAGAAGCCGCTGTTCTGGCGGCTCGTGCTAGGCGGACAGGAGCACGTCGCGTCTCCGCTTTCCAAAACCACGTGGAGTCCTGAAGACTGATATGTACGAATCAATATCTCTACCACATTAATTACCTAACACTATGACTACTGTGAAAGATAAGTTATGTAGTAAGATCACTGAGTAAGATTTTTTAAGAAGTCTACCTTGTAGCACAGTTGATGAACGCAAGCCGCGAGGCGTCCTCATGTTCAATTCCCGGCCGGGGTAGATTTTTATCGAACAGTTGATGTTTCAGAGTGGGCAAGTGCTTACTTATCTCTTTACTTACTTAAGTATCTACTTTAGTACACAACACAAGTATTTCAGTGCAATTCACGTAAGAGTTCCCTTCGCTGTCATACTAATTGGACGGTTTTTATATCAAAACATTGTATTTTTAACCGACGAAAAAAAGGAGGAGGTTCTCAATTCGACACGTCTATATTTTTTTTATGTATGATCACGCAGCAATTGGCACAGGGTGGTCTGATTTTGATGATTCTTTTTTTAATGCATAGGGTATGCCTTGAAGTTGGTCCCTTATTTTTTTGAAAATTTTATTCCCACTTAAAGGTACGAAAATAGGCGATGATTGATATTTAACCTACTACATTTTTACCTGGTAACTGAATCTACCACTAATAACTTATTATTAATTTTCATAGCAACTAAAAATTAAAAAATAATTACTTTTTAACAAAAAATAAAACCAACAAAAAAAAAACTGTAAAGCGAAAAATAAAATAAACCATTTAGTATTATAAATTAAGATCCTAAATTAACAGTAAATAAATAATTTTGAGGCGGTGCCAAACCAATGAAAAAACAAACGGTGAAAAGATGTGCGCCGCGCTGCTTATGCCGTGTGTGTCTAATAAAATGATTTTTATGTAAATAATTTTGGTTGTTTGTTTGGCACGGTCTCAAAATTATTTATTTACTGTTAATTTAGGATCTTAATTTATAATACTAAATTGGTTTATTTTATTTTTCGCTTTACAGTTTTTTTTCGTTGGTTTTATTTTTTGTTAAAAAGTAATTATTTTTTAATTTTTAGTTGCTATGAAAATTAATAATAAGTTATTAGTGGTAGATTCAGTTACCAGGTAAAAATGTAGTAGGTTAAATATCAATCATCCCCTATTTTCGTACCTTTAAGGTGGGAATAAAATTTTCAAAAAAATATGGGACCAACTTCAAGGCATACCCTATGCATTAAAAAATAATCATCAAAATCGGACCACCCTGTACCAATTGCTGCGTGATCATACATAAAAAAATATATTATTGTATTATTATTTACAAACCTGGCAGTTGACAACAACGGTCCTGGTGGTCCCATTCTGGCTTAAATTGCTATCGCTGGTGGTGTCCACAGACTTGACGCTGAAGCCGAGACACTGCAGCATCGCACACAGCTCTAGGACATCCGTATAAGCATCCTGAAAATATTTTGGTTATTCTTAGTTTGCTACCAACCGTCACAATAGATACATAGATCCAACCATCAGTGTCTCTGATTGGCGTTCTTGTTTAAATTAAAGCACTAACGTACAACACTTTAGTGCTTAAGAACAAAAATACATAAAACTTAGTGGCTTGATAATGGAGGACTATTGGGGAACTGTATAAATAAAGATGTAAAAAGAATTACGATGATAGAATCATTAAATAATTGTGATTACTTGCCTTAATCAACTAGCCATTTATCTATACCAACGTAAATTTTAGTTAAAAGAAGTGAAATACAACAAAATAATTCGAAGATGATTCATAACGAAACAAAGACTCAAGGTGATTTTATTTTGTACTTACCGTAGACATTTTATATCTTCTCGCAATCGCAATCACAAACACATCAAAGTTATATTATTTAGTACTATTTACGTTTATTCTTTATGCTAAGTTATTTACTACCAAAACTATTATTTAAAAAATGTCAGCTGTAAATTTATCTACGACTCCCTTAAAAATATTGATCCACTCGAGGGTAGAATGTAAATACTATGTGCTCCCCATTGAACTAGTATTACTAGCGTATAGAACAGACACCGCGAACATTGGGTTCGGGGGTGTGCATTGCAGCCGGCCGGCTGCATTTCATTCTGTCACTCGGCTGCGCTCATGGCGGCCGCATGCCAAAATTGTTTATGAAAAAACTGAAAAATTCCGTCGTGCGTAATAAGAACGTGTTTTTGTGTGAATTTCGCTTTAGAGATAAGTTAGTAACTGTTCTATTAATAGTTTTATTCGTGGATATGGTTTGACTTGTTCACTACATTTATTTTTATCTCCTTTTTTTTAAAAAAAAAAAAAACTACAAATTTTTTTCTTGTTATTTAGTGTCATTGCTTAGTGCTTGAATGTATTGTTACATATAGCATTCAAACATTGTTTATATGATATGTTTATGTAAACTTGAATTCACCTATATTGTGAAAGTCAGCTGTTGGGTTGGGTTGGTGCTTTAAATGGTAACGTAACTTTAATCCTAATTATTTGCATATAATATCTATAGGACGTTATAGTAATTATACTTATTTATTTATTTATATATTTATTTATTTATTTATTTATTTATTTAGCGTAATGTCTGATGATGATTCGTTTTATTCTGCCAATGGTTCAGATAATGTTTCCTTCGCGTCGTGCGATGAGTCCCTTGATGATAGTAGTTACGCGTTAAAAGATCAGCTGACATCTGTTTTCCAGGGAACTGAAAAGTGTATGAATGTGTGTCACATCAACTCACAGAGTATTCCTTGCCACTACACAGAGCTTGAAAATCTAGTCACCTGTGACCGCATTCATGCGATTCTTATTTCAGAAAGCTGGTTGAAGCCATCACTGCTATCGTCTTCTTACTCCTTACCTGGATTTGTACTGATCCGGAACGATCGGACTGGTAAGAGTGGTGGCGGAGTGGCCATTTATCTACGGGCGTCCATTCAGTACAAAATTATTTCAGCTTCCCCGTCAATGTACTCTGCTACATCGGAACACTTATTCTTAGAGCTCGATATTAGTGGTATCAGGGTGTTACTTGGCGTTGTATATTGTCCTCCTTCCGTTGATTATTTTAATACATTACAAAAGGTCCTTGATTCTGTTGGGTCTGAGTATGCACATTATCTAATTATGGGTGACTTCAATACTGATTTTCTTAATAACTCCTTGAGAACGCAAAGACTTAAGGCCCTCGTGGATTCAGTTAATCTAACAGTACTTCCTTTATCCGCAACGCACCACAATGTTAACTCTGAATCCACCTGGATCGACCACATTTTCACAGCCTCTCCAGATCGGATCCGAACTCACGGACAGCTCCTGGCTCCCGGCTTCTCTCGTCATGATTTGATTTATGCTTCTTATAAGCTTAAAGTCCCTAAACACAAACCCTTAGTGTTACAGATAAGGAATTTTAGGAAGATTGACTTGGAGAAATTGAAAACTGATGCATCCACAATTGCTCTGGAGACAGTAGTAGGGGCGTCTGCGGTTGATGATAAAGTCACGTCTCTCAACAATATTGTTGTCAAACTGTATGACGCCCATGCTCCTCCCCATAGGGTTGTATTTAAACGGCCTCCGGCTCCTTGGATGTCCAGGGGGGTTAAAATGGCGATGAGAAGGCGGGATCGGGCTTTTCGAGTGTTTAAAAGGAATCGGTCTGATGAAAATTGGTCAGCCTTTAAAATTGCCAGAAATCGTTGCAATCAGATGGTACGTTCAGCGAAACGCCGATATATCCACGACAATGTTTCCCATTCTTCACCTGCTGTCGTTTGGAAGTTCCTTAGATCCATCGGAGTTGGAAAACCACAAAATCACCATTACGATCCCTCACTCTCTCTAGATGTGATTAATAAACACTTTGTCTCCTCCTCTTGCCTACTGGATCCCATAACCAAACAGCAAACAATTACTTCAATAGAGTCATTGCCATCCTTAACTATCCCCTCCTTCAAATTTCTGCCTGTGAGCCAGAATGATGTAAAGACGATTGTTTCATCAATTAAATCACAGGCAGTTGGTTTCGATGAAATTAGCAGGACCATGATTTATCCAATTATAGACATTCTATTACCATTGATAACCAACATCATTAATAGTTCTCTTGAATCTGGCCAATACCCCTCTTTATGGAAAAGGGCTTTTGTTCGTCCACTTCCCAAAGTTTCCAATCCTACCCTTCCCAATCACTACCGCCCTATATCTATTCTCCCATTCCTTTCTAAAGTCCTGGAAGCCTGTGTTCATAAGCAAGTCTCCACGTTTGTCTATAAGCATGACCTACTGAGTCAATATCAGTCTGGTTTTCGGCCTGGTCATAGCACCACCACAACGCTAATCAAAGTTACCGATGACATCCGTATGGCCATGGATACCAGAAAGGTCACTTTGGTGGTGCTAATAGACTTTTCAAACGCTTTTAACACAGTCGACCACGATATCCTCCTTGCCATCCTCTCCCATCTCAAATTTGACTCTATTGCCATTAAGTGGTTTTCCAGCTATCTTCGGGGGCGCCAGCAGGCGGTTCGTCTGGATCGGAAGTGCTCTGACTGGACTGACCTTCTGACTGGCGTTCCGCAAGGCGGATTACTTTCTCCCTTACTATTTTCGTTGTTTATCAACTCTGTCACCTCTAATATCACCTGTTCGTATCATCTCTATGCCGACGACTTGCAATTGTACGTTCAATCCGGCATTGATGATCTCAATAGGGCCATCGATATACTGAATCAGAATTTGAGGGCTGTGCAAACGTGGTCGGAACTTTACGGTGTAGCTGTAAACCCATTGAAGTGTCAGGCGATGTTAGTGGGAAGTCCAAGGCTCCTTTCTAGAATTAATACGGTTAACCTACCGGGCATATTCTACAATAACGTATTAATTCCGTGGTGCGATGCCGTAAAAAATCTTGGCCTTCTCATTGATAGTCGTATGACCTGGCTAACGCATGTCACGGAAATAAGCCGTAAAGTGAATGCCTCATTACAATCGCTTTATAAACTCAAAAAGTTCCTACCTTTTAAGACCAAATTGATGCTAGTTTACAGTCTTGTCTTGCCTATAATTGATTATGCAGACGTCTGCTACCCAGACCTCACAGAAATACTTCTCGATAAACTAGATCGCCTACTCAATAACTGCATTCGGTTCATTTTCAATTTACGTAAATATGATCATATCTCAAGCTATCGCAGTCAGCTGAAATGGCTTTCTATTCGACAAAGGCGGAATTCTAGGATTCTCTTGGTTCTGTATTCTATTTTACATGATCCAACTTCTCCTTCGTACCTCAAGGAAAATTTTCAGTTTCTCTGCTCCACAAGTGACAGGGAACTTCGTTCATCTCGAAATCTTAAATTTCATTTCCCTCCACATAAAACTGATTTTTTCCATTACTCGTTTACAGTTCAGGCTATACAGCTTTGGAACGCCCTGCCAAATACTATCAGACAGGCGCCAACTAAAATGACGTTCAGAAGATTGCTTCGGGAACATTATCTGAAGTTACCTACCACGGGTTGAAACATACTGTAATGGCATTACTCCTTTATGTACACGTATATTTATTTATTAGATTATATATATAAATATATGTTATGTATTTATATTATATATTCAGTGGTATGTATATATATTATAATATAATGTGTATGTTTAATTGTATATACATTATTTTATGTAGGATAAGGATTATAAATAGTATTTATGAAATCTACTGTTTTTTATCTTTTAAATTGACAATTTGCGCCTACCTTACTATTTCACCAGCACCCAGGGCTGACTGGTAGAGAATGCCATTTGGCATTAAGTTTTGCCCTTGTATACCCTAGCTTAAGGTGTTGCAGAAATTAAATAAATAAATAAAAAAACGTGTCACAATTGCACGACAAAAAACAAAAAAGATAATGGTATCACATAATATCATCAGTAAGAAAACAAAATAATAACTTAAATCAACTAAAACGAATTTAATTAAATTATTGTGCAATGTTCCCGCCAATCTGGAATGAAAAAATCATAAGGAGCGTTTGAACTTGGCAAGCCACTAGCGTGTTAATGGAATATATAAGCTTGCCTATGTTGCCGTCTTGGTTCGGCAAGTGTCATATACAAAGTTACTCTATGGCAAGTGTCCAAACGAGGCTTCTAGTTTGAAAAGAGAACGGAGGGCAAGCCGGCAGTGGAACACACATTTTGTTTGAGATGTCTCCTCTATGTATGTATCTCAATGGTGCTACCCTCATTTCTATAAGAAATTTTCGCTGAGTGGCAGATTGACGGTTGACCCCGTGGAGTCCTCGAAGTATTCAAAACAAAGAATAATGACGTTATAATACTTTCCGTTATTGTACAACAGCGTACGTTACATTTAAATAATAAATGAAGTGTACGTGTCGTGTCTTGTCCAAGCTATATTTTAAATTCCCAAGTATTTGCGAAAAATGTTAAGATAATTAAGTAATGTTCTGTTAAACCTTTATTCATGTACTTTGTACTCGTAATAGAGATTTGGGTGTTTATCATGGCCCTACCTGAGGGTCCTACCGCGTCCTCTAGGGCATCGCATCGGCTTTCTTTAGATCTAACGATGTTCTGATTTTTGAGGAAACAAAAAAAAAAGATTTTTATTAAAACAATGTTTACGTTACTTACAATTATTTATTCTCATAAAATTAATACATTCTTAATAAAAAAAATCTTAATTTATCTCCAAATAACACTCACTGTATTATTATGTTACCAATTTACATTACTCTGTACATCATCAGTACAGAGTAGGATGTTATTTTCATGAAAACCACAGACTACAAACGTATCGAGTCTGCAAGAGCTTGAAGGTAAAACCAATGAGTAACGAAGCACAAAGGCGATAAATTAATAACAGATGAATGTTTTCCGATACAAATTTTATTTAATAAGTAAGACAATAATTTAGTTGTAGGTCATGTATCTGGGCGTGGCGGAGAACTTGGCGTACGACTTGATGACCTTGTTGACGGCTTCCAGGAAGTCCTTCTCAGTGGCCACCTTGCGGCGCGCGCGGATTGCGAACATTCCCGCCTCCGTGCACACGGACCTGTCGACCAACGACATCTTTTACAAATATATACTTTTTTTATGTAAAAAGGCGGCCAAAGAGCAGACGAGCTACCTGATGGTAACTGGTCACGGTCCCACGTTTAAATAACACATTAGGAGCTACTAGTGAGTTGTTGCCCAATAAACATAATAGGAGAAAGAAAGAACTGGCTCTAATGCACCCGCTTCTGTTATAGTTATAGGCCTTAATAGACAAGTAACAATTGGCTTACTTAGGCACCGTCATTATAACGCCTACACTAAGCACACGAGGAACTGAGAGTACCTAATATGTTCCAATAATCTGTATTTTTAACTTCAAAAAAAGGAGGAGGTTCTCAATTCGACTGTATTTTTTTTATGTTTGTTACTGCTTACTTTCGACTGCGTGAACCGATTTTGATGATTCTTTTTTTAATCGAAAGCATGTGCTTGTTTATGTGGTCCCACATAAAGAGCAAGATCTGACAAGTAGTTTTTGAGTAATTTTGAATTCGGTTATTTTTTGTTAGTAAAAGTAGATTATTAATGGTACTAAGTACTGGGTCAAAATACCGATTTATGACACCAAAACCGTAATCCTTACAAATAAATTTTAAATTTTTACCTCCATATAAATGTATAATTTATTATAAAATCTATAATATTCAGTAATACAAGTTATCTTACCGAATCTCAGCGCCAGTAGAGTTGGGACACAGCCTGGCGAGCAGGTCGAACCGGATGTCCCGCTCGACGGACATGGAGCGCGCGTGGATGCGGAAGATGTGCGCGCGGCCCTCCAGGTCCGGCAGCCCGAACTCCACCTTGCGGTCCAGGCGGCCCGGCCGCATGAGCGCCGGGTCGAGGGTGTCCGGCCGGTTGGTTGCCATCAATACCTGATGGGAGAAATTGGTTGGTTCGTACAGTCAGCAAAACAATTAGGTATTTTTTTTATGGAAATAGCCGGGAAACGAGCTGACGATCCACCTGATGGTAAGTGGCCATGAACATCAGCAACACCAAAGGCATCACTGATGCGTTGCCGGCCAAGAAAGAGAGAAGAAAAAGAAAGAAAGAACTGCCATGGCTCTTAACTCGTTAGGATCCGCGTGATCGCGGTACCTTTGAGTTCTAACGTTCTGGAACGTTCTTGGTAACCGACGGGTTAAGCCCCAAGCCGGAACACGACGAGTCGTTTGGCGGCTGACTCATGCTAAAGGGTGGTAGCTATCTAAGCGAACCCCATGGAGAAATGGAGGTATGCAGGGCACGATACAATAACATTCCGTATAATGTTTTATATAAATAAATAAATAACGCTTCACACTCATAGCCCCACACTAGGATTCCCTGTGTCGTGGGTGCCATGGACAACACACCAAACAAGGACATTCATACCCAGACCGAGAACAGAAATTCAAACTCATCATTCAAATTTCCGCCTCGCTGGGAATCGAACCCAGGACCCTCGGTGCGGCGATCCGGCATGGTAACCATTGCGCCACACGGGTCGTCAACACAAAATGTTTATGTTTGTATCAATGTTAAATCATGTCTTACGTTTAAAGATAGCATTTAATATTGCACAAAAATTTTGAATTACTAAACAGTATGGAACGTTTTTGTATCATGCTCTGCATACTCTTTTACTTATTGTACATTTCGGAATATATATTTTTATGTATAACCGTTAAATTAGCAGACTAGACAAGTAGCCACCTGACGGCAAGTGACCAAGTGATCACCAGTACCGAAAGCATCTCTTACCTTAATGTTCCCACGAGGATCGAACCCATCAAGCTGGTTGATCAGCTCCAACATGGTCCTCTGCACCTCGTTGTCGCCGCCAGCGCCGTCGTCAAACCTGAACGAGAGGGAGACGTTAGAGGGAGACAATAGAAAACATGAAACAATGTAATCAAAACAGACTTTGGTCGTTCACACAATATTATTCTTTAGGCTTGCTTTAAGATTCAAGGCAGTATTTAAATGATGATAATAGTAAAAACATTTATTGCCTCTAGGAACATATTACATACAGTTTTATATATATAAGAAAAACTAATATACTACGGCAAAAGGAGACAGCTGAGCGTTGGCCGACACAAAATAATGATCTCGTGCAATGCTGTTTTTCAGCAGGTCCCTTCGTTTACTCGTCGAACAGCATCGTGGAATCGAAGCACTCGCTACATTATATTCGACAAAAGCCGATCGTCAAATTTGCTTGGCACTCGGGTCGACATTCGTATACTATTTGAATCATCTCGGCACAATTTGTCATCCGAATGACGTTTTCTTTCTTTTTCTAACTCTTTCTTGGCCGGCAACGCATCAGTGATGCCTTTGGTGTTGCTGATGTCCATGGGCGACGATAGCCATTTACCATCAGGTGGATCGTCAGCTCGTTTGCCGGCTATATGTATCCATAAAAAAAAAATCCATTACCTCACATTTTAAAGGTATTGTTTCACCTATACACTAACAAAAAAAGAGTTTTGAGAGTACTACTTTAAGAGTCTATAGGAGCAATACAGTTACCTAGCACCGCCGATAGCGTCGATCTCATCGAAGAAGATGAGGCAGGCCTTCTTGCTGCGCGCCATCTCGAACAGCTCGCGCACCATGCGCGCGCCCTCGCCCACGTACTTCTGGACCAACTCCGAACCTGGGCCGTACCGTACACAGAAGATAATAAGTATCCTATATCTTATTCCAAGTCATGATCTACCTGTGACCTAAATGTCATGAATATCCGTTTAGTAGTTTTTGTGTGAAAGAGGCGAGTTTAAAACAGACTTCAAAAAAGGAGGAGGTATTCAATTCGACTGTATTTCCTTATGTTTGTTTCTTCAGAAATTTCGTCTAGGTTAACCGATTTTGAGGATTCTTTTTAATCAAACGCTGGTGCTTGTCATATAGTCCCACTTATGAGCGAGATCTGACGAGTAGTTTTTGAGTTAGATATCCCTAATTTTGAAGTCGGTTATTTTTTGTCAAGAATTATATTTGAACATCCTTACAAATTTTCACATTTAAAATACATTTAAGCAGGATGTCCGATTCTTGATAGTCTGTGTAATAATTGCAGCTACATCTGTGGAATGTGCAGAGAACAATGTTTTTGTCGTGGAAATGTCTATCCATTGTAAACTCGCGATATTTTAAATAATTTTGTACCGCAGGATGTAACATCACTACAGACTTATGCAGTACTATTATTTCAGTGCGTCCGGTGTACCCCGTGAACATATTATAGGAGGGTTGTATCAGAGCATCGTCGAGACTTGGGAACGGCGCTCTTTCTTTACTCTCCAGATTCTGTGTACAGTGCCACCGAGTTATCTGTGAAATGGCGAAAATTAGAACTAATGCCGCCCCATTCATAAGTTCTTTGTGTTCATTCATTGACATTTACTACGTCTCGAATTGCGTCCAGTGATTGGTCCAATGCGTCCGACAGCGCCCTCCGTCAATTCACAGATAAGTTGGTGGCACTGTACCTATTGGTAGATCGTATAAGCCGAAGACTTAATTTATAGCCATTGGAGGACATTCAGATAGATATTTGTACTTTGCTTTGCATGGGTGTTATTGTGATGTGTTATAATATGTGTCGTCCATGCCCCCCGCGACACAGGTAAAAACCTACTGCGGGGGTATGAGTGTGTAAGCGTTTATTATATTATTATTATATAGTACACATAGTAGAATGGAAATACAATTACCGTTTCTTGTCTCTCGCCATATAATTTCATATCCACAATCGCATAATCAATCCAAATTAAAGCAGCGTAGTGAACAAACATCATTATCCTGCCCTTATTTTCAAATTTTATTTCGCATCGGCTATATGTTTTCCCCATACTTCCCTATCAGCCATCATCTCCACATTAACTCCCTACCTTTCACATCATTTTTCTCACGTCTGAACAAACACGTCATGTTTAGTGTTAAAGCCAATACACGAACTCACCGATGACCCTGATGAAGCACGCGTCAGTCCGGTTGGCCACGGCGCGCGCGCACAGCGTCTTGCCGGTGCCGGGCGGCCCGAACAGAAGCACTCCCTTCGGCGGCTCGATACCCAGTTTCACGAACTTCTCGGGCTGTAAACAACAATACGAAGGGCATAATTATACTTTCTTACAGACATAAGGCTAGTATTTGCAACAATACAGTCGCTAGAATCTTGAACACGTGACTGTATTGCCATTTTTGGCGAATGGTCACAGAATATACCGTATCGCGACCGTCACAACGCAATCGCGGCTTACTTGTGCGCAGGTTTACTTTATCGCGACAGATTTGCAAGAGATTACTATTAACTTATTTCAAAGCAACAACCCATAATTGTCCCACTGCTGGGCTCGGAGTCTCCTCTCACAATGTGAGGGGTATTAGGCCGTAGTCTACCACGCTGGCCAAGTGCGGATTGGTAGACTTCACACACCTTTGAGAACTTTATGGAGAACTCTCCGGTGTGCAGGTTTCCTCACCATGTTTTCCTTCACCGAAGCAAGTGATAATTAACTTGTAATACGCACATAATATTTGAAAATTAGAGGTGCGTGCCAGGATTTGAACTCGGGCCCCTTGGTTCGGGAGACCAACGTTCTAACCACTAGGCTATCACTGCTTCAACTATTAACTTATTTACTTTGACCACATTTATCCAGTGCCGATGAGCAAAGCGGTGAGTATTAATTCTATGAAGCATGATGGCTCAACTATAAGTACTATAACCATACCACGATTACGTTTAACGTGCCTTCTGAAGCACTAAAAGACTGAAGTTTCTCCCACCACAAACTAGTTTTTTTTTTCTGGAAATATCCGATAAACGAGCTGACGATCCACTTAATGGTAAGTGGCTATCGCCGCCCATGGACATCAGCAACACCAAAGGCATCACTCATGCGTTGCCGTCCAAGAAAGAAAGAAGTTGATTCCATTTCAACCGTGATCAATACAAGAGGTAATCACGACAAATTAACGCTAACTTTTCTAACAAGAGAACCTTACATGCAACAGCGGAGTCTCGACGACTTCCCGAAGCTTCTCAATCTGCTCCTTGCAGCCGCCGACGTCGCTGTACGTCACGTCCGGTTTCTCTTCCACCTGCATCATGGTCACCGTCGGGTCTATCTTCGGCGGCAGCGGAATGTGTATCTGATACTTGTTGCGATCCACGCTGTTGATAGACAAACAATAATGTATCAAGGAGCACAAGAAAAGAAAGAAATGTTTGTTTTTAATGTATATTACCAAAACAACACGAGGAATTTAACAATTTTCTAACTAAAATACAAATATTTGTATAATTTGTATACCAGAAATAAATAAACCGTAGTAAAAACAAGGTATGGTATTACATACTACGGGCGACCTTGAAGAGCAACCATAAGTTACAATAAAAAGCTAAAAAGAATTCATAATCAGAATTATGGTCACAAAAAACCACTCAACCATGCAACTCAGATGGTTGAAAAGGAAGCAATGCCTGGAAGATGTGTAAAGTGTACTTATCCTCACTTATAGCACAGAAGAATAGTACTTATAATCTTATGGTTCATTACATGAATCTTGTTCAGTAAAAAATCTTCCAGTGTTTTCTTTATCATAATTTGTAATTTAAAAATAAGACAATTTAAGAATAAATATCCGTTTTTGCTAAAACTAATAATGTTAAAAGTCATGATCATTTATACAACATAAAAAAATGTCGCTCTCAGTCATATCTCAATACATAAAGCTCATTGTATTGAACTAAAAGTCAGCGATCTTTGATATAGGAGACTTTTATATGAACTTGATTTACTTCAAGCAAATCCATAACAATTAAAATCTCCATAATTCATACAACAATATTGAACATAATCATATCACATATATCAATGCAAATATAAAAAAAAATATATTGAATGGAAAAAACTGTAGCTACCAAAGGTATGATAATGACTTTTCTTGAGTCAGCTTTGGCCGTTTTCAACCTTGTTGCCATAGACATAAAGCTTAAGCCAATTCTACACTGATAAGCTGTAGTGTTAAGAGAGAGAGAGACTAAGAAGTTAAGAAGGGAGATAATAATTAATATTAAAGGAATAATTATAAAATACACAGGGAATAAGATAAAGAAGATAATATTTAAAGTTATAATAGTCCTACAAGTGAGTAATACAATAATATTTAGTTCCAACATAAAATTTAGAATAACAACCAAAACTAATCAATAAGTAAACTAAAGGATAACTATAAGCATTAAAATTTACTTTCAGCCAAGAAAAATACTATAAAATGGTAAATCAACTTATAAAGTATATAGATATACAAGTAATAAACAAAGTTAAACTGATGAAAGGAAGGAAGCAAATATGAAGACAAGGATGAATAAAAGAAGGTAAACCAGGATCTAAACAGTGAATACTACAAAGTTTAGGGTGACATTAATTTGTCAGCACTTACCCAACCCTCATTCCTTCTTCAATATCTGTGGGCGCCACCGAGTCAGCCAAGTCCACAACAAACTTAGCAAACTGCTTGACGTTGATTATGTACTTGGGATCATTTGAGTCGGCATTGATGATTTTTGTACATCTTGCCACCTGGACAGAGCGGAAAGTTCAGGAAATTGTTATGAGTGTGTAATATTAAAGTGGCATTAACATAACCCTTTGTTTCTCCAATATCCCTTAGCCTTCTCTCCTTTAGCCGTATTGGGGCGGCTCAGAATACTAACCCCAATCCCACGCCGGATGGGTGTCGTAAGAGGCGACTAAATCCGACCCGCTGATGGTAGGGCCCCTCTAGGGATTATATTAGTAATATTGATTTTAATTGTTAATTAATACCATTATTACTATTATTATTTTTCCATGGGGTTCACCTGGATAGCTACCACCCTTAAGAATGGAATACCATAAGAATACGAACAAAAACGGGTCTGTACATCCTCGGAATTATATAAAAAATTCGTACAAACTTTCAAACAGCAATAACGCTAAAATATTCTTCCCCTAAAATGGTCGAGTTAGTTGGTTTTAGCTTTAATACGGCGATATATGAAATATCGAAATTTGTACTTCTTTCTTTGACTTTGAACAAATCAAATCACTATTGGTTTCTGAATGAGGTATCAATTTTGACCATCAACCCCTTTGGCTGACATGCACCTTCATCTTTTGCATTGTTCCTGATCTTTCCCTACTCTCACACATTCTTTTTCAGGGATACCCTCAGTCCATAAAATGTAATAAAAGAGACAAATAACAGTAACTCTATTAAAATATGGTGGTGATGATTTACAAAACCACTGCTACTACTAACTACTACTAAAGACAAGGGCAATAAATTTTAAATTTATCTATGTTAATAATATCATCAATAAATTACCTGCAAGGGTTGTTCATTTTGTAGCGTCTGTTTGTCAGCAGCCAGGTCCCAAAGTGCTGGTGGAGCCAAACCGGTATCCGACTCCTTGATGCCAGTTAACTCGTTCACCCTCTTCATGACTGTTTGGATTCCATCTTCTACTTCTTTTATAATTTTAGTGTATTGCCCTTGACCCTATAAAACCAACACAAGTGAATGGAATTAAGTAAAAATTTTACATACATTAGCAATAAAATTTTATTATGGTTACAACGGTTAAGAATCAATGTCTATCTCAAATAAGTCAACTTTACAGGAGATTTGAAAAAAAAAAACATTTTATTGATCTGAGGTTCAATGATAGGGTTACAAAAAAGTTTATATTGTATGAATAAAAAAAGTTTATTTTTATTTATTTACATAAATAAATGCAAATGTACTTCAAAAATTTATAGAATATATTGGAAATAAACACCGAAACAAGAAGTTGGATGCATAATTATTCATGAGAATAATAATAAACAGTAAACAGTCAAAGCCCATTCGAATCTGCCAGTCATTGTCCCTATAGCAACATATTAATACTTATTTCAGAGATAGATTTAAGCTAAATGTTAACTTACGTAGGATTTAAGAAGCGCTATGTCACCCTCATCAAGTGCTGCAAACAAAAACCATTAATTTATAACTAAAATAAGCTATACACAATAGGTTATCACTTTGTATGATGATGACATTACATTTAATTTCTTTTTCTGGTTCTTCCTTATCATCCTTTACTTTTCTCATATCATCTCCTAAATGATCAGGCATTTTGATTTTTGATAAACTAAGAATTAATTATTAGTGTTCGTGTAAAAGTATCCAATAAATCCAAAGAAACTTGAAATCAAGGCTTGAAATAATCCGATCCCAATTATGCTATGCCCTTACTAATGACAGATTGACATCATTGTTATCATTGACAGAACAGACAGACAGACAATAAAGACATAGAGTATAGAACAGTACACAGAGTAATTATCACTACATTAATACTCTGTGATAATAGACTAACACGAAACCACAGACAATAAATGATGAATTTATTATTGAGCAGAGACAATATTACAGAGTAACACAAAAAAGATCGCCACAGTATAAAATAATCGGGATCATATACATGGTCGATTCCATAATTCAACGGATCAAATTAAGAAATAGCAATTGCTTGCTAATCAAAGTCAAAGCAAACAACAGCTTTGGTATAAGAATGGCCAGTCATGCACATTTGTATTTTATTACCTTGACCCGCAAATGACTAAAACATGTCCTTAGCTCTATGACATAAATCGTTTGGCAGATGAGCGCTTCGTAGGTATGTAACGGATTGTAACGCCATCTGGTGTAAGAAATTAGTGATAAAATTTTGTATTCGTAGTGCTGAATGGAGAACCACATTTTATTCGTGTTTTTCATGAATATTAACTTCTGAAAACTTGAATATTTTCTTTTAGGTAAGATATAAATCAATGATTATGACTACTAGATTCAATAATATCTGTTTTAGAATGGATAAATTTTTCCATCTCTCATCGTGACCCAGAATGTAAGTAATGTCAAAGCCCGGTTTTACTTGCGATTTTGATCGTAGTTTGTAAACGTGCGTTGTTTCTTTCGATACATTTTGGTTTTAATAAAGTTCCTAAAGTTTAAAACTCAAGTGGATGACGACATAGATATTTTTTTTCTAAGCATACGAGTGAACACGATGTCTCGCGATTCCCGGTACATGTACTGTAACTTTCGCGTGAGAAAATGCCTCGGCATATCATAGTGTTATCTGTTTGTTATCATTCTATCTTGTTCATCTCGAGAGTGCCTGTGGTGTACAGTCCACTGACCAGTGCATGGTCAGACCTGCTATGTTTTGTATACCAAAAAAGGTATGTAATATATTCTTTGTCTAAACAAAAATAACTCATGGATTAGTTCATTTGTTTTAATTTGATAAGGAGTTACATCATTCAATATTGCTTATATTTCAAATGTTTTATCAAATAGGTGTCATGGTCATAATATAACCTTTGTGATAATATTTTAGTGTGACCCCAGTCTTTTACCACAAATAAGTCATTTTCTCTGTTGTTTTGGAGGTTAAGGCTTTGATTTTGAAGAAAATCTTTATTGTAAGTTTTTTATTATATCTTTATTAGATTACTAATTTTGTATGTATTTAAGGAGACAAACATACAGTTAGCTCAGTGTTAAGTGGCTACTGCAACCCAAGGAAGTATATGTGACCTTATAACTACTTTCTTAATATCTCAATTGAGGCCAGTCAGATTTATGTCTAGTACTTCTATAGACTCTAAAGTCAGCACTTTTTTAGTATTGCTGCCCTAACCCTCCTTTCTTGAAGCTACTTGCTTCATATCTTAATTACCATACTTCATTACAAGGAGGCAATGATAGGTCATTGATTCATTAACTCGTCGATTACCGGGAACGTGGATTCACGTTTGAACTCAAAAGTACCGCCGCCGCCGCGATTCTCAGGTATTAATGCTGCCATTTACTTAATGCATTCATTTCAATCTGTCAGTTTTTGCAAAATAAATATTTTTTTAGACACATCATATTTGATATATAATTTTGGCACTATTTTCATTTAAATATTTATTTATGTTTGTTTAAAAAGTATGTGTAATGATTAATGGTAAACTAACATTTTTCTAGCATTAAATGATAGTTTATTCTTAAATTCTTTTCATTTTGTGTGTGCGTCTAAAAACAATTGTCTGCTAATAATTTAAACACCAAGAGATTACTGAAATTATAGTAATTTTTAAAATTATAGTAAAGTTTTAATACATAGTAATAATATAATAATATAATTTATTTTGCAAGAACATAGTGTCATACAGGTGTTTTATATTTTACAGATTCCTTATGCTCTGCCTCCGTGGGCATGCAAAAACGTAATAACCTATTCTATTTACATAATTTTGAACTTATCAGTGTACAAAAACACTAACAATATTATTCCATCCAGTCCAGTTATACAGTCAGTATTCAAAATATATTTTTAAAATGTTATGGACCTAAAACTATGTTAAATATAAATTCAGCATTAACATAGTTTTTAAAAGATGGCAGAGTGCATAAAACATTATCAGATAATGTTTGTCATTGAGATCTATAACACATAACCACCGCTCTATGTAATATTTATATAGATTGTTAGAAGCATCATGTGGGATGCTTTCTATTTATAACCATTCATACTGCCCACTGAAATGTGTGCACAACACCGGTGTATCAGTGATATTTTCAACTCTCTTCTATATTATAGTATTATTGTGTGTAATATAATATTTTCTTTCTTCACCAATAAGAAACATAAGATTATTCTTAGAGAGGGACTTGCATTGTGCCAGTGACTTGTACTTTGTGACAGTAAAATGTCATTTTTGTTGGTCTTGTTTGGCTTTTTGTGCCCCCAGTGCCATTGTGATGCTTGGTTTTAAGAATTTCTTAACAAAGGTATGTCAAAAGAATAAAAAAAGATAAAAATACATATTTAAAAAGGAGAAATATTTGATACTCAATAATTTTATAGATGATTTCCTTATCCTCAGCAATTGAATAACAATTTGTCTCATCTTCAGTAACTTTGTGTAAATTTAATTTAGAATTATAATATTGTTCTCTATTTAAAATGTAATTTTCGGTAATATGTAGGAAAAAATTACTTAATTTTGATAAAGCAGTTCTGCAGGATAAAATAGATCAATTCATGAGTTATATATGTAGTTTTTTAATTATCTTTCTACTTTATATTTGTCTTATCCACATAAAAGGTACTTATTGGTATTAGCAAAGCTGTTAGTATAGGCTTTGTTTACATAGGTGTATGAGTTGAGTAGGTTATGAAACCAATGTAAAATTGTGTATACTATGGAAAATGTAACATGGATTTCATACTATGAAGCCATCTCATTTCTAGCTTCGTAAGTAAATTTGCACGGTTATTACTTGGTTGTTATCATTATGTACCTAGTAGTTATTAAGCCGCTTTAATATCTTTTTGGTGGCATGAGACCTTTTGTCACTTACGTTGGCCACTAACCATTCCACCGTTAAGCACTACTGAATCATTGCAAAGCTAACATATTATAAGCAACAATAATAAACAAAGTAACCAACAATCTTGATTTCAGAACGCAATTTCTCTCAGTGTAATTGAGGATTCCTAGATCCTAGAGACTCTAGAGGGTATAGGTTTTTATGTTTTATTTTTAAAAGATATGCTGAGGAGTTTCTTTACGCCTTTCTTCTCCTCCATGACAAAGCACCTTTCCGAAAAGATTAAAAAAGCATATCAGTGCATAAGTGTATCAGTCATACCTATATGAATAAATTATTTTGAATTGAAATGACGACGCGTGTGGCGCAATGGTTACCATGCCGGACCGCCGCACCGAGGGTCCTGGGTTCGATTCCCAGCGAGGCGGAAATTTGAATGATGAGTTTGAATTTCTGTTCTCATTCTGGGTTTGAATGTCCTTGTCTAGTGTGTTGTCCATGGCCCCCACGACACGGAATCCTAGTGTCGGTGTATGAGTGTGAAGCGTTATTTTATTTGTATGACTTATGAGCGTGTAAATGTTTATTTATTTATTTCGGTAGTGCTGCTGGCGAGTCGGCGAGATGCACACAGCCAGCGCTGACGGACAGTACCGGGGCACCAATGGGGCCTCCCTGGGTCGCGACAAAGTCGCCATATTGGATGCCGGTTCCCAGTACGGAAAGGTAATTTTCCTATGATATTATTATGCTTTTATTAAGTCTTAAATTATTACTGTCAATAGTGTCGATTGTATACTGCGACGACTTTAACTTGTAATTATGCTTAATTTGATCAGGGGAAACTATCTTAGTAACTAAATGCGCTTTGCCATTCCCTCAAGGACAACATACACTTTATCATCAGGTGGGATTGTAGTCAAGCGCTAACTATGGTCTGTGAGCAAACTGACTATTTTTCTGACCACCGAAAGCAGGCCTGGCGCACTCCTCATTTTAGCTACGACGACGTTACAAGTACATGTCGCGTTCGCCGTGTCGGGCTAATTCAGAAAATTCATAGTAGATGTCACACGTTCGTAATATATCACACATATAAAAAATTAAACTTTCAGAAAAAATACAAAATTAATTTTTGTAAATGTCCCTTTTCTTCATGTCATCACACATGTCACACATTTGTTCGATACAACACTCTGCGTCGCGTTATTCTTACGATAAGAACTAAAATGAGGGCAAAAGCATATTGCATCGCATTCCGCTGCTTAAACAATAACAAAGGTCCGAATCTCACTTTTTTCACACTTCCTAAGGACATCAAAAGGTAAAGAAATGAACTTCTACCTAATTAGTCATTAGGTTGACGTTGTTGACATTTGTTATCCTTATTTATGTCTCTCATATACACATTATTATTTATTGTAGCATAGTTACTAGTTAGATACGTACTTACAATTAAGTAAGAATTCAAAGAATATTTGATGTTTGAGATTGACGATCGACTGTTTTGTCTGTTTCCTAAACACCTAAAAAAGAGATAGTGTTAGAAAGAAAGGCAACTCATTACACGTTTTTGATTAGCGCTGTGCGACCTGAATTACACTTTATTGCGTTAGAGCAAGAGTCGCTATTTATTTAAATGATTTTGCGGAGTGCGCCTTCTGTACTTATTATAAGTACTATTATTTCTTCTGTGCCGAAAGCGGGACGCGCACTATAAAAAAAGGTCATCGGGCGCCTTCGTGTCAAAGCGGGACGCCTACGCAATTTACTATTATAATTACGCAATTTACTAATATAATAGTATGTATTTGTCTACAATCAGTAACTGATTATAGACAAATAGATGCCCGATGACCTTTTTTTCAGCTATAAACACAACTGTTTTATTTATAACTAAAAAAACGGCCATCGGGCATAAATCTCGTAGTTTCAATGAATTTCATGTCCACAAGTAAATAATATATACCAAAGCGGGACTTTTTTTGATCTCGCGGGGACAACGGGACAGATAGCTTTAAAGCGGGACATTCCCGCCCAAAGCGGGACGTATGGTCACCTTATTTATGAGTAAAATTTCAGCCTCTGAAAAACACTAAAATGTAAAAAGCGGAGTAGGTAAGGTGGCTTTATTTTAAAGATTTACGTTACACGCGTTCATTTAATTCAAAGTTACAACTACATCAGTATAACTTCCGTAGTAATAATTATAAGTCAGTTAACTTACTCTGTTTTTAACCTACTTCAAAAAAAGGAAGAGGTTCTCAATTCGACTGTATTTTTTTATGTTTGTTACCTCGGTACTTTGGACTGGGTGAACCGATTTTGATGATTCTTTTTTTAATCGAAAGCAGGTGCTCGTTATGTGGTCCCACATAAATCTGAGTGAGATATGACAAGTAGTTTTTGAGTAATTTTGCAGTCGGTTATTTTTTGTCAGTAAAATTTAGATTATAACATGTTCCTCTTGACAGGTCATAGACCGCAGAGTCCGCGAGCTATGCGTGGAGTCCGACATCTTGCCGCTGGACACCCCCGCCTACCATCTGAAGGAGTCCGGCTACCGAGCCATCATCATCTCGGGCGGGCCCAACTCGGTGTACGCAGAAGACGCACCCAGATACGACGCGGATATATTCAAGATTGGATTGCCGGTTTTAGGTGAGGATTAATGATAGACTTGGAGATGATCGTGTAGCGATTGGTGAGTCGGTTTGCTGAGTGAGGGGTCCTGGATTCGTTTAGTAATGTGACGAATAAATTGTTCTTGAGTGGGAATCATGGGTGTATGTTCCTGATGGCTTATTTGTATGTGTTTAATTCTAACTGTATCAAATCAAATCAAATCAAATCAATTGATTGCAATCATGTAGTGGATAAACGTGGTACAAACAGTATGCTAAACGAACTTACTTGTGCCACTTATGGGCGTCGCAAAATATTACAAATGTCACGTTAGAAAAATTATAATTAATTTCATGCATTGCTCAAAATCAATTTAAAAAAGTATAATACATAACGAACAATGAAATAAATCAAGATGTCAATAATATAAAATTAATGTCAGTGATAAATTATAAAACGTCATGATCATAAAGGACATTGTCAACATTATTATAAATTGCAATTAGAGTTATTATGTATCTAATTTTGTTTGATTTAAAAATTTAAAAAATTATATATATTATGTATTTAATCTAATTTGTCAATTAAAAATTCATCTACTTTGTAATAGCATTTGGCTGTTAATATATATCTTAATTTCCTTTTAAACTGTAACACACTTAATCATAATAATTTGTACGGGTGTGTAGCTATATGTGAGCATTGTCGTGATATGCGCAAGTTTTATTACGATACGGGTGCGTATGAATTTTGTACGCTGATATTTCGACCTAGTTGCATGTGTGACGATCTATCTTGAAAATGATTACAGATTTATCGACTCACTTTATGTTTGTTTCCATTAGATTAACCATAATATGTACTTCCATTAAAATGGTCCTACTAGGGGATTACATGTGGGTTGGTTTTAGTGGGATTAGAGTATTACCGTGCCGATAGTAAAATTCTCGTAGCTACTTTTTTACGGATATCTATGTTTCTGTAATAGGTATTATGGGTGTCATAAAATCCCCTTCCCCTCGTGTCTATGGTATTTTAATGTCTGGTTATTTTACGATACATCGCCCTATGTTAATTACTGAAATACCCTCTCATAGGTATCACAGAACCTACTTCCTTACTTTAATTATAAAATGATAACCTGTTTTCCTTCACGCTGTTATTATTTTTAAACTCAACATCTGTGTAGGAGTATATGTATAAAACACAAAATAGGCACATAGCACACGCCGGGCAAGCGGGTATCCACTACACAAACAGTTATTGAAAATATATTATAAATTAAACATAAAATAGGCTTGTATTCACTGAGAATAAGTAGAATAGATCTGAGTGAGCATTATCCTGTATAATGCTGGAAAAAAGACGGTAGTGTTTCCTTTCAGTTAAAGCCATCATCAATATACAGGGTATTCCACCCTGCATATCTCAGGTATTATTTTACAGATATATTGTAAGGATAAAGATAATTAGCGTCTATTGTAACATAATATGCACACTGTAAATATTAACATGATCCTACCTTGGATCAGATGACCCCATTTGAGGTCGACACCGTTCAGTTACATTGATACATTATAAATCAGGGTTAATTTGTTGCTAAGCAAGTAATATGTAAAGGAAATAATTCATTTTATTATAACTATAAGCTGGACATCAGGTCAGGGTGAAATGAGTTCAGATTAGTACAGATTAGCAGGCTTATTAACACTTGAGAATGTTATGTTTTCATAATTACATTATGCCGATTTCATGTTTTCCTACACCAAGCAAAATGGCGCGTAAAATAGCACATGAGTTCAAAAACTAATCCACATTTGATGAGTCTGATGTTTTAACTATTATTGTTATGCTCCAAATTACGAATTAATTATTATCATTTGATCTGTGGCCTGAAAAACTTACGAGTGTTCGATAATGTTAAAAAATATTTTGAAGGTAAGACAGTTAAAATTGTCTTAAGAAAGTGTAGACTTGTTGGGGAATTTCACTTTTCTGATTTTAAGAGGAGTCCTGAAACATGATTGTAAACTTAACTGATTGTGGACTGAACACATTTTACTATAATACGGATACTCACGATATTTATTTTGTATCGGTGTACAAAATAAATATTGTGATTACCCGTATGACAGTAAAATGAGTCCTAAAACGGTTGTGATGTAGATAACAGCCAATTTTTCGTTATAAGCCATTTTTTTTGTTCGAACATTACATTTTAGATAAAATATTAAATATGTATATTGTCCGTCAGGTATATGCTACGGCATGCAGATGTTGAACAAGGAGTTCGGGGGGTCGGTGCTGCGCAAGGACGCGCGGGAAGACGGCCAATACGAGGTGGAAGTGGAGACCACATGCCCGCTTTTCAAGTAAGGTTTTTTAGATTATCCAAAACGAGTAACCACCCTCGCTTTGCTTCGGTTTTCTTATTTTTTTACACCTTGGGTTACATTATTTGAGTTTTATTAAGGATCCCTAATTTTTTTGAAAATATAATATAGCCTATGTTACTCAGGGATAGTGTAGCTTCCCAACAGTGAAAGAATTTTTGAAATCGGTTCAGTAGTTCCGGAGCCTATTCATTGCAAACAAAAAATCAAATCTTTCCTCTTTATATATTAGTATAGATAACAATGATTTTAAAAGGAAATAGGGACAGCTCAATCGAAACATTTCTCAAATCAAAAAGTAGCATCATCTCTCTCTTTCTCTTTTTCTTTCTTTCATTCTTTCACGAACTTCTTGTTGATAGCGTCGTCGCGTCGAGTAATAATGTACTAAGCATTGATCTTTAACTGGACCAGTTTAAGTGCTTGGTTCTGAATTGCTAATTAATTGCTAGCTTTCTTTATTTTACCCATTACAGTCTAGATCCGGTTTAATTTGATTATTGCTCTGGTCAACATTACTGATGAAATCGGCTCTAGTATATATTTCCAATCCAATGGCTCACGGTGTTAATCCTATTAGACTTAATGCGTTGAACATTGTTGATTTCGATATTTTGCTCGACAACCTATGCTCCCTTAACATGTTGCGGAAACTAAATAAACCACTAAAGTTCGACAAGTTAGATTATAGATCTTGAATTTATTTATCGTTATTTTCTCCTCTCTTATTGCCTTTTTCATCGAGACTTTTACCCAAGAAAGAGAGAAGAAAGAGAAAGAACTGAGTAATAAAGAACGAAAACGAAAAGAACGATAATGACGGAGTTCTGAGTTCACAAACACGGTGATAATTAACCATTGATGTATAATGAATGTCATAGAACAGTCATCTCGAACAAAATGTATGTCCCGCCGGGAGATTCTAATTTCAAAATTGAGCCTCCGTTCTCCTTTCAAAATACAACGAATCCATTGAAAATTGAGGCCGATCGGCGCCAATTCATTGGCGGTGTCGGTTCTATATGCTAGTAAAAATACTTCAATAGTGATAACATCCTTCTTTTCTTCAAGTCTGTTAAAAAGTTTTAACAGCCTCCATATTGTGTTGGTACGTTGCAGTCGTCTAGAGAAGCTGCAGCCGGTGCTGCTGACGCACGGCGACAGCGTGCAGAAGGTGGGCGAGCGGTTCCGCGTGGGCGCGCACTCGTCCAACCAGCTCATCGCCGCCATCTACAACGAACAGATGAGGCTGTACGGGGTGCAGTTTCATCCTGAGGTACGGATTCATATATTTACTAGCTTCCGCCCGCAGCTTTGCCCGCGTGGATTTCTGTCAATTTACATAAAACCGTAATGAATTATATCTTCCTCAGGAATCACACTATCTACTGGTGAAAACTGTAATAAAATCCGTTCGATAGTTTTTGAGTTTATCGCATTCATACAGACAAACGCGGCTGGGGGACTTCATTTTATATGAATAGATTTATTTATTCATCATCATTTATTTATTCATCATCTTCATTAACCACATTCACAATAAAATGTCACGGTACAAATTTTATTAAGCTTAATAAGCGAGCTTAATGCTCAATGCATTCTCTTTAGCTAACCATTGGCATAAATAGAATTGGATTAAATAGTTTTTTTTGGTTGTAAAAAATAAGTGCTCGTGTGAATACGTACGTACGGGCACGTGTAAGTGAAAGTTTTTTACTAGACACAGTTTTTTATGCGTATTGAGTTAAAGTTGCGTTTTTCCTTTGTAGGACTATTTTGATATTTTTTGACATTTATAACTTTAATTTATTGTTTATTTTGTACTTTACTAAACATCTGATTTAATATCCTTGTAAAAGACTGATTTTACATTAATTTGTATTACGAAACTCTGTTCTTCACTTTGCGTGAATGTTTTCTAAGAACTATAATAATTAATGTTTCTTATCATTCATGGCTCATGGACGACATGGTTTCTTCTCACCAGGTGGATCTAACGCCAAAAGGCAAGCAGATGCTGTCGAACTTCCTGTTCGACATCGCGGGGCTGTCGCGGACGTTCACGCTGCGCTCGCGACGCGAGTCGTGCATGCAGTACATACGGGAGACCGTTGGGGATAACAAAGTATTGGTAAGTAGGTGTTTGATAGATACATAGTGGTGCAGTGGACCTCTATAGCCTGATGGATGGATTACTCTCTCTCTCTCTCTCTCTTTCTCTCTCTCTTTCTCTCTCTCTGTCTCTCTGTCACTATCTCTATATCTCTCTGTGTTTCGTTGTTCTCAGTTCTGAGTGTTGTGACCCCCATTAATAAGTTTCATGGAAGGTTGTGCTAAGAGATGTCGCTTTGGTACTACTGTGTTATTCTGCTAATAAAATATCCTACATGATAGATGGAATATTATGTATATGGTGTAACGGGTAGGAATATTTAAGGGGCTGTATTAGACCATAGAACTGAACTGAACTCCTTTTCTATAAGGAACCAACATCGAAATCGCGAAAAAATCAGCTGTAATATACAAAACAAATTACCACTCAATCCAAACGCCCATGTACTTGATTTTTTTATTTTATTTCGACGTTGGTCCCATAAAAAGAGTTGTTCATTTTGATGGACATAATATCCATCCCTTTGAGTATTGCTACCCATTTCTGTTACACGCGGTATATTAGATCGCGCAATACAGTGAGGTTTTTGTTCATCAGGTACTTGTTAGCGGCGGCGTGGACTCCACCGTGTGCGCCGCGCTGCTCAGAACCGCGCTCCGCGAGGATCAAGTTATTGCCTTACACATCGATAACGGTGAGTTGAAGTGTTTCATTCTCACTCTCAGTATTAGTGCCATGGAGTCTCTCCTTCGAACGACACAACACGCAAGGTATCCTTTTGTCGAGAACATCCCGCCATAAGCTATGTTAAGATTTTTTTGTGTTAAGCCCCTTTTTTCTTTACAAATGCTTAAATTAAGAATAGTCATTTTCAAAGCTATATCTAGGTACATTAACGCTCCAACTCAGAGTCACTAACGGTTACTTAAATTGCTCCTTAGTGCGGAATTTGTATGGTGATTACTAAGGAGCGATTAAAGTAACCGTTAATGACTCTGAGTTGGGGCGTAAGATTGTTAGGTAATGTTTATAGGTAATTCTTAAGAGGATTAAAGTCATAGAGATCACTAAACTTTTTAATTTATTTCCCAGGTTTCATGCGCAAGAACGAGAGCGCTAAGGTGGAGAGGTGTCTCCGCGACCTCGGGGTTCGTCTGCATGTCATTAATGCGTCTCATCAGGTGAGGAAAATTCATTATAAAACATGTTATTATATCAAAATTTCGCATGATGTTCCTATTGTCTTAATAACACCACAGTGTCAAAAATGATTGAATAATGTTTTGTTGTTGTTTATGATTGTCGAATTCTTTGTACAAATAACAGCTTTATTATAATCGAACAGGATTTGTCTGGTCTGGTACCTTTAGCTTGTTTTATAGAATTTGTTATTCATTTTATTTTTATTAATTTATTATTATGCATGCAGTGCTCATATCTAGAAGGATGTTCACAATTGACAACTGTTTGTCTGTGTGATTAGCTTTAATTAATTTGTAAAGTGCAACGTCCAGTTTTGTGGTCCTAATAAAAAAATAAATGAAAACGTTTTTACACGCTTTATATTAGCTTCACCTGTATGTTGGTTTGTTTGTTTGTAACTTCTCTTTGAACGTGATTTTGACCCACTTCAACCGGTTAGATTTCTTTCAAACTTCGTGGACTTATTGAGGACCGATGACAATTCAATATTTAAAGAAAAAAAGAAAGAAAGAAAACCTAATTTTAGAACATATTTTTAGTTAATTTTTTGTTGTGTATATCACGTAACTTGTGTCCGTCAGTTCCGTCAAGGCAGCACCGTGGTGCGCGAGGCGGGCGGGCGCACGCGCCACACGCCGCTGCTGTGCCACACGGCCGCGCCCGAGGACAAGCGGCGCATCATCGGAGACGTGTTCGTGCGCGTCGCCGAGACCGCCGTGCGGGACCTGCTCAACTTGCAGTCAGTATACGTGTTACAATATATCGCTCACCCAGTAATACAACGGCACATCTACGTTTGTCATATTTTACAGAAACGAGGATCAAAGATTTTTTAAAAATGTTTAAAATTAATTTGTGGGTTCTTTTTACGTTTTTTACAGATTGTATGGATCTGGTTACTAGTATAGACATTCATACATATTTACCACTATGTAGATTATGCACTTTTAAACATGTATACCATATAAACTCAATTTCGCATTTTTTGCAGATGTGCCATTATATTACTAGGTGAGCATTATGTTGATTTGTTGGTAACTACCGGGAAACATATCTTATAGTGCGTTTCACTAAGTCTGCACTTTGCTATTATTTTGGTAGCATAATGTGCAGTACGTACTGCACGTACTATGTAATTGTTCCTTATAAAACTGCATCTGTCAGCTGAAATTTTCAGCTTGAGGCGAATCGTAGTGACTGTCTAACTTATGAATGTGATTTTTTATAATTAAGTTAACATAAAGCACGTCATGTTTCCTTCATAATTGACAGTCAAGTGACAACCAGGTTGAACACGACAATGTTGTCAATTGAATTTCAAGTGTTTGACTTATCAACAATTTCCAGGGAAGACCAAGTCCTCCTAGGCCAGGGCACGCTGCGGCCGGACCTGATCGAGTCAGCGTCGTCGCTGGCGTCGAACAACGCGGCCACCATCAAGACGCATCACAACGACACTGAGCTGGTGCGGCTGCTGCGGCAGCGAGGCCGCGTCGTGGAGCCGCTGAGGGACTTTCATAAGGATGAGGTATGGGAGTTTTGTTGGGAGGTTGGGGAATTTTGTGGGGGATTTCGTGGGGGTCAAGTTTTTTTCGATAAGGCACGTTGCGGAAAGTCGAGTCAGCGCGGTCGCGTCATCTAGCCGCTGCGGGAATTTCACAAGGACGAGGTTAGGGAATTTTGTGGTGTTAGGGAGATTCGTGGCGGTCAGTTCCTCCTCAATCACGACATTGCGTCCCATAATGATCGAGTCGGCGAGGTCGCGTCGTCGAGCCGGTTAGGGAATTTTGTGTGGCTAGGGAGATTCATGAGGGTGACGTTTGGGAATTTTATAAGGATGAGGTCAGAGAATTTTATATACTTACATAGAAGTCAGAACATTTATAACAATGAAGTTAGTTGTAAGGGTTACCAAATAAGACTCGTTTAAAAGCGGACTATATAGAGTAGTTAAAAAATATATACAAATTATAAAATAAAAGAAAATATATATAGGTGTGTTGTGTGTTTGTGCAGGTGAGACAGCTAGGCGCAGAGCTGGGGCTGCCGGCGCCGGTGGTGGAGCGCCAGCCGTTCCCCGGGCCGGGGCTCGCTGTGCGCGTACTATGCCAGGAGGAGCCCTTCGCCGACCGGGACTTCGCCGAGACACAGGTGCCGTGACTTATTAATGGTCGTTGTGGCGTTAACGTCGGTTGATCGTTCACACCGAGATGTAAAGCGGCTCTAACGTCCCAACTCAGAGTCACTGTAAGGGTTGCGTGGGTGATTTGGTATGGTATGGTGTTACCCACGTTACCCGTTACCAAAGTTTATAGTTGTTATTTAACGGCGAGTACGGAGATAAATGATTGTTTTATTTATGGTCAATTAAAATGGTTTTAATAACACTTTACACTACTTTACTATGGTTAGCATAAACTGGTTATAAATGGTAGACTTAGATAATAATGGTAAAATGGTTAGTGAATACGCGGAGCCCGCATGGCTGTTGGTTATGTACTAACTATAATGTTAAATTCAATTAATTAGGAAAAGCATCGCGCGACAAAATGTGCTGCGATGCAATAATGCATAATCGCTGAGCTGTTCGGTGCAACTCCGAACAGTCACTAACGATTACTTAAATCGCTCCTTAATACAGAATTTGTATAGAGATTCTTCACTAAGGAGCTTTTAAAGTAACCGTTAACGACTCTGAGTTGGGGCGTAAGTGTCAGAACAATAAACTGTGTTTTAAGCTTTGTTAGTCTTAAAATCATACGAACAAAAATAATGGTCCTAAATCACTTTTAACGTAGCTAGAATATATTTAATTTTATTCTAGCAGTGTCTAGTCTAGTACATTTAATTTTGATGTTGTCTGAACAAAGTCCAAGTGTAAGTAGCTCGACGTGATTAGCGCCACCTTCGTTCTCGCAAAATGTGCCTTTTGATGCTGTTAATAAGGTCTTTATTTGATTGCTATTCAAAAATACAGTGCGTCAGCACATAACTTATTGTTGGCTATCCGGCTATCCCCAGGTTATAGTGAAGATAATGGTAGAATACGCGTCGATGTGCGTCAAGTCGCACGCGCTGCTGGGCCGCGTGGCCAACGCGAGTACCGCGGCGGAGCAGCTGGAGCTGAAGCGGATCTCGTCCGCCACGCCCGTCGCCGCCACCTTGCTGCCGGTGCGCTCGGTCGGTGTGCAGGGTACGTTATAACCACGAGTTGCAATACAATATAGAGATAATGTGTAGTTAAGTGTATTGTTACTTTATTGACGACTTGTCTGGCGCATTGGTGCATGCCGGACCGCCGTGGAAATTTGAATGATGAGTCTTTTCTTTGTGTGTTGTCCATGGCACCCACGATACAGGGAATCCTCATCTCCACTCACCATCATGTGGAATTGTATACTTGAGTCAAACTCGTATCAGAATACTTGTCAACAAATCGTAAAAATTCCTTTATAGGGTTTTCACATACTGATTTGTATTTCGCACACCAAATAACTATTAAAGAACGAAATAATCATTATAACGTTTGTGACAACTTCATTATTTTAATATTGACCTATAACAACAACACACTAAGAGAAAACGACGTAAAAACCAACATCTTAAAACAATTTTCGTCATGAATAACTCACGCTCGCACATCCTTAATTTCGTGAAGCGACTTCAAACCTTTGTAGAAACTTATTGTTTTGAGGCCGGCCTAGCTATGACTATAAATAGAAATGACTACGAAAACCTCACAGCTATAATGGCGCTTACATGCTTTGCAACTTGGTCGTATTATATTTCGAAATACAGTGAAATCAACTTATCTGTGACTATAAGGAGGGCGCTGCCGGACGCATTGGACCAATCATAGTGCGCATAGTAGTAATTTATGAATGGGATGGCATTAGTTCCAATTTTCGCCACGTCACAAATAAGTTCTTGAGAGATGGCACTGTACAGATTATACAGATATTTAATTCCACTCAATATGCATGAGCATAAAATTATTTATAAGTTAAATTTCATTAAACAAAGCCGAATAACATTTTATATTTATGTTTATGTATTTTAAAACAGTCTATATCGTTTTTATACGTAACTATTCCGTGTTATTTTAAACTTTTGCAAAATAAATATTATGTTTAAAAATAAATTAAAATTATAAAGAGTGGAACGGAACGCGACTTGCGAACTCCAGATTTAGTTCAAACGTACTTTATACGACCAAAAGTTTCATGCACCTGTTTGTTTGTGGTTGCTAGGCAACACAGTGCTTATGTAAATTCTGATTCGAATGTGAATATAGTGTAGTCAAGCATTAACTTATAATAATTATATTATGTAAAAATCATTTAATTTGTCAATTTTATTTTATTTTATCTTTTTTAGAACATGTTGTTTCTATCAATCGTTTCACAAGTTTTGTAACTAATATTTAATACTGTTTTGCAAATTTTTGCAAATTTAACTTTGACGCCTTGTAGGCGACGATAGTTGATCTGGAATACCTCATAGCAACTATGTAAAAACTAACCTTATCCTGCAAATAAGGAATTGATTGATTGATTGATTAAAAAAAAAACTATGAGTGCGAATGGAAGCAATATAGGTGCATGCAACAATACCCAGCCTCTCCAACGTTCAAGCCACTAGGGCTATTTTTGCTAGATATTTACCGATTTAAACGCAAACTGTAACGTTGTTGCTCAGGTGACCACAGGACATACAGTTACGCCGTGGCGCTGTCGACGGAGCGCTACCCGCCCGACTGGAAGGACATGCAGTACCTCGCGCGGATCATACCCAGGGTCTGCCACAACGTCAACAGGTAATGTCGACGCTTATACAGTGCCTCCAACTTATCTGTGAATTGGAGGAGGGCGCTGTCGGACGCATTGGACCAATCATTGGACGCCATTCGAGACGTAGTAAATGTCAAATGAATGAGCACAAAGAACTTATGAATGGCGCGGCATTAGTTCCAATTTTCGCCATTTCACAGATAACTTGGTAGCACTGTATATGATTTATTGCGTACACCAGATGTAATGCAATCAAAATTCGGAAGTGTCCGGCGATCAAACGCGGTCGGTGCGAAATCGAGGATGTATGGAGTACGGAAAAATATGATCTTTAATAATAAATACAAAGTTGGTAGAAAGGTTGTCTTTAGGCCGCAGATGTGTCCAACTGAATTAAAATTCCTTTGGTGTGTCGAAGAAACGGCCATCCGATTTTACGCTTAACGTGTAATGGCATGAACACGGCCACGCCCATTTTAGCGTGCTAATCATGGCCAAAACAATGTTATTTTATTCTTAACGCTTTAGTAACCGAATTATGACACATGCATGGCAGAGACAATAGAATAATTTTATTTATCCTATGACCTTCAGATGTCGAGGTTTTTTAATCGTCTTTATGTATTTTTTGTTGTTGGCAGGGTTTGCTACGCTTTCGGCGGCTTAATAAAGGAGCAAGTAACAGACATCACGCCAACCTTCCTCTCACAGCAGGTCATCTCGACCATACGCCAAGCGGACGACCTCGCCACTCAGGTAATTACTGTAATTAGGTTCATTGGGTATTAATATTATGAATCTAATGTAGTGTTATACCTATTAATGTAAAAATGTGTCTGCACACTGCCTCGTGTTTCATATTCAGTTTGTGATTTTTATATATCATTTATTATGAATGTTACAAAGTTTGAAATTGCTCAACTTTTATGTTTTCTCTACAACATTGGTCGAAGTTTTTGCTGAAGCCGTTCTTCGATGCTTTTCTGCTATGTTTTGACTGTTTTATTCTGTTGACAAATGTATTATTTTGTATAATTATTATTTTGATTATTTTATTCATGGTAACCAAATTTAACTGGATGAATTGATTCAAAATGTATGTTACGAAGTTGCGTTGCTAATATTTGTACTGCATAATACATGGTGTTCTCCCATTGCCCTAAGGTTGACTGGCAGAGAATGCTTTAAGCATTTAGTAAGCTTTTTGTATCCTTTGTTTATTAAAGAACGAGTAACCGCCCTCGCTTTGCTTCGGTTTTCTTATTTTTTTACACCTTGGGTTACATTATTGGAGTTTTATTAAGGATCCCTAATTTTTTTTTGAAAATATAATATAGCCTATGTTACTCAGGGATAGTGTAGCTTTCCAACAGTGAAAGAATTTTTGAAATCGGTTCAGTAGTTTCGGAGCCTATTCAATGCAAACAAAAAATCAAATCTTTCCTCTTTATATAGTAGTATAGAGTATAGATAAAATGGTGACATCACACCCGACGGTATAGAAGTTTTCAAGATCACGCACGCATATAATATTATAAAGTTCCGAACTCGATCTGTCGGAGTTCGCCTAGCGGGGATTCCTTTGCTAAACAGGCATTGATCTGGATGTGTGTCGCCAGGTGCTATCAACCAGCGGCGTGGCGGGCCGCATCGCTCAGATGCCGGTGGTGCTGATCCCCGTGCACTTCGACCGCGACGCGGCGGTGCGCGCGCCCTCGTGCCAGCGGTCGCTCGTGCTGCGCCCCTTCATCACCAATGACTTCATGACGGGGACTGCCGCGCTGCCGGGGAGTGAGGATATGCCGCAGCTTGTGAGTATATTGATACCTGATAAGCGTGGTTTCGGGTCAAGCCAACACTCGAATGTGGCGATGCGATAGATAGTGATATGACGACCCTGTAGCCTAGTTGGTAGCGACTCTGCCTTGCGAATCGAGGGGTCCCAGGTTTCATTACCAGTCGGGGCAGACATTTATGAGACAGATAAACATTTGTACTCAGGTAATAATCAGGTAATAAGAGGCAGTCGTTTTTTTCTTTTTTGGCAGGCAGTAATACGATCTTCATGCAAATATGAAATCTAATCTCAAACATTTACCTGTTGCACTGCACTCAGTCCTGTTGTAATGTTAGTGTTTTAGTGTCAATATTTTCTTTCTCATTGCCAGGTGGTGGACAGAATGGTGAAAGAGTTGATGAGCGTACCTGGAATCTCGCGCGTGTTGTACGACCTCACACCGAAGCCGCCGGCCACTACTGAATGGGAATGATCGCCGTAGAAGCCTTTTATATATTTTTTTACTGAACGAACGCACCCGGGGGCAGTGGTTCTGTATGTAACCGCACGTTAAGTATAAAAGTTCAATTAGCATAATGCTCAGGGCTGGGCCGAGCTGCTATTGGATTCCAGGCCATGGCAGCAGACTATGTGATCTAGCCAAGGGTCAAACTAATTTTACACTACTTGATGACGATTACGAATTGTTTTTATCGTCATCCAAATAATTATGTAACAATATTGAAGTATAATAGAGAAATACATAAAAACAGTACTGACTGATTCTGTTATACACCTATATCTAGTAGAAATGTGTATTTATAACTGTATAGTAAGACAATTATTTTCTTTTTGTTTGCATTTATTTATCCTTCTTATTTGTAATGTATAATGTTGTGTGAATTGTATACTTAATATACAGGATAATCAAATTTTAATAGTGAAGTAGTATTGTTTTGAATGACTCATATTTTTTTTTCAAAAACTGCCTGTATTTTACTAGTTGTTTTGAAATTTTATTATCTTTTAACTTTTTTTTTAGTTGTACTAAGAGCCACTGTCTCTTACTAGAATTTGTAAAAATAAATTGGTAAAACCGAGACATAACATGACACAGAATGTGTTATTGTATTGTATGTATGTTACAATGTTAGCTCCACTGATCTGTTTTGTAACATGTAGTATTTATTATTGAAGGCTGTGTAAAAATATTATGAAGCCCGAAGATTCTGCACCTGCAAGATTACTATAATGAATCTTGTATGAAATTGTAAACACATGTTTTATGGAATGGTTCAGTGTTATTGACTGGAAATTTCATAATAAAAATTATATTATGCTTTATTTTCATCTTGCTTTTTATTTAAAACCTTAATTTTAAGTAATAATAATTTTAAAGTCCATAGGTTAAAATTCAGTCAATATTAATAAATAGCATCGCATTAAAAACCACTAATCATAGTAAAAATCCTTTAGAATCTGTCAACTGTCAGGGATTAACAAATTTATATTTTTTCCTGTGTTAATTTGACCCCCAATAAAAGTTTCTTCTTCACCCCTAATAGACAAGCCATCAGATAGAGTAGTTATTTTCTTTTCTCGGAGCATTGGTGCTTTTACCCAGCGAGATCCACTGCAATTGCTACATGAATGTAGGGGGAGTAACTCCAAAGACACAGTACGGTTACTACAATCGGCACATTTGAAAAACCTTTTAAAAGTGTCAAGTACTTTAAGAGGATGTCTTTCATCTTTGCAGCGCTGTGCTGCTGAGAATGCTGTGTACTTGCATTTGACACAGCGGACTGCTTTGCAAGCCAGTTTAAAAGTGTTCAACATTTTTTCCTCCATTGCTTCCTTTTTCTCCAACTTATTGAAGTATTTATCTTGTTCCTCATCCTCATGTTGTTTAATAAGATTTTGGTGTGAAGATGTAGCTTCCATAATCTTCTTGAAGCGTTCCGACACAATTGACTTTGGTTTTACTTCTTCATTTGGCTTCATCTTCTTACATTCATTTTCTCCATTCTCTGAATGACTTAGTTTCTGTAGTGCCCTTTTCTTGCCTGTTTCTGTTCCTTTTATATTATTTGGATCTAGTTTTGAAATGCCTCCACTTTGCTGAACCAGTTTGATTGCATTTAGTTTTGCTCGTTCGGCTGCTTTTTGGCCATATGACATGTTTAAATCTATGAATCCACTGCCCTTTAAGCCAAATCCTTGGCCTAATTTTGGTGAAGCACCTACCCTAGCTGCTAAGCTTAAATTTGATACACTAGCATTGCTGCTGGCATTATTTAAGCTGTTAAGTCTTGCCGCATCACTCACTCTTTGAGTAGAGGGGCTATGTAAGATATTTGCATTACTAAAGGGTTTACCAGCTCCATAGGGTGCTTTATTGCTCATCAATTTGTCTCCCTCCGTTTTATAGTAATCTGTTAATGACATCAGTCTATTTTGATCTCTATCCTTCACTTTTTTGTGATTGCTTGCAGGTAGGGCAGAGTAGGCTTTGCCTCCGTAAATAACTGTGTTTTTTCCTAAAACTTTATTTTGCAAATTCACTAGCCCCTTTCCCATAGTTGAAGATTGTAGCTCCTGGCGTCTAGAAAATTTTTGATATTCTTGCTTTATATGATAGATGCAGTGTTCACACTGACTTAGATTCACAAAAGCTGTGCATGGTTCGCCATTTTTCTTTTTGCTTTTACAAATACCGAAGTCTTTGGATTGGCCAAGTATCATTACTCGATCTGGGTTCTCTACACTCATGGAGGCCTGGTCTGCACTATTTTGACTTCTATCGAGTACATTTGGATTTAGAACAGCCACTACGGTGCCTTCACTCGTTTTCCACAAGTCATTGTATGCCTTACGGAATAGGAACATGGATACAGTCTTTAAATCATCTTTAAGATCACTAAGTGTCCATATTAGAAATTGGCTCCCTTTCTGCGATTGCTTGGACGAGCTTTTCCTTACCACTACCCCAGCTATTACCCAGTCCTTAGACAGGTCCTCATTTTCAACATATCTCTTCACTCGTAGCATATTTACCGCTTCTCTTCCTTGCATGCGATCTAACAATGCAGAGCTGGAAATAACTGGCTTTATGATTCGAATACCAAATATGGGGTCCGTATAGATGTCAGAGTTAATTTTTGATTTAGTTCCAGGCACACAAAATACATGTTCGTTCGAGGATGTATGGAGTACGGAAAAATATGATCTTTAATAATAAATACAAAGTTGGTAGAAAGGTTGTCTTTAGGCCGCAGATGTGTCCAACTGAATTAAAATTCCTTTGGTGTGTCGAAGAAACGGCCATCCGATTTTACGCTTAACGTGTAATGGCATGAACACGGCCACGCCCATTTTAGCGTGCTAATCATGGCCAAAACAATGTTATTTTATTCTTAACGCTTTAGTAACCGAATTATGACACATGCATGGCAGAGACAATAGAATAATTTTATTTATCCTATGACCTTCAGATGTCGAGGTTTTTTAATCGTCTTTATGTATTTTTTGTTGTTGGCAGGGTTTGCTACGCTTTCGGCGGCTTAATAAAGGAGCAAGTAACAGACATCACGCCAACCTTCCTCTCACAGCAGGTCATCTCGACCATACGCCAAGCGGACGACCTCGCCACTCAGGTAATTACTGTAATTAGGTTCATTGGGTATTAATATTATGAATCTAATGTAGTGTTATACCTATTAATGTAAAAATGTGTCTGCACACTGCCTCGTGTTTCATATTCAGTTTGTGATTTTTATATATCATTTATTATGAATGTTACAAAGTTTGAAATTGCTCAACTTTTATGTTTTCTCTACAACATTGGTCGAAGTTTTTGCTGAAGCCGTTCTTCGATGCTTTTCTGCTATGTTTTGACTGTTTTATTCTGTTGACAAATGTATTATTTTGTATAATTATTATTTTGATTATTTTATTCATGGTAACCAAATTTAACTGGATGAATTGATTCAAAATGTATGTTACGAAGTTGCGTTGCTAATATTTGTACTGCATAATACATGGTGTTCTCCCATTGCCCTAAGGTTGACTGGCAGAGAATGCTTTAAGCATTTAGTAAGCTTTTTGTATCCTTTGTTTATTAAAGAACGAGTAACCGCCCTCGCTTTGCTTCGGTTTTCTTATTTTTTTACACCTTGGGTTACATTATTGGAGTTTTATTAAGGATCCCTAATTTTTTTTTGAAAATATAATATAGCCTATGTTACTCAGGGATAGTGTAGCTTTCCAACAGTGAAAGAATTTTTGAAATCGGTTCAGTAGTTTCGGAGCCTATTCAATGCAAACAAAAAATCAAATCTTTCCTCTTTATATAGTAGTATAGAGTATAGATAAAATGGTGACATCACACCCGACGGTATAGAAGTTTTCAAGATCACGCACGCATATAATATTATAAAGTTCCGAACTCGATCTGTCGGAGTTCGCCTAGCGGGGATTCCTTTGCTAAACAGGCATTGATCTGGATGTGTGTCGCCAGGTGCTATCAACCAGCGGCGTGGCGGGCCGCATCGCTCAGATGCCGGTGGTGCTGATCCCCGTGCACTTCGACCGCGACGCGGCGGTGCGCGCGCCCTCGTGCCAGCGGTCGCTCGTGCTGCGCCCCTTCATCACCAATGACTTCATGACGGGGACTGCCGCGCTGCCGGGGAGTGAGGATATGCCGCAGCTTGTGAGTATATTGATACCTGATAAGCGTGGTTTCGGGTCAAGCCAACACTCGAATGTGGCGATGCGATAGATAGTGATATGACGACCCTGTAGCCTAGTTGGTAGCGACTCTGCCTTGCGAATCGAGGGGTCCCAGGTTTCATTACCAGTCGGGGCAGACATTTATGAGACAGATAAACATTTGTACTCAGGTAATAATCAGGTAATAAGAGGCAGTCGTTTTTTTCTTTTTTGGCAGGCAGTAATACGATCTTCATGCAAATATGAAATCTAATCTCAAACATTTACCTGTTGCACTGCACTCAGTCCTGTTGTAATGTTAGTGTTTTAGTGTCAATATTTTCTTTCTCATTGCCAGGTGGTGGACAGAATGGTGAAAGAGTTGATGAGCGTACCTGGAATCTCGCGCGTGTTGTACGACCTCACACCGAAGCCGCCGGCCACTACTGAATGGGAATGATCGCCGTAGAAGCCTTTTATATATTTTTTTACTGAACGAACGCACCCGGGGGCAGTGGTTCTGTATGTAACCGCACGTTAAGTATAAAAGTTCAATTAGCATAATGCTCAGGGCTGGGCCGAGCTGCTATTGGATTCCAGGCCATGGCAGCAGACTATGTGATCTAGCCAAGGGTCAAACTAATTTTACACTACTTGATGACGATTACGAATTGTTTTTATCGTCATCCAAATAATTATGTAACAATATTGAAGTATAATAGAGAAATACATAAAAACAGTACTGACTGATTCTGTTATACACCTATATCTAGTAGAAATGTGTATTTATAACTGTATAGTAAGACAATTATTTTCTTTTTGTTTGCATTTATTTATCCTTCTTATTTGTAATGTATAATGTTGTGTGAATTGTATACTTAATATACAGGATAATCAAATTTTAATAGTGAAGTAGTATTGTTTTGAATGACTCATATTTTTTTTTCAAAAACTGCCTGTATTTTACTAGTTGTTTTGAAATTTTATTATCTTTTAACTTTTTTTTTAGTTGTACTAAGAGCCACTGTCTCTTACTAGAATTTGTAAAAATAAATTGGTAAAACCGAGACATAACATGACACAGAATGTGTTATTGTATTGTATGTATGTTACAATGTTAGCTCCACTGATCTGTTTTGTAACATGTAGTATTTATTATTGAAGGCTGTGTAAAAATATTATGAAGCCCGAAGATTCTGCACCTGCAAGATTACTATAATGAATCTTGTATGAAATTGTAAACACATGTTTTATGGAATGGTTCAGTGTTATTGACTGGAAATTTCATAATAAAAATTATATTATGCTTTATTTTCATCTTGCTTTTTATTTAAAACCTTAATTTTAAGTAATAATAATTTTAAAGTCCATAGGTTAAAATTCAGTCAATATTAATAAATAGCATCGCATTAAAAACCACTAATCATAGTAAAAATCCTTTAGAATCTGTCAACTGTCAGGGATTAACAAATTTATATTTTTTCCTGTGTTAATTTGACCCCCAATAAAAGTTTCTTCTTCACCCCTAATAGACAAGCCATCAGATAGAGTAGTTATTTTCTTTTCTCGGAGCATTGGTGCTTTTACCCAGCGAGATCCACTGCAATTGCTACATGAATGTAGGGGGAGTAACTCCAAAGACACAGTACGGTTACTACAATCGGCACATTTGAAAAACCTTTTAAAAGTGTCAAGTACTTTAAGAGGATGTCTTTCATCTTTGCAGCGCTGTGCTGCTGAGAATGCTGTGTACTTGCATTTGACACAGCGGACTGCTTTGCAAGCCAGTTTAAAAGTGTTCAACATTTTTTCCTCCATTGCTTCCTTTTTCTCCAACTTATTGAAGTATTTATCTTGTTCCTCATCCTCATGTTGTTTAATAAGATTTTGGTGTGAAGATGTAGCTTCCATAATCTTCTTGAAGCGTTCCGACACAATTGACTTTGGTTTTACTTCTTCATTTGGCTTCATCTTCTTACATTCATTTTCTCCATTCTCTGAATGACTTAGTTTCTGTAGTGCCCTTTTCTTGCCTGTTTCTGTTCCTTTTATATTATTTGGATCTAGTTTTGAAATGCCTCCACTTTGCTGAACCAGTTTGATTGCATTTAGTTTTGCTCGTTCGGCTGCTTTTTGGCCATATGACATGTTTAAATCTATGAATCCACTGCCCTTTAAGCCAAATCCTTGGCCTAATTTTGGTGAAGCACCTACCCTAGCTGCTAAGCTTAAATTTGATACACTAGCATTGCTGCTGGCATTATTTAAGCTGTTAAGTCTTGCCGCATCACTCACTCTTTGAGTAGAGGGGCTATGTAAGATATTTGCATTACTAAAGGGTTTACCAGCTCCATAGGGTGCTTTATTGCTCATCAATTTGTCTCCCTCCGTTTTATAGTAATCTGTTAATGACATCAGTCTATTTTGATCTCTATCCTTCACTTTTTTGTGATTGCTTGCAGGTAGGGCAGAGTAGGCTTTGCCTCCGTAAATAACTGTGTTTTTTCCTAAAACTTTATTTTGCAAATTCACTAGCCCCTTTCCCATAGTTGAAGATTGTAGCTCCTGGCGTCTAGAAAATTTTTGATATTCTTGCTTTATATGATAGATGCAGTGTTCACACTGACTTAGATTCACAAAAGCTGTGCATGGTTCGCCATTTTTCTTTTTGCTTTTACAAATACCGAAGTCTTTGGATTGGCCAAGTATCATTACTCGATCTGGGTTCTCTACACTCATGGAGGCCTGGTCTGCACTATTTTGACTTCTATCGAGTACATTTGGATTTAGAACAGCCACTACGGTGCCTTCACTCGTTTTCCACAAGTCATTGTATGCCTTACGGAATAGGAACATGGATACAGTCTTTAAATCATCTTTAAGATCACTAAGTGTCCATATTAGAAATTGGCTCCCTTTCTGCGATTGCTTGGACGAGCTTTTCCTTACCACTACCCCAGCTATTACCCAGTCCTTAGACAGGTCCTCATTTTCAACATATCTCTTCACTCGTAGCATATTTACCGCTTCTCTTCCTTGCATGCGATCTAACAATGCAGAGCTGGAAATAACTGGCTTTATGATTCGAATACCAAATATGGGGTCCGTATAGATGTCAGAGTTAATTTTTGATTTAGTTCCAGGCACACAAAATACATGTTCGTTAGAAACCTCGGGAGTAGCATTAATTTTTTTAAAAGAAGAAGTTTTATTAGCCGCCCTGATTTCGATATTGGTTTGTCGTAGTCTAGTTTCAAATTCTATTCTCTTATCTTTTTGTTCGTATTCTTTATTGTCTAAAGCTTTCTCAATTTCGCTTCCATAGTCGCTATATTTTCTTTCAGTATAATTCCTTTTCTCTTCATCGTCTGATGAATCAGTATCTCCGTTGTGAACTGCTGAAGACGCCGAATTTGGAATTTCAGTGTTTTCACAATTATTTGTTTCGATATCATCGTTCGTTTTGAAAATATCCACCTCGACTATTTTTTGATTAGTCAACGATTTAGAACTTGTTTCAGTCTGTTCATCTAGGTCCGCACACAGTAGTTCTTCTAGCTGCGCTAATTCATCGTTTTCAGCCATTTTTTTCTACTAATACTATGATTAGTGATTACTGATTTTCTGTTTAAAATATTTAATTTCTAGGATTCATCACTGTACAAAACTAAAAAGGCGCCAACGATGTTCAATCAACTTTTCTTGTTGCAAGTTGACAGCTGACATGACGTTTGAGTTTTGACGATTATTTTTGACAGTTTGGTAATTTTTTTCAATAAGACAGTGATACAAATGCGCAAATACATTCAGCCAAGGACAAAAAGTAGGAAACCAAAAGGTAAAAATTACGTGCTCAGAAAAGATCTAATAATGAATTCTGGGAAAGAATAGCGGCAATTTATTGATTTCATATTTTGATTATAGAAAATATTGTTTGTTTTACCTTACTCTGTGCATGAGTTTAATCAAGCCGGCTCTGAATTTCATGAAATATGAAAATAAGACAATAATATTCTTAATTCTTGTATACCTCTACACCACAGTATAAATATTACATCCAGTAACGTAACTCGGCCCGATTCTCGAAAAACTTGCCTACTTGTAGCCGCGCGCTAGGGCTGTCCGCCGACAGTATTTTAATTTTATCAAACGACTTGAGTTTCTTTGTAGTTTTGTATTTATAAATGTTATATTTTCTATTTTAATAAATGCAATTCATTGTGAATAAAAAGGAATTATTCCATAAAAATCTATGTTGTTTTTTATTAGTACTGTGAAGGTTCGTAAGCCTTAAGTATTGTATTAGAGACAGACTCTTAGGGCAGGGTAAGTTCTTCTTGTAGGTTAAGGTAAATAAAAAAGGTAGGTACAACTGTCCGATTCTACCTATTGCTAAATTAATATAAAACATTGAAATCAAAGTTACAGTAGCAATAACGTTTTAATGACAAATTAGACGCAAATATTCAAATTACAATTATTACAAATTACAATATTAGGTACAATTATTTCCAGACGAGATTCATATATTCATCATTATATTCTTTATCACGTCATTCATATTATATTCGTCTATACTATAGCGAACCCCATAAAAGATAGCTGCCGGCGACACCCATCCGGCGTGGGATTGGGGTTAGTATTTTAAGCCCCAATACGGCAAAAGTAATAATAATCAACCATTTAGGTACCTACTTATTGCAATACGTACTTGTTTTTATTTATTTTATTTATTTATCCTACATGCACTGATCTCCTTCGGCAGGACCGAAGACCTTGAATACAATAATTTGATTTCTTATTAATAATTACAATACAATAACCAAGTCGAGCAAAAAAGCGGCACGGCCGTACCATCCTTTTCTCGAAGCAATTCAGGCCATTTTCGACCCCCTATAACTTCGTTGTGGATAAACCTAGAAGCCTGAATTTTTAGTAACCAAGCAGGCATTGTATAAACACGGTATATTTCAAATTTCATTCAATTTGAACCAGTAGTTTAAGAATTATAACTAGTCAAAGTTTCTTAATTTCGTCACTCACTGACTGACTGACCGATCATCAAAACTCTAAGGCACTTCTAGCAGACATAGAAGCTTCAAATTTGGAACACAATTAGTGTTTAGTGTGTAGATCAAGAAAAAACTAAAATATTTTGCAATTTCGGTCCAGTTTTCTAGATACATCAACTGCATAAATAACTTTGTAATCCCATATAAATATATAGGATTACAAAGTTACATTTGCAGTGAATGAATCAGTGTACCTGTATATAATATAATGGAATAATAGGTGTAGATAGGTACCTAGATATAATTATGTTCAAAGGTAACTTGTAAAAGGAAAAAAAGTAGAACTATCTACAAAAAGAAATGAGATGCCATCAAAAACAAAACTTGTAAAAAAAACCAAGTCTCGCAACTCAGTTCTTCTACTGTAAAAAGTTGTGAGATCCATGTAATACCAAGTCGGTTAATTTATTCAGTTCCTACTTAAGGGTCCTTCTGTCTTAATTTATTACGTAATTAGCTAACCTAACAAGTAACAACATCTTATAGTGACCATATTATCAATATTAAAAATCTTTTGTTTTAAATAAATAGATTGACTTGGCAATCGCACTAAACAATCAAATTTAATATAATATGTAGGTATTACTTGTGAGGTACATTGTGTTTTCATGCGATGGTCAAGTCGATCTATTTATTTAAAACAAAAGATTTTTAATATTGATAATATGGTCACTATAAGATGTTGTTACTTGTTAGGTTAGCTAATTACGTAATAAATTAAGACAGAAGGACCCTTAAGTAGGAACTGAATAAATTAACCAACTTGGTATTACATGGATCTCACAACTTTTTACAGTAGAAGAACTGAGTTGCGAGACTTGGTTTTTTTTACAAGTTTTGTTTTTGATGGCATTAATAATTACAATACAATAATAAAGTTAATATTAATCAATGATGCAATAATTATACAATACCTACTTACCTACAATATTTATATATGTATATCTACCTACAAGTACATATTATATATTATATTATATTGTATATATACTATATAATACGTACTTGTAGGTACGTATATAAAAATAGTCTTACCTTTGGGAGTCTCCAGGTAATTTAAACAATGATATCCCTGGGTGACTTAATGTCGTATTATAACACCCAAAAACAGCACAATATTTTGTATTCCTGTTTTCCATATTAAATACTTGGAACTAAACTAAAAGAATTTGTTATTTGTACCGTGGGCCGTGGCTCAACCCGCGCTCGTTCGCCGCAGTTTCTACCCTTGTACTAACCTTATTACGATGTGGGTAGGTATGACGCGCGTTTCGACCGTTTGTATGAAGAGCGATTACTGTTTATTCCCTATATTGTGTCTACACTCTATGTTACATAATACATTCATATATGTGGGCGGTCTCTTCGTTCACCGCACAATCAATCAATTTTGTTATTTTCCTCTGTTACACGACGATGACGTATACGTAGGCTCCTTTTCAGGATGAAAAGTGATCAGATCCCTTCGGTGTTGGAAAATGCTGCGTGTATTTTTTATTAACCCGAGCTCCTGCTGCGCCAGCTGCGTTGCTTGTCCACCGTTGAGGAAAGTTCCTCCCGAAGTATGAACCTGAATACAATAATAAATACCTACTCTAGTTTTATTTCATGGATAAGTCTATGGCAAATATAATAATATATTAATAATAAAAATACTTTATTTGCTCTCACAACATGATTTTAGATTACTGTAGACTTAGTTATTTACAAAATAAAGACCTTAACCTAAAAAGTAGATCTTGTGAGAGCTTGGTGCCTGAAGTAGGTATGCAAAGAAACTGAGTTACAGATCACCATAATAAAATGCATTGTAATAAATGTGATATCCATATATAGTTTCTTAAAAAATAGGGCTAAATAAATACTAATAACTTTCATAAATCTAATTCTTCATATTAATTTCCAGTTGCCTCTAGGTTAAGGGTTGGAATAAGATTATCGAGAAATTAAATACAATTTTAAGGTTTCTTTTTCATGATCACAGGGATCATTTCATTAGAAAACTTTTCGTGGTAGGTATAGATTCTTTACCTCCGGAAGTTTTTTGCCTCCTCCTTCAACCTTCGGTTGCCTTTTGCAGTAGCTTTTCCTGTTCCGATTTTCTTTTCAATTCCGTATTCCTGTTACTTTACTGAATTTATTAAACTACATTTAGTGTAATCAGGAAAACTATATTTTTTTTTTCTTTAAACACATTTACTTCCTTTAATTTAAATTTTTCATTATTTAACTATTTTAATTTTCGTAACGTCTTTTAGTAGTTACTTTTGCGACATCACAATTAACGGACTATTAGTTACGGTGTAGGCCCTAATTATTTTCAGTTGCGGCGCATTTTCTCCGTAAACAGTTCCGTTTTTTCACCTCTCAGGCTCGGGGGAAATGGGAGATAATTCGACGTGAAGCGATTATGGCGGCAATGGTCGGCGTCTGCGCTTGCGCAGTACTGCTTCGGACGCGGTGCGCGCTCCCGCGCATTATTATTATCACTATCAGTCACGCGACACGCACAATGTAACTTGGGGCTCGCACGTAAATAGTGGACCAATCATTCCAATATTTTCCTTCTGAACTTTCAACTGGAAAGTTTAGCAATGGAATTCGGACTTATTGGACTCAGGAAAAACATGAATAAAATTTATTCACTGAATAATCAAAGTGTATTTGATTTAGCACAACGGGGATTTTAGTATTCCGCTAATACAGTATAATACGTAAATTACTTTAGCTGTCGTGCTATATGCCTACATATAGGCTCGTGGAGAGCACCGGCGCCTTCAGCCGGATTTTGCGAGTATTTCGGCTGTTGAAGATGTGCTTCCTTAACGTGCTGCGGCTCCACGTCTCCCAAACTCAGCGCCAGAAGCGGTTGTACAAACAATATATGGAGCAACTGGCTGGGGCTTATGTGGAAAGGTGTACGGATCTGAGCATGCCTTGGGATTACCGGAGTAACTACCGGAATCCGTCTCCAGAATGGCGGTACTCCTTACCGCGCGATGAACGCTGGTACGAGGCGGAGTGTTCGAGGTCATGTTGTGGAACGGAGTGCTCTGATAGTGGCAGGTTTTCCTCTCCGTGCTGCTCGGAGGTGATCTTCAACGGCGGGCAGCATTACAGTGGCAAGAGCGGGAACCATGTGTGCCGACGTTTCCCCATCTGTTATCCTGGAAGCTTCGGGTAAGTTTTTATTATTGGTTGACAGAAGTTTTAAGTAGTATCCAATCCAGTAATCCCATTATCCGTTTAGAAGCAAACAGTAACCTTTGTAATTTTCAAAAGTCATATTTTATCTTACAATTAACATGCAATGGATGCGATATGTATTTTAAATATCTATGTACGTGTCGACTTGTGCTTCCTTTAAAGTTGTGCACAAAAAGTTTCCCTCCATAAAATCAATTTAATTAGTATCTAAGTAGATGAAATGTAGAATTCGAACTAGCCCCACGTCAGATGCTTAAACTGCTATGTACGAGTACTGTAGACATAATTGAATTGTATCTTCGCTAATTACTGGGAATTTAAAAAATCTGCCACAGAAGAAGTATCTACGCATTACAACGCACGTCGATGGGAAACTTTTTTACCCATAATTTGCACACAACACAACGCTACAGTTACGAATGTAAATCAATGAAGTTATTATATAACTTAAGTCTTTGTTCTATATAATGTAACATTAACATCTTTTTAGAATAAACTGTGGTTTAAAGTTTAAACCCGTAAAATAATTGTTTCTCACGCCTTCTTCTTGAACAGCAACGCGTTGGTGATTTCCCTGGAACCTAGACGTCCATGGGCGGTGGTGGTTAATAATAGATGACCTTTTGATGGTACTTTTTGGTGGTTTACATAAGTTGGAATTTTCCACATTTAAAGGATTTTATTAAGGTCTGCTCGGGTCAAATTTATGTGAGGGATGCATATAGCGACTGCTTGAACTTGTACTTAATTTGATGATAATTTTATTATTCATTCCGTAGCGTAGTTGGCAGTGACTCTGCCAATGAAGTGAAGAGTGCCGGGTTCGATTCTCGGCAGGGACAGATATTTATGTGACGGATAAATATTTATATTCGGGTCATGGGTGAAGTGATGTCCTTATTGTGTTGGCCATGTTAGGCCATGCCATCCGTGACATAAGGAATCCTATTGCGGGGTTCTACAATATCTGTGAGTCTACAAGCGTTGACTTATTTATTACATGAGGAAAAATATTTTGAGGAAATCTGCACACAAAGTCCTACTAATATTATAAATGAACATAATTGTTACCAAAACCTACTGAATGGATTTTGATGAAATTTAGCACACAAGAAGACCATGATCTGGATTAAGACATAGGATAGTTATTATTTAGGAAAACGCAGGCAAAGCTGCGGGCGGAGTGCTAGTTCTCTGTAATATTCTCTAACATGAGTACAACTCTTGTTTAGGGTTTGGTACTCATGTAATCAATTCCATTGATTACAATACCAACTCTCCTCTCGAAACCGTAGTTATGTTAGCCTTTAACAAAACGTTAACATAAACTTTCTTTTTTTTCTTCTCTTTCTTGGTCGGCAACGCATCATTGATGCCTTTGGTGTTGCTGATGTCCATGGGCGACGATGGCCACTGACCATCAGGTGGATCGTCAGCTCGTTTGCCGGCTATCTCCATAAAAAAACAGTGCTAGTTCTCTGTAATATGCTCTAACATGAGTTCTACTCTTGTTTAGCGTTTGGTACTCATGTAATCAATTCCATTGATTACAATAACAAGCTCTCGTCTCGTGAAACCGAAGTTATGTTAGCATTTAGCAAATCGTTAACATATCTCTCTCCGCCACGAACGATAATATGTAGCAGCAATGCAAACAGTTGTATGATCTGAATGCACCGGTGCATTTGCCATCTCTCCACACGATAGCGACACGCTAAATTGTTTTGCATCAATAACTTTATGCAATTTTTCATTTACCTACCCATTTACGTCACAAATCCTAGGTAATTAGATACGAATAATAAAAATGTAACGGTATCTATGCATTAAATAGCTGCATTATAACTACAGTTCAGTTCAATATGAGTAGGCTTTTTTATTATTAAGGAAATAGTCGGCAACCGAGCTGACGAACCACCTGATGGTAAGTGGCTATGTCGTCCATGGACATCAGCAACACCAAAGGCATCACTGATGCGTTGCCAGCCAAGAAGGATAGAAGAAAAAGAAAGGAAGAAAAAGAAGGCTTTATTATCTATAACAAAACATTTAATAAGCAAATCAGTATCACACGAAAGACTTATCTGAGAACATGCAAACATTTTTACAAATGTCTGCCCGGTCTTTTGACTGGCTGGGAATCGAACCTGTGAACCGGGTATTGTCACCCACTGGGCTACATTACCGTTAAGTGTCAATGAAGTGATAATTTTTATCTTGCACGTAACTATATCCTAATTAGTTAATGCGGGGGTGCGCGTGTTGTTTTTATCCAAAGGTAGCAGGTTTCTCATTATTATGGAGGCCTAATGCGTGTTCTACCACGCTGCTCCAGTGTGGTTGGCAGGAGTTGTTACTGTTCAACCTCCCACATTGTTTAACGACTGTTATCCAATGACAGTAACCGGTGATGACGTCTAAACTGTTATAAAATACATTCGGAAGCAAGGAAGCGCGTGTTTGTTTACTAGAATGTGATTACTCGTCTCTATTTTATGAGTATGACATAAGTGAAAGCTTTCAATGCAATATAAATCAATCTTAACATTTTTTTTATTATGTTATAACTCCTTCTTTGTGTTTTAGTTTTAATGTGATAAATAATTGCAGTATAAAGTACCTATGTAAAAGCGATACCTGTTTATATAATTCTAATTTACTGTAGAGTACAGAGACATTAGCTAGACAGACAGCTTTCTAAATGTACTTAACGCTATGACTTAACGACATAATCGTTATTTTTATTCAAATTCTGCACAATTGTTTTTTACTTACCCTGTGACATTTTTAAGATAGCTAAGGTTGTTTGGTAGAAGACCTTACTTGTGCGACAAAGATGCGTTTATTTTCTTTTTGTGATTAAAATACTAATTATTTATTATTTACCTCTATATACACCATGAGTAGGAAAACAACAATATAAAAGTAGACAAATATATATATACCTATATATGTATATATATGCTATATAAAAGGCGCTTTATCCCTTTCACAGCAATCTCTACCAGAAAACCTTAAGATGTTGAGTGCGGATTAGAGTACGATAAGATGATGTAAAGTTCACGAATAATATAAAGGAAATTACGATGACAAAAACACGGAAGAAGCAAGAAGAGAGAGGGAAGGAAGGAGGGAGGCCTTTACCTGATTTTTAAAATAATTTAATAAAAATAAATAAAATAATAACCGCTTACACTCTCATACCCCGCGCAGTAGGTTTTTACCTGTGTTACGGGTGGCGTGGACGACACATATTAACACCCATAACCCGAGTACACATATTTATCAAATCAAATCAAATCAAATCAAATCAAATCAAAATCTTTTATTCATATAGGTATCACTGATACACTTATGCACGTCATTTTTTTAATCTACCAGCTTTTCGGAAGGGTGCTTTGTCATGGAGGAGAAGAAAAGCCGAAAGAAACTCCTCGCACATCTTTTAAAATCATGAAAAGTCTGTCACATAAATATCTGGCCCGGCCGGGAATCGAACCCGGGACTCCTCGCTTCGCAGGCAGAGTCGCTATCAATCGGTCCACTAGGCTACAGGGTTGTTAATGTGCTACTTGCGTTACGGATACAGTTGGGAAGGGCGTTCTAGAGACGAATAGTGAAGGAATGTTGTTAGATGGAAGAAAATGTGCAGGAATAGCAAGGCGTACTGGAATAGACTATGTTTTGGAATCGAAAATAGAATGTATTGTACGAGTACTCGTACATTGTGCTGGCGCAGCGTCCTTGTGCCAAGCACGAGTTGCCTAGCTGGGCGCGCGGAGCCCGTGAACACGTACAAGACGTGACTTAGCAAGCGTCTGACACCAATAAAACCAAACCAATAAAACTCATCAGCCTCCTCATTCATTTTGGTCCTTCGAACCTTACTTTCGGTGTTTTAGCGGCTCCTTTGCGGCTAGCGTATCGGCTCAGTTGGCCTTCCACAAGCGGACCTCCCCAGCTGAGTTGAGAAGGGCGCGAAACCCGTACTGAAGCTGCGAGAGCACTGAAAGCGACCAGCGGCGAGTAATCTACAAGTTACTGAAGAACGAAGCACAAGCGACGTTAACTACGGGATCAAGGAACACATCCTAATCTCAGTAAATAACGTATCTTAACTGCCAGCAAGCTACTATTTGCTGAAGAACAAAGAATACGCAACGTTATTCGTTTTGCTGCACAACAAGGAGGTTAACATCAACTGCGGGATAGGATATACGTCCTTATCTCAGGAAAAACATTTTCATTCAACTTTAACTGCCAGCAATCTACAGTTTGCTGAAGAAAGAAGAATACGCAACGTTGATCGTGTTGCTGCACTACAAGAAGGGGTGAACGTAAACTGCGGGATTAAGGAGACGTCCTAATCTCAATGCAACATCGTATTAAAAAATGATAAAATAATAATCGTATTATGTAAATGACATAGCCAACTTCAAGGAAATCGCACTTCACAACAATAACGTGACATCTCAAGAAAAATTTAACAAACAACTGTATGCGTACACAAGTAATCACGTACCCAACGGAAGGTGTGAATCACAATTACTAATGAAGAAGGAATTTGGAGAATTTGGCCAGTCTGCGTCGCAAGAAGTAATAGAACATAGGAAAATGAACCTTTATATGAGCAAAAAACACATCAGCTCCCAGGGTAACGCCGCTTCAAGTTTTACAAAGTACAACAGTTTTACACGTATCTTACAAATACCGTGTAATATCATTTGCCTTAAAACAAAGCTACGTCATCGAATAACAACACGATCAGCTGAAATGGATTTCAAGCAATTTGACACAGGGGGCATTGCCTACATAGCAATTTTATTGAAGGAATAGCGATATAAAACACTAAACATAAGCAGTCAGCGTGGTTGTATTTTCATTATTGACATATTGAGCTCATTGACATCATCATGCCGACCACGTTGCTGCAACTCTTTTGAGGTCGGAGTGGAGATTATGACATTCTACGCAAGCAATTGGAGATCTACAGGCTACTGGAGATTACTTGACATAAGCACCTATGAGATATGTGGATTGACATTTGTACAGCATTGACATTTGTACGAAATGCATCGTACAGTAGTAGCATTTGACATTTTGACATTCTTCAATCTACGAGACATGTGGATGGAGAGCAATGACATTTGTACGAAGTGCATCGTACAGCAGCAGCATTTGACATTTTGACATTCTTCAATCTACGAGACATGTGGATGGAGAGCCATGACATTTGTACGAAGTGCATCGTACAGCAGCAGCATTTGACATTTTGATATTCTTCAATCTACGAGGCATGTGGATGGAGAGCAATGACATTTGTACGAAACACATCGTACAGCAGCAGCATTTGACATTTTGACATTCTTCAATCTACGAGACAAGTGGATGGAGAGCCATGACATTTGTACGAAATACATCGTACAGCAGAAGCATTTGACATTTGACATTCTTCAATCTACAAGACAAGTGGATGGAGAGCCATGACATTTGTACGAAATACATCGTACAACAGCATCATTTGACATTTTGACATTCTTCAATCTACGAGACAAGTGGATGGAGAGCCATGACATTTGTACGAAATACATCGTACAGCAGAAGCATTTGACATTTGACATTCTTCAATCTACAAGACAAGTGGATGGAGAGCCATGACATTTGTACGAAATACATCGTACAACAGCATCATTTGACATTTTGACATTCTTCAATCTACGAGACAAGTGGATGGAGAGCCATGACATTTGTACGAAATACATCGTACAGCAGAAGCATTTGACATTTGACATTCTTCAATCTACAAGACAAGTGGATGGAGAGCCATGACATTTGTACGAAATACATCGTACAACAGCATCATTTGACATTTTGACATTCTTCAATCTACGAGACAAGTGGATGGAGAGCCATGACATTTGTACGAAATGCATCGTACAGCAGCAGCAGTTGACATTTTGACATTCTTCAATCTACGAGACATGTGGATGGAGAGCAATGACATTTGTACGAGATACATCGTACAGCAGCAAGCAGCATTTGACATTTTGATATTCTTCAATCTACGAGATATGTGGATGGAGAGCCATGACATTTGTACGAAATGCATCGTACAGCAGCAGCCTTTGACATTTTGACATTCTTCAATCTACGAGACAAGTGGATGGAGAGCCTTGACATTTGTACGAAATGCATCGTACAGTAGTAGCATTTGACATTTTGATATTCTTCAATCTACGAGGCATGTGGATGGAGAGCAATGATATTTGTACGAAATACATCGTACAGCAGCAAGCAGCATTTGACATTTTGACATTCTTCAATCTAAGAGACATGTGGATGGAGAGCCATGACATTTGTAAGAAGTGCATCGTACAGCAACAGCATTTGACATTTTGACATTCTTCAATCTACAAGACAAGTGGATGGAGAGCCATGACATTTGTACGAAATACATCGTACAACAGCATCATTTGACATTTTGACATTCTTCAATCTACGAGACAAGTGGATGAAGAGCCATGACATGTATGAAATACATCATACAACATATTACGAGTATAAGCACTTTACAGAAGAATTTGACATTGTACAGTTTACGCTAAGAAGAAACTGACATATAGCTAGTAGCGATAACTGACATCATGAGAGCATCGTCCCGGAGACACATCAGCAAAAAAGATCATCGCAGACTACACTACAATGGGTTTTAACTTAATCACAGCTGATTGAAAACTCGCAAAACATATAAATACACTACAATTGACATTCCTGTCGTTAAAGAATTGATGAGTATGTACAATTTTACACACGTATCATGCAAATCGTATTACTTACTTCAGTTGTTTTAACAAAGCTGCGTCATCGCGTGACGGTGTGATCAGCTGGAGCGCAGTGCAAGCAAAACGACACCGTGGGCATTGCTGAGAATGCATCTATTACAATTACTTATTGCGAGTTGAACAAATATTTTCAAGGTGGCAATATAAAACAAGATCAAGGGCACGGTGAATTCCAAGATCAATCTTTTCAAAGTGAATCCTTAATTAGACTACAATAAAGAACTGCGAGTGTGAGGCTGCTTACAACAGTCTACACTGAAGAATGACGTCAAGATTGCTAAGGATTCAAAGTTGAGAATTACTGATAAAACAAACGCACTCACGAACTTTTCAAATCATCACGTCGACTGTATTTGTACAAAAGTACAGGAAGACTGGTGGCAACATCACAATCAAGAAGATCGCAGGAAGTGCTTATATTGTTATCAGTTAACAAACCGTCGCCGCAGGAAGCAAACAGTTCCACCAGACTCCAGACTCGCTAGAAGAAAGCAGCAGAGGGTCACGTCGCCGTAGGACCTCAACGAGCAACGGGAATCGGCCGCGAAAGTGGACACTGCAACTTCCAGTTTTAACTTTGAATTTAGATTGCAATATTTTAGCAATATTATGTTTACATTTATACGTTACACATTTACGTTTAGATTAGGATTCAATAATTGCAACTTAACATTTAAGCCCAAGTGCATTATTTACATTTTTGTTTACAAGTGCATTAGTTATTTACTTTAGTTATCAATCATTTTTACAAGTTTACAATTTTCTACTTATTTTGTTAGCGACTATGTGTATAAATTTTGTTTGGTTTCTTTTCTTTCGGTGTCAGATGCCAGTATGTACGAGTACTCGTACATTGTGCTGGCGCAGCGTCCTTGTGCCAAGCACGAGTTGCCTAGCTGGGCGCGCGGAGCCCGTGAACACGTACAAGACGTGACTTAGCAAGCGTCTGACACCAATAAAACCCTGTCAATTAGCAATACAAATTAGTGCATTAAACATCTAGAGTCAGCTCGGTCACGTGTTTTACTACCGAAACCCCCACGGATACACTCACGGCGGCCAGGCTGCTCCTGCACTCATCAGCCTCCTCATTCATGTATAATGTTTGGATACTATTTTTGTATCAAAATTAATTTGCGTATCCGACAAACAAACATTAGATTGACCTAATTTTAACAGCATGTGCAATATAATAGCTCCATGTTGAATAGCTATTATAGCTAATCGATACCCGAGGGTGTTAACCTGCTCAGTGGGCGCGCTACTCAGTGGAGCGGGGCGGGCGCCCGGCCGCAGCGGAATACAACGATATGTTAAGAAAGTATATCACTTGTCATTTTCACGTCTTCCGTAGAACGATGTTGATGCATTCCTTTCATAGTTTTTTTCACGTGGCTATCTGGGTGGATGCTTCGGTATTGATTGGAAGCCGAGGTATCCGATAGATTTGCATGCAAATTGCAAAGCACGATTTTTATTTGTGCAGTCTATCCAAATTGTGGGTCTTTCCGATTGACTGATTAGTTTGTTAAAGTGCAACTGTAAATTCAATTCAATTGATGTTTTTGTTGAAAAGTTTAAAGTAAGTAATTATAAGTCTAAAGTATCGGATGAATCAGTGGCGTAGCTAGCCCTAAGGAGGCCCTATATCAATATTTGGTGTGGGGCCCCCTCAACGTCAGCTGTCAAATATAAAGTGTGCCAACTGTAGTGGTTGTAGGCCGCAGACGAGCTTTTTTTTGGGAGTGTCAGTGGGTGCCCCCCGTACGCTGGGGGCCCCGTAAAATTGATTCGGCTGATACGGCGGTAGCTACGCCCATCGGATGAATCTTTAGTTACATTTATCGTAGCTTTTATGTTTTGGGTTTAATCTCCGTTTGGAACAGAAGTACTAATAAAACTGTTAGTCATAAACGAGTATCGTGGTTACGACTTTTCTGAGATTTATTGCAGGTAGACTCCTTAAGCATTCGGAATCTTTTCAAAATTTGGGGGACTTAATCCGAGCTACAGTTTAGGCACCAAATCTATCTGTGTTCATAAAGGGATACATTGAAAGTGGTCAAGAAACAAATATAGGTACTCGATTAATGTTTAAGTATTCAACTATGCATATTTCCTCACATAGTTATAGCTTGGTTTGATGGAGCGTAGCGGCAATAATTAAGAATTTTATTGTGGCTGTTTCATATTGAAATCGGTATGTTTCAAAATTTCTTTGAGGCTTTTGCCTTACTTTAAACACTGGTCATAAAGACTGATTCTGACATGATCAAGCGAGATGAACGAGTATAATACTTACGTGTAAATAATTATTGTACCTACTTACACATATTGTGCACTAACTTTTAAAACAATACCATTGCATGCCGTGGTAACGTATAATTAAGGTAACATTTAATTCTTAAAATATTTGTCTGATGTATTCGTGTATATCTAATGTGTGTCTTGTTGGGTATCCATAAATAAAAAAAAAAGAAATAAAATAAAATTAAAATAAATTAAAATTTCAATCAATGACTTTGTCTGTATTAACAGTTAAAATGGTCTAAGAAGACCCATAATATTTTTAGAAGACCTTTTCAACGATGAGTGCGAGGTACACTATATGATACGCGGCGAATGGTTTTCTCTACGATTCTGGAGTTTTAATAAATATGTATATCCATGCTAAATTACAGCTTTCTAGCACTAAGGGTCTCGGCGCTGGGAGAGAAGTGTGAATTTTACTGGAAAATATCTAATGCATATCTATGAGAGCGTTAGCAGATATAAGATTAAATTGTATTTAATTGGTCTTTTCTCTTATTCGAAAACCACTCTCGTTGGTGACGTAGCAACAAATTATTTGTTATAAGCTATTGTCTTTGCTATAAGCTTTCGTGGACGAGAAGCGTGAAGTGGAACTAATGGCGGCCGCACCACTTGACATTTCTTTAGAAGATTTAGTATTTAGTCTCACCAAAACTTAACAAAAAACAATATGGAACACATTGTTGCTTTTGAGCAAAAAAAAACCTACAATAAAATTAAAGCGACCTTAACAACGCGAATTTTAACACTGGATCCTATTTTTGTGATTTTTTTTGGTGAAGCACTCATAGCCCGGCGGCTTGCGTCGATCCTACTCGTATGTGATCGACAAAGTTAAGCAACAGCGGGCGCGGTCGGTAGTTGGATGGGTGACCGCTAGTGGCAAAAATTTCTTGAGCGTTCCCGTGCTTCGGAGGGCACGTAAAGCCGTCGGTCCCGGCTGTTATCATAAGATAACAGTAGTTAAGCCATGTCGGAGGCCCTCGTGCGGTTTGAAAACTTCTGACTCTCGGGTTGGCCACTATCCCCTCCACCAATCCGCACTGGAGCAGCGTGGTGGAGTATGCTCTAGGCCTCTTCAAGAGGAGAGATCCATGCCCAGTAGTGGGCTATTAATGGGTTGAAGCCAGCCAAGCCTATTTTTGTAATTAGATGCCCAGATTAAATATTAGAATATTACTTATTTATATAACAATTATACCTATTTCGTCACAAACAAACAGCTACACTATAACTAATTATTTACTATTATTACTTCTGTGCTGTAACCAAACTGAGTATAATATAGTGAATGTTGTCATGAAATTAAACAGTAATCATTTCAAAACAACTTATTTTAAATAATATATATTCGACGTTTCCTCTGCAAGTAATTCAGACAGAGTATGATTTAAATCAGTATTTAAGACGATACAGATTACTAACATCCGCAACATTGCGTGTCTTTGGTTTACTGGTCCGTAGTACGCGGGTCGGTGATGCAAACGATTTTATACTCTATGCAGCAGAGTGTTAGGGCGGTAATGGTGTGGCGAACGAATTACGCATTCAATACGTGGACTACACACTTATTGTAAATTTCTACGACTTAAGGGACTAGAAAGTTACTGGAAAGCTTATAAGACAAATAGAATATTATGTCGGGATGTCAGTTTTCTGCAGTTATTATTAATAACAAAATGTTTCATAGTAAGAGATCATTAATTTATCTGTAGGAATTAGCATTTAATTCTTTTTTCAGCTTTTAGGCATAGCTTTTAGGTATAATAAGTACTGTTATTTTCGGTTTACACGTATTAAGTACTTACCTAAATTTTAACTAAAAAGTTACTAAATTGTCTGTTTACACGTATTAATTTACTTAAAAATTAGTTACCTACTTAACTATTTAATACGTGTAAACCGGACTTTATGTCTTCTGTGGTATAACATTATATATTAAATACGTACGCCTATTTACACCAGAGGTCGCGGTGAAAAAAAATTATACAGTTACTAATTATTATTACTAATTATTCGATTATCTGCAGAATTTCGTAAATGACCAACTGAATTTGTTGTTAGGCTTATTTTACTTTTTTTAAAGCCCAATGCATACGTAACGGGTTTTTCCCGTACGGGACGGGACGTGAAGTTTTGGAAACATCGTTTCATAGAAAATGTATATGATAGTGCATACGCAGCGGAATCCCGTATTGAACTTGGCCCGTACAGGACGGGAAAAACATCGTCGCTGACGATGTACGGGAAAAAGCCCGTTACGTATGCATTGGGTTTAAGTCGATAGATGTTATTGTGATAAAATGCATTACTCCATTACGGAAGTGGAAATACTTATATTAAGTAGCCTAACAAATTGTAGTTGGCAGAGATTTTAGAACACTTTTCCATAGATCCAATGGCTAATACGAGTAAGTACAATAGTTCCGGTTGTTACATCACACTGAAGTAATTCCCAGCTTGGCAAATAACACTTATTCGTTTTCACGCTGACCCAGTTTTAAAATGACATAGTTAATTGAGTTATACATTATAGACAGCATAGACTGATTTTTTGGGATTTGTATGTTAAAGCTTATAATGCGGTCTCTAGAATCCTATGTGGCCTTCAAAGGTTTCAAGGAATTAGGGACGCCTTTGGTGTTAACGATGCCACCGGGCCGCGTTGATCATTTTACAGTTGGTCTATATGTGTATTAGACGTAAGAAAATACTCCTTATTTCAGTTATGATGAGATACTTAAATTATTTATTTATTTCGTACAATAAAGCTAGGGAGCGTTCAGTAAGATGACAGGCGTGTTTGAAATCAAATACGCGAAGCCAAAAAGCGTTTCTATTAAGGTATTTTATCTTTTCTGTGGTATTACACCTCGTTTTTAACAGACTTCAAAAAAAGGAGGAGGTTCTCAATTCGACTGTATTTTTTTTTATGTTTGTTACCTCAGAACTTTCGACTGGGTGAACCGATTTTGATGATCCTTTATTTAATCGAAAGCTGGTGCTTGTCATAAGGTCCCACTTAAACTTGAACTAGATCTGAAGAGTACTTTTTGACTTATTTTGAAGTCAGTAATTTATTTTATAAAGTTTGTAAAGAAAAATCTCATAGCAAGAATTTTTTGTAACTTATAAGTTAATGCTTGATATTATCTTTCAGTTGAGATGTAATCTCTCGTACTACTCGTAGCAATGTGTCGCCGTATCACGTTCCCAACGAGCTAATCACCCTGCTAATGGCAGCTAGTTCCGGAGAAAACGGATAATAACTGAGTTATGAAATGCGTCAGTACTTGCGACTGCGACTTATAGCTTAAGTAAAAGATATCTTAAGTAAAAGACGGTCGGATCTCATGATATGAACGGGGGATGAACTGTGATAATTTACAAAAAAAAATATCACTTTTTTATTAATGACCGTAGCCTCTTTTATTGTGTATACTTTACTGTGTGTACTCTTTATTTTTTTGTTAAATAGTATTAACCAACAAGTTAATATTTCCCCTGATATGAAACCAATGCATGCTCTTTGTTAATTAAGTCACTATGATCTTAAAATTTATTAAATACCAAAGCAAAACATAGACTAATGAACAAGCATCGATTTTATACGAAAGTTGTATGGGAATCATGTGTTTACAAATATACCTACTAATCGGGGGGCACGGCAGTGCCCCCGCCAAGTCGAGCGCGAAGCAAACACTGCCATCCTTTACTGGAACCATTTCGCCGCATTTTCAGGCCCCTATTTGAGAACCTCTGGATAAGACCAGAACGCAGAAATTTTCTTCATCTAGTAAGCTATAATCACATACTTAAAATCCAAAATTTCAAGTCTGTAAGTCATTTATTTCCGAAGTTAAGCGAAAGCAAAGTTTCGCATTTATGACACTCACTCACTCACTCACTCACTCATGATCATCAGAATAGAACTAGTACTTCCCATAAACTCAGAGAGCTGAAATTTGGTACAGAGTTAGGGTTTAATGGCCACATAAAGGGAAAACTATAAAAACTGGGATACTCGAAGATCTGGAGTACCTGGTGACCCTGATTAGAAAACACAAGAGCCCAACCAAACTAATAAGAAAATCTAATAAAATAAATCAATATGCCCACGTTTCTACAAAAAAAAAAGTGAAATCCCACCAAAAACATTCTGTAAAAAACTAGCCAAGTCTCGATGGAGCTGCTTGTTTATCTCTAAAAAGTAATGAAATCTAGACAAAGTCGTGCCAAGTCTAAGGTTCCTTACTGCGATTTCTTTATTATTATAGTTAATGTTGTGTGGCTTGGCCGTTGAAGGGTATACAAGGGTACAAAACCAGGTGCTCCATGACACCATTGCACCAATCTGTCGCCAGAACCACGGCCAAGTCACACAACATTAACTATAATAATAAAGAAATCGCAGTAAGGAACCTTAGACTTGGCACGACTTTGTCTAGATTTCATTACTTTTTAGAGATAAACAAGTAGCTCCATCGAGACTTGGCTAGTTTTTTACAGAATGTTTTTGGTGGGATAATATATTAGTGCTATTTGTATGGTAATGATTTACTATTGGCCTAATCCACAAGCACTATAGCGGGCTATGCTCGGTATTTCTCTACCTACGGGATCGAGTCAGAAACCATGAAATCTGTAGATTAACAAGGTTACGACATAGCTCATCGAATATGCTGGCTGAAGTGGCATGTGGCGTGTGGCTGGCTAATAGCTCGAAGGACCGATAACCGTTGGGGAAGAAAGGTCCTCGAATGGCGTCCACGTCTCGGAAAAAGGAGCATAGGACGGCCGTCGACCAGGTGGACTGATGAACTGAAGAAGACAGTGGGCAACCGCTGGATTCAGAAAGCTCAGAACCGGTCAGAGTGGCGTAAGTTAGCAGAGGCCTATGTCAAGCACTGGACTTCCAAGGGCTGATGGATGGATGGATTTGTGTCGACCATGCCACCCGCGATACAAGGAATTCTAGTGCGTGGGGTTATGAATGTGTACAGTTTATTTATTAATTTTTTATTGTATCCGCCCTTGTTGGCGGACTTAATTCGACATGTCTATAAACGGAACTACAAGTAGTTTTATAAAAGCCTAGATTAAAATTAATTTTGTTTACAAATTTCAACATTCACAACCTTCTAACACTTTGTTTTTCTCGTCGTGAAAACTGGGTCGCGGCGGCGTGGCTAAAGCAGATTTTTGTCGATTATTTAATAAATCACTTGATTTATCTGTGAACTGCCGCTGTTGCATATTGCCAATTGTATTGTTGCGCTTTAACATTACTTTGCAAATTGGTAAATAAATGAATGCGGTAGTTTCTTGGCTTAATTTTTATGACTGCCGTTTAGATTATTTAAAAAAAGTCTGTTTTTGTGTGGTAACCGGTGTCACATTATTGAAGTAGGTATTTATTTATACAAAAACTAACGCCAATCACAAATAATCTAAATTAAATAATATGTAATTCGACTTTGGTAACGTTATAAAATTGTACCTACTTAGATTTATTTCTGGATGTATTAGGCCTAGGGTATGAGCTAATTAACACAGCTGTTTATTTTATTTACATTAGACATTATTATTATTTTTATAAATCTAATATTTTACACACACACACACACATACACAAACACACACACATTGCATAAAGAACACAGGTTAACATGGAGATGATGTTAATATAAGGTTGGAGGTATAAATAAGGTTAAAGACGAAGGGTCGCATCACCCCTAAAAGAAACAGCAAAGAGAAGTCAAGTGTCAGAAAAATATATAAAGTGGTGATACCAACAAGTTTTTCTTTATATCTTATATCCTTATATTACAAATTGTCAAGTAATTGTACCTAGAGGGCTAGAGGTAAATGGTTAAAAGCTATCGTTCATCTGAAGGGTATCGGCGGTTCAATTTGTCATTTATCCAACCGATAGAGCATATCGAAAACACTTTTCACTTGCCGTTCAATTGCTTTTCGTCGCAATACTTTAGAAAGTGGACGTAATAACAGAAATATCTCATTTAGGTTTATCATGAAATGGAAAGTTATGCGCTTTGGCCGTCCCGTCCTTTTATGGCTTTTATCGAGTGCAGTTTAAAAGAATTCTACAAAAAAAATATGTAACAACCACAAATCTATTAGTGATTTACTGTTCATAATGAAGAATATGATTTTTTTTTATTAATAAAAACTTACTTGTAACTTATCTTACCAATAAAGTGAGAGTGACTATATAATTATGACTATAATATAAAAATGTATATAAATGCCATCTAGCGGCTAGTAGATGAACTAGGTAAATTAAGTAGTAAAGCAATGGTCTACATGGTTTAGCTACTTACCAACAGATGTCGCATAACGTTAAAGCCAGTAAAAGCTAGCTACGAGGAGCGTGTCTAATGTAGAGACAGATTGACAATGCAAACAAGTTTAACATGCAAGCGTTTTAAAAACTCCAACGAACATTGTCTGGCTTTAGTTCCTTTGATTAGTGAGTTCCTTTGATAAATTAATCAAACTTAGTTCTTTACTAATGTTGCAATATATAAAATACGCTAGTAATGAAAGTCAAGGAAATGATTTAAATTTATATTTACGTGTCTAGTGATAGACATCAACGCGCTCGTATAAAATTTTTTGAAGCGTATTAAACAATAAATTAAAAAAGTGAGCGTCTTTTGTAGTGATGTACGCATGTGGGTACAAAAATTATATTTATTTTATAAAAAACAGTGTGAGCATCTTTTGAATTAGGTACGCATGTAACCTAACATAATTTTGTTATTAGGCTCATTATTAGGTGGTGTATTAGGTGTTAATAAGAATATCAATTAGTTATTATTGTCGTCTATTTATATATTATACATTAGTTATTATATCGTCTAGTTAGTAATAAATCGGAAGTAGTTGTCCCACTCGAAGTTGGTCACAGATGCGTTGTTACCCCTGAGGACCGGATGTTCGCCTCTTGTATAACAACCAACATTCTTTGGAGTTTTGGACCAGAATACAATTGCTTAAGACATCTGTTAAACGGCAGAAAAAGGTGAGGTGGTGCTACTCCCCGGACTCTATCATCGTCCTACTGTAATATTATAAATGTGAAATTTTGTGAAGATGAAAGGATGTTTGTCACTCTTTCACGGAAAAAGTACTGAATGAATTTTCATGAAATTAAGCATACAGGTAGACTATGATTGGAATTAGATATAATAGGGGATATTATCCCGTAAAATATATAAAAGTAATATATTGACTGATGTATCAACGCACAGGCCAAACCCTTAGGGCTAGAAACTTAAAATTTCGCACATGTATTCCTCTTATGACGTAGGCATCCAATAAGGAAGGATTTTTCAAAATTCAACCCCCAAGGGGGTGAAATAGGGGATAATTGATTGTTAGGCGATACGAAGTTCGCCGGGTCAGCTAGCCACCTATAAAACTCTTTTTGAACTTGTTGAAAACCATTTCAAGTTCTACGGGGTAACTATTGGAAGTTCGAGTCATAAAAACCTTATCATATTAAAATAGATATTTGGCTATTTTGTAATAGTTGGACTATTGGAACCGGTCCCCAATTTTCACTTTCTAACATAATCGTTTCGCTGTCATGGTTATTCCATAACGTGATATTAGTATTGGTCTATTAGGTAATTTAATGATTATATTATCAGCGAAAGCATACACGAAAGCGAGGTTTCTTATGTGGAAATGAATGGAATCAATCGAATGTTAAATTATTTAAAAATGTTTCTTCGAATCATTTGTTGGTGCGGTGTGTTTTAATTGTATAGGAAATAATAAAGAACTCTCTATTCACGCAATAACGATTTAACAATTTATAACTGTCTTACGTTGCCTTCCGAAAGGTCCCGAGTTCGGTTCCACCTGTGGGATATGGTGTTATCACGTTTATGGATCGTGTAAGTTCGTGTAAGCTGTATAAAAAGCTTTACATTTGATCTAAAGAAAACAGCGATAACTAGTGGGATTTTGAATGCTCTGAATAGGTCAAAGTCACAGACCTGTATACCTGCAGGTCTGTGGTCAAAGTGGCGTTAAGTTGTAGCATATATCCTGAAATAATCGGCAATGGAGTTGACGGGACCTGTGACAATAAAAAGTCAACAACATTATTCATGACGAGTAACCGCCCTCGCTTTGCTTCGGTATTCTTATTTTTTTACACCTTGGGTTACATTATTGGAGTTTTAATAAGGATCCCTATTTTTTTGAGAATATAATATATTCTATGTCACCCGGGGATAGTGTAGCTTCCCAACAGTGAAATAATTTTTCAAATCGGTTCAGTAGTTTCGGAACCTATTCAATCCAAACAATCAAATCTTTCCTCTTTATAATATTAGTATAGATACCAAAGAATCCATAATGCGAAATTGACGCTATATTGGTCAAGTTGTAGTCACGCATTCTATACAATGTATGGAATCATGGTGTGCCGAAATAGAGGCTATGACTTAGTTTGGGCACCAGATCTCGCACAACATACTAAATTGTTTTACGAAAGATCTGATTCTTAAATGTATACCCATTATCTAATATGTATGTGGAGATGAAATAAACAAACTTGAATTTTGAGTGCTTACATTTGATCGTGATTGATAAACCATTATTGTCATAAGATGTGACTTAATTAGAAACACAGGTTAAGAACGTTTCGAGATAGATATTCGGTTCCCTTTGCCAAACAAATAATAAACCTGTTTATCCAATTGAAAACAATGCAATAATTATTAAATATATGGGTTATAATATCAAATAAAAGTGACACAAATCAATTGTGATCATAACATAACAATATGCCAAAATATAGCATGATGCGATTCAGTTGAGGACGTGTTGTCCCGGTTCCGTTTGTGACAATTGCCATTGTTGTTTAATGTTTATAAATAAAGTATGTTTGTCAGCAACAGTTTTAAAATTGAGACGTTGGCGACTGTTGATGTTTTGTTTCAATACTAGGTACATTCTTTGTATCGTGGTTTGATCCATGGAAGCAGATATTGCTATGAATGATTTCCTTGAATTTTTTTGTCATGCTACTTTTAAATAAATGATTTAGCAGTAACTAGGTTTTTAGTTGGCGACGTTAATGCTATGTGGTCACTGTATTACACACACATATGTCATTTACTTTTAATAGATCTTATATACCTTACTTTAAAACAGGGATCCGCTACTTTTGGTCGGATACGCGTAGGTGATGTTTAATTAAAGTTTTATAACGGATAGTTTGCATGCCTATATTTTGGCAATAATGAATTGTTAAGATATGAATTTTAATGAAATTTTGTGAAAAAAAAAATTATCATCCCCCTATATGTATATCGCCCTACAAGCTTACTACGTAAAAGTTAAATCGAGATCTCTAGCGAAACCACATATTACGCCGTATCAGTATTCGATGAGGAGTCCGTGTTGAAATATTCTGAAGCTAACCGGAAATTCCGAAATTTCTAAAAGTAACCTGAGACCAATTTTTTAAGATTGCTATATTGATAAGAAAAAGATGATTCGTTACGCTGCAATATGTTGCTATTGCTGTAGCAATACGGTGTACCGTAAGTGTTAACTGAGACATAAAAGTAAGACAAATGACTGGAGAAAGCTCAAAAATAAATCATTAATCATTTGCAACGCCCAAATTGCCACTCGCTGCTAAATTACTATTATTGTGCTCTTCTTTTATAGTAACACTTATTGTAAAACAGTTAAAGACTCATCTAGGGAGATTATATAGGATTAAACGATATTAAGTGTCGAGTGTGTGCCATAGGCTACACTTTTGAGTTAAACTTGTAGTAAAGTGAGGGACGGACGGTCCCTGATATTATATAGCACATCTGTGTTTGTTTTACGGGTCATACAAGAGGTGATCCTTTTCTTTAAGTAGAGGGAAACGGAAAAAAGGGAAGGAAAGGAGAAGTAGACGGAAAATAGAGGGAAACATCACAATCTTTCTTTCTTTCTCTCTTGTTCTATTTTCTTGGTCTCTGTAGTCTTTCTACGGTCTTGGCACGTATCAGTGATGCCTAAGTGTTACAGAGGTCCATCTATTTGTTGATGAGATACATAAAAAATCAGGCTTGAAGCCTTTCAAGCCCCTTATATTGCGTAATTGTATCGATATTCGACAATTTTTGTTATTCGATCCGATAAAGGATGCTGTTTGATAATTTTCACTCGAACGTAAAGTAACTAATGTAAGGAGTCATAATGGAGAGGTGATGAGATCAACATGCACCATTTAAAGAAATGCCTACGCTCAGAAACAAAGTGATTAGCAGATATTATACTTCCTGGTTCGGAGGTGGAGTTGGTGTTTCAAATTTTTTTTTATACAGAATAAGTTAGTGCTTGACTACAAAACCACTTGATGGTAAGCGGAAATGAAGTCGAGGATGGTAAAGTGCACTAACTTAGTAGAATCCTATTCACTCTTGACTTGAAGACACCCACATTAAATGTACATTACATATCCATGGACATACACCATTTAGAATCAGGCAGTTCGTTGGCTGGTTCGTAGCATAAAAAAAAATGTCATAGCACTCTCAATTTCTTTAGGGTTAAGTGGTTTTCACTTATGTTTTTCGTTTTCATTCATTAATTCCTTTCTTTATCTATTCCCTTGAAGGTTCCCTAGCAGTCTTTAGACCCGGTAAGTTGACAGCCAAAGGTCTCAAGATACCTCTTATAAATCCAGTTTGAGCAAACTTTCGTTACGAAGAGTATCCAAAGTGAAATGGAAAATATTGTCAATTTCCCACGCGACATGCGAGGTGTTAGGTGAACGTAAACTTAAAACTCGTTTTCCGACTTTTTCAATTTACATTCTAATCACCAATCAGGCTTTTAACACGCTATGGTGTAGTAAGTAAACTAAGTAGATGTGCAACTAGAATTTCCGATATTGTAAAGCCTTACAAATCTTACAATGATATTATAATATAAAAAGAGGTAGATATGTCACTAGCGCGCCCACGATGAAGAGCATAAGAACAGGCAATTGACCGTTCTGCTCGTAGTCGCTCTGTCAATACAAGACGATACGCACGCTTTTGTTGTTGTCCGAAGTGCTTGACATTTGACATACAGTGTTAAAATGCCTTCGTGTATTATACTAATGTGATTGGTGTAGTGAAACAAAAACGTGTGTGTTGTAGCTCTTTTCGGAACAGATTTCTTGGTTGATTTGTAATGATAATATAACGTATTTATATTTTTTTAATATCATGGATGACTTATGACTCATTGTAGTTATGGTATTAGTTATGAGAAAGATAGTTTGCCTTTAGTCTCCTCTCCTCTTGGATTCAACTCTTGTAGTATTATGAGAGTAAGTCTTGAGTCCAAATCATATTAGTAACAAACCTTGTGTCGCGGACGTCCATATGTCAACGTGTATGACCATTTGCCATATCCCACTGCTCGACAAGAATGGTTCTTAGTTCAGAATTTGGCAGAAATTTTCAGCTGAAATTACAGTAAGTAAAATATAAAAATTATTCAGGCTCGAGGTTTAGGTTTCATTAAGTATTTTATGTTCAGCAAAGTTCAACACCCTTACTTTCATAGCGGTACAAGAATGCCATGGCAATACATCACAAGCTCAAGTTGCAAGGTCGTAAGCGTGAACCCATCGGATATCGATCGAGCGTAATCTGTTTTACCAAAATCAAATATTACCGTAATCGCTAGACGTGGTAACGTAACTCATACATGGGCACGCGATACAATCTGCACGCATTCGCATTCGCGCGCCAACTGACGGGACGGTTGCGCGTCTGGTACATCTGGGTCATCTTCCTATTTCAAATTTCTTTTTTTTTTAATTTACTTGAACTATGATACGCCGTAAACATTCTGGCGGGTTTATGTTTATTGTGACACGTGACCATTGTATAGTGCTGTGAATTTTGTGGTATTGAACGATTTGGATTATCATTTTACCGGTAAGTGTTTGTTTATGTTTTGATTGTTTTTTTGTGAATGGGAGGTAATTTGCCAAGTAGTATTTTTTTATTGATTCATTTGACACAAAAGTTATATTTAGGTATATTAAAAAATAGCCCATAAAATGTTAGTGTTGTAATATTGTTGATATTAACAGGTGTTGTAGGCTCTCGTGAGATATAGAGCTTTTTGTTTATTTTTATTCATTATTTATTTTTTCATAGATATGCATGACAATGGTTAATTAATGTTAATCCGAGCGTTGAATATTTAATAAGAAGGCTAATTCTATTAAGTTGATGTATTTATATTAAGTACCTATTTTGGCTTCCGTACTTATTTAATCCTGTTAAGGTTTAGGCGAGTAATCCTTACCTGAACCAGAAATATTTCGTTTTTTTCAAACAGTTTTATCACAAAAACATCATTCTTATTTTATGATGCTTTTATTTTGGAAAATGCATAAATATGCACTTTTGAACGCTACATTACAGAGATAAATGAAATTTAATTCTAAGTTTATCTTGATGTACCTAAGTGACTTAAGGTGATAATTTATTACTTTTTAAGTTTTTAGTAATAAATTAGATATGCACAAGGATGACCTCCAGGTGTTGCGAGAAATTATGCTCACTTTAAATGTTTATAACAGTAAATGCTTTTATTTCATAAGAAAATATTTCGAAATAAGAGCTTGTTCAGCCAAGATTTCTCTATATTTTTTGGCCAAGACAACAACAGGCTTTAACAAATTATTTAAATTAGTAGTTGTATAAAAATAAGATTCTTTTCTCGAGAACCCAAAGCAGCAATTTATATCGGTTTTCTGTAGTATCGACAAGTATAATTATCGATATTTTGTATTTCGTAACGTATTTGCAACTTTACCGTAATCACGAGTCTTTTGATATTGTTTATTTTGATTGATTCCATCTCCGGTTGTACACGTGTTTAACCGCATTTAGCCAAGCTATAAGCTATGTTTTAAAAATTTATTTCTCGTGAACTTAATTGAGAGGAAAACCACACTTAAGTAAGCGGGGGACATTATCTACATTAGAAAAAAGAAAGAAAGAAAGTAACATTACACACACAATTAAGAAAGTACAAACAAGATGAAATGAAGGAACAAATAACTAATTTAGGGCATCTTTTTTTTACCTCTTCGCTTAAGGGCCTTTTGGACGACATTTCAATTAGGAATAAGACGTGCCTTTGTACCAATTTTTTCAGCATTTGATTTCCTTTGTATTTATGTATGTACAAAATAAATAAAATAAAATAAATTGCGCTGGGAACCAAACATTGGACACTCAATATCCAGGGTACCAATCTAAATGACTATAAGACCATGATAAAGATGACATTCTGATACTACAATTTTACTTATCGCTGAAAAAACTCAAAATAATATTTTTTCTATATTCGGAGAAAAAAATATAGTTTTAGCTTGCCCATCCCACTCGTTGTTCGCTGTCGGTCAAACCTCTTGATACTTTGATATTCTGCAATAAACATGATAAATGTGTGTAACTTGTCCAAGTAGTTAGACACACACATTTTCACATTAGCCGTTTTTCCTAACTTTCCATTTTAGATCATTAAACGTAATCGTGTGACAACTAAATCGTTTACGATGATCGTCAGAATGGTTAAACCTGATTCAGGATGATTTAACCATCGCTAAAATATGGCTGGAGAACGGATATTCAGGATTTATTGCAGCATAGGTGACGTAGCTTTAACCATAAAATATGTCAAGTGCCTAGAATTCATATTTTCTGTCTTTAAAATTGTATTTGTTTCTTCGTCAATACTCAACTTATCTCCACTGCCATAATTTTTCAATTCATAGATATAGTCATCAAATAACTGGTTTTCTCTTAAGTCTATTTACGCAAAGGAATCCAACTCGAATCTATTCAACTATGCTCGCTTTTATTTTACAAATCGCACAAAGTTTTCGGTGATAAAAAACACCGCGTGGAAATTTACAGTATGTTTACACTTTAAACCATCAGGTGGTCTTAAGTTCAGAACTATATGTAGTGCATGCGAGTTGACACCGAGCACTCCTGGCAGGGATGCGATCTCCTCTACACCACCCCGCTCGAGCCCCCATGGCGGCCACCAGCCATTAAAAATTATTGTTTTGCTCACTGTACATTTATTTCATGACATCATTAATATGAAGTTCCAAGTTATATCACACGCATTGTAAATGTTATCAATAGTAATTATTTATATAACTTGCATAGTGAAAGGAAACTGGATAGGTTTACGAGAATTGTGTATTAAACTTTAAGAATTTGCCATCCATTTTCTAGATATTACAGAAACAAAAGTATTATTATTATTGTTCGATTTTTCGGGCCCGGGACAGCCATCCCGGGGGCCACTGCGACCAGATTTGATCTACAGTAGCCGTACCCGTTTCTGAGTTAGATTTGGCCTCCAAGTCCTACTGCTCGAACGAATAGTAGGATGTTCCTTGGTTCCAGATCTCTAAGTCGGCTGGGTGGGATTAGGTGGCCTCCTAAGATGCGGCTTCTGCAGTGACTTTTGGCAGGACAGTCACAGAGTATGTGGATGGGCGTTTCCTCTGCCTCACTGCAGAATCTGCAGGTTGCAGTTTTGCTCAGACCTATCTTCATTAGGGGCCATCCATAAATTACGTCACACTAATTTCACGACTTTTTGACCCCTCCCCCCCTCCTTGTCATAGCTGGTCATATTTGTGAGACCTCCCCCCCTAGTGTGACGTCACATATTATGAAATTGAACACCTAGAAATTATTAAATTAAAACAGCAGTTCCAAAAGTTTTATTTCCATTAATTGTTCTTTAATATTTACCTATACATACCAATTATTCGAATTTGAAATGTGACGTCACCAAATTTAGAACCCCCTCCCACCCCTTGTCACACAATGTCACATTACATCGACCCTCCCCCTCCCACCTAACGTGTGATGTAATTTATGGATGGGGGTTGGCTTTAGAAACCTGCGGCATCGGTATCTGGGTGATTTTAGCTTTAATCGATAGGCAGTGATGCCCCTAATCATAATCTAGTTGGTTTTTGTGAGGTAATGCGTCGTTTTTTAAAAATCTTAATTTTAATTTTTGAGGTTATTTCTCAAAAATACAACACGAATTATGTTACTTATTTATAATTTTTATGTTATTAGGTATATTTTATTGTATTATATAATATAATTATAATAATTAGGAGTTCATTGGAAAGATTGGTGGCCCGGGGAAGGTGGTCAAGCTAGATGAAATTTGAAAATAGGAAATACAAGAAAGGTTTTTTTATATTTAATAAAAGGTTAATATACATAATGTAATATATCAATTTTACTGTTTATGTCATACTCTATTAAATTTATTTATTACATTCTAGTTAAATTTTTCAAAATTGGTGACAGAACCGACTTAGTCAACCCCGACCCCACGTGGTACTAGTCTGCCCTACCCCTAGAGTGAATGTAAACCCCGGAGGCGCGGAGGGAGAGCAGCCCCCGCCCGCTGTAACAAACTGCAGGCACCATGTGAGCCGAAGCGGCTGAGGCTGGTCGCCGCAGGCGACCAAAAAGCCGAAGCTGCGTAGGCGAGCATGGAGTGCCTGCAGTTTGTTACGCAAGGGCGGAGGGGCTGCACTTCCCGCAGCGCCGGAGACGTTTGGAAGCCTGTTTGTGTATCAAAAACCCCTAAATTCTCCCTAAAAGTGCATATACTATAAATTTGTAATTATAATGATTTGTAATTTTTTTATAAAATTGGTGCGTTTTGTGTGCCTCCCCATACGGAGGTCGTAATTTTATTTCTTCCTCAACCACCTGACAGTAATTTAGACTAGTTTAAGACAAATATTGAGCAGTTTTCACACATTTAACCTCAAAATAAAAATAAAAAAAACTCAATAACTATGTGTTTCCTCACTTAGCCCCTTTAAGGGGGGGGGTCCTTACACCACCCCCTCACCTCCCCCCCTAACTCCACCCCCCTCCCGGTGCCGCAGGTTTCTAAAGAAATACCATGGATGGCCCCTTAGGTGTCTACTGAGCTTGCAGTGTTCGGTGAGCAATTTGACAAGTACCAGGAAGCAAAAGTAGCTTTGTACGTTTGAAACAACACAGGATCACAATAGGTATACGTTTCACGGTGTCCGTCGATAACGATGGTATTTACTACACGAACAGTAGTCTACGACCTGCGGAAAATATAATGTAAGCATAAGTTTCGTAAACAGATAAAACAATAGATAATAAACTGTAAATATAAGTGTTATATACGCGACGTTACGTAAATCATTTTACGTAAGTAATTAGTTGTTCATGTGTTACATGCCCTAATTGGATATTGAGAACCTGTTTTCGAGGAAAAACAATTCACTTTTGTAGATAGAATAATTACATGAAGCTACTACGTCAAGATTTTTATCTAATGACGGGCATATTTTGACAATCCCTCCCCCCCTCCTTGTCACAGCTGGACACATTTGTGAGACCTCCCCCCCAAGTGTGAGGGTCACATATTATGAAATTTTACACCTAGAAATTATTAAATTAAAACAGCAGTTTCGAAATAAGTTTTATTTCCATTAATTGTTTTTTTTATTTCGATTTAGAAATGTGACGTCACGAAATTTAGGACTCCCTTCCTCTTCTTGTCACACAATGTCACACTACATCGACCCCCCCCCTCCCCCTAACGTGTGACGTAAAAGTAATCGTATTTTGCCAGTTTGATACTCGTAATCCGATGTATAGTTAACATTGTTCTTTAATCTGAATCAGTAACAAAAACTTATTTGTTGTCAGTAATTATTATCCAGTTGTACACGTTTTAATACTCGGTTGTTGCTGATGCTGTTCTTACTCTTTGTTGTATGTTGTTAATTTATGTATGTATTATGTAACATAATGTTGTCGTGTTGTTTAATATTGTTCAACAAAAAGTAACGTATGGATGCATCAAAAACGGGCCTCTAATCTGTAGTAGGCAGGTAGAGTCGTCAATGTTGTCATTGAGCGAATTGTCAGGACTCAGGACCCAGGGTATTGATCCTCGTCAATCGGTAAGATATCAAAGTTGACGTTTAGTCTCGCGAAGGGTGTTTGTATAGTAGATTCCATAATTCGACGGACCGCTTTGACAATTAGTGTTGCTATCATATATATTGCAGAAAATTAATAGTAACGTGTTAGTGTTGATGTTTTAATATCGACGCTTGATGCACCGAAAAAGTGAGCGGCGAAAAAATGTTCTGTCTAGGCGTGTAATACAAAACCATTATAATATATTGCCAAAATAGTGTTCGATAAGTGCGTTTGTAACTTTTTATCTAATTAAAATACCTTTCATATAATGATTCGATGCTAGCCAAAATCGATAAAGGTAAGTTATTAATTTAATCTTGCATTTTTAATGTTTAAGCCTACCACACATTCTCATCATAACCAAGGGTTGACTGGTAGAGAATGCCACTTGGCATTAAGTCCGCCCATTGTATAAAATTGCAATAAAGGATTAAATAAAAAAAAAGTTGTATTTAATTCAAACAAAATAAAGTCACATTTACATTCACATACTAAGAAAAATGCATCAAGATGGAGTTAATTTGATTTTCGAAGTCACGCAAAATATCAATAAGAAAACTTTCATAATATCGACAATAACAGCAATGCCTATGTTATGGCAACATTTTGTGCATTTTTGATTCGACTATAGTGTTTTTTTTTATCTTTGTGCCATCCGCAATACTAGGCATCATATTACTTACCTCTGCAATAAATTAGTGACAGTTTAAGTCTTTGTTTTTTATACACAAACACGCCAATGATGTTCGATAAAGTTTGAAAAGCAAACATAGAAAAAAGGCATTACTTCTGAACTCGGCTATTTGTCAATATCGTTATTTATCCAGTTTGCAGGGTTTTAAAATGAACATTATCCAAGTGGATATTTTCATTGATTTTTCATGGAAAAATAGAAATGTGACAAATTATTATGTAATTGCAGTAAGTTAAAATACTAGAATGTTATTTTGTTATAACGAATGATCGGAATCTTCATTTTAGAATTGTTATTCGCCCACTTTTAGGCGTTACATTAGCATTTTCCACGCATATTTTTTATAAACCGAGCATTTATTACGGTGAAAGGAAGAATTTTATTGTTGTTGTCAAATAAAAATACATAAACTATAGTCAATTATATATATTATATTGTATAGATGTATTGTTGAACCCATAGATAGTGTTTTCTTAAATCTATTGAAATTTCTTTATAAATGAAATCGATTTTTACTAAAAATCGAATCGGAAAAGCAGTTCATCATCACTAACTGATGTTGTCAAAAGCAAAATAAACGATTGAGCGGACTGTTGAAGGTAAATTTCCACAGACTGTGTAAATTTTTAACCGCTCATTTAGATGCGCGTGTCGCGGATCGTCTCGTGGCGCGTCCGTAAGCCACGCCCCCTACGCGCGTGTGAACACCGCGCGAGCTCTCGCGCGAGCCCCTTTGGCGCGCGCCTAGAAAACCGCTCTCGACGCGAGCCCTGCGAGCCACGAGACGCGCCGCGGTCTGGTCCGCGAGCGCCCTGTTCAGACGCGCGCGCACGCGCGCGTCTCGCGGATTGTCTCGTGGCTCGCGCGCGCGTGTAAATGGGGTATAAAAATCACTGTTCTTAATTCGAATCCGATTGTGGTATATTGAAAACTAGTAATCGCCCTCGGTTTGCTGCGGTTTTCGTATAGAACCCCCAATTTTTTAAAATAAAATATAGCCTATGTTACTCAGAAAGAAAAGAGCTTTCTATTAGTGAAATAATTTTTGAAATAAACAAAAAATATTAGTTTAGATACACTTGTTTCTGTTCTTGTTGTGCTCGCTGCAAAATGTTATCTTAAAATTGTTTTCTTCGCAACTTCTTCATTAACCCAATTGTAGAATCATAATCTGTATATGAATCTGTGAATAAGTGTTTTTCCGTTGGTAACTGTAGTTAAACACGCGCTGTGTAGATAATTAGATACTGTAGATAGTGTCAAGATAATGGGGATGCCGTTTAAACGGGTGATAATCATAGACTTATATACATATAGGCACATGGTGATAATATAGAAATTATAGTTTGCATCATTATATAATCAAAAAAAGTCACATATAGTACTACCTAATTGAATTATTATATTTATATGTCACAGGTCACTATGGGTCACACTATAGTCGAGTAGGATATTAATCTAAATTAGTTTGGGTAGTTTGTGAGGGGTTATATAGTTGACTTATTAACATGACATAGGTATATATAGTGACATAGTTCACTTCAATGTGTAGATTTTAAGTTGTTTCCTTTGTAGCGTTACTTCATATGCATGAATAAATATTTCTTCTTTGAAAACGTTACGGAGAAAACTTAGATGCATAGGCACGTGCTGGAATTAAACCCAGGCCCCGGCGAGAGGCTAAAACCACAAAATAGTTATACTAAAACACTAAGTAATTATATAAGTTAGTATAATACAAATAAATAGATAAAACCGACTTAGTCAATCTAAGTCAGAATGCAGCGGAACTATAAAATTTAGCTTTTTAGTGTTTTATTTATTTTACTCTGTTAAGGCATTTTACAAGTGAAAGAAATTCTAATCTAATTATACGATGTTTGGACCAGCATATGAAGTTTCTAAAATAAAAACCTACTTTCTTCGCTCTGACGCCTAACTAGCCGCCGGTAAGGAATGACTAAGCTTATTTTACATTTACGAATTTGTATTAAAATTGAAAACTAATTCAGTTCACATTGCGTAATGGAAAAACGGAAATACGCACACAAATAAGACAAATACAACATCCTACTAATATTACAAATATGAAAGTTTGTATAAAGCAAAGCAAAGCAAAGCAACAACCCGTCATTGTCCCACTGCTGGGCTCGGGGTCTCCTCCCACAATGTGAGGGATGTTAGGCCATAGTCTACCACGCTGGCCAAGTGCGGATTGGTAGGCTTCACACACCTTTGAGAACTTTATGAAGAACTCTCCGGTGTTGCAGGTTTCCTCACGATGTTTTCCTTCACCGGCCAGTGATAATTAAATTCTAATATGCACATAATATTTGAAAATTAGAGGGGCGTGCCAGGTTCTGAACTCGGGCCCCTTCGTACGGAGGCCAACGTTCTAACCGCTAGGCTATTACTGCTCTTAAAAGTTGGTATAGATGTTTGTTAATCTTTCACGCAATAATTACTGAACGAATTTTTCGTGAAATTTAGGTCACTGATCGACCATGATCTGGGATAAAATAAGGTACTTATTATCCCCAAAAAAGCAGGCAAAGCCGAACTTAAACATTCGCAGAACGTTTGCGGGATTGTTGGTGGCGGAAAATGATATATCACACTAGTAATCGCTCCCGCTTTGATTCAGTTTTCGTACAGACCCCTTATAAGTTTTAATAAAACACCCTTGATGAAAGAATAGAGCACTCTATTAGTGAAAGAATTTTCAAAATCTCAGTATTTTTTGAACCTATTCGGTACAAACAAAAATACAAAAATCAAATGATTCATTCATAGTCTTAATATTGAGTTTTTTAGGTAACGTAACAGGTTCTATCGTTGCTAAAAACTTTATTAATGACTCAGCGGCACCGCAAAGCTGTAAAAGCTTTATCTTTTGACTTTTCTATCTTTTATTTCACAAAACGGTAACGGTGTCTGACGGACATACAACAACAGTCTGGATCTAGATCTTCAGATCTAGAACGATGAAGTTTTTATCAATCCCTACCGTAGTGGTTTTATCCATAAAACGTATACGGATATTTTTTATGGAAATGCCGGCAAGCGAGCTGACGATCCACCTGATGGTAATATGCTATCGTTGCCCATGGACATCAGCAACACTAAAGGCATCACTGATGCGTTGCCGGCCAAGAAAGAGAGAAGGAAAGAAAGAAAGAATATTCCAGAACGTATGAAACGTCGCGGCGAGTCGTTCTTGTCTGGTCTTGTAACAAAATAGCCGCCTATAACTAACAATGAACGTAGCGATTAAAATAATTTCGTGCGTACAAGTTTCATTAACTACCTTCCATGACGAATTGTTCAATCATTTCGTGTTAATTACTGTCAATTAGCGCTGGTTACGAAGTGAAGCGTTTGGAACGTCCCGTCGCGGCATCGTGGCGTATCCGAATCGTAAGCGATAAGCATTTAGCACAAATCGTAATCGTTCGGTGTAAACGCAATGCAATATGGGTATCAAATTAAAGACCTCGCCATAAGGATTTCAAAAAGGTATATATCATGATAGGTTTTTTGATAGCAGGTGGATTTTTTTTATTTTGAAATTTATTAAAGCAGACGATCTCTGGTTAGTTTTCGAGATTATTGAGTTTACAAGACATAATTATAGATTTTCCTTTACCATCCAGTGTTTATAAGCATACTAGCTGCCCGGACAGACTTCGTTCTGTCAAAAGTTTTTTTTATTAAAACCTTCCATCTGCCTTAAGGGAGATGTAAGCTATCCTATCTTTGAAGTTGGATCAAACTGCACACGGTGTGCAAATTAGATTAAAATCGGTTAAGTAGTTTCGGAGTCCATCGCGGACAAACAACGTGACACGTTATATATATTAAGATTATTATGTGGTGACATGCTATTTTAATTTATTAGGTGCCGACTGAAATATATGAAGTGGCGTTTGGGGCTTTCTAACATCCCCTATTAACACAATTCACTTGTCCTAATTCTTCGTTCGGAGCCTTCGATCGATCACTTATAAAAGAACTCTTCTATGCTCTAGCTAACTCTTATATCGAAGTTCGGAGCACATTGTGCTATACTCACGATAGTTTAGTATTACAGAAATTATTTAGGAGTAATTTAAATAAAGTTTGTTTAAAGTACAATATACTATTTGAGTTTACCTAAATATTTCTTTAATTTTATAGTCTTCCAAACACCCGCCATAAAATTAAGTTCCATATTAAAACTAAAAACTTCTATACATACAAGCCGCAAAGTTGTCCAATCTATGATACATATGCATAAGCATTACGCAATAAATAAAAGTTTTATTTATGTATTCAAATGTATTCGAAACATTTAATTAAATTATCGGTAATTCATCAACGTCGTACTCAAATAAGACAAAACTAACTAATTAAAATTAAACGAAAGTACCATGGTAAGAAATTAAGAACCATAGGCTCAGAGAATGGCAGTATGGGTGGTACTTACATGAGTCATATACTTGCTTATAAACGAAGAAAGTTGTTTCGAGAATTGGTGTAAAGGGTCTCATAATGGCACTTATTAATGAAACCCAATGAACAGCGTTGTAAGCACAAAACTTCATATCATCATACATTAATAAAACTATAACTGGAATGTTTCGAATGATCTCAAAAACAACTTAACCGATTCACATGCGGCTTTCACTGATATACTGTAGTAAGTTCGAGCTGTATAATTATGTTTATATTAGGTATATGTTTAAATTAAATCTCGATTCCTATACATATAATAAGAAGAATCTCATATAAACATTTTTTCCCGTAAAAAGAGGGATGTTAGGTACTACTCTTATATCTATACTAATATATAAAGAGGAAAGATTTGATTTTTTGTTTGCATTGAATAGGCTCCGAAACTACTGAACCGATTTTAAAAATTCTTTCATTGTTGGGAAGCTACACTATCCCCGAGTAACATAGGCTATATTATATTTTCAAAAAATTAGAGATCCGTAATAAAACTCCAATAATGTAACCCAAGGTGTAAAAAATAAGAAAACCGAAGCAAAGCGAGGGCGGTTACTCGTTATTATATAAAACGTATAGTTCAATCAAGACAGAATTAACCGAAGCTGCATAATTTAGATTGTCGTCACAAACGATAAGCCAGAATTCTCGTACAGATAGACAGATAGATTCTCCGACAGACTATTATTTGCTAAGATCGACCTTGTCCGTCGCATACGAAATCTTCTCATACATACGTCATAGAGAGTAATATACCTTTATAGTCGTGTAATGTGTTCGATAGTGATCGCATCGCAGCTAATGGCAATTCTACATTCTCGCCTAAACACTGAAGCCGTTTAATTGGGCTTGTGGCGCTATAGGAAAGTTTAATTATTTTCTACGAATGCCTGGTTACGAGGCTTTAACGTTACTTGTAGCAAAAAAAAAGCAACAATCCATAATCGTCCCACTGCTGGGCTCGAGGTCGAGGAGAATTAGAGGTGCGAGCCAGGATTTGAACTCGGGTCCCTGCGTTCGGGAAGCCAACGTTCTAACCGCTAGGCTATCACTGCTTCGCTATGCTATCACTGCTTACTTGCTGCTTTACTGCGTTACTCTGGAATTACAGTTGCGGAAATCAGCAAAAACTTCGCTCTGAACTTAAAATATTATAAAACAGGCAGATATTGCACAGTAAGAAATAGTTTAGTTTTTCGTCATTTATGCTTATACTGCCCTTATTCTAGGAATACCCTTAGTTTGACGCCAGTATTAAGTTTATTTATTTATTTACAGTATTGAAACACATGCAGCGATTTGGCGCGAATTAGTTCTGCAGATATTTACGCGACAAATATTTGTAGAAACATAGCTACACCATGGAAACATAAAGCGGCATGAATGAGCAAACGAAACATGCCATTAAACAATATTCATTTGCATTCGCACCTGTTTCGACGAATTGGCGTAAAGAATGTAGAGTGGTCTTAACCAGTGCGTTGCCACCATAGCAGAATCACCAACACGAATTGGAGCGTGGTCGCTTTTTAGTTCGTTTATCGGCGGCTGGCGCAATCGGCTTAACACTACACATCATTATTTCATGTATAATGAAACTATGTTATGTATGTATGTATGCATTCGCTAACGGGATGTGATTTTGCGGTGCGGTTGCCTATACATTTTTATTGATATTTCAGTTGCTTATTTTTATTCTTGAGTCGTTTTGCTTTACGGTTCAACATCAATTAGAGAATTGGAAGATTTCGTTCACACAACAAATTCTTCTTCATATTTCTAAAACGATATCTGCGAGACCACCACACGTACTAAGGAAACAATATCCTAATACACAATGAAGTAATAACAATGACATGAAATTCACTTTGTAATAAAAGACTGTTACATAAACATCACAATCCATTTAATGTGAGATTCCGTTTTTCCGCTATTCAATCACAAACAATTAAGACATTATTGCATTCTCAAGCTAAATGTTTTATTAATGCCCATAAAAATCTTGTAGTGCAATTAGTTTTATGACGAATGGTATGCGTGTTTTCAATTTTTTTAAAGGTATAATTCAGCTGTAGGAATTAAGCACCTCTCTACTTGTGGTTGAAGGGGTAAACCTCCTTACTCATGGCAGCTTAAGGGTTACATGAAATTTCTTTCTGAACGGCAGCTTTCTAAGCTACAACACTGCGACATCTCTAAAATACTGGTATCTTTAAGGAATAAGGATAATATTGGACACCGAGACGGCTTTATCCTCCGAAGCACGGGGGCGCTGAAATTCTTTCTTGCCCAATGATCTTATATTTAAAGATCAACACCAATCAACATCTGACATACGTACGACTGAGCTCAACTATACTAATTAGCCCAGTTTTGGCGTGCCACTTTTGGTGCGCGTATAACCTATCTACTCTTTTAATATAAGATCATTGTTCTTGCCTATGTATTTTTATTAAAGCCATACTTAATTGCTATTACAGCGATAAGACCGCCTATTGTGTCGATACTACTTGCATTGTAATATTTTAAGTACTTCTAGTGTGCACAGTAAAGAATAATAATAATAAATAACGCTTCACACTCATAGCCCCACACTAGGATTCCCTGTGTCGTGGGTGCCATGGACAACACACTAGACAAGGACATTCACACCCAAACCAAGAACGGAAATTCAAACTCATCATTCATACCGTCTCGCTGGGAATCGAACCCAGGACCATTGGTGCGGCGATCTGGCATGGAAACCATTGCGCCACACGGGTCGTATTGTATTGTATTGAATATTATATTGTATTGTATTAATTCGTACGAAATACGGATAGGTATAGCAAAAATTATGATAGCTAGGTATTCAACATAACATCGAATGAACAATGTCCCTATTTACTTTCAGACATTTATTTTCACAAGCTTTTTGCATTCTTAATTACTATAATCCATTCAAATTAGTTACACAGTTTCCAATCATCATCATTACATATTTTATACAGTAGAAGATCTCAGAAAACAATTACCTATTAGCTGTAGAAGCTTGACAAATTTGACAGCTATCTAATATTACCTGGCTCTGTCTCTCTTTCGACAACTCCGTACGAGAGAATGAGACAAATATTTGTCCCCGTCAGTCTGAGAAGTAATCGTTAAGATAATTATGGCGTGATCCGCGTGATCAGCAGTTGTAATTCAAACAAAGCTTTCGCCATGACAAAAACTGTTAAGTTATCACGCTAAGATTACGTTATTATCATTACTTAGGGAAAAGCTATGATATCATGGATATTACAGTGGTTTGCAGTTTTGAACGTTGTTTGTTTACACCAATGACGGTACTGGGATTAAACTAACAATAAGTAGGTATAAGGAGAAGAAGTATATGCACAAAGAAATTAAAAAAAATGTTCAGCATTTAATTGAAATACGTATTGTGTTTTTAGGGTTCCGTAGCCAAATGGCAAAAAACGGAACCCTTATAGATTCGTCATGTCTGTCTGTCTGTCTGTCTGTCTGTCTGTCCGTCCGTATGTCACAGCCACTTTTCTCCGAATGTATAAGAACTATACTGTTGAAACTTGGTAAGTAGATGTATTCTGTGAACCGCATTAAGATTTTCACATAAAAATAGAAAAAAAAAAACAATAAATTTTGGGGGCTCCCCATACTTAGAACTGAAACTCAAAATTTTTTTTTCATCAAACCCATACGTGTGGGGTATCTATGGATAGGTAAAAATGATATTGAGGTTTCTAATATCATTTTTTTCTAAACTGAACAGTTTGCGCGAGAGACACTTCCAAAGTGGTAAAATGTGTGACCCCCCCCCCTGTAACTTCTAAAATAAGAGAATGATAAAACTAAAAAAAATATGTACTTTACCATGCAAACTTCCACTTAAAATTGGTTTGAACGAGATCTAGTAAGTAGTTTTTTTTTAATACGTCATAAATCGTAAACCGTAATTTACCTCGATCAAAGTTACAACGAACTACAAGAACTTTTATATTATGTTACTTGCTGCTACGGAACCCTTCATGGGCGAGTCCGACTTGCACTTGGCCGCTTTTTATTTATGCAAATGGCCGGCAAACGAGCAGATGTTTTCAACTTCGCCCATTGCATGGCATCAACGTGATGTACCGACTAATATAGAAGAAAGGAAGAAAAAATAATGATTTTCAATGTAGAGATCATCTTCATACAAACGATATTATCATCATCATAAGCTGCATATCTGAGATAATATTCAGAAATGCCAAATTGAACATAGTTCAGCGTGGTGAACTAAGAGTAGGTACCTACTAAGGCCGTGGATGTTGATTGCATAGCAAAATCTGCCGAAGATGTCAGTAATATAATTCAGGTAGCTCTCAGTTTAGATTTCTTGAAGGTTAATTAAAGTCAAATTAATTGAAATCAAAACAAATTAATCGATATTTTTGTAGGCGATAGCTTTTTAGGGTTCCGTAGCCAAATGGCAAAAAACGGAACCCTTATAAATTCGTAATGTCTGTCTGTCTGTCTGTCTGTCTGTCTGTCTGTCTGTCTGTCTGTCTGTCTGTCTGTCTGTCTGTCTGTCTGTCTGTCTGTCTGTCTGTCTGTCTGTCTGTCTGTCTGTCTGTCTGTCTGTCTGTCTGTCTGTCTGTCTGTCTGTCTGTCTGTCTGTCTGTCTGTCTGTCTGTCTGTCTGTCTGTCTGTCTGTCTGTCTGTCTGTCTGTCTGTCTGTCTGTCTGTCTGTCTGTCTGTCTGTCTGTCTGTCTGTCTGTCTGTCTGTCTGTCTGTCTGTCTGTCTGTCTGTCTGTCTGTCTGTCTGTCTGTCTGTCTGTCTGTCTGTCTGTCTGTCTGTCTGTCTGTCTGTCTGTCTGTCTGTCTGTCTGTCTGTCTGTCTGTCTGTCTGTCTGTCTGTCTGTCTGTCTGTCTGTCTGTCTGTCTGTCTGTCTGTCTGTCTGTCTGTCTGTCTGTCTGTCTGTCTGTCTGTCTGTCTGTCTGTCTGTCTGTCTGTCTGTCTGTCTGTCTGTCTGTCTGTCTGTCTGTCTGTCTGTCTGTCTGTCTGTCTGTCTGTCTGTCTGTCTGTCTGTCTGTCTGTCTGTCTGTCTGTCTGTCTGTCTGTCTGTCTGTCTGTCTGTCTGTCTGTCTGTCTGTCTGTCTGTCTGTCTGTCTGTCTGTCTGTCTGTCTGTCTGTCTGTCTGTCTGTCTGTCTGTCTGTCTGTCTGTCTGTCTGTCTGTCTGTCTGTCTGTCTGTCTGTCTGTCTGTCTGTCTGTCTGTCTGTCTGTCTGTCTGTCTGTCTGTCTGTCTGTCTGTCTGTCTGTCTGTCTGTCTGTCTGTCTGTCTGTCTGTCTGTCTGTCTGTCTGTCTGTCTGTCTGTCTGTCTGTCTGTCTGTCTGTCTGTCTGTCTGTCTGTCTGTCTGTCTGTCTGTCTGTCTGTCTGTCTGTCTGTCTGTCTGTCTGTCTGTCTGTCTGTCTGTCTGTCTGTCTGTCTGTCTGTCTGTCTGTCTGTCTGTCTGTCTGTCTGTCTGTCTGTCTGTCTGTCTGTCTGTCTGTCTGTCTGTCTGTCTGTCTGTCTGTCTGTCTGTCTGTCTGTCTGTCTGTCTGTCTGTCTGTCTGTCTGTCTGTCTGTCTGTCTGTCTGTCTGTCTGTCTGTCTGTCTGTCTGTCTGTCTGTCTGTCTGTCTGTCTGTCTGTCTGTCTGTCTGTCTGTCTGTCTGTCTGTCTGTCTGTCTGTCTGTCTGTCTGTCTGTCTGTCTGTCTGTCTGTCTGTCTGTCTGTCTGTCTGTCTGTCTGTCTGTCTGTCTGTCTGTCTGTCTGTCTGTCTGTCTGTCTGTCTGTCTGTCTGTCTGTCTGTCTGTCTGTCTGTCTGTCTGTCTGTCTGTCTGTCTGTCTGTCTGTCTGTCTGTCTGTCTGTCTGTCTGTCTGTCTGTCTGTCTGTCTGTCTGTCTGTCTGTCTGTCTGTCTGTCTGTCTGTCTGTCTGTCTGTCTGTCTGTCTGTCTGTCTGTCTGTCTGTCTGTCTGTCTGTCTGTCTGTCTGTCTGTCTGTCTGTCTGTCTGTCTGTCTGTCTGTCTGTCTGTCTGTCTGTCTGTCTGTCTGTCTGTCTGTCTGTCTGTCTGTCTGTCTGTCTGTCTGTCTGTCTGTCTGTCTGTCTGTCTGTCTGTCTGTCTGTCTGTCTGTCTGTCTGTCTGTCTGTCTGTCTGTCTGTCTGTCTGTCTGTCTGTCTGTCTGTCTGTCTGTCTGTCTGTCTGTCTGTCTGTCTGTCTGTCTGTCTGTCTGTCTGTCTGTCTGTCTGTCTGTCTGTCTGTCTGTCTGTCTGTCTGTCTGTCTGTCTGTCTGTCTGTCTGTCTGTCTGTCTGTCTGTCTGTCTGTCTGTCTGTCTGTCTGTCTGTCTGTCTGTCTGTCTGTCTGTCTGTCTGTCTGTCTGTCTGTCTGTCTGTCTGTCTGTCTGTCTGTCTGTCTGTCTGTCTGTCTGTCTGTCTGTCTGTCTGTCTGTCTGTCTGTCTGTCTGTCTGTCTGTCTGTCTGTCTGTCTGTCTGTCTGTCTGTCTGTCTGTCTGTCTGTCTGTCTGTCTGTCTGTCTGTCTGTCTGTCTGTCTGTCTGTCTGTCTGTCTGTCTGTCTGTCTGTCTGTCTGTCTGTCTGTCTGTCTGTCTGTCTGTCTGTCTGTCTGTCTGTCTGTCTGTCTGTCTGTCTGTCTGTCTGTCTGTCTGTCTGTCTGTCTGTCTGTCTGTCTGTCTGTCTGTCTGTCTGTCTGTCTGTCTGTCTGTCTGTCTGTCTGTCTGTCTGTCTGTCTGTCTGTCTGTCTGTCTGTCTGTCTGTCTGTCTGTCTGTCTGTCTGTCTGTCTGTCTGTCTGTCTGTCTGTCTGTCTGTCTGTCTGTCTGTCTGTCTGTCTGTCTGTCTGTCTGTCTGTCTGTCTGTCTGTCTGTCTGTCTGTCTGTCTGTCTGTCTGTCTGTCTGTCTGTCTGTCTGTCTGTCTGTCTGTCTGTCTGTCTGTCTGTCTGTCTGTCTGTCTGTCTGTCTGTCTGTCTGTCTGTCTGTCTGTCTGTCTGTCTGTCTGTCTGTCTGTCTGTCTGTCTGTCTGTCTGTCTGTCTGTCTGTCTGTCTGTCTGTCTGTCTGTCTGTCTGTCTGTCTGTCTGTCTGTCTGTCTGTCTGTCTGTCTGTCTGTCTGTCTGTCTGTCTGTCTGTCTGTCTGTCTGTCTGTCTGTCTGTCTGTCTGTCTGTCTGTCTGTCTGTCTGTCTGTCTGTCTGTCTGTCTGTCTGTCTGTCTGTCTGTCTGTCTGTCTGTCTGTCTGTCTGTCTGTCTGTCTGTCTGTCTGTCTGTCTGTCTGTCTGTCTGTCTGTCTGTCTGTCTGTCTGTCTGTCTGTCTGTCTGTCTGTCTGTCTGTCTGTCTGTCTGTCTGTCTGTCTGTCTGTCTGTCTGTCTGTCTGTCTGTCTGTCTGTCTGTCTGTCTGTCTGTCTGTCTGTCTGTCTGTCTGTCTGTCTGTCTGTCTGTCTGTCTGTCTGTCTGTCTGTCTGTCTGTCTGTCTGTCTGTCTGTCTGTCTGTCTGTCTGTCTGTCTGTCTGTCTGTCTGTCTGTCTGTCTGTCTGTCTGTCTGTCTGTCTGTCTGTCTGTCTGTCTGTCTGTCTGTCTGTCTGTCTGTCTGTCTGTCTGTCTGTCTGTCTGTCTGTCTGTCTGTCTGTCTGTCTGTCTGTCTGTCTGTCTGTCTGTCTGTCTGTCTGTCTGTCTGTCTGTCTGTCTGTCTGTCTGTCTGTCTGTCTGTCTGTCTGTCTGTCTGTCTGTCTGTCTGTCTGTCTGTCTGTCTGTCTGTCTGTCTGTCTGTCTGTCTGTCTGTCTGTCTGTCTGTCTGTCTGTCTGTCTGTCTGTCTGTCTGTCTGTCTGTCTGTCTGTCTGTCTGTCTGTCTGTCTGTCTGTCTGTCTGTCTGTCTGTCTGTCTGTCTGTCTGTCTGTCTGTCTGTCTGTCTGTCTGTCTGTCTGTCTGTCTGTCTGTCTGTCTGTCTGTCTGTCTGTCTGTCTGTCTGTCTGTCTGTCTGTCTGTCTGTCTGTCTGTCTGTCTGTCTGTCTGTCTGTCTGTCTGTCTGTCTGTCTGTCTGTCTGTCTGTCTGTCTGTCTGTCTGTCTGTCTGTCTGTCTGTCTGTCTGTCTGTCTGTCTGTCTGTCTGTCTGTCTGTCTGTCTGTCTGTCTGTCTGTCTGTCTGTCTGTCTGTCTGTCTGTCTGTCTGTCTGTCTGTCTGTCTGTCTGTCTGTCTGTCTGTCTGTCTGTCTGTCTGTCTGTCTGTCTGTCTGTCTGTCTGTCTGTCTGTCTGTCTGTCTGTCTGTCTGTCTGTCTGTCTGTCTGTCTGTCTGTCTGTCTGTCTGTCTGTCTGTCTGTCTGTCTGTCTGTCTGTCTGTCTGTCTGTCTGTCTGTCTGTCTGTCTGTCTGTCTGTCTGTCTGTCTGTCTGTCTGTCTGTCTGTCTGTCTGTCTGTCTGTCTGTCTGTCTGTCTGTCTGTCTGTCTGTCTGTCTGTCTGTCTGTCTGTCTGTCTGTCTGTCTGTCTGTCTGTCTGTCTGTCTGTCTGTCTGTCTGTCTGTCTGTCTGTCTGTCTGTCTGTCTGTCTGTCTGTCTGTCTGTCTGTCTGTCTGTCTGTCTGTCTGTCTGTCTGTCTGTCTGTCTGTCTGTCTGTCTGTCTGTCTGTCTGTCTGTCTGTCTGTCTGTCTGTCTGTCTGTCTGTCTGTCTGTCTGTCTGTCTGTCTGTCTGTCTGTCTGTCTGTCTGTCTGTCTGTCTGTCTGTCTGTCTGTCTGTCTGTCTGTCTGTCTGTCTGTCTGTCTGTCTGTCTGTCTGTCTGTCTGTAGATGTATACCGTAAACCGCGTTAAGATTTTCACACAAAAATAGAAAAAAAAAGAATAAATTTTGGGGGTTCCCCATACATAGAACTGAAACTCAAAAATTTTTTTTTCATCAAACCCATACGTGTGGGGTATTTATGGATAGGTCTTCAAAAATGATATTGAGGTTTCTAATATCATTTTTTTCTAAATTGAATAGTTTGCGCGAGAGACACTTCCAAAGTGGTAAAATGTGTGTCCCCCCCTGTAACTTCTAAAATAAGAGAATGATAAAACTAAAAAAAATATATGATGTACATTACTGTGCAAACTTCCAACGAAAATTAATTTGAACGAAATCTAGTAAGTATTTTTTTTATTACGTCATAAATCGTAAAACGCAGAAAACATCGGTCAAAGTTACAACGAACTACAAGAACTTTTATATTATGTTACTTGCTGCTACGGAACCCTTCATGGGTGAGTCCGACTCGCACTTGGCCGCTTTTTATGCTAATTTTAAGATTACTAACAGGTCAATCCTCTATGAAGAAGTAACTGGTTAGTCCAGGGTCATCAATCCTGACCAACTGAATATATATATATATGTATTAGTAGCTGCCCAGACAGACTTCATTCTGTCAAAAGTTTTTTTTTTATTTAAATCTTCCGTGTGCCTTAGGGGAGATGTAAGCTATCATAACTTTCAAGTTGGATCAAACTGCAAACGGTGTGCAAATTTGATTAAAATCGGTTAAGTAGTTTAGGAGTCCATCGCGGACAAACAACGTGACATGTAATTTATATATATTAAGATTATTATTTAAGCATTTATTTATATTTACTTTACTTTGAGCAGTAATATAAGGTACTACTGTTCAAGTACGATAGTACCGATTGATAGTCTTTTTGGAACGTCGCGCCGGATTTTTCCACGGAGTCAAAGGTTTGAATCCTTTTTTATATTATATTTAATACTATTTGATATCCTGAAAACTCTGAAGAATTGTAAGAAATTATCGTGGCTTCAGCTAAAGTCAAAAACCTCACTTTAAAGCATACCCATCTGTATCCCGACATCTTAGGTATGTAACATTAGAAAAAGTTTCATCATTAAATTACCTATCCATAAATAAAAAAATCCACCTTAAACATATGATTGATAGTTTCATAATCCCCTGTCGTGGGCCTCAAAGCTCATCCTGTGGTCAGCACGTTTCCAATACCGCGTGAGTGTCCGATTCCTGTAGACCGACAGTCGGCTCGACAGTGGCGGCACCTTCATATCGTTAAACATGTCAATCTAATGGCTCCATTTACTGACCGCAAAGTTTCCACAGAGTTAATAAAGGACAGAAATGGCTAACAAATTTAACAATTGTGTCATAAAATCTTTGAAGAATGATTCGTGATTAAATATTTCAGTATTTTTATTGGTTATTTTGCTACATTTAAACGTTTAATTTTTAATGAAGTTTTTTATACTTATTTGCACCATTATATATGTACATATCATATTTTATTGCAATATTTTTTAACTTAACTAAAAGTGAGACTCGATGTTTAAAATGAGTACAATTCAAATCATAATCGAAATAAGTAAACGTAATTTGTACGCCATAATATGGCAAATGTGAGATAAAATTATTATATTATAATAAGGTGGGTGGACCATCGAAGGCCATGCTCCTTGTAAGGCCAATTATTTAAAAGTCGTAGTTATTGCCATACGACGACATATTCCTTCCACTTACACTAACATCCATTGAATTCAAGTACACAGACGCGGAGGCGAGTCTTAGTTTACTTATAAATACATATCTAAAAAGGTAAAACAACGTGCAATTTAATATAATAGCTACCACTTAGGTAAAGGCCCCCAATTCCGAGGGGTTCTAACATTTTGGCCTCACAAGGAACGGACCGTTAAGAAAGCTATTTAAATCAGTTTTATTTTTTTATTATTTTACTATAAAAGTTATTGGCAACATATTTGATATCGATTTATTACTCATTTATATTATTTTTAAAACAATTACACTAACACATTCTTAGTTTTACGATAGAGTTTAAGTAATATTTGTTGATTATTTTTTATCTGATCATGTTATGGTAAGCATTTAATGTTTCACTTTAATGAAAGACCTTTTTATGTAATTTAAGTAAAAGCAGATATTTTGATTGTCACAACGTTAGTTTTAAGTTAAACGACTGATTTAATATATTGGCCTTATATGGAGCCTTGTTCCTTACAAGGCAGTTTGGAAGACATTTACTAAAGCTAAAAAAATTAATATAAACTAAATCTGTAATAAAAAAATATTGTATATGTTACATAATAAAACAAAATTTTACTTAATGATTTGTTTGTTCCACTTATCCAGTAAATAAATAAATAATAACTTTTTATTTGTTAGAGTGGCGATCCATTGTCCACCCACCTTACTTGACCAACTTTGTAACCACATTTCTACAAATAAAGATATTTCAAGATAAAAATATTTCATTGTAAAGTATTATTTTCAAATTTATTTTCTTGTTTGAATAAATGAACGCAATACCACTACGATTAAAGCAAACTACTGTAGTAAATAAATATTTAATAATGCCATTTCTATTAGATAAGTTAGTGGGTGGTGAAGTCCGATGGTGCACAACTGGGTTGCATTCTTACTCCGGTTTGCTTTTTACTGCTCGGCCAGAACCGATCTATCGCCGAGATATTAGTTCAGTAATGTTCGATGACTCGCAATATAACTGGAATTCTCGTTTATATTAAACATTTACTCTATTTTATCTGTTTTTGTCAGTGTTCCTATATCGATGAATGATAAATATGACGTTTATAGTCACTTTTATACACAAGACGTTATTATCGTACATATCTGTTAATAGAAAACGCTTCATAAACCTATTTTGGCTATTGCACTATTATATTAAGTTTTATCTTTATTGTTTCTCATAAGAGTGAATGAAACAAAACAGTTATCTAAGCCTTCTATAACTTTGCTTGTTTTTATGCACTTAAATTTAAATTTTAATAGGATTCGTTCTCTGAATCAATATTCTTCATTTGCACCTGTAGATTCCTGTTAGTGAGTTGAAAGTGAACCTTCAAAACAAAGGATCCCAGGTACATTTCCCGGCCGTGTTTAGCCAGGACATTAATTTGTAAAACAGATTAATATTTATTCTCGCGTCATGTTAAACAATATATCACTTTCCCAAATTATCTTTATTGAAAATTATGATCCGTAGTCTAACGAGACCCCAATCCCACGCCGGATGGGTGTCTTAAAAGGCAACTGAATCCGGCCCGCTGGTGGTAGGGCCCCTTGAGGGATTATATTGGTAATATTGATTTTAATTGTTAATTAATGCCATTATTACTAATATTATTTCTCCATGGGGTTCGCCTGGATGGCTATCACCCTTGAGCATGAGTCAGCCGCCAAACGACTCGTCGTGTTCCGGCTGGGGGCTTGAGAGCTCTTTCTTTCTTTTTCTTCTCTCTCTTGGCCGGCAACGCATCAGTGATGCCTTTGGTGTTACTGATGTCCATGGGCGACGATAGCCACTTACCATCAGGTGGATCGTCAGCTCGTTTGCCGGCTATTTCCATAAAAAACAAAAAAAACGAGACAATATAGATGCTGGTATTGTGCGTTTAAATGTTTTGCTGTCATGTGAGTAGTATTGTAAACGCACTATAAAGCATCTATGTATGATGGTACTTGGTAAACTTACTGGGAGTTCGATTGGCTATGACATTAGTAGAGTAAATAAGAAAGTATAATACGCGGAACAATGTTATTACGGCGACATTGTAGGTCAGTCGGGTAGAAAACTCGATTGGAGCAAAACATCACCTTTTCGAAACGTCATTGTCACGTACTCGTATTGCTCGGCTTTCATAACGATTACATGGCAAGTTGTTTCATTATCATGAGTAGGTGTACGTAGTTTTCAGGGTGGAGGACCTACAGATAAAGTAGGGTTGATTTTTTAAGCCTACCCCATAAAGTTGCGTATCGTTCAATAGGTTTTTCAAAAATATTACGGGTAAAGATAATTTTTCCTAAATCAAGTGTCCCTTTGCGAAGTATTCGGCTTTAAAGTGCTAATTTTGGTTAGAGTCAAGTGTCAATTTTGAAATAAGCAGTGCCTATTACTGCCTATCTACCTTCTATATTAATTCTTCTTCCTTTGAATGGCAGCATAATTTAAGCTTATTCGCGTAAATAAATACATAATATTTTGTGCAGTAATTTGACTTCACATTTGATATCACACAACAAGTGCTTCCATCTATCGTCGACCATTCACAATCATACATGAAACATGATACAATTGAGCGCTATTGTTAGCGTGATGCGTGTGCAAATGTTAATTTACACACGCGGCTAATTACCGCAACTGATGCTAGGTGGCGCTAATATTCTACTCTACAAAGCGTCCATGTTCACATTGGTACAGTATTTTACAATGCTGATCTTCTTTTCACTCTCGTATGTTTTTCCCGAAACTTTTTGAGAATTTTAATGAGATATTTACCGCATATTCTGGCGTTTCGTTGGTCTGGTGGTTGATCAGCAAACAGCTGATCGACTCCTGGGTAAAAGATCATTGTTACTGGAACAACATTTTTGGGTTTCAACAAAAACATGCTTATTTTCCCATCAAACTGATCTGCCGCTTCGAGATCTATCGCTTACGTTCATAAAAATAGAAACGGATTATCAAACGGCAGTCCTTACTGCTGTTACAAGAATACGCCTGTGACTTCGCAGACTATACACTATTTTTTTTGGCCAATGTTCATTGTTATTGGACATGAACTTAAAACGCCATCGTGACACTGCATTATAGGATTCGTATGTGACATGACTGAAACACTCATCGTAAGATGTATGTACCTACAGAATGTATCGAAGTTTGTAGAACAAGTGTTCGTGTTACCGATAAGTGGTCCTACCGGTCGAGAGGAAAAGTGTGTGAAAGTGACATGTGGTGGTGACACAGCCCGACACCACACACCTTGGGTAGGTACAACCTGCCAAATACCTGGTACACCGGTATCGCTGTTACCTAACATGTGTAACGATTAAATATTGTATCAAATGTAAGGGGCTCTGTTAATATATCGGAAGGCTTTTTTACCGCGCCTTCGTATAGTATACTGTACAATCGTACTAATAAAGTTACTATGGATATTTATTGGTCTTCCAGCAATAACTACTGAACGGATTTTTATGAAATTTAGCACATAAGTTACTTATTATTACGTAAAAGTTGCAGAGAGAGCGCTTAAGATACAATTATTGTGTTATGGTATTTGCAACCTCGTGATATTTTTTTAACCGATTTCAAAAAAGAAGGAGATATTCAATTCGACAGTAATTTATGTTTATTGTTTGGACTGGGTGAACCGATTTTGATGATTCTTTTTTTAATCGAAAGCTGGTGCTTGTCATGTGGTCCCACTTAAATTTGAGTGAGATCCGCTGAGTAGTTTTTAAGTTATCCCTAATTTTTAAGTCGGTTATTTTTTGTCAAGAATTATTTTTTACTTATGTATACCCATAATCTTACATAAGTGATTTTTTTCTGTCTCTGATTTGAATTTTAACAACTTTTTCCGAAAGTCGTAGGAACTGCTATTAGATACTAAGTTTTTAGGTACAGTAGCTAATATTATAAACAAGTTTCGTTTTTCAATGTTCAAATATTTTTTCATTATGATACACGAACATTAAAAAGGGGAATAAACTCGAATTTTCTTCCGTATTTTCTCAATATCGGATCAAATGCAGTGCGTAAACGCTTTTAGAATTCCTCTTGCCAAACCTTTCACTCTATTTACCAAGATGTTTGCAACAAAAACTAAATTATAACATCAGCGTGCACTGTTTTTGCAGATTGATTCGTCCAGTGTGTACTCGCAAGTCAGTTTTAAATTACAGAGAGCATTACAAATGATAGTCGTTATGTTATTGGTGATTACTACCACATTAACTTCTGCTATGAATGATATAAGCTTTATAAAATGATGCAACTCACATATACAAATCGGCCAATAGGGCTGCCAAACGAATTATTATGTGAATATAATATTGAATACGAAATATATTGAATGCATTATTTTGGTAGAATCGTGGTTTTAAAATTGGTTAATTTTGAGTCTCGCATAGACAAGTATATTTGAAATAAAATAGTTAGTGAATATATGTATAATTTTAGTAGATTTGGTTTGTGTTGATTTTTAAATGAGCTATTATTTTATCAATAACCTAATGTAATTGCGCAGGTGATATTAAAATAATGTATGTAGTGACAACCCTACGGTATAGTGATCACTGAAAGAAATGTGTTCCCTATTGACAGGGGAATATTTATGTGACATGTTGATAACTTAACGGAAATTTAAATTCTTAGAAACAGGAAGACGCGGGGTTGATGTCGGCACATAATTACATTTATTATTATGGTTTAAAATTATTAAAAAAAGAGTCCATGGGAAGTTAGGGATTCATTTTATATCAAAAATCACCAATTTTATCAGTAAATTACCCTTTAGCATGAATGCCGTGCCGTTGGGATTAATGTAGAGGACGTATGGTCTCACTAAGAGGGGAGATCTTTGGAATCCACGTTCGATAGAGCCCTTTTAGGAACACAACATTCTAACGTTACGGCGTCATTAAAAGTTGAGGGATTTTTTAACAGTACTACGAGTATAACTTGGTTTCTTTACCGTTCATTGGATCAACAGTTACAACACCATATCTGCGCGACTCTCTCTAAGTTTATGTGGAATGTAATTAGTGTTTATGATCTTTAACCATCAGCTACTGTAACATGCGCAAGCGCATTTCCTACTTCCATGCTGCGCGAAAATGTGGTATTATCTGTCAAACGAAAGTGTATGGTGATTGGCCAAACGGCGTCTGCGTGACGTACTGTGTGGTGACCACGCTTCGTCGGTTGTACAGAATATTGTAAATGTAGAATTAGAGACATACTAATTACTAATTCTCATGATATTATATTACTTTTTTTTGCCAATAGCTTTATTTGTGTACAGTGATTATAACAAAACTATCGAATTAGAAAGCTGAGTAAAATTAAACTTTTTAAAGTGAAACTTTTATTCTATCGCCCCAAAATTTTTCGTTCATCTATATTCTATCGCATGTCGCATTATAGCCGGCCCTGGAGTAAGAATAATAATGTTTTTTATTAATGATTAATATTGTTTATTTGAAATAAGTATATTTTTTTGAAACATTGTTTAATATAGGTAATTTTTATATTTTATTTAGAATATTTTTTTTTGAAATAGGTTTTTTGAAAAATTTTTTTGGAATGTTTGAAGTTTCACTTCTGCTATGGGTCCCAGCACACATATCGATTCTTATTTGTTTAATATGTTTTGAATTAGCTGCAATGTCAAGTTTCATCAATTAAATTAATTTTATAGTTTATTAAACAGTACGAGTAACAATTAACGATATACCTTAATACCCGTGCAATAAATGTGCTTAGTCTTTCTAAGTTACAATAATTTACTTGTGTAAAATCTTGATCATTGTGTCCATTTTTTTGCCAATGTTTCAAGGATATTTTTTCGAAAAGTTCAAATTTTTTTTTGAAAACGATCATTATTATGCTATAACTACTTTGTCACGAAGTGTATTGACTATATGAATAAAAAAACGAAAGTAAGTATTATGAGTATATGTAATTACACTATGTTCTGCGACACCAGCGCCTCCATAATCATTCGAATAAATTACCACGAAACAACAGCGTTCTTGCGCGCGTCTTTTCTGTTGCATCTCTGGCTTTCACATGCGCGTATAGACAATACGATATTCATTGTTTAGTTCACAATTGTGCTCAACCTTACACAGAGTTCTTGTGTCAATGTTCTGGGAATAAACTATATTTTTAATCTGTGACATGGTTTTATGACTAAGCTGTCGTGTTTTTAAAAGTGGAATTAGTTTTTTTTTTAATAAATGTAGTGCGCATTACTCTGTGGATTTTCGGAAAGGTCGTGGCACCGTGGTAATGTTGTACATAATAGTGACATTGTTTTTGTTATGGCTGCTCGACAACTTCCGCCGGAAAGAGACGCGTTCATTCTCGCATCACTGTGTTCAAATGTTCGTATTTTTTAAATTATATCTTACTAATTACCATTGCTAATTTTAGTGTTGTTGAAATGTGAGCCTAATTATGTGGTAGTTAGGTTGAGAATCTAATCAAAAACATTTTTATGTTAAAAGCGTGCTATAGTTTGTATGTGTAACATTTTTGCGGTTTGTTTTAATTTATCGAAAGTCTTATACCATTCACCATAAGACTAACGTTATAAATATAGGTAAGAATCACAGACTAATATGGTGCTGCTAATGCATATAGGAATGGTATACCCATTGAGTCTTCTGTCATCCATCTGTGTATGAGCTTTATAGTGGGATTGCATGCCTGTTCGCTATTTGCTTTCGATAACAATACACGGCTTAATAGAATAAATTAGCTTTAATTGGAAGACTTAAAACAAGGCTGTTGAATGATTCATTAATTGTGGTCACACGTCAATTTTGATGTTTTATGCAAAACTAGGAATTCTCGGTGATCCTGAGTGTACAGGTGGATAAAATACTATTTCATACTATAGGGAACAGTAAATTTTAGTTCTTACCAATACCTAATAATTATTTTTTAAATCTATATACATAGATATATAAAAGGCAAAAGTGATTGACTGATGTATGAACGCACAGGCCAAACTCTTAAGGGCTAGAAAATTTTTCGCACACGTATTCCTCTTATGACGTAGGCATCCATTAAGGAAGGATTCGAAGTTCAACCCCCAGAGGGTGAAAAGCCGCGTGCGCAGCTTCGGGCAACAGCTAGTACAACATAAGTATTTGAAAAATACGTTGAAGTAAAAATACGTGAAAAATACGTACGTGTTATTTATCAATTAAGATTAGCACAATATAATGGGCGGCCTTTTCGGTTCCAAGCGATTTTAGTAGACTTGTGCCTGGAAGAAATTAGGGCACATTCACACAAAAGACAACTAAAAACGTAACGATAAAAAAATCCAAGAATATTATTTCAGACGTTACATTTAATTACATAAGTAGTTGTGGGATCTTTCCATTTTAGTTTACATTTTAGTACTAGTGTTGGAAAGTCCCCTAAACGATGAATAAATAAGTAATAAATGATAAATAAGTAAAAAAAATAAGACGGGCTGACACAGGATTATTGAAAGCTTTAAATATTATATTAATTGTTAGTATATTTTTGGAGAGTAAAGGGCTTCATTCTTCTATACTAATATATAAAGAGGAAAGATTTGATTTTTTGTTTGCATTGAATAGGCTCCGAAACTACTGAACCGATTTCAAAAATTCTTTCACTGTTGGGAAGCTACACTATCCCCGAGTAACATAGGCTATATTATATTTTCAAAAAAAATTAGGGATCCTTAATAAAACTCCAATAATGTAACCCAAGGTGTAAAAAAATAAGACAACCGAAGCAAAGCGAGGGTGGTTACTCGTCTTTAATATAGTCCAATAAAGCAAGATTTGCCTTAGAATTGACGGATCTGTCGTCTGTCTTATACGAATCTGACATTTTGTGAATCTGTCAGTCCAAACCAAGTTGACCGCTGCTTATCATGGCGGTGCTCATGATTGTAAGGCTCGTGTTACACCTGCTGAACTACCGATGAAGCTGTGGCATTAAGTTTGTTCTATTGGAGGTCGTTGGACAGCATTACCCAGTTTAATGTTGACGTGACTCATGAATGGTGGCTGAGATTTTACTCCCTTGGCTTACTCCCACTCTGCATCTAAAATCGACCGTTAAATATTTTTACGTATACCTAAATATAATGCCAAACTCTAAATAGGAATGACTGCGCCATGTTGTCACACCCGCTGGTTTTCGCCAATATTAAAAATCTACTTTCATTTTGATCCTAACTCTTCATGTCAATTCAACAGTCGATGTTACACTCAAATATTTTTTGATAAGGTGAATTAAGTTTACTAATACACCTCGGCATAGGCTCGTGTATAGCTGGCCTTAATCACCTGGGTGAATTTAGGTTTACCGATTTAGTATACTTAATTCACCTGCGGCCAGTAGATTTAAATCACCTGGGTATATAGGTGAATAAAGTACACTAAAAGTAGACTTAAGACACCTGGGTGAATTAACTCAGGTGAATAAAGTCGACGTCACCTTTTTTTGCAGACAAAATTTGCGAAAAATGAAAATATGAAACTAGGCAGAGCATCGGTAATGCCAACCGTATCACTGATGTCCATGTGTAACGATGACCATTTTTTCTTTTAAATATAATTACGTTATTTGCCATTTCTTTTATTTGTAAACCAACAAACTAAAGTAATGTGCAGATCACTATCGCACATACATCACAGAATTTCACTGACGAGACTGGATTTGCGTTAATTGTACACAGATAATTGGACAAGGCGTTTTTGTCCGTCTGTGCGATGTAAATTAATTGTCTCGTGCAACGTCGAGTCGTGATGTACGCTAGATCTGCATGGCCGGAGACAAGATATTTGCATATAGCATTTTTTGGTGGTGAATTGTTGACCAATATGGGAATTGTTGCAATACGAAATAAATTATATTTTCTAACGCTGGATTTGAATACACTTGTTTAAATGTCTGTTAGACAGTCTAACCGATATTCTTATTAGGGACGTAGGTAAGGGTCTCGAGGGGGAGGGGGTCTGCAAAATCTCTACATGCCCTCAGCTTGGAGGGGGAGGGGGAAAAGCCATTGTTACGTATAATTTGACAAATTTAAATACTAATAATCTGAATTTTACCAAGAAAAAAATAATCAACTTCAAAAGAACTCAAAAACTGCTCGTCAGATCTAGCTCAAGTTTAAGTGGAACTACATGACAAGCACCAGCTTTCTATTAAAAAAGAATCATCACCTCCATACTCTGCAAGATTATGGAGCGTATATTGAATAGGCGCCTCATGGCATACCTAGAACAGAATGATCTCCTTAGCGATCGGCAGTACGGGTTCCGCCGAAACCGATCAACAGGAGATCTTCTAGCGTATGCCACACATATATGGGGCGAGGCCCTCGAGAAAAATGGGGAGGCACTTGCTGTCTCCCTTGACGTCTCGAAGGCCTTTGATAAGGTCTGGCATGCTAGCCTTCTAAGCAAGCTTCCAGCTTACGGCATATCCCCTGGCCTTATCGACTGGGTAAAAGACTTCCTGAGCGACCGGTCTTTCTGCGTTGTAGTCGATGGCTGTTCATCGAAGACGATGGCTACAAATGCCGGAGTTCCTCAGGGGTCCGTTCTCTCTGCCACTCTATTTCTGCTACATATAAATGACCTGCTTATGCCCGGTATCTATGGGTACGCAGACGATAGCACAGTGGTGGAGAGATACCTACCAAGTTCCAGGGCCAGTCGGGACGAAATTCAGTCTGAAAGAGAGGCCATGGTGGCTCGTGTGAATCTCACACTTCGGGCTGTGTCCGAGTGGGGCGAAGCCAATCTTGTGAGATTCAACGCCACTAAAACGCAGACGTGTCTATTCACCGCCAAGAAGAGCCCGTTCACCTTGGCTCCTACTTTTCGGAATGTGTCCTTGGATTATACCGACTGCCTTCAGTTGTTAGGAGTAGAGATATCCTCGAAACTCAACTTTGGGCGGTTCATCGAGACCAAAGCTAAGGCTGCTGCAAGGAAACTTGGTGTCCTTGCAAGGGTGCGACGGTACTTCACACCCAGGCAACTCTTAAGCTTGTACAAAGCTCAGGTTCGGCCGTGTGTGGAGTACTGTTCGCACATTTGGGCAGGCGCAGCCAAATGTCACCTTTCTGCTTTGGACTCGATGGAGAGGCGTGCGAAGAGGCTCATTGGTGACCCAGATTTGGTTGAGACCAATCTTCAAAGCCTCGAGCACAGGCGCAGAGTAGCCAGCCTCTCGGTTTTCTACAGGGCACATTTCGGAGAGTGTGCGCAGGAATTGTTTGAGATAATTCCCCCATCTCCGTTTCTCCATCGAACGACACGACGCACGGCGGGTATCCATCCTTTTGTCGTGAACATCCCGCCGGTACGGACGACGCGGTTTGCCTCGTCATTCGTTATACGCACCGCGAAGGACTGGAATAACTTGCCTGCGTCGGCGTTCCCGCCAGCCTACGACGTGGATGTCTTCAAGAAAAGAGTGAATAGGCTTTTTCTAAGTTAATGTGCTCACCATCTTGCACCACATCTACACTTACCATCAGGTGGGATTGTGGTCAAGCATTAACTTATTCGTGTAAAAAAAAAAAAAATCAAAATCGGCTCATCCAGTTGAAAGTTCTGAGGTAACGAACATAAAAAAATACAGTGGAACTGAATACCTCCTCCTTTTTTGAAGTCGGTACTAAAAGACTTAAAATATTTGATTTATGTAAAATTATGAATTTTAGTGCAATTGATCCTTTTCTAAAACCATTCAAAATCTTACATAAGAAGGGGGAGTGGGAGTCTTATGTGCTCTTACATGGGGGTAGGGGGGAGTCAAATATGCCAAAAATTGTCCTTATGTAATTAATGAATGGCCCTTCAACACCTGCTACAATTCCAACTACAGTCTTATTCGAGGTTTGTCACAGATGTCCATGGGTGGCAGGTGATGGTAGCACTGCAAGCTCGTTTGCTATCGTAATCACGTAAAAAAGTGTTTTCCGTCTCACATATAGGAGGCTCAACTTTGGATCCTGCAGGCACTTCTTATTTTTCAAATGAAGATATTGAAAATATCGATTATTGAAAATATCGTATTTATTTGTCACTTGCTTTGATCCGTACAAACTCCGTACAAAACTCATTGTGTCGGAGAACGTTAATTTCTCTTTTATTGACGTACACAGGAGCTACATGTAATTAATTCACTACAAGTGAACACTTGCGAAACCACCAGTCATTAGATGGCACGGCCTGATGGTCATCTTTCTAGGAACAGACTACATCTTGCCAGGAAGTGAAGATTTTGTTCGACGTGTAATATACACCGCGCTTTCTTGGTTTTTAGGGTTCCGTACGCAAAGGGTATGTGGCGAACGGTACGGTATCTTTTATACTCTTCTATAACTTCTTATATGTAGTGTAATAGTCATCCTCCTTGTATATGCTGTTTTCTACGTTTATATTTTATGTGTTTTTATAATTTGATTTTTAAGACATTCATTCAGAGATTCCTACTGACGGAGTCAAAAAGTAAATATATTTTTCATTAAGACGAAAAGTTGGTTTTTATTAATATAATATATGTTATACCCAGTTATACGAGATAACCCAAACGACATAATAGGTTCCCGCTATAGGTAAAAACGGGACCCTATTACTAATGCTCCACAGTCCGTCTGTCTGTCTGTCTGTCACCAGACTGTATCTCATGAACCGTAATAGCTAGAGAGTTGAAATTTTCACAGATGATGTATTTCTGCTGCCGCTATAACAACAAATACTAAAAACAGAATAAAATAAACGTTTAATCGGGGCTCCCATACAACAACCGTGATTTTTTTGCGGTTTTTGTTACGGAACCCTTCGTGCGCGAGTTCGACTCCCACTTAGCCGGTTTTTTCCCATACTGTTAAGAAACTTAGCTATTGAAGATAACTAAAAAGATAAATTTCTGTTCTCGGTCTGGGTGTGAATGTCCTTACCTATCTGGTGTGTTGTCCATGGCACCCACGACACAGGGAATCCTAGTGTGGGGCTATGAGTGTGTTGCGTTATTAGTTATTTATTATTAATCAATGATTATCTGCATATTTTCTTTATTTATCGCTTTCTACCTCTTTAGCGTAATAATAATGAAGTTGGTAAATTTTGCTATTGCATTGTTTTATTAATGTATTTGTTAATACCAGTAGTTGATCTTGTACATTTTTGGAATGAGATTAAAAAATACTAGAATTAATTTATCTTCTCTGATAAACAACGGTAATTACTTTTACCGTTTTGCTTGATAGCAAAACCAACTTGCTTATGTAAGTGTATTAAAAAATTCGTTTAAGATCAAATAATTTCTTCTTCCGAAAATCAACCTAAATTAACAAAATTCTCAACACACAATCGAAATGTTATCCTAAAGTTATTTATTCTTCTAAGCTCATGACACGGTGTCATTTATATTAATATTATAAAGAGGAAAGATTTGATTGTTCGTTTGCATTGAATAGGCTCTGAAACTACTGAACTGATTTGAAAAATTATTTCACTGTTGGGAAGCTACACTATCCCCGAGTAACATAGGCTATATATATTTTTCTTTTAATTGGGGATCCTTAATAAAACTCCAATATGTGTAAAAAAATCCAAGGTGTAAAAAAATAAGAAAACCGAGCAAAGCGAGGGTGGTTACTCGTTAATCATAATTTACTATTGAGTCTTAGGACTCATATCAAGTGGCACTATTTCAACAAAGTTTATTTTTATAAAGTCGAGTATCACGATTTCCGTCAAGTAAAGCACAGATAACCATCGAGTGGGTTTGACATGTAATACAATTTCATCACTAAGAATGGGACCGCACCGGTGAGAAACAAATTACTTTCATGTTGAAATGAAATGAAAATGAAATGAAATGAAATGAAATGAAATGAAATGAAATGAAATGAAATGAAATGAAATGAAATGAAATGAAATGAAATGAAATAATCTTTTATTCATGTAGGTATCACTGATACACTTATGCACGTCATTTTTTTAATTTACCAGCTTTTCGCAAAGGTGCTTTGTCATGGAGGAGAAGAAAAGCCGTAAAGAAACTCCTCAGCACATCTTTTAAAAATAAAACTTATATTTATTACAAAAATAGGTATTCTCTAACCTGAGCAGAACTGGTTGCCGAGCTGGTCATTTCCAAGCATCTTTATCATTTAAATAATCATCTATGTTATAATAACCCTTGCCTACTAGTTGAATTTTTACACGTTTCTTAAAAGATTCCACCGGTAAGTCACGAATTGGCTTTGGGACTTTATTATAGAATTTTACACCGAGTCCCATAAAAGAACGCTGTACTTTAGCAAGACGGTACGAAGAGGTAGCCAATTGATGCATCCTTCTTGTTTGTCGATTTGATAAGTCACAATTTTGTTTATATGCAGTTATGTTTTTCCTTATAAAGACTAAATTACTATAAATATATTGGGAAGCTACTGTAAGTATACCTATTTCTTTAAATTTGACACGCAAGGACTCCCTTGATTTTAGTTTATAAATAGCTCTAATGGCTCTTTTCTGTAGTACAAAAATTTGTTGTATATCGGCTGCTTTGCCCCACAGCAAAATGCCATAAGACATAACACTATGGAAATATGTTGTTCTGTTTAATAAGTGTGTTCTTCTTGATTTTGTGTTGCTTTTTAGGTGTTTTATTCGAAACTGTCGAAGGGCTTTGCTTGGTAGTAGGGCTCCGCAAGTTAAAGGAGGCCTATGTCCAACAGTGGACCTCCAAGGGCTGATGGATGGATGATGATGATAGGGCTCCGCGTAGGTTTAATACGTAACCAATATTATTATTTATTCGATATTATTAGTACTGGTATTATCACTTATCTTTCCGTGAAGCCTGCCTGGCGAGGTACCACCCACTTGCTTGGTTCGGACGATGAATGACTCGTAGTGTGCTGGCTGGAGGCCTGAAAGCCTTTTCTGTCTATTTTTTCAGTCTTCTTTTTCATTCTTGGCCGGCAACCTATCGGTGATTCCTAAGGGGCTACAAGGGTTGCCAGATGGTCGGGATTCGTCTAGATTGTCCCGACATTTTACATGATGTCCAGAGTCTCGACAAAATACAAAATATCCCGAGAAATCACTCGATTCAACACAACGCGTTTGCCGCCGTGGCGCCCGCAGCCCGCCGCACGCGTTCTAGCCTTTTTTTCGTTGTTAACTCGTTTGCCGGCAATTTCCGACAAAAACTTTTTTGTCCCGACAAATCCCAAGGTTTTGAAATTTTGTCCAGATATTTTAGTCTTGTCATCTGGCAACCCTAGGTGCTACTGAGGTCCTCTTACTATCATGTGGCTCGTCTGCTCGTTTGTCACATCTATACATGTATATCTATACATCTATACATATACATACATACAAATAAATAAAATTGGAGTGTCTGTTTGTAATATTAAAATAACCACTTATTACTAAGTGCATTGGATGTATACATGGTACATATACCAAAACAACATTTTTACAATTTTTGTCTGTCTGTCTGTCTGTCTGTCTGTTGATTTTATTTGTCTGTTTGTTTCGGCTAATCTCAGAAATGGCTGGACCGATTTTGACGGGATTTCCACTGGCAGATAGCTGATGTAACAAGGAGTAATTTAGGCTACTTTTATTTTAGAAAAAAAATAGTTTGTTAGGCGATACGAAGTTCGCCGGGTCAGCTAGTATTACATAAAAAGGAGCTAGATATGATGTGCCTTCTCTGCCTTTTCTCTGGCCAGCAACGCATCGGTCAATGGGCAACAGTGACCACTTACGTACTTGGCAGTTGGCTCGTCTGCTATTTACATAAAAAAGGCAAATTATACGTATGTATCGAATTTTTGAGCCATTTTGTAGATACGATAGAAAAATAAAATTACAACATGAAAATTGTCAGCGCGTGCTAGGTGCTAGTTCTTTTTTAAAATTTGAAATAGTAAACCTGCTATTACGGTAGATATGAATAAAAAATAACTTACACACGCTAGATTAATTGCACTATGTTACTTATTTATGTACATCTCACTCAATAATCTTGTAAATTCTGAAAACATCCGAATTACCATGGAATTGTTAAACCTTTGCATAACACTCGTAGATTAATTACGAAGATCTCACTTGTATTGCAGCACAGCGAGTGTGAAATGTTACGTGTTCTAAAACACTTTCGGTGTGTAATTAAATTAAACAATGAAGTTGTACTTTTTAACAATTTTTTTAACTTTACTTAGATCTGATATGCATCTGATATATTCATAGATTTTTAGATGTAGTGTATTACATAAATAAACAGTGGCGGCGTTAGGCGTGGGCCACTGCCTACGGCCTCGCGATCCGGGGGGCCCCGCGCCCCAGAGGCATCCCTTAAAACCCGTGTGCTAGTTTTTGGAACATGTCAAAATAACTAAAAAACTGAATTTTTTTACTACATTGAGCATCAGAATTTTTTAATGACATTAATTTCTATTTTGAAAGTTTATTTTTATTTGACGACCCTGTAGCCTAGTTGGTAGCGGCTCTGCCTGTGAAGCGAGGGGTCAAGGCTTCAATTCCCGGCCGGGGCAGATATTTATGTGACAAATAAGTTTGAATATCTAAGATTTCTACACACATACACCACAATAAACGTCCACAATAAACTATTTGATTGATTTGATTGATTGAAATAAATATTTGTGCTCCATAATATTATACATATATGCCATTATTATGCCATATTCCATAATGTTATCAGTGTAGTCCATGCCCCCCGCGACACAGGTAAATACTTACTGAGGGGGTATGAGTGTATAAAGCGTTTATTTATTTATTCAGTCTTTTTTGTAACAAATTCATGATAAACATATTTAAATGGCGGCTATCCCAAAACGCTAAAAAAGAGGGCTACAACGCCACATTGTGGGGTATTTTTGTCGATGAAATTAGGTCAATTTTAATTATTGCTGGACTTGATCTTTCCCCGCCCCTGTAAGTAAATGTTATTATTGGCGTGTTTACTGGTTTTCGAAACAAAAATACTGACCAGTATGTTATTAGGTAGCCGGTAGGGATGCCGGATCTCATAGGCCGGCGGCTTGCGTCGATCCTAAGCGATCGACAAAGTTAAGCAACAGCCGGTGTGGTCGGTAGTTGAATGTCAAAAATTTCTTGAGCGCTTGACGCTTCCGTGCTTCGGAGGGATGTAAAGCCGTCGGTCGCGGTTGTTATCGTAAGATAATAGTCGTTAAGCCATGTCGGAGGCCCTCGGGCGGCATGAAAACTTCCGACACTTGGGTTGGCCACTAACCCCTCCACCAATCCGCACTGGAGCAGCGTGGTGGAGTATGCTCTAGGCCTCCTCAAGATGAGAGACCCGGGCTCAGTAGTGGGCCATTCATGGGTTGAAGTCAAGGATGTATAATTGATAGAATACAATTTTACAAAACCAAGTCTTGTATCAATCAGTGAAACAAGAGTTAAGCCAAAATTAATTTATATAAATGTAAATAAATTTTCATCTTGTATATTCTGAAAATTTTCCACAACAACTTAATTCACCTTGCAATCGGTTACAAGATACGTGTGTCTGTGGTTACAAATAATTAAATTCAGATGGCAACATTTTAATTAATTTAGTTTGGGGAGTTGAAAGTCAGCTGTTTGGTATTATGTAAATTGTGTAAATCTGCATAACAGTTTTCTAAACATAGTTTCACTTTTAGTAACATTTAAGTAAAGTTAGCGTCTTTGGTTCTACGGAAAAACCGGTCTAGTAACACGTGGAAGCACGCGTTGTTTGTATACACACACAGTCACTACTGTCAAATTATCCAAACTCAGCTGTCAAAAGAGTGATGAATCGTTAGCGAATTGGTGCTATTGTTAATTTCCATGTATAAAGTCGATCAACATCACTTATGTAGGAATGGGAGAAAGAGCGAGGCCGGTGCCCGCGGCCGCAGTCGCTCAACACGCGCAATTCGACATGGTCAACTGTACATAATTACGAACAATACAGTCACAACCGGGAGTCCAATGCCGCGCGATTTTCGAACGCGATTAAAACAAAATTTGGTTGGCGGTTGGCGCGCATTTTGACAGATGGACACCATAAACAAAGTTAAAGATAATATAATATTGGAACTCGTTTTGTGTACGAAAGTGAATTAACATTAACGTGTCGTGTCGTGTGAGAGTGAATGTGAAACTGTGTTGCGTAAGATAAAAAATTCGGAGAAGCTGATGGATTTTATAACTGTGAAGATGTAATCCTAGGCATTATAAAGTTATTGTTTGAGTGTTTTTTTTATGGTTTTTTTTATTTAAAATTTTCTGTACAGCATAGTAACTAACCGCTTAAAATTTGCAACTTATTTTATTTTTAAACAACTTTTTATGACCTCTGATTAAGTGATATATAATTTCTTCGATTTTCTAAAGCTGTGATTCAAAGAGGAAATGATCTAATTATGAACAATGGCTGTGAAAATTGTTGATTGATAGAAAATTCTTAGAAAAAGTTGGGAGTCACGATGTCGATTGCACGCGCTTGTAATTACAGCCTTTCGTTCGTGATGACTTGTTTTGGGTTTATCGCCTCGTACACAGGTTTATTGACTTATGATTTGCATACGCTATGAGCTATGAGTTACAAATTAAATAACCCGGAAAAGGTTACCGCTAGGTTAATAAACGAGCACAATGGTCATCATGGAACGGCGGAAATATAGATATTCACGGTACATAAAACCGTAAAAGAGAAATTTTATTTTTAGGATAAAAAACGTGACATGACAACATTAGTTCAAAATTTTATTCATCTATACTATAATAAAACTCAAAGGGCAAATTTTCTGTACATTGAATATTTTTTAAAAATTTCGATTAGCGGGCACTTCAATAACGTGTTAGAGCACAAAAATATTTTTTTTAGAATTATTGTCTGTCTGTCTGTCTGTCTGTCTGTCTGTCTGTCTGTTTGTCTGTCCGGGCATCAAATGAAAACCCCTGAACGGATTTCGATGAAAATTGGTAAAGTTGTTACTAATACTCCGGGTCATATTTTAGGATACTTTTTATCCCGGAAAATTAAAAGGTTTCCCCGGGAAACGGGATGAAAGTTTGTATGGAATATTTTTAAAACATCAACCGATTTGCTTCAAATTTGCAACAAATGTTCCTTGCTTAAATTGATGGAACACATATTTTTCAGTTTTTCAAAATTTTGTAAATAAAAGGAAAAAAAATACAAATTAATGTGAATATTGCTTATTTTTCAAAACCCGCTCCTGGAGGAATCCTTGGTGATTTTATCGTAAATTTCAGTATATAAATTATTAAATAAAAGTACTTCAATATAAATTCACCGTGTTTTTTTAATTTTCTTCTGCAAGAGTTACAAATACGGTAAAATATAATTTCCGTATGCGAAGCTGCGGGCAACAGCTAGTACTATAATAAAACTCAAAGGGCAAATTTTCTGTACATTGAATATTTTTTAAAAATTTCGATTAGCGGGCACTTCAATAACGTGTTAGAGCACAAAAATATTTTTTTTAGAATTATTGTCTGTCTGTCTGTCTGTCTGTCTGTCTGTCTGTCTGTTTGTCTGTCCGGGCATCAAATGAAAACCCCTGAACGGATTTCGATGAAAATTGGTAAAGTTGTTACTAATACTCCGGGTCATATTTTAGGATACTTTTTATCCCGGAAAATTAAAAGGTTTCCCCGGGAAACGGGATGAAAGTTTGTATGGAATATTTTTAAAACATCAACCGATTTGCTTCAAATTTGCAACAAATGTTCCTTGCTTAAATTGATGGAACACATATTTTTCAGTTTTTCAAAATTTTGTAAATAAAAGGAAAAAAAATACAAATTAATGTGAATATTGCTTATTTTTCAAAACCCGCTCCTGGAGGAATCCTTGGTGATTTTATCGTAAATTTCAGTATATAAATTATTAAATAAAAGTACTTCAATATAAATTCACCGTGTTTTTTTAATTTTCTTCTGCAAGAGTTACAAATACGGTAAAATATAATTTCCGTATGCGAAGCTGCGGGCAACAGCTAGTACTTTAATAGAAATAAAGTTTTATTTTGTAATTCCATAAAAAAATCACTCTGTACTTTTACGCACCTGTAGCAATATTAAATATTTCAAATACTATATTGATATTTTAGGTATGTTCCTTTACTTTTACTTTTAATTTATTTTTTATTTTTTTTACAATATTTTTCACTTTTTATATCTACTTATTTTTTTTGATTACACGATATTAATTTTATTTGAGATGACAGGTCATAAGGTTTTTATAAGTAATGTAATTTATAAGTCTTACTTATAACACAACACACGGCCAGGGTACTAAACAAGTATCGACCCTCGATCGATAGATAACTATTAATCTCAATAAGCGGCCATAGTGCTCCCGATAGAACCAGGTTATGTAAGTGAATATCAAATAGGTATAAATTATTGCAAGCACAACTAAAATGTTACGAATATATTAAATATCTTAGCAGATTTTGACTTTCCTTGTGCGCAACTCTCTTCGCATTTGGTAACCTTGACTTCAAGATTTTCTGTAGGAGTAGTATAAGACTACGAGTTGCATAGTAATAATGAGGTAGTACTTTATAGGTACACTATATTCACATTCAGATCAGAATTTACGTAAGCACTGTGTTGCCTAGCAACCACAAACAAACAGGTGCATGAAACTTTTGGTCGTATAAAGTGCGTTTGAACTAAATCTGGAGTTCGCAAGTCGCGTTCCGTTCCACTCTTTATAATTTAATTTCTTTTTAAACATAATATTTATTTTGCAAAAGTTTAAAATAACACGGAATAGTTACGTATAAAATCGATATAGACTGTTTTAAAATACATACACATAAATATAAAATGTTATTCGGCTTTGTTTATTGAAATTTAACTTATAAATAATTTTATGCTCATGCATATTGAGTGGAATGAAATATCTGTATAATCTGCACAGTGCCATCTCTGAAGAACTTATTTGTGCCGTGGCGAAAATTGGAACTAATGCCATCCCATTCATAACTTACTAATAGCGCACTATGATTGGTCCAATGCGTCCGGCAGCGCCCTCCTTAAAGTCACAGATAAGTTGATTTCACTGTATTTCGAAATATAATACGACCAAGTTGCAAAGCATGTAAGCGCCATTATAGCTGTGAGGTTTTCGTAGTCATTTCTATTTATAGTCATAGGCAGGCAGACCTGAAAACAATAATTTTGTGCAAAGGTTTGAACTCGCTTCACGAAATTAAGGATGTGCGAGCGTGAGTTATTCAATGATGAAAATTGTTTTAAGATGTTGGTTTTTACGTCGTTTTCTCTTAGTGTATTGTTGTTATAGGTCAATATTAGAATATTGAAGATGTCACAAACGTTATAATGATTATTTAGTTCTTTAATAGTTATTTGGTGTGCGAAATACAAATCAGTTTGTGAAAACCCTATAAAGGAATTTTAATGATTTGTTAACAAGAATTATGATACGAGTTTGACTCAAGTAAGTATATTTATTTTGAATCATCTAGAACATAATTCAAAGACATAAGTTATTGACTTTTGGTTTCATATCTACTACCTACTATGTAGGAAATTCTAGATTAGGTAAAGCCTAGGGAAGAGAAGGTATTAAGTTCTTATTATATACACTCAATTGCAGATTGCTGTTTATTATGCAGTCAACAAAAAGCTTTTAATTTGCTTTAAGCCTTCAATGAATAAAATAATATTAAGTAAATAAACGAATACAATTTTTGCATAAAACGCATTAATACATTAGACCTGCATCAATATAAGTAAAGGTAGTAAAATAAATACATTTTTTGCTACATATAACTTGTGTTATAAAGGATTTAATCTATTGGTAATCTAATTGAAAGTTACAGGGAGCTTTACATAATAATATGTAAATTAATTTATGTACTATGTAGTTACAGAAAAACGTTGGATTTAAGGGAATCTGATCTAGTAATGCAATAATATATTTATAGAAATAAAGGTAGTAAAATATTGAAATAAATAAATATTGAAATAATAAGTAACGAAGTACATAAACTCTAATTCAGGTGAATTACTGTTGACAAACTGTTTCGCAGTTAGGCAGATGTATCAAAATTTTAAACTTAACTTATCGTGGACTGAACACATTTTACTATAATACGAGTACTCAAGATATTTATATTGTATTCCGATAATTCGACCCAGTTGCATGGATCGTGGTCACGGATGAACTGCGGTGGCGCGTAGCTTGTGGTGGTTTGGTGTAACTGGATCGAAATATCAGAATCTATACAAATAAATAAAAGAGTGTCTGTTTGTAATATTAAAATTACCGCTTTTTAGCTTTTTACTAAGTGCATTTGGATGTATACACGGTACATATACCAAAACAACAATTTTTACAATTTTTGTCTGTCTGTCTGTTTGTTTGTTCCGGCTAATCTCTGAAATGGCTGGACCGATTTTGACGGAATTTACACTGGCAGATAGCTAATGTAACAAGGAGTAACTCAGGTTACTTTTATTTTAGAAAAAAAATAGTTTGTTAGGCGATACGAAGTTAGCCGGGTCAGCTAGTACAAAATAAATATCGTGAGTACTCGTATTATAGTAAGATGTAAGTATCAAAAATACTAATTAAACAAATACTTACATACACAATTAAATGTATTATTAAGTAAGTCGGTATAAACATTTGCATGTTACATGAGATAGAAAGTAAGACGTTGTCTATGCTCTTGGTTATTTTACGCTCTATGGAAGAAGCGGTTTCTTTGATAATTTGTTGCGTTATTAAATCTAGATAACACTCGCATGTCATATCGCGAACATGTGAACGACAGGCGTTACTTTTCACGATTTAAGAGGAAAATATTAGAGCTAGTTAAAAGATTAAATCGTTATCGCTACAATTTTATTGTTGATATCTGTTACTGACAATGATGTTTTGAATCATAGTCATTATTCAAGATTGAGATTCCATTATTGTCAAAAAATCACATTTTACCTTTATGTAGTTGTAAGGTACCTCATTAGCTGTCTTTATTAATGAGTTAAACCCAATTAACTTTCATAAAAACTCACAGCTCGATCCTCGGCGTCGGTAAAACAAGTGTTGTATGGAACGGTTGTTAAAACAAGAATCACGTTCACTATGGTTGATAATCTACATTTTACTAACAAAAAATAACCGCCTTCAAAGTTACTCTAAAACTACTTGTCAAATCTCGTTCAAATTTATGTGGATTACGTGACAAGCACCTGCTTTTGATTAAAAAAATAATCATCGAAATCGGTAGGCGTGATATTGAGTTATTCGTCCATTTGTCGCGCTTACTTAATACAAATTTAAGACTTATATGGTTTTATCATGGATGCAATTGTCAGATCTCAATAAAATTTATATGGGACCACATGACAGCAACCAGCTTTCGATTAAAAAAAAAAATCATCAAAATCGGTTTGCCCAGTCCAAAGTTCTGAGGTAACAAACATAAAAAAAATACAGTCGAATTGAGAACCTTCTCCTTTTTTTGAAGTTGGTTAAAAAAAAGAAAATACAAGAAAATGTGCATGTTTGTGATTACAGTGAAGTACAGATGAAATGTTTAACAAATTTGTTACAAAGTTGCAAATTAGCTATCATGTGAAAAGTTTTTGGAGACTTCAATATTGATATTTTAGTTTCAAATTCTATCTCAATAAGGTTCATTATTTTGTTATTGTAATGTTTGTGATTGTAATGTTATCAATAAGTCAATATTAAATTGTATTTGTTCAGACCATAGCGGACAATTAGCCACCATTGAGTACCATCATGACCTATCACAATATACTATATCTTGTAGACCAATCACACAAAGACGTGTTAGTGATTTTACAAACAATATTGCTAGAAAAATTCCATTCCTACAAATTTCTGATGATGATACAACGGATCAAGCATACAGTAATGTGTCTGGATTAATTAATAGTGAATTTAATAATACTTTTAAGCAAAAACAGATTAAATGTGAGAACCTTAAAACTAAATTTAGTGATTGGGCAACTCCTGGTATATACAAAAGCAGAATTAAACTTTTTGAACTTTATGCGGAAAAGTCGACTTCCACAGACCCCGAATTTTTAAATCGTGTTAAAATTTATTCAAAAACTTTTAAACAAGTCTGTGCGAAAGCTAAATCTATTTATATTGCTAATAAGATTAAAAATTCTAATAACAAAATCAAAACTACCTGGAACATTATTAATAAAGAAACAGGTAAAGAAAAATTTAAGAATCATGAGTATACTTTAAAGGTCAATGATAAAAATGTTACTACCGATAGCGCAGTTGCTTGCGCATTTGAGGATTTCTTCTCGAAAATACCGCATGAAATAACAAAAAACTTAAATGCGAGCCCTCAGCTTGCTATGACTTTAATGGAATCATGTGTTGAAAAATGCCTGACTTCATTTAGCTTCAAATACATTAATTCCAATACAATTATAAAGACTTTTAAGTCTATAAAGATCAAGAAGTCAGGTGATCTCTGGGGCCTCTCTACTATATAATAAAACCAATAATTAATTCCATAGCGCCACATCTAAGTCACATTTTCAATAAATGTATTGACGAAGGTAGCTTCCCCAATCTAATGAAACATGGTAAATTAATCCCTCTATTTAAATCTGGAGATAAAAGCGACCCCACTAATTTCAGACCCATCTCAATGTTACCAGTCCTTAGTAAAATCTTTGAAAAAGTTATTTATAACCAGCTGCTGTCTCATTTCTACTTAAACAAGTTGTTTCATGTTAATCAGTTCGGTTTTTCGAGAGGAAAAAATACCACTGATGCAGGTATAGCACTCCTTAAGCAAATTTTTGATGCGTGGGAGTGTAAGCAGGATGCCATTGGTATTTTTTGTGATCTCTCGAAGGCGTTCGATTGCGTTGATCACAATATACTGATAAATAAACTTAGGCATTATGGTGTCTCAACACAATCAGTTGGCCTTATAAAATCTTACCTATCCGACCGTATCCAAAAAGTAGTTATTAATGGCAAGGAGTCCCCAGGAGCACACATTACTATGGGAGTGCCCCAAGGATCAATATTAGGACCCCTGTTATTTTTAATATACATCAATGATCTTCCTTATTTCACAAGGGAATTGTGTGAAACTGTATTGTTTGCAGATGATACCTCATTACTTTTTAAAGTTGATAGGAGAAAAAAATGTTTTGACGATGTAAATAATACTGTTTCCCAAGTATTGCAATGGTTTACATGTAACAACCTAATGTTAAATGCTAGTAAAACGAAATGTATGAAATTCACTTTACCAAATGTAAAACAGGTACCCACTCAAATAGTTATAAATAAGGAAGTACTTGACCTTGTAAATTCAACAAAATTCCTTGGCCTTACCATAGATTCACGATTACAATGGAGTCCTCATATTGAAGCCTTGTCTGGGAGACTGAGTTCAGCTGCTTTCGCGGTTAAGAAAGTAAGGCTCTTAACTGACGTAGAAACAGCACGGTTAGTTTATTTTAGCTACTTTCATAGTGTTATGTCCTATGGTCTGTTGTTGTGGGGCTCAGCTGCAGATATTGAGTCTATATTTATTTTACAGAAAAGAGCAGTCCGTGCCATTTACAGCCTCAGGCCTAGGGACTCGCTTAAGGATCTCTTTAAGGAAATTAATATTTTAACTGTGGTGTCACAATATATATTGGATAATGTTTTGTATGTTAAGAAATATTACGATAGTTTTCTTAAGAAGAGTGACATCCACAATATTAATACAAGGAACAAGGCTAAACTGATTGTACCAAATTTTAGACTATGTAAAACTAGTGGCTCGTTCATGGGTACATGTGTAAAGATTTATAATAAAATTCCATCGAAACTTACAGAAATGCCTTACCTTAAATTTAAAACTCATATTAAAAGCATTCTTATGACGAAAGGATATTACAAATTAGATGATTATTTTAAAGACAAGACTGCTTGGACATGAGTTTTATGGATATAGATTTTAGTAGATGATAAGTGCTATCTGTAACTGTGAGCAGGAAAAAAACAAACCCGGAAGTTTCTTGCTGCTTCTTCTCCCGGGCCCTCTCACAGTAGGGCTTTGTCTGAAGCATTGGCATAACTTGCATGACTTTCAAAAAGTGTTTGTAAACCAAACCAATTTTGAATAATAACATTTGATTTGATTTGATTTGATTTGATTTGATTTTCGTGTTAAACAAACACGCCATTTATTAATTACGTAATCTCAATGAAAAAAATGCCATGCTATTTGTAAAAAAAGTTATGCTAAGTAGGAGTGTGTTGTTAGCGTTTATTAATTAGTTATTTATTCATGCCTTAATAAAGATAAAAAGACATTTGAGCTAAAATTCAAGAACGGTACAAACGGGCCCTTTAAAGTAACTGCTGTCATGTCCAATGACATTATAATTTAAAAAAGAGGTATTTAAACATCATTGGTCATTTCTGGCATATTATAAAAGACGAATCTACTCTTAGGGCTTGTTTCACAATCTTCAAGTAGAGTCCTGAATAAGCTATTCGCCGGTTAAAGTGACGTTAAAGTGTCATTTTACATACACGAAATGTCAACTTAACCAACGAATAGCTTACTTCGGACTTACTTGAAGATTGTGAAACAAGCCCTTACCAAAAAAAAATTGAGTGTATCAGCCGTGACGCCTACAGTCGCAGTTTATTTATTAGAATTACATAATAATAATATACTAAATATATCTTGTTATCTTTTTATTACTTTTAAAATTACCTTTAAGTTGTGAACTTGTGACCAGTCCTGGTAATGTTTATATCCTCACCGGAAACATTTGTCTACCTTAATCTAATCATTTTGATATAAAAGATAATTCAGAAGAACGTTAGGACCTAAACAATAATAATGTTTAGTATTAGATAAGAGTACATTAATTTAAGTATGTGTAAAACAAAATTGACACGTCAATCTTTTTTATCTCAGTTACTGTTATTGTACACTTCATTCAGCACGTTAGGGTTCATGCACGGACGTAAAAAAAAGACGGACGTAATCCCAACAACAAATTCAGTGAAGCACCCATAGTATTACCAACTTTCTATACGTACAAGTACACACACATTGACACGATACTGCTTTGACATTGACCCCATCGCGAATCAAAACTTACAAAATTACGCACACATGGTAAGCGAGCTGTCAATGCTATGCTTCACTCTCGATTAGATAAGGTTACGTCAATTCTTTTTTTACGTCCTTGGGTTCATGTTCAAACAATTCTTACCTAGGTAAACTCGCGTGTCATTGCATGTTCCTATATAATTACATTAGCCGAGTTATTGCGCACAATTAATACACGACAATTTTAAGGAAGAAACTTTTTTTCTAAGCGTACAATCAATTGATAATGAAAAATTGAACCTTATCGTAAAGGGGTAGAATTTGGTATAGAATGTAATGAATCCTAATAAATTGGGTTGTTGCTGACAGCAACAATTTTATCGAGCAAATTTTTTGTCTTAATTAAACAAGGTACAATGTGTGACGCGACACTGTATTAACTTTTTAATTTAATTGCAATCGGAAATTCTTTTTTCTAATAACTGCTTTTAATTGTGGTTGAAGATATAGGCAATATTTTTAAAGAAGCGTTTCCTTCCTTACAAAATTTTAATACCTTTGGTAATATGAGCATAGTATATCATTTAATCTACAAATTATTATGACATAGGTAAAATTAGGTACATAAAGTCGCATAATCTGAGGTCATAACTCATTGTTGTTGTATTCATACATCTGTGGTTTTATTCTGTTTGTGTATCTGGACATTAAAATAATAAATAATGTTTGTGACAACAGGTGTATAAAATGTAATGCTGCTTACCTAGTTGTAATAAAGTGATATAGTAAATTAGTTAACCAGTAGGTATATAGCAAAAAAGACTAAGTTATGATACCGGATGCGTTAAGTGTTTAATAAATTAACAATAATTACACGAAGATAGTAAATATTGTTATACTAAACTTTTCGAACTATACTTACCCCAATGAAAAAACCGATTAACAATGAACATTTTCTGTACTCTTATTTAGCAGTGACAGTTAAATAACGAACCCAAAGATCAGGGGGACATAATGGCAAAAGATCGCTCAAAAGATGAAAACTGTAACGCTATAGCAAGACTCATAAAGGACTTTTGCAGCTGTTCCGAAAACGGAGCATGGTCTCCGGATATGACGTCAGAGAGGAAAGGACCATTTTTAAAAAGCGAACTCACGAACATGTCCGCGATGCGCAGACGCATTATGACAATCACTAGACGGAAAAATAGAGAGGAACCGGAACCACCTAAATTAAATCATGAGAGGGCTCTAGAAAAAAAATCTGAAACTCTCACATCTAATTTGATCAATACAACGATTAGCTCTCAAAACAGTACTATCAAGAGAAACGTCGATAACTTCCTAATATCACGGCGACTGTATGCTTTAGATGAGGATATATACGAGAAACCGATAAATCACGTCAAAAACTCGTCATGTGGAGAAAATTGGTCGCTGAGTAAAGCGTGGAGGAATAATAACTCCGATTTCTTCAATCGATCCCCTACCCTCGATTCGAGTCGATTAATCGACCGTAACTATTCTTGTTTAGAACGAATAGACGAGGTACCGCGTGTGAAGAAAAGAGACAGAAGATTGAAGGAGCAACTGAGGTACGATAGGAACATAAAGCGTCATATTAGGATAAGAGTGATGTTGTCATTGAGGATGAGGAGATACGTGAAGAAGAGATTGAGAAAGCAGAACTTATCGTCGCAAAATGTGGTCGTTCCTCCGAGAAGGTTTATAAGAGGGGCGTCAGTGACATCAAGTTTTGGGACAAGATCATACAGGAGTGTGATGACGGATAAGTTAGGAGACGGGGCAGTAGTATTCGACATCCACGAGGCTCGGAACTCTACTATGGAGCTATGCCATGATTATGAAGAGGAACTCGACACGCTGGCAATTGCTTTACGCGCCGGTAACTTTAGGTATGTATTTGCGTGTAATAACTTTGACCAAAATTTAACCTTGGTAAACGTAGTAAACAAATTATAATATTATAACTGAAGGAAAGGTTTGGCTGCTAGCAACCGTTTAACAGGATTGATCATCGTCAATTGTCGTGCGATGATGTGGATGAATAGTCAGTGATTCCCTTGGTATCACCGATGTCCATGGATGTCGGTGACCACCATCGAATAACTTATTTGATAATTTGTCAGTTATTGACACACGGGGGTCTATAAGCTGTAGTCCTCTACCACTTTTGCCCATTTGGAGCGTCCCCATCTTACATCAGTTAGATACTAGTTTACTATGGTAATCTAAGGTTTTGATTGCTTGTTATCTCTCTATGTTTACGCCAGTATTGGTTTCATGAGCATCTAACAACTGTAAATTAATGGGATCATCATTAAAACTATATTCATTTTTCGGAGTAGTCGTGTCGTAATAGGTCATCATGTTGCGAATCGTATATTCCTGTATTTAATTAGTATTCATAATATCCATGTCTATTTTACACTCCCATTCGAGAATTTGTTATTATACAAGCAGTGCCAGATTAACCACGTAGCAAGAGTAGCAATTGCTACGGGCCCCGCGCGAAAGGGGGCCCCACATATTTAAACTTTTGTACTTGTCAGAGCCTACAGGGCCTATAGTAATTTATCAGACTATTAATTACCCACAAAATTGTAACCTATAGATGGCAAATAAACGTATTGAGTATTGAATTGTTTTTTTACCACTTTATACTTAAGAACCCATAGTAGATCAAGGGCTCTTAGAAAGAATTTGCTAAGGGCCCCGCGCTTGCTTAATCCGGCACTGTACACAAGACTAGTGCTGTGCCCCGGCTTTGTCTGCGTTTTCCTGGATAAGTACCCTATATCTTTTTCCAGATCATGATCTACCTGTGTGCTAAATTTCATGAAAATACGTTCAGTAATGTTTGCGTGAAAGAGTGAACATTTTAATATCAGTAGAATTAACATTTCCTACTACATACAACTGACGTGTTTGATACTTTAATTATTGTTTAAGCAGATCCGTAATTTACTTTCCTGTATAAAATTGTTGATGAAATTTAATAGGTTGCTCTGTGTAATTAGTAAGTAATGTACAAATTACTGGGACATTACGCGGATGCTATGTTTGTGATGAGTAAACAGCGTGACGCCTATTGTTATATTATATCTCCATAAAAGGATCACTTTTTTGGTATAAATAAAAATGTAATCATTTCTCTATTTCAAATATCATTATGTATTTATAGTTCACCAGTGTTTGGTTAAATTTCCCTTCCTAAATCTAATGTAGACAGAATATTCTGTAATGTAGTGATACAGTATCGCAACAGAATAGATAATATAATAGTACTACACAATATTGCTACTAACGCACGACTGTTTTGGTTAATCTGCAAAGGCTTCTATGTATACATACTACTGTAATATGGACAGGCCGAATTAAAGGTACGATATAGCGCAGGAGTTTGACGTTGTCAGCGATTTGTTTATACTTTTCTCTCTTATGTTATTCATGGAAAGAGTAAGCAAAAGTAATCTTTCACTATGGCACAACGGTCTAGTAGAATACATAGAAAGGTGATGAAAGAATGAACGAAGGAGTGAATGAAAGAGCGGGGGCCAGGGTGTTCGTGGCTCTGACCTGTGGCGTCGTGGCTGGATCGCGCAACGGCATTGCGACTGTATTGGAACTGTGTAGCGATTCTATCGTTTCTTCTCGCTTTTAGTGGCCGTGGACAATCCTTAAACTTGTTGTACAAATTATTGCATGTAATTTATATGACAAATAATGATTTCCAGGGTTCTTCCAGTGGTCAAAATTCGACCATAATCATTATAGAACAGATATAATTTGTAAAGAAAATTGATTTTTTTCTACTCTTATATGTAGGTATACCAATAGAATTTGAGAATACGGGATTCATATATAAAACGTAACCTTACCTGCTGTTTTGATCAAATTTTATACCTGTTTTTATTAAATATAATTGCCTATTGCCGGGGCGAGGGCCTGGAGATCTGTCATACAGGTCTAGTACGTCTAGTAGTACTAGTACGGACTCCAGACTCTCACAAAGCAATCACCTGCCTATAACTTAAGATAAAATGTAATCCTAAAACTGCTTTGTGATGAGTAAATAAAAGATATTATTATTATTATTATTGTTATTACTATAGTTCTATCATTACGAAATTTATTTGCCAGAGAATGTCTAGACATGAATTTGATTATTTTAATTACTGCAGTAAAATTTATACTAGTAAGAGGTATCTTTACCGAAATGTCAAGTACTCCCCCACACATTGTAAACTCGTTAAGATTTAACAATTAGTTAAAGGTTGCCTCTCTCCTCTTGCGAAAAGTTGATAGCTTAGTACCTACTAAGTATTTTATTTAGTCGATATATCTTGTGAAATCCTTCTTTAAGGCATATCACGAAATGCCGAAAAATATTCTAATCTATCACGCCAGAAAATGTGTTATCTACACTAATATTATAAATATTTGATTGTTTGTTTGCACTGAATAGGCCCCGAAACTACTGAACCGATTTGAAAAATTCTTTCACTGTTGGGAATCTACACTATCCCCGGGTGACATAGGCTATATTACATTTTCAATAAAATTAGGGATCCTTAATAAAACTCATATAATGTAACCCAAGGTGTAAAAAAATAAGAAAACCGAAGCAAGGCGAGGGTGATTACTCGTGTTACTATAAAACTATTTTATTTAAATATAATTATAATTAATTAATTTCGCATTTTTAGTTTAATTTAATGCAAAGGAAGGATTCATGCTTCCAGAAGTAATGTTAATACAATTTCTACTTAACAGTTGTTCTAAATCTGAAATGTAATTAAAATATAATTATAATTATTTTATCTTTGAGCAAGAAAAGAGTAATTATGTTTCAGAATACATCTGTGTAATTTTTGGTATTCTAAAACATTTCAGTTTAGGAAGTTTCTAAATTATTATTTAATTTGAACCAAAGTGCATGAAATTACCATTATTTGAGCAATACGAGATATTTCAAAATACGTCCAGTTATGTCATTGCGACGTCATTTTAAAGCGTTGTGCTTCGGTGGGTTTTAAATTACTTAAATTAAATTAAAGTGCATATTATCGTTTTGTTTGAGCAAGAACAAATGAGTATATTTCCAAGTTTATCTGTAACACTACTAATAAGAAAATCCTTCTATGTTTAGAGTGGTTTGAAGTTGGTTTCACTAATTTTCATTTGATTTTAACGGACTTCAAAAAAGGAGGATGTATTCAATTCCACTGTTTTTTATGTTTGTTACCTCAGGACTTTCGACTGGGTGAACCGATTTTGATGATTCTTTTTCTAATGGAAAGCTGGTGCTTGTCACGTGGTTTCATTTACATTTGAGCGTGATCTGACGAGTAGTTTTTGAGTAATCCCTAATTTTGAAGTCGGTTATTTTTTGTCAAGAATTATTCGGTTACTTATCAATTTTTAGATAACCACTGCATTACAATTTCGATCTGCTCAGCTGCTGTCATTTTATTTTGACAAGTAATCATGTTCATATTATAATACACCAAGGCCAACTTACGCATTGTGAAAGAAATTTTAACACTTATACATTGAAATATAATGCACATTAAATACATAATAATATGAGTTAGTAGTTTCGTTTTGTAATGCAACTATATATGTATGTAACATACATATTCTGTATTGATTTAATGTGAGTTTCGAAATGAATATGAATTGTTACTTCTTATATGTAGGTATGTAGTCACGAGAGGAGCAAGAATAATAATATGTAGCGATGATTATTGTTTTAAATCTGATTGGTTAGTCCAGAGATTAGAAAAAAACTTTTCAGCATTATTATTGTATTTATAATAGTGTATATATAATAAACGAGTAGCCACCCTCGCTTTGCTTCGGTTTTCTTATCTTTTTACACCTTGGGATACATTATTGGAGTTTTATTAAGGATCCCTAATTTTTTTGAAAATATAATATAGCCTATGTTACCCGGGGATAGTGTGGCTTCCCAACTGTGAAAGAATTTTTGAAATCGGTTCAGTAGTATCGGAGCCTATTCAATGCAAACAAAAAATCAAATCTTTCCTCTTTATATATTAGTGTAGATAAGTAGTATAGAAGACGTACAAGTAGATTTGAGATTATCACGATCAAACAGATAGATAATAATTTGTACTGCGTATTGAATTAGCAAGTAAAATGAAGCGTTGTGAATGCGCTGTTTCACGATAAACTGTATCTCGCTAATAATTCAAGTAAATAGGATTACGTTAAACTTAGATACAGCTGCGTGAACGGGGCGGTTCTTAAGTCGTCATAATCTCGGCGTACGGACATCAATGCGATTCACTTCGCTACAAATGACGTAGGCAAAGCTTTAGCCTGATTGCTAATCGAAACACGAACAGCGAGTCAAGCGATTAGTGTAATTTAATAGTTGTATTAGTTATATAAAATAACAATATGGGAATATAATGTGGTAGGGTGACAAAAAAAGGACAGTAAGTTGACAGATTTACTTTATGGGTGTAGAGCAAGGTTCCATTTTGGGTCCCTTTTTAACCGACTTCAAAAAAGGAGAAGGTATTCAATTCGACTGTATTTTTTTATGTTTGTTACCTCAGAACTTTCGACTGGGTGAACCTATTTTAATGATTCTTTTTTTAATCAAAAGCTGCTTGACATGTAGTCCCACTTAAATTGAGCTAGATCTGACTAGTGGTTTTTGAGTTATTTTGAAGTCGGTTAATTTTTTCTTGGTGAAATTCAGATTATTTATGGATTAATACTAAAATTTGTGATTCACTTCCGTTGCGTTTGTTAATACTATCGTTATTAGTATTTCAACATTGAACCAAGACATGAGACTGAAAACTATATTATGAAAAACGCTTAAGAAATGTTGTCACCATTGAACCACAGAAAGCTCTCGAAATTACTAAACTCAGTCGATCACTTAGGATTGACGAGCCGTTTGGCTATAATATGTTACGGTAACAAATACAAATTTGTGCTGTAATCGAGTCTAATCACTGGTCTAAACATAGCACGATCGCTTGCTAACAGTTGATATCGCTTGCCAGGAGTTGTTGGGACAGGTGCCTGAATTCCGCGGTCCCGTATTCGCGACCGGTCCGGACCTAAATGGGCTAATCGGTTAACGGTAGGACAAGGAAAGTGAAGGATGGTTTCAAGAAACCGCTGTAGTTTACCCATAAGAAATCAATTTATGTCAAATTTAAGTATTTGATGCATTTATGATATGCATTTTTTTAGCCGTATTGGGGCGGCTTAAAATACTAACCCTAATCCCACGCCGGATGGGTGTCGTAAGAGGCGACTAAATCTGGCCCGCTGGTGATAGGGGCCCTCGAGGGATTATATTATTAATATTGATTTTAATTGTTATTTAATACCATTATTACTATTATTATTTCTCCATAGGGTTCGCCTGGATAGCTACCACCCTTGAGCATGAGTCAGCCGCCAAACGACTCGTCGTGTTCCGGCTTGAGAGCCAGTTCTTTCTTTCTTTCTTTTTCTTCTTTCTTTCTTGGCCGGCAACGCATCAGGGATGCCTTTGGTCTTGCTGATGTCCATGGGCAACAATTACCATCACGTGGATCGTCAGCTTGTTTGCCGGCTATTTCCATAAAAAAAATTATATACTTGTAATACGATCCTTATTTTTTAATCCCATGTGAAGTTGTGTAATGAATTTAATTTTATGGTTTTGGTTTCTATAAATATAAGAAATTAATTATTTATTATTTATTGTCATTAAATAAACAATACAATATAACTTTCATTAACCTACGTGTTTACTGCACTGTTTGATAACGCATGGTCTTCGATAATTTTTTATTGCTATGAATTTAATATTTTCCTTGTAAGTAACTTTTAATAAGAAATTAATTAAATTCTTTGGATTGAATTAATTTTAAACTGTGACGCCAATCGACGACAGATGAAGAGTAGCATGTAGTAGGTATACAGTAAACTGTAGCATGTAGTAGAGTCACTAACGGTTTCTTAAATCGCCCCTTAGTATAGAATTTGTATGGTGATTCTTTACTAAGGAGCGATTAAAGTAACCGTTAGTGACTCTGAGCTGGAGGTTTAGAAAGGTAAATGGCAAGTAGGTCCTGTTAATAATTTATATTAATTCTTAACTTAATTATACCACTAGGGCGGATGACACTTACAAAAATCTATTTGTAAAAAAGCGCGGATTTAATTCTAAAACGTTTTTTAAAATAGTTCCTATATACATTCGCGTATGTATTGGTTGGTAAAGGTTTTTTTATTGTTTAGCAATCTACGCATTTATTAACGCCATCTGTTAGCGAGTAGCTATACTAAGAGACCTTTGCGACGACTCGCTCAAGCCGATGACGCCATCTATGATATATAGATAAACTATTGAAGTACGACTATTACTGGACAGATGGCGTTGTACAGATTCAAGATATGAAGCGTTGAAGTCTTTTCTATGGACGAAACATAAAATATTCAAGTTTATCATAGTTTGATTCTTGTTACTAAAATTTTGTTAACTTAACTCTCAGTACAAAACTAATTAAAAAACTCCTAATCAATCAATCTGAACTGATTAATGTAATTAGGTAACTTTCTTAATGCCCAACCCATCAATATTTGTGATGGTAAATGTACCGAGACGTCCGAGACTACGATTTCATGCTAATTATTGATTGCAGAACTGAAAACTGAGAATGCATACTAAATTCGATTGTGAAAACTCGATGGGGAAATCAGTTAGGAAAATAGTTTCATTACAAATTGCCTACTACATTTCTCTATAAAACTAATCTTCTTCTATACTATAATAAAACTCAAGGTGCAAATTTTCTGTACATTGAATATTTAAAAAAAAAATTCGATTAGGGGGCACTTCAATAACGTGTTAGAGCACAAAAATATATTTTTTAGAATTATTGTCTGTCTGTCTGTTTGTCTGTCCGGGCATCACATGAAAACCCTTGCACGGATTTCAATGAAAATTGATAAAGTTGTTACTAATAATCCGGGTCATATTTTAGGATACTTTTTATCCTGGAAAATTAAAAGATTTCCTTGGGAAACGGGATGAAAGTTTGTATGAAATATTTTTAAAACATCAACCGATTTTGCTTCAAATTTGCAAAAAATGTTCCTTGCTTAAATTGATGGAATATGTATTTTTAAGTTTTTCAAAATTATCCAAAAAAAAAAGAAAAAAATACAAATTAATGTGAATATTGCTTATTTTTCAAAACCTGCTCCTGGAGGAATCCTTTGTGATTTTATCGTGGGTTTCAGTATTTAAATCACTAAATATAAGTACTTCAATATAAATTCACCGTTTTTTTAATTTTCTTCTGCAAGAGGTACAAATAAGGTAAAATATAATTTCCGTATGCGAAGCTGTGGGCAACAGCTAGTATAATCTTATAAATCGACGTAAAGGTAATCGATAACTACCACTTACGATGGTAGGTGATATTTAATTTGTTGTATCTATGCACCTAGGGAATCCTATGAGTGTTCAGAAATTTATTTTTTTACGACCCGTAGCCTAGTTGGTAGCGACCCTGCGAAGCGAGAGGTCCCGGGTTCGATTCCCGACCGGGCCAGATATTTATGTGACGGATAAATATTTGTACTCGGGTCATGGGTGTGATTGTGCTGTGTTATGTGTCATCCATGCCACCCGCGACACAGGGACATGACCTACTACGTGGGTATGAGTGTGTTAAAGTTTATTTATTAGCGTTTATTTTAATTCCTGTAAGAACAGGAAAAATAGTTAATTATACTCTTATTAATATTACGCTCTCGTTTCCAGCCTTTACTCACAATGCAGATCACATTTTACAGTACGAAATTAATAATGATTATATATGTTGTCCCAGGAGCGGTCGGCTAGCGGTCGAGGGGTGGTGGTGCGGGCGCGCGATGCCGGCGGGGCGCGCCAACAACGGAGCCCTGGCGCTGCACTACGCGGCCGCGCGCGGCTGCCTCGACTGCGTGCGGCTGCTGGCTAACACCACGCCCGATGTGTCGTAAGTACCCATCGCTACGTTTTAGGGGGTCATAGCGTTTTAAATCAGGAGTACCAGTCTTTGTAGGGACTAGTGCGGGCTGATTAGGGGGCTGGTTCCTGAAGTCGTGGTGAGCTAGACCAACAAAACACCTTGATACAGCTTCTATTTGCACACGAGCACACAAGTTTGGCACTTGAAGTGTTGTCATTTCATGAGATCATAAAATTTACTAACATTTCAGTCTTGCTATTATAATATGCAACAGTCTTAGGGCGTCTTACTGCCACATAAACACACCACACAGACACACTACATGCACAGGATTTCCCGTGAAAGGTTTCTCCGATGTCTTTTACCAAGCGACGTCCTAAGTCGAGGGTCTAACCCCTAAGACAGCACCCTAAAGATGCTCACAACCCCTACTTTTCGAAGAGCCCTTCCTCTTTACAAAATGTGGTTCTCGACTGAGCCTTTCCTAGCTCGCCCTTCGTCTGTCCGCGTGAAGCGTAAAGATCGTTAAGGTCAACAGTAAATGTCCATTCGAAAAAAATAGGTGTGAAAATTTCCTCACGATGTTTTCCTTCAACGAAACGAGTGATAAATAAACGCACATAACTTTTTGAAAATTAGAAGTGCGTGTAGGATTCGAACTCGGGCCCCCGCGTTCAGTAGACCAACGTGGCGACCAACTAGGCGATCACTGCTTTCATAGTTGCATGCTCCTCATTTTTTTATTTACTTTATCGTACAATCGTTATCCTGATAATATTAATAACATAGTCACTGTACGATTAGTCTATTCCTAACGTATTAAGCTTGTCACGGTCGGCTGCGTCAATCGACCATGCGTCGTCGAGTGAAGTGAGCTGCAAGAAACATTATAGCAGGAATGTTTTTGTTTGACTTTAACTGTCCAGTCACGATACGTAACGGAGTTCTGGACTTCTAACTGTTCCTGTGATTGCTTTGATAACTTCATAATGTACAATAAGTTGTAGGTGAACGTGTTATGAAGTCATTTCACGGCCTTGACTTACTTTTTAGTTGTAGTGTTTTTATAGATGAGGTGTTATTCTTTATTTGATTATAATATCATTTGTAAGCTTCCTGCTACCACCTTCTTGCTCGATTAATTTGCCAAACGACTCTGAAGGCTTGAGAGACATTACTTTCTTTCTTCTACCTTTCTTTGACAGTGACATCTTTGGTATTGCTTATATCCTTGGCCAGTTCAAGTTTTTTTTTTTTTACAATAGCTTACAAATATTTTTTGACAAAGATCAAAGATGTACCTAAGGTTTGTAGACGAGTCACGCCTTGCAAAGTTAGGAGCTTCGCTCTTCATGATCTGATAACTTTTTTATAATATACGAGTTATAGTTACGAGTTATAGTTAGTTACTTTTGGCAACCTATTTACATAAAACATTTTTCAGGATCAAGATTTCTTGCTTATAGTCGGAAATTTACGCATTATAATTTTTAGACCCAAACTTTTTTTTATTAAAACTGGAATAAATCTGCTATAAAAATATTTAAATATAAAATATTACTAAATTTACTAGGTACTAATGACTAATCCGTAAGTGGATTGAGAAACTTAACAAAAATACTCAATGTTAACTGGCATCCAATCAACCCAACACGAAATTCATTCATACTTTCCTAATTATCGAAATCTGTGGACAAAAATCACAAAAACACGCTGACGGTAATCGTAAAAACGTCTATAAACGTACCGATGAACATTTTAGCATTTATTTATTAGTGCGATACGACATTTGCGCGGGCGCAGAGAAAGCGTTACCGAATTAATTGCGCTTATCCGACATCGCGCCGCGTCGCGCCCAATCTGCGCATCTTCACACTCCGCTACCAGGATCTCTTACATCTATGCTGCCCTGGTACTTTGCGAAAACTTTACCTCTTTTATAAGCAATTTTCTATTGTTCCCTTTCTGGACAATTGAAATCTAATTTTTAATGTAGGCTTAGGTAGTTCTTTCTTTCTTTTTCTTCTCTCCTTCTTGGCCGGCAACGCATCAGTGATGCCTTTGCTGTTGCTAATATTCATGGGCGACGACAGCCACTTATCATCAGGTGGATCGTCAGTTCGTTTGTCGGCTATTGCTATAAAAACCTTAACTTCAGACCCTAAGGAAATAGGGATATCAGAAATTTTGGCTCAAACTTCCTATTTAACTAATAAACATAAAAAAATTTATAAAATCCTGCTGTCTTTGTAAATCAAAACAAATTGTTTAATATGAAGAAAGAAGTGAAGTCAATGGCTAAGTACGGGTGAGCCGAAGTCATTTTAGAAAATGTTTTCGATTTACTCCAGAAAATAGCCGTCAACCTAGATGGACGAACTTAATTACATTAATGAAGAACATTGTTGACAATATTCAATAATGAAATGATCTTCTTTTTGCAATGATTCTTCACCAAATTCATAGATTGTTAATTTCTAATATATCTTCGTCATGTTCTCGAATAATAAATCCCAAGAGTAATCGTTGTTAGTATTGCAGAAATCAATCAATTTGAAAACTTATGAACCAGTTTGCAAAGATCATCAGTGTCTTTAGGAAATAAATGATTACAAGTACATTTATTACCAGTGTCCGATACTATCAATCATGTACGAGTAATTTATATGAACTGGACGTGGTAATGACAGTAATGGAATGAATTTTGTAATGTTTATTTGTAATGATTATTGACGAAAGTTGGGCTAATAGTCGGTGCACTGTAATGTTTACTTCTATTATATAATTGCATTATTGAACGGTTTTATTTATCTTAATCTAGTGTGTCAAATCTTGCAAGCCTAATTAAATAAATAAATAACGCTTCACACTCATAGCCCCACACTAGGATTCCTTGTGTCGTGGGTGCCATGGACAACACACAAAACAAGGACATTCACACACAGACCGTGAACAGAAATTCAAACTCATCATTCAAATTTCCGCCTCTCTGGGAATCGAACCCAGGACCCTTGCGGCGATCCGGCATGGTAACCATTGCGCCACACTGGTCGCCACAATTAGACCTCCGTTGTCTTGCCTAAGGAGTTACAACTTTACATATTGCGTTAATTCTGATGACAAAGAATATTGGTAATGAGCGTGACCTGATACAGTACTCAGGTTTGGCTCCAGACGAAGAAACTTCTTAACGGTTAATAATAATATTATTAATAATAATAATAAACGCTAACACTCTCATACCCCCGCAGTAGGTTATTACCTGTGTGGCGGGTGGCATGGACGACACATATAACACATCACAGTCATACCCATGGCCCGAGCACAAATATTTATCTGTCACACAAATATCTGCCCCGGCCGGGAATCGAACCCGGAACCCCTCGCTTCTCAGGCAGGGTCGCTACCAACTAGGCTACAGGGTCGTCAACAGTATAGTAAACATTATTTCCCGTAAAAGCGTATATTTAATTGAAGTAAAAATTTCTTTAGGAGCGTTGGGCGTTTTTGAGGTGGGATAAAACCGACCAGTTCGCGACACCGTTATCATTTTATTCGACAGGTACCTGTGGCGCCATCTCTGAAAGAAGTACAGAACTATAGTTACTTAATTTGTTAATATCAAGATAGTAGTTTACATATACTTACAAGACGTTAGCAGTCATTCACTAAAATGTAATGAATTAAATAAAAAAACAGTTCATTTAAAAGCATTTCCTGTACAATAAAATATTTCCTGACGATGCAAAAAATACATACGAAATTGTTAAATTTTTCACTTCTGTCGACATTACTCTTAATGCATTTTTTAACTATTAACTTGTTTATACTATAACTAGCTGACCGGGCAAACGTTGTTCTGCCAAAAATTTTTTAGGGGTAGGGGGATGAAAAATAGATGTCCGATTCTCAACCCTAGCCGATATGCAAGCAAAGATTCACGAAAATCGGTCGAGCCGTTTCGGAGGAGTTCAACTTCTAACACCGCGACACGAGAATTTTATATATAAGAAGATTATGTAAAGATATAAGAGACAAGCAAAATAATTGCTTATTTCTTATTGAAATCTCTTTTAGCGGGTCTTGGAATAAAGACGTTGTAAGAGAAGCTTTTAGCGCTAATTAAATCTAAATTCTTTATATAACAATACATTTCATGTTGACGTAGGTTTCTTATACGTTTAACGGAGTCTTCACGGTGCGATTCGTACGGAGAAAATAAAAACTAATATAATTATTCAGTAGGCAATGAGGATATTAGTAAGTGGGTGAGTGATGCTCTTGGCTGAACGGGAGAGAACTTATTAATGGACGTAGCGTGTTGAAAAATTTTATTTTATTACGTGTTGTTTTACTTTTTGAATATCAATTTGTCATTTGTAATTATTGTAATATATAAAGAGGAAAGATTTGATTTTTTGTTTGCATTGAAAATGAAATCCGAAACTACTGAACCGATTTCAAAAATTCTTTCACTGTTGGGAAGCTACACTATCCCCGAGTAACATAGGCTATATTATATTTTCAAAAAAATTAGGGATCCTTAATAAAACTCCAATAAGTTGTAAAAAAATAAGAAAACCGAAGCAAAGCGAGGGCGGTTACTCGTTATTTAATATGGAGCAATAAGTTGTGTTAGACATTAGTGACAAGTCAATAAAAGGGGTTAAAGCTGTGTTATTACTTCCATCCAAATGCTGAGATGGAATCTTATAATTTTAGAATCTTATATCTTGACGACCCTGTAGCCTAGTTGGTTGCGATCCTGCCTGCGAAGCGAGGGGTCCCGGGTTCGATTCCCGACCGGGGCAAATATTTATGTGACAAATAAATATTTGTACTCGGCTCATGGGTGTTAATGTGATGTGTTAGATGAGTCGTCCATGCCACCCGCGAAACAGGTATAAACCTACTGCGGGAGTATGAGTGTGTAAGCTTTTAAGAGTTTATAAGATGATGCTTCACAAATGTTTTTTTGCGTTGTAGTACTTCAAGACCTCCTTTTGGCATATCATTTGGCATATATCCTGGCATATCCATGATATTCATGATCAGGCCTGACGTTAATAACTTAATGAACCCCTGCATTTAAATAATATATCACAAATTTTATCATACCGAAACGTCATGGTCCTTAAAAATATAATACCGGCACTGACGGCAGGTTGAAAAGCGCTCCCGCTTAGAAGCAGGACGGCTATTCTGTTTTGTAACTTGACAGCGGAGTTTCAAAATTGACGTTCGAGTTCTAGGATCACTTCACTTCGCAAGTGCGTACTAGATGATTAGATAATGACTTGTCAATATGATGCAAGTTCACTTTTGTTTTGTAACTTGACAGCGGAATCCACGATGGGTTTCTAAATTGAAGTTAGAGTTCGAGACTCCCTTCACTTCGCAAGTGCGTACCAGATGATTAGAGAATCACATATCAAGATCTCGGACTCGAACTTCAATTTTGAAACTCATCGCGGATTCCGCTGTCAAGTTACAAAACAGAATAGCCTTCCTGGTCTAAAATCGCTATCCGCTTCGCTCATCACAGTCAAACAAGAGCAGTAACTGTAGCAAGCCGGTACAAGACCAGTAGCGCACCAGTCGAGTACCACGCTACTCTCCATGCGCTCGCATCGAGTGCAACGCGCGAGTTGATCAATCGGATTAGTTATCTGTAATGTTGTTTAATCTGTGTACTTTAGATTTAGGCGCGCTTTTTTATTGCAAATGGCGGGAGAGGGAGACTTGCTATGTTAATTTTTAAGCCATTTTTGTTAGGTTTATGTAACGCAATTAGGCTATTAAATAATAAATTTTGATTGTTACAACACGTGTTTATATTCATAATAATGGAGAAATACTTAGACAGTATTTTAACGCTTTGTAATAAATGAATTTATCTTAAAAAAATATTCAAAGTGAACGTTACTTTTACTACAGTTTCATAAAACGTGCTTTAGAATAGAGGAGAAAATACATACTGATTCTTAAAAAGATAGTATAAACATTAGTCAAGCAAGTATACTGATTCTGTATTACAGACAGTACCTAATCTTTAGATTATTCCTGTTCATTAGATTTTTAATTGACATCGAATAGATGTAGTTTTTCTTAAGATCATCACGTTTTTTTAATATCGCTCGTAAAATTACGATTTGACACCTGTAAAGAGAGGTATGCACTTTCTTGTTGCGTTACTGACGCGATGGCGCTGGAATGTGATGAGATTAGCCGCGAGCACGCAGGTTATCCGTTACATCCTCTGCACTAATAAGTTTGACTCCATTGAAGTATTATTATTAGCATATAGAACCGACACCGCGAACACAATGTATGACCCAATGAATTGGCGCCGATCTGCTTCAATTTTCAATGGATTCGTTCGATTTTGAAAGGAGAACGAGGGCTGAATTTTGAAAATAGAACCTCCCGGCGGGACACACATTTTGTTCGAGATGTCTTTTCTGTGACATTATACTTTAATGGACTTATCACATATTTCTTGTCTGGTGAAAAAATATTAATGTCTCGTGAAAAATACTCCTGTCTGGTGAAAACATATTGGTATTTTATTAAAAGACGAAGAAAAGTTGTTGTTGATTTAAATACATATCTAGGGATCTTCAAACGTTACTTGGAATCTGGTGACAGGTTATATTGAGCTTCTGCCAATTAAAGTTCTCTCGATCGATACCTAGGATGACTAAAGCAAAGCAAAAAGTTTAAAGTTTAAAGTTTTAGAAAGATCGTTTCGTAGAAAATGTAAACGATACCGCATACGCCACGGAGGTACGCACGGGACGGGAACGGGGCACGCACATACATTTATGCCCCGTCCACGTCCCGTCCCCATCCCGTCCACGTTACGTATGTATCGACCTTTAATGTTATAGTCAGATGTATTGTTTTTTTTAAATAATGGAAATCTAGATAAACTTTACTTGTGCTAATGATATTTGTAGGTAAATATCGCTTCAGTAAATGACACATTGATTTAAAATGTATGAACGTAATGGCAACATTGCATTCCCTTTTATTTGGATATAGGTACTTACATTTCTTCCATTTGGAAAAAATGTAGTTTTGGCGCTGAAGACGCTGCCATATCTTAATATACTCATATATAAATTACATGTCACGTTGTTTGTCCGCGATGGACTCCTAAACTACCTAACCGATTTTAATCAAATTTGCACACCGTGTGCAGTTTGATCCAACTTGAAAGATAGGATAGCTTACATCTCAAAATAAAAAAGATTTGACAGATCGAAGTCTTTCCGGGCAGCTAGTAATACAATAAATCTTAGTAGAGGAGGTATCTACCGTAGCCACATTTAAAAGAAATAAAAAACCCTATTTGAGTAGTTTTTTCATTAGAAACGGAAGAGTTATTTTAACCATGATTAGTGTATTTAAACCTACTACTCTTACAAAGTTGTATGAAATGTTCTTTACTGTACATGCTAAAACAAGATAACACTAACACTTTCTCGCGTGTAGCTGTTAAAATCAAAACGAATGTTAATTAAAATTTCTCGAGAATAAATTTGAATTTAACAGACGTGAAGTTTACAATAACTTTAAAGACTACAAACTATATTTTGCCATATTGGTCGTTTTGTTATACAGTACAGCAGACGCTAATAGCGTTATAATAAATTACGAGTTACGTGCATTACTTCAGTATATGGAATATAATTTCAGTACATAGCACTTAATATTTTCTCTACATTTCATTTATATTTGAGATTTTAATTTACTAGTGTAATAATTATGTCTATTGAAGGACATACAGTTGTTTTGTGTATAACAACTGTATGTCCAAATGTTGAAGTATTAGAATCTTTAACATATCTTATTTAAGTACAACCGTATACCAATACCAATAAACCAACCGTATACCAATAAATGAGTGATACATTTATAAATTAATAAATACTAATTAATCAAAGGAACAATAACAATAAGAGTGTCATAACACGTGATGAAAAAACAACAAATTTTTGACGCTTGTGAAAAATTACATGCACATGTACCAGGAAGAGTTAATACAAAAATGCATTTAATTGATAATTGCTCCTATCAAAACCAAGATATGTCTGAAGACGCCAATGACGCGTGACGAGCCATCGCTTCATTTCGCGCCAGCTATGTGAATCTTCAAACAATAACGGATAAATGGTCAATCGCAAAAAAATTAAGATAATTGCACAGTGCTAAATATAATATAGAGAAGAGAAGTGTTGCTGCGTAGCACTGCGGATTACAGTTTCTACGATAGATAAACGCAAGCTAGTAATGCGCAGAAAACCGCATTTGGTGAGCGTGGTCGATGGCGGTTAATCCTTCAAATTGTGAGAGACTATCTGTGGAGACTATAAAGTTTCAAATCTATTTGAGCTCGTTTTACTTATGCCCCAACTCAGAGTCACTCGGTTACTTTAATCGCTCCTTAGTAAAGAATCACCATACAAATTCTATACTAAGGGGCCTTTTAAGTAACCGTTAGTGACTCTGAGTTAGGGCGTTAGTCTGTGTAGTTGTTACTTAATATTGTCACCTAAATATTGGCCTCAATGGAAATATCTAATCTAAAGTCTGTGTGAAGTGTGTCTGTCTAGAAGGTTTCAGGTTTCGGATTTAAGTTAGGTAGTATGAATATTATTTCTCCCAACAGCTAAATCCTAAACAGTTTCAAATTCACTGATATATCAATAATAATAAAATTGTCTATCTTTCGTAATACAAAGCCATAACAATTAAATTATAACGGAGATATCTTCATTAGCTGATTTCTAAAACAAAAACGAAAAAAAAACATATTAATTACTTCCGTTCAGTAAACGTAGAATCACATCAATGAAGGTTTTATTTTATCGCACATTAAGTTCTGTTTCCTGTCATTAGTATAGCTTGCAGTGTAGTAAAGTCACGATCAAGTTAGCGATTATATCGAGTGTTGAGTAGAATGCGATCTCCAGTACGTTTTTATACGCAGTAATCTCGAGTCTTATTGTTTTAAACATAAGACAGGAAATGAGTATTTTTTGTATAAATGCGCACAGCTATCAATGATACAATTTTGTTGTCTAAATCTCGAAAGTAGCATGAATTAGCGGCCGTATGATTTCCTTGTTATTACGACTGTAGTTAAATTAAACCACTTTTACTTTTTGTTTTGAGATTTAAGTTTCTATTTCTTTTTAATTTTTACTTTTGTTTGTTATTTGTAATTTTAACTTTTGTTACTTAATTTTATGAAACAGTTTAGAGGTAAATTATAATTTTACGCAACAACAAAAAATATATTGCTACCGTAGATCATATGCATTATCTTGCCTGAAGAATGCAATCCACTGTAGATACTACCACCATTTTTTAAACTATTTTTTTACTTAAATAACCATAGTAACTAATACTCCAGTTGTTTTAATTTCATGCAGGATTGAATAATATCTCGAATTCAATATAGTTAGTCTGAAAACTTTTTAACTAAAGTTTGTATTAATGAATAACGAAATAGTAATGAAGTAACTTGCGTGATACGACAAGTAAGACAGAAATCAAACTAGTGTGACAGTGTAATGGTGTGACTGACAAAACAAAATGGCGACATGTCCACGACGAGAGCGACCTCTGCGGTCCGCTTCGACCAGGTTGAAGTATTCGAAGACAATTCCGGCCAGTACTGTCAGGTGAGTAAATGTTTTTAGGGTTTTCTTATTTTTTTAAATACTGGTCTCAAAATTGTTTATTTTTAGGACTATTACAATTATTATAAATGGAACCCGTTGAAAATAAAACCATAACCGACATGTGATCTGAATTATCTGAATTAATTGATTTCAAACGTCAAATTGCTCATGTCCACGGGTGATGGTGACCATCTGTTTTCTTGTCAGCCCTTCAAGCTGTACCAAATCATTCATGTTTTCTTTCTTTGTTTGGGAAACTTATAAAATCAAATTCCCTTGTTTTTAAACAGTTTTATTTAGCTTGTCCTGTTTGGGTCAAATCTTGCACCTAATTAGACCTACTTCCAATTATCTTAAGGAGTTTGCACATTGCTTTTGTTTTGATGACAATGCATTTTTGTGATAAGCATGACCTGATACTATACACAGGTTTAGATCTAGCCGAGGGAACTCCCTAAGGATTAACAGCTCAGTCCCAACTTTTTATCTATCTACATTGACACTATAAAACTCTGTATTTAGTTTTTTTTTAAATATTAACTTGTTTCATTCCAAAAAATATTTACGGAAATTAAAGCAGTACTTAATATAAGTATTGTATTGTATATATTACATACAATAATATACATATAATAATTGTGATAATTGTAACTTAACCTATAATTGTACAAATATACATAATATAATTGTACAAAGTGTAGGAAATATTAATCATCTTAATTTAACGGTAGGAAAACGTAAAAAAGTAAGGCAACATTGCAGAAAATTCTAAATATCACGGAGATGGCAATCTTATTCACATTACGACATAAATACCACCGTGTCCACAGTCCACTCAATCTTCCATCGAAATTAAGTCGTCACAGTGACGAGTGACCGCATTTTCGACAGCAGCTTGCCACATGCTTGTTACACGTAATGTTATAATTTATAATAATAACTCTGTTGTAACTACTCCCTATAATTCCTACCTAGGAAATAGAGTATTAGAGTAAGCATTGCACAGAGTAAAATTTTGTGAATATTCAAAGTTGTGACGGAAATTGTTTCACTGAAGGAATTTCAAGCGTTTCATTCTAAAACAATAATCCTTAACTCAAAATACGAGAAAATATTATTACAGTAAATACAAATAATTATCGCAGTATTGTAGTACTGTACGAAAATAATTAGTAGGTACATATCAATTGTTTTATACATTTTTAGATATGAGGTGCCAATTATTCAACTATTTTGAAGTTTTAATATTAATGTTGTATAGGTACATTAGTATACAATAGAAAAAGAGTAACCTGTTAATAATCGCCACCACTTAAGGACATCTGTAACTCTAAAGATACCGACATATTGAAGGCTAGAGAAGCAAGGAAGACGCTTATCTATTTTTGTTTTTTTTTTGCGCGCGTCACATCATGATGCGACCAAATCGTGATATTATCATGTGCTCTGGCCCTAAAACCGCCTCTCGCACACATTCATATCGTTATAATACTTATAATATGAATTAATTATAACTATTGTTACACAACAAATCATGTTACAGTTGTAACAATTCACATCAATATAATGTCGTAACATTAAGATCATCGTATAATCTAGCGATTTCATCAGCATGAGGAGTGAGGATTGTTACATCTTACCCTATTTACTCCACATGATTGGTTGTATTAATAAATAATTAATAAGAGAACGATGGCTGCGCAGGTAACGGTGCCACCGTTCCGTTCTGAAACTCACGCGTTTCAAAAACACTGCATAAATATAAGATAGGCGTACTGCTTACCTGTTTAGTTGTTTATAAGTTTATAAGTTTAGCTGACAAGTTCAAATACTTATAAAGAGATACAAACAAATACTTATTAATCTGTGTATTATTAATTGATGAAACGAATTTTATTAAAACACGAAATTAATTTAATTTTTTATTTTTGTAATTAAGTTTTTTATGGATGCTATAAGTCAATTAAAATGCTAATTGCAGCCTTAAAATTGTTAAAATCTGCTTGTGATACACACAATTTAAACTAATTTAATTTATTTGTCATTTATTGACCACAATACAACACATCACGTTAGAAATGGCAAGCTCAACACTATACGCTGCATTCGCTTGTATAAAATTGTATTTATATGTTTTATTAAAATTAATCAGGTTCAATAGTATTATTAAAACAGATGTGTTACAAATCGTTTAACATTCAAATGATATACTCATGCTCATGTAAACAGTTTTTCCGCTCGTATATTAATTCAACAATAGATAAGTTTCTTGCAACGCCATCTGTTGTCGAGTAGAAATGGTGGGAAACGGCGCCATTGTGGAAAAACTAGTTACATTGTTAAGAGATTTTCACCGATAGATCGTTTGTTACTTTTGTTATGGAATTAAACGATTACAATGTCACATGACGGGGTAATAACTTTTTAACCTTCTGTTGATAAAATGTTTAGTTTCCTTAGAGTTGTGTTGAAAGATAATTGACATAATTGTGTGCTAATTTTATTTGCCTAAAATAAAAAGTGTAAGTTTTTTAATTAGTTTTTTAGCCTCAGTTGGTAATTTGATTTTAAATATTATGTCCAATAAATTGATATTTCACGTATACTTAATTGGTGTACTTTTACATACTTGAAAATTAATACACTTCTATAGAGCATTTTTTATCGAGTACAAAGTAAAGCTACATCACTATTAAGCGAAATCTACACGACACACTCAAACACTATCAGTGTAGGTAATCAACTTCATTAAACACTCTTAACTTAATCATTAATTAAACCGCAACTAGCTAATGAGACAGGCGAGCGATACATATGACGATAGAGTTCGAAGCGTCAATCCGACCATAATCCTAAGATATGTTGTAACAATGCCGAAGATTTTATCAGCCCGAAGCGAAGCGAACCGGTCGTAGCGAAAGTGTTCGAAATGATCGTGTCATAGTGAAGCTGCTGCGAAAAACGCATGTCATTGGGCTAAGTGATAAGCGGATAGCAATTATTTTTTTATAAAATAAAAATTTTGGTGTTAAGTGGATAGCAATTATTTTTTTTAGCCATCTAGCTGGTAAAATGGTCATTATGGTGAATTAAACATGGCATTTTTAGTAGCACTACTGGTAGTGCCTTATCGCCTAAGGACATTAGTGGTCATCGTTTACGTGGACAGATGGCCTTATTCAGGAAGTTGCACCACAAACATGGGAGGTTGGCTTCGGTTCAAGGTTCCTCAGACAGTTAAACTCCAAACTCTATTTCAACATTTTAGTAATGGAAGTATGTAGTAGAATGGAAGTATCCAATGATGATACAGGAACTTGATAAGAGTTCAAAATCATTTGTGGCAATAGTTAACCAAAACTTTACCAGGAATAACAAAGAGAAAGTAATGAGTTGTTTTTAAGCTATTGCATAGCTTTTATCGCGGGCTTGATCGCGGCGAGCGAATCAACAAAAACCGTAACGAAATAAAAGGTGACACCGCCCACTTGCAGTCAGTACTAGGATAGCAAAAACATGCAAGCAAGTGTGCCAAAACAAAGCTGGGATATTAAATTTCTCATCGGATTTGTTGTGTGTGTTGTGTCAGGTTTTATTTCGCAACAAATGCTATGCAAATAGCTTTACCGCGGCAGTCCCCGAGTGCCACACTTTTTTTTCTACCATGATTCGCTACAAGCTTATAACTTAAAAGAAAATTTAGCTTCTTCTATGTCTTCCACAATTTACTTGCAATACTTTTTCAATTTTGTAATCACATTTTACGAATGCCACGTACCTACTAATTATCTACAGATTTTTTTGCGTAACAAAATGTAGGTCCTGTATGTTACGAGTAAAATTTTACATTACTGTAAATATGCTCTAAATATGAAACTATATTTTATTTAACTATTAAATAATGTGCGATAAGTAAATCATAATTACGAACATAATTTAAGTTAAATAATGCTCGTGATATTTAATTGAATGCCCAAAAATATAGAAAAAGAAAAATGCTCCGAAGGGAAATTAACACGTAAAAATAATACAACTGTCTCCTAATTCTAGTATTTCCGTTTAAAATTACTCGCTTTAGACGTTTATAAAAATAATAAAGCATGAACATTATATTTTTGACATCATTAAACATCAAAGTGTTACAATGATACTTTCGACAGTATTCACAAGTATTGTGATCAGCGGATTTAATAAACTTTCAACTGCTTATTTTTGATTTTAACTTAGCTAGGTAGATAACTATAAATAAATAAATAATAATAAATAATAAACTTTATTGAACCAAAATGTACAAATAGATGGGGTTGAGAGTCGTTGGTCCCACACTAGGATTCCCTGTGTTGTGGAAAGACCAACACCTTCCTCTTATACATGTTTCATATAGGTATTATTGTACAGTTCATTTTAATAACAGTAGAACTTAATAACGAATTACAACACAATATTCTAATTAATAATTTCAAATTCATGGCAATATTCTTCTGTCGTCGATAATTAATTATATTATTAACTGGCAACATTTAAAGCATTGTTTATTTCATTTACAACTATATGTACAGTAAAATTTTCTAGTAACAATTTCAGTAATTTTTTAGTCGTGTTTAAGTAATTAAATTACTATGCCAGTCTTTCACAAACTATTTTTATTAATTATAGCATTCGAATTGAATAATATGAATTTACTGGGGTGTTTGAACAAATTAACATGCGTATTGTTTTATACGCATGTTTTTTTTTAAATAACCGTTCAATTGTCATGTTAATTAAGCAAAGATCAACAACTCTTGTTGAATAAGCATGGTGTTTTTTCAAGTAAAACTGCTCCAATCGATGTGAAAATATTAATAGTCGTCAAAGAGTTCAATTGGCGCCAAAGCTGTCTGTATTTTCTCGCAGTAAAGAGAGAACGGTCACCAAGCGCGCTCGCGTTCTTCAAATGTTCGAAATTCGAAATTCACTAGTGTTGTTACTCGCAAAATACCTTTTTTATCGGTTTTATTATCATATTCGACGTACGTGCCAGTGTTTATCGGTTTATAAATGACACTCCTTTTGCTCTGCAAAATGTGTTGGTCATTTAGTGTTTATTTAAAATGTTTGAAGTGACTTTTGTTTTGAAACTCAAAACAGTACACAGTTAAAGTTCACTAGTGTTAGAGATATTTAAAATGACTCTCAATAATACACATCCGCCTTATAATAAGGTGTCGAGCAAGTTTTTTGGGAAGAAAAGCAAGAAAAACAAAAAGTATCAGAAAGTGAAATCTGGTACTTACGCCGGACGCGAGCGGTAAATAGTCATTTGATGTATTAACAAAGTACTTTATTTATTGATATAAATGTAATAAATAGCTGTGCCGTCCAGTTATTGAACAGTTAAGTATATTTGGATATTCTTAAACTACTTTTAGGGTTCTGTACAAAAAAAATTTAAAAAAGTACAGAGAATTACTTTACTTTATTTAAATATAACAGGAAAGCCTTCAAGAAGGCTATGGTCTTAAAAAACGGAAAAAATCAAAAGTAAATACATAATCGACGTACAGAACCCTCTACACGCGAGTTTAACTCGCACTTGTCAAGTTTATTTAAAGTGAAACATTGAACATTGTTGGCGCGGCAATTCAGCAATAGAATTGAACGCTTCCAAATGCGGTATTCCGTGTGTGCAGATATACTAGACCAGTCTAGACTTACCTTCAAGTTGGATGGTGATGCAGACGACTCTTCACGCGACTTACTTGTAACTTATTGGTTTGTCCAAACTGTATCCAATACACCACACACACGACCTTCGATAGTAGCGGAACTGAACTGTATTAAGCGGTATGGGAAAGGGTTTCCACGATGGTGGAAGATCAGCGGCGCGGTTGAGCTCAGAGAACAAGCGGTCAGCCCGATAGCCAAGTATGGACTACTCTAGAAGCGAACGCGCAGATCAACGCGTTAATACATGTGGTTGAGGGTGGATTAAGATTTCGCCTTACTGGCGCGAACATTGCCCCCGGCTTAAAAACCCTCGGTTTTTACAATATAAAGTGAAATAAGGTAGCGGGGACAATGCGAACTTCTCTATTGAGAAGGAAGCGGACAGAGACGTACGACAGGTCTCTTGTAGATCCCTGTCGACGTTCTCACAGAAGCAACTCTGCAGATGCCATCGCTACCAGGATAAGTGGCAACGACGACTCCGAGCGGCCACTGCAGCGGGGGAATGTTATCAGTCACAATGACAACGACATTGCCTTTAGTTACAGGATTAGAAGGAGTGTTCCATTTTCCTCGACATTGCAATAAATTAAGATATTCTAATTTCCAGCGGTTAGCGAACGACTGAACCATTTGCTCTAGTAGCTCATAGCGGTGTAATAATGTACGCGGTTTTACATAGATTCCATCACCAGTGGACGCGGGCAAGTATTTTAGTGGCGTGGACATCAGAAAATGCGCCGGTGTCAATGCAGTGAGTTCAGACGGATCCTCACTGAGTAGCGTTAGCGGACGTGAGTTAATCACACACTCGATTTGTGTAACGACTGTCAACAGCTCCTCATAGGTGAGCAACTGCGAACCCACAACTCGGTGTAAATGAGTCTTAAATGCCTTTATATAAATTTCAAAATTCCCACCAAAATGCGCACTACGTGGCGGGTTGAATCTCCACGTTATCTTATTAGCAGCTAGTTCGTTACAAATCGAACGATTAAGTTCATCCGAAGTTAACAAATCGTATACTTGGGAAAGCGTAGTTTTGGCGGATACAAATGTTTTAGCATTGTCCGAGTACATAACTGAAACTGCTCCTCGGCGCGACAGGAACCGTTTGAAAGCGTTTAAGAAAGCAATCGTGGTTAAATCGGTGGTGAGCTCAGCATGAACTGCGCGCGTGACCATACACACAAAAACGCATAGGTAACATTTGTAGGAACGAACCCCACGCCTTCTGTAAGGAATGATAGATAAAGGGCCAGCGAAGTCAACAGCGGTGTGTACAAATGCTTTCGTTTCGTTAACCCTGTAAGCGGGCAGGTCTCCCATAAGCGGTTGCGCTTGCTTAGGTTTAGCTCGAAAACAAAAATTACATTTATGAGTCACGTGACGCACTAATTTTCTGCATGAGATTATCCAAAATCGTTGTCGTAGAATAGACATTAAAGTAAGCGGGCCAGTGTGGCAGTGTAAGCGGTGATAATACTCTACCATCATTAGTACTATACGGTCCTTACTGGGCAGCAGCGCAGGGTGCTGTTGCTCGTAAGTCAAGTCAGCGTGGCGTAGACGACCGCCGACGCGAAGTATGCCGTCGTCGTCTAGGAACGGCGCGAGTTTACGTAAGGTGCGGGAACATAATTTGTTTTGCTTTAAAAGCTGAATGTCATCAGAGAAATAAGCGGCTTGTAATACCTGAATAACTTTCATTTCGGCGAATTCGAGATCGTTAGCGGAAAAGATATTTGAACGCGGTAGTTTGCGTAAAAAGCGGTAAATATAAATAATTGTATGCAGTAAGACTAACCAGCGAGAGATTCGCTGCGACAGAGATAGGAGCGGGTGCGGTTCAATCGCACAAGCGACGGCGGAAAGTGCGGTTAACTTACATTCGGGCAATTCGACGGAATTTGTAGCGGAATTAATCGATTCAATGGGCCACTCTTGTACGTCGTTACGTAACCAAGACGGTCCCGAGAACCACAGAGGATGGTTCTGAATTTGAGCGGGCGTTAGACCACGTGACAAACAGTCACTAGGATTTTCAGTGCCAGGCACGTGATAAAAACATTCAGCGGGAATAGCGGATGTAATCTTTGTGATACGCGTCGCGACGAAAGTTTTGAATTTATGTGGAGATGAATTAACCCACGATAATGCCACCATGGAATCTGTGCAACAAAATATTTGATCTACGGAATGGCGAGTTTGATAAGAATCAATTACACGACGAACTAATTTCGACATGAGCAGAACGGCGCATAATTCGAGACGAGCCACCGTTATTGTTTTAAGCGGAGCGACTTTTGACTTAGCGCAGACCAAACGTATTGAAGCGGGAGCGGATGATTCATTTTTACTTCTCACATAAACAACACAACCATACGCACGCTCACTGGCATCCGAGAAGGCTACAATAGATACCGATGAATTTTCAAATACATTCAAGTGTCGCGGAATGCGTAAATTTTCTAAATAAGGAAGCTCGCGTAAATAGTTTAACCATAAACGTAAAACGTCGGAAGGTGGTGTACTATCCCAGTCGACTTTTAATGCGAATAATTTTTGTAAGATAAGTTTTGCGTATAAAATAACGGGCGCAATCAAGCCGAGCACGTCATACAAGCGTGCAATTACAGATAAAATGTTGCGTTTCGTTGGCGGACGATCGTCTAACTTGACTTTAAACATAAATTCATCGGACGCGGGATACCACTGTAAACCTAATACCTTTAAAGTTTGCGCGGGATCGTTAAAATCGATATGAGAATGATAGCGTAATATTTCGGGCAGCGAGTCTAGTAAATCTGGCGCATTGCTAGACCATTTGACGAGCTCAAAGCCCCCGGCTGTGCACAACTCGCGAAGATCGTCTCTGAGTTGTAAGCCGTCTGTCAGGGTTGGCACAGAGAAACAAATATCATCCATGTAACAATAATTCTTAATAACGTCAGCAGCGAACGGGAATCGGTTTCGTTCATCGTCGCAGAGCTGCCGAAGCACGCGCATTGCTAAGAAAGGGCTGCTTCGAAGGCCGAAACAGACGCGGTTAAACTGATAGGTGTCGAGCGGTTGAGCGGGGTCAAATCGATATAAAAACTTTTGAAATATGCGGTGAACATCATGCGTTAAAATGCGTAAATACATTTGTTTAACGTCGGAGGTAAAAGCAAATTCATAAAAACGAAAATTAATTAAGATAATAAATAAATCATTTTGTAAATTTTGTCCCGTGTATAAAATGTCATTCAGTGCTACACCCGATGTGGTTTTAGCGCTTGCATCCATCACCATACGCCATTTAGTAGTGGTTTTATCAGGTCTTGCCACGGCGTGATGAGGAATGTAATAACCAGATGTACTGTCATCGTTAGTTATTTGTGAGATATAACCCTTATCTAGGTACTCGCGTATAATGGAGTCATATTCCAGACGTAACTCGGGATAGGAAATCAGTTTACGTTCTAATAACATAAAGCGTTTCTTAGCGTGTTCATATGAATCGCCCAAGAGTGTTGGGTCGCGACAGAAGGGTAATGCAACCGAATAGCGGCCTGATTGGTCACGGGTAAAATTATTAATAAAAATGTTTTCGCATTCACGATCAGCGGGACTTAAAGGTAGTTCACACGAAGGTACCTCTTCAAGTTGCCAAAATTTTTGTAAAATTAAATCGGTGCGGTAATCTACGGTCGAACAAAAAGACACGTTTGCGGAAGCGGGACTTAGCGATGGCGTATTTCCGATAACTATGTATCCAAAAATTGTTTCAAGAGCAGTAGGAGTACCATGCGGACCGCGGACGCGTCCCGATAACAGTATATCAGAGAATAAAGATGCTCCTATAACCATCTCAACCTCTCCCGGCGAGGCAAAGCTAGCGTCTGCGAGCGGTACATTATTTAAATAACAAAGCTTCGATACATCTACTTCAGTGGTCGGCAACTCATCCGTGATTCGGTCGAGTACGAAAGCGTCGATAGGTACCAGTACCTTATCATCAAAGCGAGATTGCAAAATTACGGAAGTGACACCCCTAATAGGACTAAGTGATGACCCTATTCCTTTAACAACGGCACGCTGAACTTTATTACAATTAATATTTAATTTTTTGCAACAAGATAACGTTATGAAATTGTTTTGAGATCCTGAATCGATAAGCGCTCGAATGCAATGCAAATTGTTATCTAATGAGTTCTTTATATAAACTTGAATAGTACCGAGTAGGCAAGTATTAATGACATTGTTGTCGCTTTGAGCGGCTAGCGATGTACTTTGAAATGACACATGCGGACGCTCCGCAGTCTTGTGGCTCAATGAGGTACAAGCGGTAGCGGTGGTGGCAGCGGGAGTTGTGACGTTGGAACCGGTCGCGGCTGCTTCGCGGACGGTATCACTATGCATCGATGGGACGGACGCGCCGTTTACTTCGTGGCGCGAGTGCCTCGAGCTGGCGTTCGAATCCGAACGTTGTGCATTTTGCTTTCTACATAGCAACGAGTGATGCTTACATTCACAAAACCGACATTTAGAAATTGACTTACAAGCGGAATAATTATGAGAAAGACTTAAACAATTAGTACAGCCATGGTGATCTTTAACGAGGTTAGATCTATTTTCAATTGAAAGATCATGAAATGCACGACATTTATATAATGGATGCCAATTATAGTTGCATAAGGAACACGAGGGCGTCCCTGTAAAGCGTTTGTTGAAAGAGGAAGATGTAACGAATGAATGAGTGGATCTTGGGTTTACTGAATGTTTATTTAATTTCAAAGCGGTTTCATTTATGCGTTTATTAGACGAACCACCAACACCGGTGGCTGTGCGGTCCAGTATTTTTGATTGTTCGCGAAGGAAAATAGTCAAATCGTTATAAGTAGGCAAAGCGGTATCTCTCTTTAACATTTCAAAGGAGCGAGCGGTTTCTGAATCTATCTTCTTTAAAGCCAAGTACAAGATAATTAAATCTGATAGATTATCGATTTTTAAAGAATTTAAACTAGATACAGCGGTACTAAATGAATCCAAAAACGAGTCGATATTTTTTGAATTAGCGGTCGTGAATGGTTTAAAATCAAACATTTGATCTAGATACGCCGTAGCGAGGCTCCGTTTGTCATTATAACGATCAACTAATGACGTCCAGATAGTTTGATAATTGTCACTGTTTGGCGTAATACCTACACACACGCTGAGGGCGCGACCAGACAGCTTGCCGATTAAATATTGGACTCGTTCATGGTCCGAAAGATCGGGGTTCTCGTGAATAGTGCGTTTAAAAGATTCATAAAATATTGGCCATTTAATTGGATCACCTGAAAAGGTGGCTAGTTCTAGTTCGGGCAACTTAATTGATTTTTTATTAGCGGAAAGCGGTGTAGTTCCCGAAGTAGATGAGGTTTTTAATTTTGATTCCACGTACTTACAGCGACAAAACAAATCTTCAAAAGCCGATTGACTTTGATAATTTACGTCAGCGCCAGGTTTAAGTTTTATTTGTGTTTCGATCAGCTGATTCGTAATATTATAGAACTCAGTACGTAAAGTATCTAAAGTTGCGGTACTACACATAAATAATTCTTCAGAAACTGTATTTTCAAAAGCATTTAAGGAACGATCATAAACGATCTGTAATCGAGCGAAGATTGCGTCACGTCTGCCTTCTAACACCCTTAAATCAATTTCTAAGATAGAAGTTTCGTCTTCTTCAGCAGACTCGTACGCATCTTTCTTTTCACAAACATCGCGTTTAGGAGGCATTGTGAAAGATGTTAATGTCCACGCAATTTACACTTCACAAGTAGCAAGCGGATGGAACGTTCGAGAACGCGCTAACCGATAATAATATTCGCGTAATGCAAAACTACCGACACAAGTAAAATATTGTATGAACCGACTATGCGTAGAAAATGGAACACAAATGAATAATAATTTTGTTTTTTAGCGGAAAGTGAGAAAAGGGACTAAATAGGAGTCGAAAGAACAATTAAGGTTGTAAATTAAGGATTGTCTTGATGGGCCAAAAAATGAATGATGCGGCTCGATGGACCAAAAAACTAATGTTGGCGCGGCAATTCAGCAATAGAATTGAACGCTTCCAAATGCGGTATTCCGTGTGTGCAGATATACTAGACCAGTCTAGACTTACCTTCAAGTTGGATGGTGATGCAGACGACTCTTCACGCGACTTACTTGTAACTTATTGGTTTGTCCAAACTGTATCCAATACACCACACACACGACCTTCGATAGTAGCGGAACTGAACTGTATTAAGCGGTATGGGAAAGGGTTTCCACGATGGTGGAAGATCAGCGGCGCGGTTGAGCTCAGAGAACAAGCGGTCAGCCCGATAGCCAAGTATGGACTACTCTAGAAGCGAACGCGCAGATCAACGCGTTAATACATGTGGTTGAGGGTGGATTAAGATTTCGCCTTACTGGCGCGAACAAACATTTACATAATTTTGTGGTAAAATTTTCTTCTGTTGCAGATGATAGAGAAATAATCGTTCCCAGAACAACTTAACAATATAACCAAATATTTATTGGTCCTATTAGGCTATTAGATAGGTATATCCCGTTGAGAATTAATCTCATCTGGACTTTGTTTACTGTAAGCGTTTACAGGTCTCTACAACAAGTAATAATATACAAAGTCGCTGTACATAATTACGTACGCACTAGCCGTGCCTCGCGGTTTCACCCGCGTTAACTTGTAGAAAAAACTAACTACCAAAATGTATGGTGTTATATAGCCTATAGCCTTCCTCGATAAATGGACTATCAAACACAAAAAGAATTTTCAAATTCGAACCAGTAGTTCCTGAGATTAGCGCCTTCAACCAAACAAACCCTTCAGCTTTATAATATTAATATAGATAAACTGCCTTAAAAAAGAGCATTTCGTTTTATTATGAGCAAACCTTGATAACAATTCTAGGTATAACGTGTTAAAAAATTAGGAGATGTGTAAATAATCTATTCAGTTAATTTTTTTTTTCATCACTACTTCAGCTGTAACGAAGGAATTTAACATTTTATCTGTTATATAAGTCCACGCACTGACTTAATGTGATTATTCTAGATGCCCAAGCATTTAACATCCTCTCTCAAACATTCTTCTGTGAGTAAGGTAGAAGACTTCCATCTGAATCAATGAAGTATGCAAATCAATAATAAATTATCACACAAGTTAATATTTTATGAAATCATGTGAAAAGAGCATGTAGGTCATATTAATTTACTTAACAAATATTGTTAACATATTTGTCGAAAAATAGAAACTTATCAAATTGTAAGCATCGAATAATAGGATATCAATGATTACTACACTAATTGTTGTGTAGATCGCATGATCATATTGGAAACATCTAAGTTTACATTATATTTCTTAAAATTGTGGTGATTTAATATATTGCTGAATACTGATCATACGACGTAATTACTAGTACTTTAAGGATATTTCAATTTTTTAGGTAGGAATATTATTATTTCCCTGTATAGCAAAAGAACAATAAATTTTAATGCGCTTGAATGGTTCATAGAACATAAACCTTACATTAAACTACTCGTAGTAATCCTATCCCTAATCTATTTAAAACATTTTTTTTATATCAGGCGTACTAAATATTTTTACATGTTTTCCCCTCTAAGTCTAAACCTGTTCCCAGCCATTTGGCAAAAATCGAAGTTCCATTCCATTGACAGCATCCGTGATAATCCATCTCATTCTCATTTCTTTAGTTCAACTGTAGCCGTGTATCTACATGCAAACTGAAGAAAGCTTCCTTCTGAGGTTTTTCTGAAAGCATTGTGAAACATCTATTTTCTAAAGGAAAACAAAAAATTGCTTTCAAACAAGGTTTTTCAGCTTTCCCTCCCTATCAAGGCATCGGGAAGTAATTCGAGACACTGCGTCGGTACAGACTTGACAAAAACTAACATTACATGTTATCTAAGTAGTAATTAAGCGACTGTTGATCCAACTCTATACATAGGTGCTTTCACTAATTACTAGTGATTTTAGTACCTACGTAATTATCATCAATACACATACGTAACTTCGACGAACATTTAAAATTTCAATGATTTGGCAACTTTTTGGTTGGTATTTTAGTGCTGTGTGGGACATGTAGATACTATTTCGAAATTGTAACAAGGCTGCGGAGTTTGAATTTCGGTTCTCGGTCTGGGTGTGAGTGTCCTTGTCTAGTGTGTTGTACATGGCACCCACGACACAGGGAATCCTAGTGTGGGGCTATGAGTGTGTAGCGATATTTATTTAAAAACATTGAAGGAAGTAAAGAATCCTGGGTGTATTTGTAGGCTCGTTTTTGATCCCAAATCAGTATTTTTTATTATTCTCTGTTCGTTTCATAATCATTCTCTATTTATTTGAAGGCCCCCACTCGCTTTACTCGCAATAGTGGTCGTCATAATTACATTTATATTTTTCTTACATCGACCTTAAAATGCATTTGATTTGCTTCACTTGCACTCATATATATACATTGGTTACCATCAGGCATTCCATCTGTCCTATTTTAATTGACACTAGCTGTTACCTGCGACTTCGTCCGCGTGGTATTTAATATTATTAAATTTTTCATTGATCCTATATTTTTTCTAAAACTATTTTTTTTTTCTAAAATTAAAGTAGCCTAAGTTACTCTTTGTTACATCAGCTATCTGCCAGTGAAAGTCTCGTAAAAAAAACGAAAAAGCCATTTCAGAGATTAGCCGAAACAGACAGACAGATAGACAAAAATTGTAAAAAATGTTGTTTTGATACACGTACCGTGTAACTTACCTACCTACATCTAAATGCATTTAGTAAAAAGCGGTTATTTTAATATTACAAACAGACACTCCAATTTTATTTATTTGTATAGTTGTAAGGATAGATTAACTATAGGTGTACCAGAATCTCATGGCATTTTTGACAAGCAGAAAAAAGGGTTTTTAATATGGCAATGAAAATTATTAAAACTATATCAAATTGTCAAGTCAAAAAAAGAGTTGTATGGATTTTATTTCTTTTTGAAAATGATGATTATTTTCGACATAATACCGAAAAAAACCTTTACGATCACAAACCAGAAATATCATTTTCAATGTTTATCGAAAAACATGTGAGAAAAAAGGTGTATTTAAACGACAATCTACAATATTAATATTATCCATCTCGTAGGATTGACTCATTTTGATACTTTGTTTTCTTGATTATATGTTCTTAGTAATTAATCTAATTATGATTTCTTTATATGTAAATAGATTTGCAAATGATATTAAAATAAATGATATGAAGAATACAAACATTGTTACAAATTAAAGCTTGCAAAAATGTTGTATATATGACATGAAAATTTATATCATGCAAGTTCACATCATTGAAATGTTGGAGGAGCAATTCATTATTATTATCTATTTATTTTCTTTATCAAAAATACCAATATATAATACCTATACAGATGGAAAATTTTAAACTGTTGTAGCATAAATTACCTAGTCACTCTTTTATTCAATTATAATATTAAAAATTAATGTGCTTAATTTAACATTGTCTTTTATATATTTTCTCTGAAGGTAATAAACCAGACTTTTAATGTAACCTATTATGAAACTAACACTATGATAAAAATATCAATGATCAAGAAGTTTTATTCAAATTTCCCCAAGGCTAGGGAGCGTTGCGTCTCCAATTTTAATTACCCCATTTTGCCATCAGATACTGGTACACCTATATTCACCAAGCTGTTTCTCTACTTGATAACTAGCAAAGCGTCAGTCTAGAGTTCCCGCGCCTGGACTCAGAAGCCAAACCTAAGTTTACAGCTCATGATTCTCACCAAAATGGATTACTATCAAAACTAACGCAATATTAGACCGCTGTTACACAATTACGTTAAAATCTTTCCAGATTTGACCCACACTAACAGGGTAGGATATAACTGTTAGATTAAATTATATAACATGATAAGTCAGTAGTGATAATTTGGCTTTTAACTGTCCACTTTCAATATTTAACATTATATTTTTTCATATGGCATCACGAATAATAGTGAGAGTGAAAAAAATTGTAATGGCAACAAGTTAAGCCCTTCCGATTTCAACTGTGTTCGGCTGTATACGCGCTCCTCATAAAAACTGTAAAATAAGTCATAATAAAGTAATATCGCAAATATCGCGCCAGCTTTTTATTCCTACAACAACTATTTATTATAAGTACTATTATTTCTTCTGTGCTACAACACAATCATTATTTTAAAACAAGTTGTCAAACCAATGGCTATGTCTACACTAATCACTGTTACCGCAAACCACAGCGAACATTAAATCAATACATAATATACATAAGCTGACAAGTGCACTGCGGTCTCACGTTTCACTTTTATTTTCTCCCGCTGCTCAGTTTCACTTGCTCCGTGGATACCGCTTATGTCACAGGCCGTGACCGGGGTCTCCAACCTTTGGACACACTGGCTCGATTTAACTATTGTAGGAAAGATAGAGTTAGAATTATGTAAGGAAGTTGTAGAAGGAGGAAGAACCTATCTTCTATATTCAAATCTTTCGGTCACCTTCCATAAAGGTGGGGTAAATGAAGAGTTAGAGCCGTTAGCAAAGCATTATGTCTCTCCTCCTGAGTGGCGAGAACTCTTCTGTATAATATATTTATTTAGTTCATTTAGCAAACATAATATTTTTGTGTACCAAACGCTTCTGCCTAATCTAGTATTTTATATTATCATAATGCAGAGAAAGCAGCTAAAGGTTCGAGTGGTCCTAGCGTTGGACACTTCGAGTAAATGTTAAAAATTCAACTGCAAGGAATACGGTATAGTTCGCTGTCCTATGAATTGAGTCAGAATCGAGTTGACATCGTAACACCTTTAAGTAGCATTAAATATATACGGTTTAAAAGGTTGAGGAGCTCTGGCGAGGCAATGACGCCAATGACTTTGACCGCCACAACTAAGTTATGTATTACCTCCTGCCGGTGTAATTTAAGTCTTTATGTAAAAGCTGCTTACAGAACAAATTTAAATGATTAGATACGGATATAATTGGTTATTTTGCCTTGGAATTAAGGTCTGGAGATTTGTCATACAGGTTTTCCTAGTACGAACTTTAGACACAGACTATATGTATTATATTGTTATACTATACATATAAGTTATGAGTAACCGCCCTCGCTTTGCTTCGGTTTTCTTATTTTTTTACACCTTGGGTTACATTATTGGAGTTTTATTAAGGATCCCTAATTTTTTGAAAATATAATATAGCCTATGTTACTCGGGGATAGTGTAGCTTCCCAACAGTGAAAGAATTTTTCAAATCGGTTTAATAGTTTCAGAGCCTATTCAATGCAAACAAAAAATCAAATCTTTCCTCTTTATATATTAGTATAGATAAACGCTTACACAAACGCTAACACACTCACACCCCCGCAGTAGGTTTTCACCTGTGTCGCGGATGGCATGGACGACACATATAACACATCACAATCACACCCATGACCCAAGTACAAATATTTATCTGTCACATAAATATCTGCCCCGGCCGGGAATCGAACCCGGGACTCCTCGCTTCACAGGCAGGGTCGCTACCAACTAGGCTTTAGGGTCGTCATATAATTTGTATATTTAATCTTGATATAGCACTATAAAACAGTAATGAATACTGAGGAAGTAAATTAAAGGATATATTACGTGGTATTTCCTACTGATAATTTCCTCGGATATCAGATATCGGATATGCTATCTACTGTACATTTTCTCGGATACTGAATCTAGGATATGCTGGTAATGTGATCTGTATTTTTATCCATGATTAGGTTCCGTTATTACGGATGTAAAATGATATCGTTGTTGTACATTTCGTTTGATATTTATTCACTTATTATGTGTAACCCACGGACCTGAAAAAAAGACGGACGTAACCTCGTCTAATCGAGAGTGAAGCATAGCAATGGCCGCCCGCTTACCATGTGTGCGTAATTTTTGATTCGCGATTGAAACAGTGAAGTGTCAATGTGTGAGTGTGTGTAGTTGTACGAATAGAGAGTTGGTGTTACTATGGGTGCTTCACTGAATTTGTTGTTGGGATTACGTCCGTCTTTATTTAGGTCCGTGGTGTAATCTAACTCAATCAAGACTATGAACTGAGAGTTTTTCACAATACCTACTCGCAAAGATGTAAAAAACTGCAAATTCGCATATCCAGCGTCAAATCAAATCAAAATCTTTTATTCATATAGGTATCACTGATACACTTATGCACGTCATTTTTTAATCTACCAGCTTTTCGTCGTTGTCTAAAGATCTATTTTCATTCTATAAATCTAAAAATTACAAATATAAATTATTCTACAACACAGTTTTCATCTCGATAAAAGTTGTTTATTGTAAATTTTATACTTTACAAAAGTATTTGACGACTTTGTCATCAATAAATTTTTTTTGTAATTTTCTATACTATTGAAGACTTTTTGCCGGTTAAATTACATGTAATTCCGCCTTACTTTTTAACCGACTTCAAAAAAGGAGGAGGTATTCAATTCAATTGTATTTTTTTATGTTTGTTACCTAAGAACTTTCGACTGGGTGAACCGATTTTGATGATTCTTTTTTTAATTGAAAGCTGGTGCTTGGCATGTGGTCCCACTTAATTTAAGCGAGATATGACTAGTAGTTTTTGAGTAATCCCTAATTTTGAAGTCGGTTATTTTTTGTCAAGAATTATCCAAGACTTTGTCATTAAGTAACTTTGTCAAATAACACGTGTTTCCCCTCCTCAGTGCAAACACGGCGATGGACAATGACGTCACGCCGGTGTACCTGGCCGCCCAGGAGGGTCACCTGGCGGTGCTCAAGTACCTGGTACTGGAAGCGGGAGGCAGGCTGGACGCGAGAGCCAGGGACGGCATGCTGCCCATACACGCCGCCGCGCAGACTGGGTGCTTGGATTGTGTTAAATGGATGGTGAGTTGTATGTAGATACTTAAGGTTTTTTGAAGTTATACTTCTTATGCGACTTGCAAAAAGGTTTTGTTAAACGTTTGCGCTACCATGGAGGCATGGAAGGGATATGAAAGCACTGGATAGATGGCCCTAGCTTCTTATTATCTTTTTCAGATTCGTAAACAACGCCATCTAGTTTGTACTTGTGTAAACATAGGTAGTACAGTCGGCCGCAGAAGTAGCTTAACATTTTAGTACCTTGTCACGTTACATTTCTTGAATTTGAATCCATAGATGTTGCTAGGAAACCGTCGAAACAGTCACTATTACAAAGTACTAAAATGTTAAGCTACTTCTACGGCCGACTGTACACAAGTAATATTTAATTATTTTTATTTAGTACAAAAATAGTTTTTGAAAGATAATTAAAACTGATACACGTTAAAGAAGTATAACTTCTCACGCGCGTACTAAAGTACACGCACCCTTTTTGTTTTTAGTATTTTTTTTCGCCCATAGAAATCCATAGATAGCAACCTTTATCAAGAAGTTGTTGAAGATGCAAAAGTATGATTTAAGCTGCAAACGAGAGGAAGCCTTCTTTAAGTATTGCCAACATAAAGGCATTATAACCGAAACGGGCGATATAATATTCGGTGTTTTCATAATAACATTAGATGTCCCAGTACCGTACACCGTGCAGTGGCTCTTACTGAGCAAAAGGCAAGACTATATCTCTTTCACCCCAACTCAGAGTCATTACGGTTACTTAAATCGCTCCTTAGTACAGAATCTCAATACAAATATTTACTAAGGAGCGATTTATGTAACCATTAGTGACTCTGAGTTGGGGCGTTTGAGTTTTAGATGGTTTGTACTGAGCGTTAAGTGCGTTAACAGCCTATTACTACTTAGCCATTCGTAGTCAAACGTAAAGCAAAATCTAGATACAAGTTAATTATTTTCGATTTCATGAAAAGGTGAAGGTAATCTATATGAATCTAAAATAATTAATCCCAATGACAGCCTCATTTAATACAAACATGCGCATGTTACACTGTTTTAATACTAATTCAAAGACACATTACAGAAATACTGCGAAACATGAAAGACGCGAACGACGAAATAATTAGAGGTTTTTATTCGTAGTCAGCGATTGCTGTCTCAACAGCGGAGCTATCCGTACAGCCATACGCGTTACGTAAATGTGGTGGTATTCATAAGAGAAAATACACTAATAACAGTTCAATAACTCTCCTACATCAATCATCTCGATGCAGGAAACGACGGTCGCGCACGCTTGACAACTATTTTAGGCCTTTACGGATGTAGCAGTTCGAAAGCCGCAAACAGTGAACGAATATACATAAGTTCATTGGCCGCAAAGAAGAAAGAAAACTAAGAACTTTTCTGTTAAGAACAATTGCTGGTGCAGATGATATTATTGAAAAAAGTTTTTAGCTCAACAATCTAAATTTTATTAGAACAATATCAGTGGGTACTCGTATGAGAAGATAATCCCAAGATACTACACATAATCCCAGATAATTTTAGGTAATTATAATTATAGGTAGTTATTAATGGGTAAAAGATCTAAATGTGATTATTATTGACGAGTAACCGCCCTCGCTTTGCTTCGGTTTTCTTATGTTTTTACACCTTGGGTTACATTATTGGAGTTTTATTAAGGATCTCTAATTTTTTGAAAATATAATATAGCCTATATCACCCGGGGATAGTGTAGCTTCCCAACAGTGAAATAATTTTTCAAATCGTTTCAGTAGTTTCGGAGCCTATTCAATACAAACAAACAATCAAATCTTTCCTCTTTATAATATTACGAGTGGTATAGATAACATCTAGTGATGTGTTCTAAACAGGGCGATTGTATCGATGAATGCGAAACAAGCTTCACTGCTCCTCTATAGCATCTTTACGGTGAAATCGCTCGCCGATACGATCGTTTCCTATTTTTAGTGCGATGTAACGTGATTTAGTTGATGCCGTTTTATTATCTTAATACAATAATATCATCTCGGTAATAGAAGAAAATATTGAAGATTTTTACCGGCGGCATTGCAAAAATTTCCTGAGATTGGCTTTTACTTTTTCATCACAATTAAATTGAACTATTGGTTTTTTGTTGATACCATTTTTAACCTCTTTATCGCAAAAACATTTAAAGTAAAATTGTAGTTTTTATTTTATTTTATCCAAACGAATTGAGATCTCTAAACCTAACTTATTTAGTGTGAAATCATTAAAAAGATTTTTGCACCAATTTCAGAATCGGCTAAACCGATTTGAAAATGGTTTTCATTAATGTAGATATTGTAGTAACCATGTAACATTGGATGTTTATTTCAATCGGCTGGCCAATAAAAACGTTATGTCTGACCTATTTAAATAATCCCAAATATGCCATTTGTATAGACACAGTCTTATTAGGGGCCATCCATAAAGTACGTCACACGTTAGGTAGGGGAGGGGGGGGGGGTCGATGTAGTGTGACATTTCAAAATCGAGTAATTGGTATGTATAGGCAAATATTAAAAAACAATTAATGGAAATAAAACTTTTTTCGGAATTGCTGTTTAATAATTTCTAGGTGTAAAATTTCATAAAATGTGACGTCTAGACGACGACTAGGGGGAGACAAGGACGGGGGGAGGGATCAAAAAGTCATGAAATTAGTGTAACGTAATTTATGGATGGCCCCTTAATAGGTTTCCTGAAGCAAACCAAGGACGGTTACAAGACTACTAGTCTTAATATATATAAATTACATGTCACGTTGTTTGTTTACGAGTACCTTTGACAGAACGAAGTCGGTCCGGGCAGCTAGTGTCTTATAGAAACAACTAGTCAGTTTTAACAAAACACGTTTTGATTCCCTGCGCACTTCTTCGCGAACAATTACAAAGAATGCTATTGTCCACGATTCGCGAGCAGGCTAGCCTACGCCCTGAAAAACGCCACTTTCATCATCTACAACCGGTTACTAGTTCATTCACTTTAGAAAACTAATAGTTTTTACTACATCCGCGGTCACGTTATTTATAACTTGTAAATTGTCATACGCATTGTATTACGAGTAATGTGAAGTGAAATCGTAGCATATGCAAATATGACGTTCAATGGTTTTTGTCATATAATATTATGTGCAAGTGTAATGATGTGTTCTGTATAGAAATCTTGTATGTGAATTATTGCGAATCTATATATATAAAATTGAAAAGCGACACACCGCTGATTAAACAAAAAATCTCAGAAACTACCGAACCGATTAAGATGAAATTTGGCAGAGAGATAGTTTCTGCTAAGGAGACGTCCACTAAGAACGGATTTTTGGAAATTCATCCCCTAAGGGGTAAAAATACGGGTTAGAAGTCACTTTCATACAAACCAACTTTGTCAGTTTTAGATTTATAAATTTGAAATTTTTTGTGTAAGTTTATAGTAATAAACAAAAGTTAACTTTAACACATTTTTTGGAAAATCATCCTTTAAAGGGTTAATTTCTTCAATTTAACTTAGTACGCAACTTCGTCATTTTTGAAGTTAAAAACATGAAAATTTATATATTAGTTCAAGATTAGAAACGAAATTTAAAAGTTATGTGTTTTTTTGGAAAATCAACCCCTAAAGGGTTGAATAAGGTTGTGCAATTTAGTATGGGAACTTCGTCAGTTTTGAAGTAAGAAGGGTGAAAATTTGTATATAAGCTTATAGTTAGACAAAAAAAATAACTGCATCACTGTTTTCTCGAAATTCATCCCCTAAAAATAGGGGTTGGAAGGCTTTTACATATAAATCAGCTTCGTCAGTTTTAGAGTTATAAATACGAATTTTTTTATGTATGTTTATAGTAATAAACAAAAGTTAACTTCAACAATTTTTTTGGAAAATCATCCCTTAAAGGGTTAATTTCTTGGATGGAACTTAGTACGCAACTTCGTCATTTTTGAAGTTAAAAACATGAAAATTTATATATTAGTGCAAAATTAGAAACAAAATTTAAAGCTTATGTGTTTATTGGGAAAATCAACCCCTAAAGGGTTGAACAAGGTTGTGGAAGTTAGTATGGGAACTTCGTCAGTTTTGAAGTAAGAAGGGTGAAAATTTGTATATATAAGCTTACAGTTAGACACAAAAATAACTATATTACTGTTTTCTCGAAATTCATCCCCTAAAAATAGGGGTTAGAAGTCATTTACATATAAATCAACTTCGTCAGTTTTAGAGTTATAAATATGAAAATTTTAATGTATGTTTATTGTTATAAACAAAAGATAAAATTGAGCTGAAAATCATCCTTTAAAAGGTTACTTTAGGGGATGAAACTTACTACGCAACTTCGTCATTTTTGAAGTAAAAAGGATGAAAATTTGTATGTAAGTTTATAGTTAGACACAAAAACTAACTGTATCACGGTTTTCTCGAAATTCATCCCCATAAAGGGTAATACTAAGGGGTTATAATATTTAAGAAGCTACGTCATTTTAAACTCAGTAATGTGAAAATGTATATGTTAACTTATAATTAGAAACAAAAATTAATTGTAACAGGTTTTTTTAGAAATTCATCCACTTAGGGGCAAAACCAGGGGATGTAAGTTTGTACGAAACTTCGTCAATATCGAACTCAAAAATGTGAAAATAAATCAAAAATTAACTGTAACAGGTTTTTTGGAATTTCATCCCCTAAGAGGTTAATAAAGAGGTTGCAAGTTTTTCCAGAACTTTGTCATTTTCAAACTCAGAAATATGAAAATTAATATATAAGCTTATAGTGAGAAACAAAACAATTGTGTAGAGGACTTTACGGACGGTAGGGGGAGGGGAGAGGGACAGGAAGCGAGAGAGGGACCGGGAACGGGAGAGGAATAGGTAGCGGGAGAGGGAGAGAGAGGGAGAGGGAGAGGGACAGGAAGAGGGAGAGGGCCGGGGAGCGGGAGAGGGAGAGGAACAGGAAACGGGAGAGGGTCCGGGAGCGGGAGAAGGAGAGGGAGAGGGACAGGGAGCGGGAGAGGAATGAGTGGGACAGGGGCAGGAAGCGGGAGAGGGAGCGGGAGAGAAAGCGGGAGAGGGACTGAGTGCGAGAGAGGAACTGGAAGCGGGAGAGGGACCGTGAACGGGCGAAGGAAAGGGACAGGGAGCGGGAGAGGGAGAGGGAAAGAGAGAGAGAGTTTGAGTGGGAGAGGGAATGAGAGCGGGAGAGGGAGAGGGAGTGTAAGTGCCCGGATGGAAACAACAGAACCGTTTTTAAAGATATTTGTACTGTTCATGTTGACATCGTAAAACCAGTTCATCATTGATCCATTTAGGATCTGGTGGTGTTACCCAAGTAAGTAAGTGTAGGAGTTACATATCTTGTCTCCAAAGACAAGATATGTAACTCCTGGATGGATGGAATTAACGAAACCTTTTTGTTTTTTTTTAATGAAACTCAAGAGCCAGTTTTTCTGCACATTAAATATTTTTCAAAATTTCGGTTACGGGCACTTCAATAACGTCAAAAAATTTGTTTTTAAAATTATTGTCTGTTTGTCTATCTGTTTGTCTGTTCGGGCATTACATGAAAACTCTTGAACTGATTTCGACGGAAATTAGTTATGTTGTTCCTCATACTTTGGATCACGGTTTAAAAAACTTTTCGTCCCGATAAAATTAAAAGTTTTCACCGGAAACAAGATGAAACTTAGTGTGGAATATTTTGAAATATCAACAATTTGCTTTAAATTTGCAACAAACATTCCTCATTTAATTGATGAAATACATGTTTTCGAGTTTTTCAAAATTTTTCATGAAAAAGAAAAAACTAATGTTATCTAATGTTGCTTATTTTTCAAAATTCATTCCCGGAGAAATGATTTGTGATTATATCGTACATTTCAGTATATAAATTCCTAAATATAAGTACTTCAATATAAATTAATCTGTTTTTAAATTTTCTTCTGCAAGGGGTACAAATATGATAAGCATAATTTACGCATGCGAAGCTGCGGGCAACAGCTAGTATTATTATAAAAATAAAGGCACTTTTTCTATCAGCTTTTCTTTTTTGATAGCTACTGCTAGAAACTAGCGTCATTATGATTAGTGTTTAATTTATTATCTTGTATTGAAGATTTTAGACTTACCTTGGAACTTACAGTAGGTTTGTAGGTTAAAGAAAATTTCGACGACGTAAATAGTACTCTTTCGTATGTCTCGCGTTGGTTCACTATTAACAATTTACTGTTAAATGCAAAAAAAACTAAATGTATAGAGTTTATACTTCCTAATGTCAAAAAAGTCAATAAACTTATTAAACTTAATAATGAAACATTGAATATGGAGGAATCTACAGTATTTTTAGGGGTGACCTTAGATAATAAACTTCAATGGGACCCACATATAACAAATCTCGCGACTAAACTCGGTAGGGCTGCTTATGCTGTTAGAAAAATAAGGCAGTATACTGACGTCGAAACTGCTAGGATGGTTTATTTTGCATATTTTCACAGTATTATGTCTTATGCCATCTTGCTGTGGGGCAAGGCAGCTAGTATAGAACAAATTTTCATACTGCAAAAAAGAGCTATTAGGGCTATTTATAAACTTAGGTCTCGAGAAACTTTGCGTGAAAAGTTCAAAGAAATAGGTATACTTACAGTAGCTTCACAGTATATTTATAGTAATGTGGTTTTTATACGGAATAATATAAGCGCGTATAAACAAAATTGTGAAATAAATAATCGCCAAACCAGAAGAATGCACCAATTAGTAACGCCATTTTACCGTCTTTCTAAAGTGCAGCGATCTTTTATGGGGCTTGGTGTACAGTTCTATAATAAAATCCCGAAGTTAATACGTGATTTGCCAGTAGAATTGTTTAAGAAACATGTAAAATCTCAACTTTTAGGCAAAACATTATACTGTAGATGAGTACTTAAGTGACAAAGACGCATGGAAATGACCTGCTCTGCAACCAGTTCCGTACAAGCTAGTAATATATATACGAGTATATATATTTTTGTAATAAATATATCAATGTATTTTTATTTTTAAAAGATGTGCTGAGGAGTTTCTTTACGGCTTTTCTTCTCCTCCATGACAAAGCACCTTTGCGAAAAGCTGGTAGATTAAAAAAATGACGTGCATAAGTGTATCAATGATACCTATATGAATAAATGATTTTGAATTTGAATTTGAATTTGAAACCTACGCTACAAAGCTCCAAACATTCAAAATAATATATTTTATCTTAAATTTACTATAATTTGAATTTTAAATTGACTATGAGTAGTTAACAAATATTATACCGAATAATAAGCTTGGCCTAATTTTATGATACTTCGGCAACAGCATCTAGACGTTATATTGCCAAAGTATCATAAAATTCTTGCGTCAATTTTTTTGAATTCCTGACCATGAATGCTCACTATAATGTAAAGAACCACGGCAATATAACTTTCAATTCAATAAACCATATCTCGTCACGGTTTTATCTTTATTTTATTTTGTCACGAATGCGTCCATAGTACAAGGTATTAGTTTTTCATGAAAATGATTGCCGTTTTGGCTCCAAAATTCGACATAAAAATACAAATAACAAAGCATACATTCACATATCTATAATTTACATCCTATCTCAATAATTAATTAAAAAAATTATATCACAAAATGTTTGGCCTGCTCTAGGTGGAATCCGATTTATCTAGTTCTCTCTAAGATAAAGGGATATATTATGGATAAAGGGATATATTATAAGGATTTCTGTTATAATGAGGGGGAATATGTTTCATAAGGAATCTGAAAGTAAACATTTATACGTACTGCTCTCTCTAAGTCTGCTAGATAAAAATAACTTAAAAAATAGTAACAACATTTTCTTTAGTATTTTTTCTTGAGTATATTTATATACATACCTGAATGAATTATTTATTAAATAAATTAATGGAATGCATAAAAAGATTTCATGTTTGCTTAATTAAATAGAAATCACATTTATCGTGTATAAATATCGATTCATACTCTTATCGATATCGATACTTTTATCGAGTCCAACTGTCCACCATGTTACTTAGGCCCAATGCATACGTAACGGGTTTATTCCCGTACGGGACGGGACGTGAAGTTTTGGAAACATCGTTTCATAGAAAATGTATGTATACGATAGTGCATACACAGCGGAATCCCGTACGGAACGTGGCCCGTAAAACATCGATGTTTTTCCCGTCCCGTACGGGAAAAAGCCCGTTACGTATGCATTGGGCTTTAGTCAACTTCACAGACGGGATTATATGCTTCAAAGAATTGCGTGTTCAACCAAATTTGAAGTTTCAGCCTGCGAATAAAGTCACAAATTAAAGTGGGTCCTAAAGAAACTATTTCCATCTTTTTCTAGATAGTAGAACGCGGTGTAGACCCCAACGCGAGGGACGGAGACGGCGCTACGCCACTCCACTTCGCGGCGTCCCGGGGACACCTGTCAACGGTCCGCTGGCTGCTACGTCACGGCGCCCGACTCCACCTGGACAGACACGGAAAGAGCCCCATCAATGATGCAGCTGAAAATCATCACTTGGAGGTTAGTAGACTTGTAACAAATGATATATTTTCATTTTATGTATTGACTAGCTGACCCGGCGAACTTCGTATCGCCTAACAAACTATTTTTTTTCTAAAATAAAAGTAGCCTTAGTTACACCTTGTTACATCAGCTACCTGCCAGTGAAAGTCCCGTCAAAATCGGTCCAGCTATTTCAGAGATTAGCCGGAACAAACAGACAGACAGACAAAAATTGTAAAAAATGTTGTTTTGGTATATGTACCGTGTATAAATCTAAATGCACTTCCTCTCTTTACATACAATATCATTGATGCACTTAGTAAAAAAAAAACAGCTGTCATGGGACGGCTGACAGATGTGAAACATCGAAATGCGTCGCCACGATCGCCAAGTCTAAAATCAGGTTTACCCTTCGCGTAAAGATGTTTCACATCAAAAGTGGTTATTTTAATATTACAAACAGACACTCCAATTTTATTTATTTGTATAGATGTATAGATTTCGATTGTTTTACAGAATCGTTTTATAATACACAAGAGTGTTTTGCATTTTATCACAGAAGACATAACAGTACTTATAATAGTAATTTTATTCCAAATTTCCACGATAATAGAAAAATTCAAGCGTTATGATTTGGCATTGCCACTTTCGGTCTTATGATAACTATTGCTACGATAATTTAGAGCCACAGAAGCGTAGCAGGTTATTTTTGAATGTTCCTTTACATCGGTACGGGGGAATTATTGCAACTTTTGCATAATAGGATATCAGTGATCACGACAAGTGACTTTCTACGCTAATCCATGATCACGTAACCCAGCACAATAGTGGCTTCACTTTGGAAAGTGTATCACTTTTTACACATTCGTAATGCTTGCGTTATTTGGGTGCGTAATTGCACACGCGTATCTATTTGCCTTATAAATTAGATCTGGGTTCTCTTTTAATTATATGCCTTGTAAAGCTACGTAATATAAATTGTTAGGAATATTTTATTAACGAGGGATTTGAAGAAGTGTATTAATCCTATCCTACTAATAAGGAGTTTCCATGGATGTTTTTTACTTTTTTACGCAAAACTACTGATCAGATTTTCATGAAATTTAGCGCACAGGTAGCGTGGAACTTGGAATAAGATATAGGGGATTTATTATTTTGGAAAACACGAGCAAAGCTGCGGGAAAATCGCTAGTAAAAAAATATAAGATAAACTTTTTCTTATCATTAAAACTTTCGGTTAGCTACGTAACTACGAACCTCCGTAACTTCGGAAGTTAGGGTAATTTCAAAGATATTCATTCATTTTATTTTAGTCTGTAATCTTATGAAATGAAGCAAATGGTAATTAATTATGAAAGAACTATTTTGAAAATTTTGAAAACAATATTTGATTTGAAATCTTACGTTTAAGATTACGTTCCTATTAATTAATAACAAATAAATCTTATTGTTCGTGATAGTATCATGAAAGCTACGTTAAACCTAAGCAATAAAGTAATCAGCCTTATTTAATTGTATTCCATGTTTGGTAATAACTTCACATGACAGTATAAAATAATAATATATAGCATAAAACGTGTTAAAACACAAACAAAAGACTTATCAACAGATTAGGTCACATCCCGTGTATTGTTCGCCTGTAGCCTCAGTCATGAGAATACATTTTAAAAGGAAATTGATGAATAATTTTCTGCCACAAAAATGTTAAACAATTTAGAATATATGACTCATATTAATAATATTTTAGGGTTTAGTGCATAAATGAGAGAAGTTGTTTAAAATAAAGATTTTAATTTCATTTCACTTAAATTGTATTTTATGTCTGTTTTTTATGTGAATAGCCAACGCTCGAGCAGGTAAATAACTTGGTACAGAAAAAAGAGGCTCTCGTTCCAGAATATTACAAAATTATTTTTAACCGATTCGATTTCAAAAATGGAGTAGGTTCACAATTCAGTATTGTATTTTTAATGTTTTTTACGTCAGAACGTTATTTATCTACCGATTTAGATTTATTATTATTATTTTAAAGGATTTTTATAATAGGTACTTCCTGATTGGGCCCATATTATTCGAAAATCAAATCTGATGGAATTCCTCGAGGAATTAAACTTCTCAAATATGAAAAGTTTATTACCGAACGCTATTTCGTTGAAGTCGGTTATGTTTTGGTATTTTTTTATTATTGTATATGTATTGGTAAATCCTAAAATAAGAATATTTTCGTCTCCAGTGTCTGAACGTGCTGGTAGCTGCTGGAGCGGCCGGCCCAGACAGCAAGCAGCTAGCTATATACAAAGGAGTCCATACTTGCACCTGCACAGCGGGGGAACCACGAGTAAGTATTAGATATTAAAGCTATAAATTCTTAAATATAAAAAAAAACCTGACAATTTTCGTCAGATCACGTCCGTTTTTGAAAAAAAAAACCGTATCAAAATCAGTCCATTCTCCATGCCGTAGACAGATACGCACACGTCAAACTTATTACACTTCTCTTTTTGCAACGGGGGTTAAAAAGATTTAGGTAACACCCCTATTTGGCGTTGGGCGTTAAAAATATTTTGAATGCCCTATCAGCCCTATGGATAATTTAGTTTAGATTATGTTAGTCATCTATTAGCCTTTCAATGTCCTCTGCTAGACATTGCCCTGCCCTAACTTGCACCACTCCGACCGATCCTGAATTTTTGTGAATCAGGCGCATATGGGTTTTGGAATATCAAAATACATTCATGTAATCAAAAATACTTCTTGAACTTACATATGGAGTTCGATAAAAACAATTTGAACTACAATACAACTGCGCAGTTCCTATACGATCATGTACTATTTAGATGTCTACACGATCTTCACGCATTAAGGTCTTCTCTGTACGGAAATGTTTGATGCATTCATTTTCGTCTAGGGCATTTCAAATGAGAAGAGCATCACCTTATCACGTACCAATCTATCTTCCAGTGCGCGTTGCCAAACTGCATCAACGCGAACGGCACTCGTTCTCCATTTTACCTCCACGCCCCGGAGAGGGAACGTCGGAACTCAGTGCAGGAGCGCCGAGGGTCACTGCCCTCCACTGTGGGGTCCATCAGCTCGGCAAGGTCCGGGCCTGCTGACGGACTGTACGTCAACCCCATGCAGCGAGCCAACTCGACCACTGTCACACATCATAGCTCTTCGGGAGAAGATAGTTCAGGTAAGCGAAATTCCTTAGACATTGATTGCTGGTTCATAGTGGCGGGAACCACAAACTATTACGAACTTTGTTTCGTCATTCGTGGGCTATTCACACAAAAATCCAATTATGACCTTAAACAGTGGATTTCTTACAAAGAATTGCTACGATCTATCTTGATAGATTACGCGACGTAGAAAACTAATTCGACGACTATATTTTATCAGTTTGCATTCCTAATTTTTTTTCACAGTTTGATAGCAAATGAAATCAATAGATAATTATAAAGACGCGTATACGTTCAACAATGCGTCATTAAGTACCTGCGGCTTTCATAATTGTTAATTGTATAACGGAGTATATATGTATATCTAAGACAAGAATAATAAAGATCCTCTACATTTCTAATTAATACAAAGCTGTTGTGGTTACTTACTCCTATTGACAAGTTACCAACATTGCTTGATGTAACAGATATATAAATTAAAGAAATAGCGCAAGAATTCATTGGAAAATATTTTTTATGATGATTGGGCACGCAACGGTATAAATTACTCACTTCTACTATGTAATGTACTATGTAATTAATGATAATAATATTTGATAATAAATTAATCAATAATAATGTTTTATATTGCCTTAAATATTACTTTTTCTGACTACAAATTCTGGAATAAATCACTTGATTTGACTAATTTAAAGTATGAATTGCACTATTTTGTCCTTGAACATAAAATTTGTCAACGTAATGACTTCACAAAGTCACATCCACTTTGAATCATGCATCCTGTCCAAAACATAACATTTGATGATGTTAAAAGGCGTAAAGAAGCGAATCTAATAAGGTGCAAATGCAACATGACGGAAATGATAAATCCAGGAAGTTTTAGGCAATATTGTTACGCTGATGATCAGTAGCGTTTCTGGCACTGAGCTGTTAGGACGTATCGTGTGGATATAATCACAGATTTCTTTAAATAATATAAAGATGAGTGTGATTAGTGAAAAAGCGTTTCCTCTGCACATTGTGGAGGATGGAGAGTATTGGCACGGTGTGTTTCAATGACGTCATATATTAGGTATAGTTTACGTAAAATATTTCTTGCATGTTCACTCATTCGTAAGCGAAGCTCTAACGAAATAGTATGATTAATCTTTACATAAGGAGTATAATCTATGAAATGGTAAAGAGTTTCCTGATATTCGTAACACTGTTGGCGTAGTTATGTTGCTTGCTTTGGTTGCAGAGGCAACAATGTGCGTGCGTTATATGTTTTTTATATTTGAATGTGATTTTAGTTTTTATGTTGTTAAAAGTGTTAAAAGTTTTGATTAAAATAAATTATGATCATATTTTGGGACCATTTCATAGATTATGGTATGTGTACCGACGTCAAATGTAGCCAATTAGCCATAGCTTTGTTTATTTCATTTATTTGTTTTACATCACTGTAAATGTGTTATTTATTTGAAAATTGTCTGTTTCGAATATTTCATTCGAATGTTTACATAGTATTTTTAGCTGTTATTACCATATATTTTTAATTATTTTGTCTAAACATAACCACGTCCCCAGTGTAGGTAGAAGGAAATTTTCTTAAGAAATTGATTTATAGAGAGTAGTTACACTTCAGCCACACTTTTTTATTTGTTATTGTTAAAAAAGTTCTTTGCCACTAAAAAGATGTGTTACGAAACACTTTATTACTTTCAGAAAATTTTGCCTTTCAGACTTGTTACAGGACAGAAATGTGATTATTTTTCTTATTATTATCGTTTAACATAATACGTTTACATAGTATTATTACGTTGTTCTCTTTCTTTCTCTAATTCTCTCGTCCTATTCAAGCAGGCTCAGCGTCAGAAGTCCCATACAATTCACGTTCTGACGCCAAACGCGGCTGGTTCCTCCACAACTCTCTTTCTCTCTCTCTCTCTCTCTCTCTTTCTCTCTCTCTAACTCTCTCGTCCTGTTCCAGCATGCTCAGCGTCAGAAGCCGACACGTCACCACACAACCATTCCCACGCGAACAGCGGCTGGTTCCTCCACAACAACAACTCTGGCGCCCCGGCGGCGTTGTACCAACGCGTGCGAGACCTGTTCCACACACGGTCTCCCGGACCCAGGGTGCCGGCTGAAGGTCAAGAGGCTCCCACTATGACTGGTAAGGAGTTGCGGTTTTTTCATTCATTGACGTATTTAAGGACAAAGCAAAGACGCGCTTACAATGTGGCGCTCTCTTAGGTCTAATGGGACCAATGCGACCACATAGTCGTTTTTTAGACCCGTCTCATTTAGTAAATAATCTTGCCCCGTCTTATTATTAGAAATTAAAAATAAGCCAGATACTTAATTAAAATAATTTAAGAATAAATTAAACTTTAACGCTCTAACTAATTTCTGGTTAGCTAGAATCCGCCTACAGTAGCGATTATCTTTGCGCATGCATCAAGTTAAATTGTTATTCGCACATAATTTTTGAAATTTAAAGATTCCAACTCTGCCTAGGAGACCATCGTTGAAAACAGTTTAAGCTATCAATACTGACCTATTTACCCATACATTAAAGTACAGTTAGCAAAAGAATTAGGTATGCAGGGCATGATTCTTAAACCTTCTGTAATTATTAATATTACAGAATGTTTGTGTTATTATCATTCTTAAAACGATACCTGCGTAAGGTATGATTTAATATTAATAACAACGTAAACAATATGTAATATTAAACATTACAAAAGGTTTTAGATGTATGCCCTGCATACCTAATTCTTTTGCTAACTTTAATGTATGGGTAAATAGATCAGTATTGATAGTTTAGTCTGTTTACAAAAATGATCCCCTAGGCAGAGTAGGAATCTTTAAATTACAAAAAATATGTGCGAGTAATAATTTTACTTTGCTGACTGTACATAATTTGGTGTCAGTAAAAGCGGAGGTGCACGGCACGACGGAGGCAGCGCAGTCGGACAGCGACAGCGGCGCGGAGGCGGCGCGCCGCGACCACCACTACGAGGACATCTACCTGCCGCGCGACGACCATCAGAGACGGAGGTGATGCTCATGTTTTATACACGGCTTTTAAACTGTTTTGTTTGTATATATATGTATTCTATATATATATATATATATATATGTATATATATATATATATATATATATATATATATATATATATATATATATATATATATGTATATATATATATATATATATATATATATATATATATATATGTATATTAAATTCTCGTGTCACGGTGTTAGAAGTTGAACTCCTCCGAAACGGCTTGACCGATTTTCGTGAATCTTTGCGTGCATATCGGCTAGGATTGAGAATCGGACAACATCTATTTTTTATCCCCCTACCCCTAAAATTTTTTGGCAGAACAACGTTTGCCCGGTCAGCTAGTAATATTATAACGATGCTAAAATAGGTTGTTAAGCGTTTATGAATAAGGCTGTAATAGTGTATACATGGCTCCATAAAGCCTAAGACGCAGTTAAAGGTCGCTGGATGAAAGGTTTTGGCCAGTAAGGCGTCGGTGATTCCTTTGGTATTACCGTCGAAGCTGGAGACACGTAATCACAGAAACATCTGCTCCGGAGGACCAAACTCGCACTTTATGTTTTTTGTATACTGGCACGGTAGAAGATGATTCGAAGCCGGATTTTATATTTTTCGAAATAGTATAAAGGACCGCGGTTTCCTGATGGACCAATTAGTAGTTGTACGTACTTACTCCTAGTTGTGTCAAAAGGAACACTTTCTGGGACGGGATATCTAGTTGTGCATACGTAGTTGGTCCATCAGGAAACCGCGTGAAGGACTACATGGAGTGCTCAACGGAAACGGTTTTCTAATCGTGTGTGTAGTACATTCTTTTAAAAAAAATGTAGGATGAGAGAGACGAACAACTATTATTATTTGCATTACCAAAATAAAAATAGACACCAAATCACGGTTTAGGAGTCTACAATGTGTAGACTTCCGCACCGCCTCCAGACGAACTCCGCACTGTACCGCACGGTCTCCGCTCTCGTGCAGTGTATAAACAAACATTTTACTGCCATTTTTAACAGAGATACGGAGTAAATAAAATAAGTATACTTTAGTAATTAAAAGCAGTGATAGCCTAGCGTTTAGAACGTTGGTCTCCCGAACGAAGGAGTTAATTATTACTTGCTTCGGTGAAGGAAAACATCGTGAGGAAACCTGCACACCGGAGAGTTCTACATAAAATTCTCAAAAGGTGTGTGAAGTCTACCAATCTGCACTTGGCCAGCGTGGTAGACTATGGCCTGTACCCCTCACATTGTGATAGGAGACCCCGAGTCCAGCAGTGGGACAATTATAGGTTGTTGCTTTTATTTTATTAATTATAAGTATATTGTAGGAGCAGCTCCCGCGACTCCGGCAGCCACAGCCGGCCGGGCAGCGCCGCGCTCGTCGTGGACTACACCACCAAGGACAACGAGAGGTACCATTATTTATTTGTTTATTCATCTATACAAATAAATAAAATTGGGGTGTCTGTTTGTAATACTAAAATAACCGCTTCTTGCTAAGTGCATTTGGATGTATACACGGTTCACATACCAAACAACATTTTTTACAATTTTTTTCTTTCAGTCTGTCTGTCTGTCTGTCTGTCTGTCTGCCTGCCTGTCTGCCTGCCTGCCTGTCTGTCTGTCTGTTTGTTCCGGCTCTCTGAAATGGCTGGACCGATTTTGACGGGACTTTCACTGGCAGATAGCTGATGTAACAAGGAGTAACTTAGGCTACTTTTAGTTTAGAAAAAACATGACATGAACAGAACAACGTCTGCCGGGTCAGCTAGTTTACAATGTGTTTCTTTTTAACCGACTTCAAAAAAGGAGGAGGTATTCAATTCGACTGTATTTTTTATGTTTGTTGCCTCAGAACTTTCGACTGGGTGAACCGATTTTGATGATCCTTTTTTAATAGAAAGCTGGTGTTTGTCATGTGATCCCACTTAAATTTAAGCTAGGAGTAGTTTTTGAGTTATTTTGAAGTCGGTTATTTTTTCTTGGTAAAATTCAGATTATTCTCTCATTCTTGACGGTCATCAGTGATGCCTTTGGTATGAAGTCAGTGCTGAAGTCCATGGGCGACAATAGCCACTTACCTTCAGGTGGATCGTCAGCTCGTTTGCCAGCTTTTTCCATAAAAAACCTCACATGTTTTTAAATCCAATACGTAAGTTACGCACTAGAATGTTAGACGTTTAAAAGATCTCAATAAATCATGTTGACTAAGTAATCGTTCCTTATGTTTGTTGCAGCTCAAGCAAAGCCTACGAGGAAGTGTCCCCGCCGGCGGAGAGCCAGGGCAAGTCCACGCTGGCCACCAAGCTGGCCGCGCTCACACATAAGGCTCAGAACTTTGTGAGTGTTGCATGGAACTTGTGATGTTGCCGTACTTTCATTTTGACGGCCCCTCCCTAGGTTGAGTTCCATAGAGAAATAGTATTGTTAGTGCCCTAAGGTGGTCTAGGACAAATGATACTAGCGGACCGTTTAAGAAGAATTTAATATGTTCTCAACAAGTACAATCTAATGATCGCGGCTGGTGTGCTCCATCTGCGGCGGCCGCGGCAGCACACCAGTCTCGATCATTAGATTGTAATTGTTGAGAACATATTAAATTCTTCTTAAACGGTCCGCTAGTATCATTTGTCCTAGACCACCTTAGGTCACTAACAGTATACACGGTGAAATGTTGTGTGTGCTTCATATCATTTATGTTCTACGGAACAATCAAAATCTAATTGAATTTTATTCAGTGTCCCTCAACATCATCAAAAGTACATCGTATCACAAAATTACTATAAATATAATTACAACTGCTTATCAAAACTAGGTTTACTTTCTGTTTTGTTTCACATTTTTTAAGTGTGAAAATACGAGTATACCTTATTATAATACTTTTAGTAATACATTAATTTTTAACTATTTTTCCCCAGGCCAGCCGCCTATCCTCAGCAGCGGGGAGCCGTCGAGCTTCCATCTCAGAAGAGGCGGTAGTGGTGCAAGCGTCCGCGTCCTCTGGAGTCTCGTCGGGCGGCAGCTCGGGGGACGAGGCGCCCCCGCCGCCCCCTCCGCCGCCTGCGCCTCCCGCGCCGCCCCCGCCCGCTGTGCTGGAGGAGCCTGCGCTCAGACCCTCGGAGCTGAGGAATAGGCTAGGTGAGTGACATTGAAGTATAATGTCATAGAACAGACATCTCGAACAAAATGTGTCCCGCCGGGAGGTTCTATTTTCAAAATCGAGCCTCCGTTCTCCTTTCAAAATCGAACGAATCCATTGAAAATTGAAGCCGATCGGCGCCAATTCATTGGGACATACATTGTGTTCGCGGTGTCGGTTCTATATGCTAGTAATAATAGTTCAATGGTGAGTGATGAGTTTTTTGTAGTTTTAAACGTTGTTATGGAAGCTGATGAGTTGGTAAGTAATGTATGAAAATAAATTAAGATCTATACTGCATTTATTATGGAAATTTTTATTTAGGAAGGATTTGTTATCAATAGGTATCAAGAAGAAAATGGTAAGCATTAATTTTTCGTTGAATATCCTTTACTTAACAATTTTTACTATTCTTAGATTTTTACGTTTCCTTTTTTGTGACCCTTAAATAAAAAACAATACACTATTTAAAAAGCAGTATGCAAAGTGCGTCTACTTTTAATATCTATCGACGACTTATCTCGCTGAAGCAAATAAGCTGTAGTTTACCTTCGCAACTTAGTTGTCGATTGGTATGTAGGGAAATATTGAGGGTTTCAGAGACATTTTTTAAGCAATTAGTCGACTAACGACGCACAAAAGCGACCAAATTGTACACTGACTCAGAGGTAGATTAAAATTCTAAAAAATATTTTTAAGATAGATACCTCAGGTGAAGTGGGAATGATGTCTTTTTAGGCTTTCTTATCGATGTCTTTCAAAAATGTGGTGTTGTTTTATTCGATTCAGGAATCCATTTCTGTATCTAATAGATAATCCAAGTGTCCTAAGCCAGCGAAATGATTGGTGTTTAACTTGTGAAAAATAATGAAAATTTATTTATTGCCACACACAAAGATTAAAAATTACATAATTTGAAAAAAAAAGAAAGACAAAAAAGTTTGTGAATGAGCAAAAGGAAGTGGCTCAGCTTATGCTGACATTGGACGATGGTCCAATATAGCGCGGTTTTTCAGCCACTCCCTATCCCTTTGTTGGTGGACGGGAGTAACACTGATGTTCCCGACTCCCTTATTTCATAACAAAAATAAAAAATATAAATATAATTGTAATCGAATCAAAATATCCGAACGAATGTCCGAATGTTACATTCATAAAATGTAAATAATTTGTTATAAGTTACAATTAATCTGTTCCATTATATTCCAGAAGCTCAGTGCATTATCTAATAATGACGCTATGATATATACCTATAAGAAATGTAGTATCTCCCTTAGTCTACACAGGAAAGAGTGATGTGTCATTTTATGTAAGTATAGTCCCAAAACGGAGATCATCATGATAAGGTTTTAAAATATCATCGCGGACGCGCATATACACTTTGAAGGCAAACGGGTACTCACGTGTGTACTCATGAGTCCCGCCGTGACGATGACCCATGTAACTGGGCCAAATATCGTTCTAAAATACAAAAATCCTGAGTTTTATGCATTCAAAATTAGGGTAAGTTGTCCGCGATAGTCGTAAGGAGAAAGTATATTAATACTAACATAAGTAATTTCTTGTTAGAGCTCAGACTTCAGATCTTAGAAAGGCTTTAATTGGTTTTAAAAGTCATGAAACTAATGCTTAATTACCGGAAATTACTCGTAGTTTCTGTCTTATTAAGAGCAGATACATTTTACTATCGCTTCGGCTGTCGTTAAACTTTTTTCAGATGCCAAAATAGATACTTATAAGTAGTTTGTTGAATAAATGCGAAGACATGTAAAATAATAAACTCTTAAAACTGAGACAGAATGGTCGGACCTAATGCCTAAGTGAAATTTTCTACATAACAACATAGCGAATACCTTTTGTTTTTTATACGAGTCGTGGATATAATGGTCACCTATTATGCAAGACCGTGGTAAGGTTCAATTCCCAATGGGGCAGAAATTTTAATGAGTTTGAGAAGTAAAAAATAAAATAGAATACAATTTTAAGACTGAAAATCAGAAGTACCTATACCCTGAAACAGAGTAAAATAGGCGATGTAAATTCATATGAAAATCCATAATTTTTGCAGCACCAATATAATTATTGTTGCGATCTAATTGGTTGTTTAGAGTTAAAAACACACTATTACTGAAGCTGAACAAGTACCGAATAGATGATAATTCATAATCCAGTTAGAATTTCATTGATGAATTCAAGAAAAGAGTGAATAAGCTTTTACTAAATTAGTGTACTCACCATCATGGACCATATACCCACTTACCATCAGGTGGAATTGTGGTCAAAAATTATCTTATCTTATTTTTCAGTAAAATCATAATAATTTTCTATCACTCGAATCATATTTTCCTAATTCCGACGACCAGTGTGGCGCAATGATTACCATGCCGGATCGCCGCACCAAAGGTCCTGGGTTCGATTCCCAGCGAGGCGGAAATTTGAATGATGAGTTTGAATTTCTGTTCTTGGTCTGGGTGTGAATGTTATCCTTATCTGGTGTGTTGTCCATGGCACCCACGACACAGGGAATCCTAGTGTGGAGCTATGAGTGTGAAGCGTTATTTATTTATTTATTATTTAAGCTGGAAGAACAATTCGCAATTCGCATGCACTTCGTGCGAAATGACGTCGGGTATGTTGTTTAAATATAAATTTGGGTGTTTTACATATTTATGAGAGGCTGGTAATTGAGGCGGTTCACTTTCTACCGAGTTTAATGGGCTCTTAGTCGCGTTCTGATTCGGTTTAACTGAACGGAGTTAGTGCCGAATGCAGTACAGTAAATGAAATATTCGTTTAATTTCACTTTCTATGGGTTGTTCACGGACGGACTTCTTTCGTTTTATCTAGGGATTAAGTTTTGGACAAAAGTAAGTAAATGCATCGACCCATGTGGCGTAATGGTTACCATGCCAGATTGCCGTACCAAGGGTCCTGGGTTCGATTCCCAACGAGGCGGATATTTGAATGATGAGTTTGAATTTCTGTTCTCGGTCTGGGTGCGTGTGTTCATGTCTCTGTGTGTTGTCCATGGCACCCACGAGACAGGGAATCCTAGTGTGAGGCTATGAGTTTCAAATTTATGGTAATCTGTCGCGCTTCTGTTTCTTTTAGGGTGGGGTCAAACGAGCGTATTTGTTGAGCTGTGAGTCCCGTTAAATGAGTCGGTTTCATACTAAACGTCATTTTGCACTACGACGAATGCACGAGCCTCAGTTTTCGCGACTCACAGCTCAAAAAAATACGCTCGTTACTGGTAATACAAGATGTCGAGATTATAGATTACTTAATACATTTCATACAACTTTAGGTAAGCACCCTCAATGAGGACTTCACATGATATTTGAGCAAAGCAATTGATAAACAATTTGTAATAATAATAAGTAAAATATATAGGTCCGAGCAATATTCGAAATTTAATTTAACTTGTTAAAACTGTTATTACATCGAACTTTATTTTATTTTATTTTAAACATAAATTAATTTCATGCAAATTAAAACAATCCTTCAAACGCGCTAAATGCTAATTTAGGCATGTTCAAAAGCCCGTGCACCTTTTTAATTAATTAACTAATTTACTTTTTATTTATTCATAACATATAAAACATTAAGCAATTTGTTTTGTGTGTTTAGCGATTAGCGATTATTTACATAATAATATTTCCTGGTAACTATGAAAGAAAGCGAGGCGAAGGCCACCCACTTACATCAACTAACCGACACATGTTAAGCATTTGGTTAAGAAAGAATAAAATAAAATACATGCAGACTGATACCATACCTATAAGGCTATTCTGTTTCGTAACTCGACAGCGGAATCCGCGATGAGTGTCAAACTTCAAACGACTAATCATAGGATTTTGACACTCATCGCGGATTCCGCTGTCGAGTTACAAAACAGAATAGCCTTGCTGACCTAACTGACTGAAAAATATTTCTGTGACAAAAAAATCTGACAAATATATTTGTTCTGATCATGGAGTATAGAGGTATCTAAAGGAGAAATGACTGTCTTATGAAAAAGTGTCCGTCAAACTGCGTTAAATTAGGGTGGCGCCACGGTAGCAACAGGGTAAATTTGAACTACTTAGGTAAACATTTGAAGTTTGGTATACAGGGCTGTCACTAACTTCAATCCGTCAACTACTATACCATACTACAATAGCCTACTACTACTATACTATAATACTAGCGCCGATTTACTACTGGATACTTTTTCCAACTTTCCCCCCATTTTCATTCACTCAGTTCTCTTTTACCTCTATTCTCCATGATTCTCATTTTCTCGAGTTGTAGTTCTAGGGCTGTCACTTGTGTCTTATTTGTGATCAAACACTAAAGTGCGTCTATGCCACTCACGACACAGCAAAGTACTAAATACCGATTCAGGGAGTTCTACTGCGGAAGTATGCGTGTTTATTTGTTTTTTATTTATTTTATTAAAGAATACCTTATAGTCACGACAACGAGGAACTACAATGAGTTGGGTCAAAAGTCTACGGTTGTTATTTCGTCTATTCATAAATAGTCATTGAACAGAAAGTGAAATTCGTTTATGGTTGTTGTTCCATACACTTGTCGCTCGTAACCATTACTTTCAAGTTATGTTCAGAGCATTGTCAACACCGGACCTAACACTTTATGACTTCTTTATTCATTTTAATTTATGTAACGTTGTAGAATCTGTTTACCTATGTACGAACATGAAGAGAAAACTGTTAAGAATAATGCATGCGCATAGGAATCTGAGATTTGGTATCTCGGCGCACGGAAGTGTCCCAGCCAAGTCGAGCAAGAGAGCAAAAAGGCTTTTCTTCAAGCCTCGAAGCATCATTTTTCTGTAAATTCGTTGTGGAAAAAACTAGATTTTCAGTGCCTAAATTTTCAGTGATAATAATCTTACTTGAAGTTTAGTTTTGTTTGAACCTGGTGTAGGTAGCTAAATTAAATCTTAATATATATAAATTACGTGTCTCGTTGTTTGTCCGCGATGAAGTCCTAAACTACTAAACCGATTTTAATCAAATTTGCACACCGTGTGCAGTTTGATCCAACTTGAAAGATAGGATAGCTTTCATCTAAAAAAAAAACTTTTGACAGAACGAAGTCTGTCCGGGCAGCTAGTAATTATGTAGAAAGCAACTAGTAAAATTGTTACTATTCAAAACAATTAAAAGATAATCGTTATAATAAAGATTCTGGGTTAATTTTCGGGACAGATTTAAAAAAATAAATGTTTTTGAGTCAGGGATGTTTTTGGTGACCCATTTGTATGTCTATCTAAAGGTAAGTACCATACTTATTCATCTCCGCTCAGTCCTCTCACCCGATAAAATCATCAAGTTTTTCTAAAAATCTCAGTTTGGCCTGCAATGATATAATTTCTAAAAAAACAGTTATCGTTCCATAACATCTCTCAAAAGATGCGTACGATGATAGAAATTATCGTAATTAATCTTTTATGTAATTAAATTTCTTCAGGTAAATGTTACGAACAATGTTCTTGTTGTAGTCTCTCCACGCGAATATTCAATTATGATCTTTATGAATTTGTAGCTAATGTCCCGTACGGCTGCTTTATTTTATAGTTGATCGAAGATTTTAAGAGAAATATTTTCTAACCATTCCTTGGTTAACTTCAGGAAACATCCTTATATTAGGCCGTTACCCGTGCACCCACTGCATCAAGGTCGGAATTTTAAAAATATCGATAACATTGTCGATAATTTGAATGATTCAGAATGTAAGTATTATTTTATTTTATTTAACCTACATTCTCTTATCACATCTTTCTTCAACCTCCACCTCCGATTCCGATTTCGGTTCCGGTTCCGGTTCCGGTTCCGATATACTGAATTTAAAACATATTTATAAATAGTAACCGCAATCCAACTGTGACATTTTGTTTCAATAAAAAAATGTTTTTATCAAGCACGTTTTATTAAAATGTTTTATTTTGTCACGGTCCCATTGCCCGTCATCTGTCTGTGAGCCATTTACGAGTCTACTGCTGCACATAGGCATCTCCTAATTTGAGCTACTCTGACCGGTCCAGCAAGGCTATTCTGTTTTGTAACTCGACAGCGGAATCCGCGATGAGTTTCATAATTGAAGTTCGAGTTCGAGATCTTGATATGTCATTCTCTAATCATCTAGTACGCACTTGCGAAGTGAAGTGAGTCTCGAACTCGAACTTCAGTTTTGAAAGTCATCGCGGATTCCGCTGTCGAGTTACAAAACAGAATAGCCATGCTGATCCTTCTCAAAGATTCTGAAATGGGGTAAACTCAATTCATAAAATTCCCAAAAGTTAACAACAAATGATAATTCGTTTATAACAAATGTCAGTTACAGAACAATGATATTAAAAAAATATAGATATGTTATACCCTTACAAATCAACCAAAAAATCTGTTCCGAATAGAGCTACAACACACACACGTTTATCTTTTGTTTCACTACATCAATCACATTGGTATAATACACGAAGGCATTTTAACGCTGTATGTCAAATGTCGAGCACTTCTGACAATAACAAAAGCGTGCGTATCGTCTTGTATTGACAGAGCGACTACAAGCAGCAGCCTAATTCACGTAACTTTAAGACGCATCGATTGAGTTGCAGTGACGCTGCAATCAAGTTGCAGTGACGCGGCAATCAAGTTGATGTTGGTTGACGTTTAGTGTCTAAACCGTATTCTCGTAATTTTTGAACTGCGCGTCGACTGCACGCAAACTGCGCGTGAACTTCACTTCTCCTGCACGCATCCTGCGCGCCTGCCAAACTTTTCTTCGGCTATTTAGTACTCTGTGTTAGTGTTGTCATATGAGAGAACAAATAAACTTATTAATTAATCAAATACAATTTATTATGTTTCCATTAAAAAACAAAAGCGTCAACAAAACTGCATAAAAACTCGCACCGAGAAGTTTATGAGAATACCCTCAAACTGCGATCGGAAACACGCTATCTTGACGCGCATCAACAGAATACCTTTTTGTGACGTGAGCGTGTTTGACAAGCGCTCGCGTGACGTGAGCGTGTTTGACAGCGCTCGCGAAAGCTAAGAGAATACGGAAAGTGTTATTTTGATAGGAACGTCACTGCAACTGCACTGCAATCGAACTTGTTAACTTACGTGAATTAGGCTGCAGAACGGTCAATTGCCTGTTCCTACGCTCTTCATCGTCGGCGCGCTAGTGACATATCTACCTCTTTTTACATTATAATATCATTGTTACAGAAATAATAATATTTCTAAGCTAAGTGAGGACAGTTACTATTTATAATTTGAAACGAATAAAAAACATCAAACTCATTGGTTTTGTGCTGACCTACAAGCTATAACGTTGAAATAATAACAAAATGAATTTAGTAGGCAACATTGTTCAATCGAGATCACAAGACTATGCAGTCCGTTAATTTATACATTGAGTTGACCAGCGGTGGAACTGTACGAGGACGTTATCGATCTACAGTCTACATAAATGCAGGTAAGTAAATAAATAATTTATTAGCACTTCTTAAAAAAGCAATCGAAGCTGCTTAGGTACTCGTCTTGGAAGTTAAAGTTTAGTTACAGAAGATATAATAGTACTTACTTATAATAGGTCTACTCCAATAAAGATTAAAATTTAATTTCAACCATTGAGAGAACATGTTAATGAATGGTTGACTACAAACACATAATGAATTGCGACGACACTGTAGCCTAGTTGGTAGCGACCTTGCCTGCGAAGCGAGGGGTCCCGGGTTCGATTCCCGGCCGGGGCAGATATTTATGTGACAGATAAATATTTGTACTCGGGTCATGGGTGTGATTGTGATGTGTTATATGTGTCGTCCATGCCACCCGCGACACAGGTGAAAATCTAGTGCGGGGGGTATGAGTGTGAAAGAGTTTGTTTGTTTGTTGTTTAATGTTCTATGTAATACCACTTGACTCATCTACTCTTTGCCTGTTCAAGGCATAAAAAACACTTAAAAGACGAGAGATAAAAATAAAAATATTTAGATGACTCGTGTGATCTATTTTGACTTGAAGTACTTATTATAAGTACTATTATTTATTCTGTGCTTGAAGATCAAAACTGATTGATTCTTCTGCATCTTATTTTTTAAATTATTGTTTTGTTATATTATTATCTCACGTTAAAGACGAACTTGACCAATGCGAGAAAAATTCTAATAATTCGGATTGAAATAAATGAAATAATATGAAACATTAAGGTACCTACCTAATTAAAATTAAAAAAAAATATCTGCTTTACTTCAAACAATATTTAATTTTAATAAAATTAAATACAAATACAAACCTTGATTCGTAATAAGAAAGCTAGAATACGAGTTTCTCTAAAACAATGTCGCAACTTGCGTTTTATATTAAACAATATTATGTAAACTTAATAATGGACAGTTAGACGAACCGGAAATATTGTTATTTGCGCTATTGTGTACCTACATGTCTATCGAATGTAACTAACTGCAAGTCAAAATAAATTTACGTAACCATTACAATCTTCGAATGAATAGTTATTCTGATTTCAGAAAAAACTATTGTGTGCTAATAATTAAAGGAATATTTAAGTACCTACCTATCCTCTTCATATTATATCTATAGTTCTATACTAATATTATAAAGATGAAAGATTTGATTGTTTGCATTGAATAGGCTCCGAAACTACTGAACTGATTTGAAAAATTCTTTCACTGTTAGGAAGCTACACTATCCCCGGGTGACATAGGCTACGTTATATTTTCAAAAAAATAGGGATCCTTAATAAAACTCCAATAATGTAACCAAAGGTATAAAAAATAAGAAAACCGAAGTAAAGCGAGGGCGGTTACTCGTCTTTTTTTTTACACGAATAAGTTAATGCTTGACCACAATCCCACCTGATGGTAAGTGTAGATGTGGTCCAAGATGGTGAGCACATTAACTTAGAAAAAGCCTATTCACTCTTTTCTTGAAGACATCCACGTCGTAGGCTGGCGGGAATGCCGACGCAGGTAAGTTATTCCAGTCCTTCGCGGTGTGTATAACGAATGACGAGGCAAACCGCGTCCGTACCGGCGGGATGTTCACGACAAAAGGATGGATACCCGCCGTGCGTCGTGTCGTTCGATGGAGAAACGGAGATGGGGGAATTATCTCAAACAATTCCTGCGCACACTCTCCGAAATGTGCCCTGTAGAAAACCGAGAGGCTGGCTACTCAGCGCCTGTGCTCGAGGCTTTGAAGATTGGTCTCAACCAAATCTGGGTCACCAATGAGCCTCTTCGCACGCTTCTCCATCGAGTCCAAAGCAGAAAGGTGACATTTGGCTGCGCCTGCCCAGATGTGCGAACAGTACTCCACACACGGCCGAACCTGAGTTTGTACAAGCTTAAGAGTTGCCTGGGTGTGAAGTACCGTCGCACCCTTGCAAGGACACCAAGTTTCCTTGCAGCAGCCTTAGCTTTGGTCTCGATGAACCGCCCAAAGTTGAGTTTCGAGGATATCTCTACTCCTAACAACTGAAGGCAGTTGGTATAATCCAAGGACACATTCCGAAAAGTAGGAGCCAAGGTGAACGGGCTCTTCTTGGCGGTGAATAGACACGTCTGCGTTTTAGTGGCGTTGAATCTCACAAGATTGGCTTCGCCCCATTCGGACACAGCCCGAAGTGTGAGATTCACACGAGCCACCATGGCCTGAAAGAGATTTCAGACTGATTTCGTCCCGACTGGCCCTGGAACTTGGTAGGTATCTCTCCACCACTGTGCTATCGTCTGCGTACCCATAGATACCAGGCATAAGCAGGTCATTTATATAGTCTTTAATAAATAAATAACAATCCCAAGAGAATCCAACCTTTATTGAAGACATCCAAACCGAAAGTTGAGCATAGATTAGTTATCAAAGTTGTGATAATAAACTATATTGAAAACGAACGCGGTTTCCTAACGGACCAACTACGTAGGCACAACTAGTGATACGGCACAACTAAGTGTTCCTATTGGTACAACTATGTACAACTAAACACAACTATTTTACTATAACTATTCCTAACGGTACAACTAAGTACAATCTGATAAATACGATTAGTAAGAACCTCTTCAGACATTCTCTATGATGTTGGTTACTTCTGTCATATTATCTTTGAACGAGTAACCGCCCTCGCTTTGCTTCGGTTTTCTTATTTTTTTACACCTTGGGTTACATTATGGGAGTTTTAATAAGGATCCCTAATTTTTTTGAAAATATAATATAGCCTATGTTACTCGGGGATAGTGTAGCTTCCCCACAGTGAAAGAATTTTTCAAATCGGTTCAGTAGTTTCGGAGCCTATTCAATGCAAACAAACAATCAAATCTTTCCTCTTTATATATTAGTATAGATAGATAAACGCTACACAACATACCTTCGCACTGGGATTCGGTATCTTGTGACAGATACATAAGACTTGACAAGCACAGGATCACAGAAAGTAATTTTGTCCTTTTCAACCCATTTAAAACATTTCAGTTACTACCGCTGTAGCCTAGTTGTAGTGATCCCGTCTACGAAGCGATAAATATTTGTACTCGGGTCATGGGTGTTATAGTGACGTCTAATATGTGTTGTCCATACCACCCGCGACAAAGGGAATCCTACTACGGGGATATGAGAGTGCAAGCGTTTTTTTTTATTGCGAAATAGTACGCAGAAGTATCCAACCAATTTTAAAAGTCCGCACGCAGCCTTCTCTAGAAGAAACTAGCTAGTTACATCAAAAATCGCAATCACGTCATTACTTAACTTTGTCATAGAGACAAGACTGTAAACGGCTGTAAACTAAGGTGGGGTTTAATTCCGACAGCGCTCATGCATGTAGCTCATGCATTAAGATAAATCGTCCTTTCGAAATAAATCTAGGTGGTGAAAAAACTTCCCTTCCATTGACCGTTGAGGAGTATGTGGGCGTGTTTGTTGTTGGAGGGTTAAATGTATCAATAAACCAATGATATTTAAAAAACAGATACGTTATGCCCTTACAAATCAACCAATAAATCTGTTCCGAAAAGAGCTACAACGCACACACGGTTATTTTTTGTTTAATTACACCAATCACATTGGTATAATACACGAAGGCATTTTAACGCTGTATGTCAAATGTCAAGCACTTCTGACAACAACAATAGCGTGCGTATTAACTTGTATTGACAGAGCGACTACGAGCAGAACGGTCAATTGCCTGTTCTTACGCTCTTAAAAGTAACCTAAGTTCCTACTTGTTACATCAGCTATCTGCCAGTGAAAGTCCCATCAAAATCGGTCCAGCCATTTCAGAGATTAGCCTGAACAAACAGACAGACAGACAAAAATTGTAAAAAATGTTGTTTTGGTATAATTATGTACCATGTATATATCCAAATGCACTTAGTAAAAAGCGGTTATTTTAATATTACAAACAGACGCTCCAATTTTATTTATTTGTATAGATGTATAGATATCACTGTCAGTAAACAGATTAACACCAAATACAAGTCCACGGTAATATCTAGTTATTGTAGAGAACAGTTATCGCGGCGGTAACCACGTCAGTAAGCGAGGCGGCAATTTCACTGAGCGCGACGTGAAACAGTTTAATTGGTCTGCTACGGTGTATACGAGACGGCGACAGAACGTTCCGGTGAGATTTATTTCATAGACGTTTAGTTTATTTGCTCAGTACTTATTATAGTAAATAATAAACACAACGAGCAAGGCCGTCTTTAAGCTACTGGAGGCCCTGGGCATATTAGGATAATGGGGCCCCTATGACTTTGTCAGAAGACTATTTTAGTTTTGTTAGAATAAACAAAGAAATTAGATAAGCAAGCCTCTAGATTTATGCAAAAGCTAATAAGCAAATTGGTATTGTAGTCAGTAATTTAGGTACGATTTATTCGAATTAATAAAGTTTTTCGATAATAAATATCGGTTATCGTTTAGTGATCTGGCAGGAACTAGAGGGCCCCTATCGATCACGGGGCCCTGGGCACGTGCCCAGAGTGCCCAGTGGGAAAGAGGGGTCTGACAATGAGTTTGTGAGTTTTTATTAAGTACGGAGAACTTTGTAAACTTACTTTACTCCAGATCTAGTTGTTCATTCTCGATTAAGTACGAAGTGAAGCAAGACTATACCAGTTTTTTTTATGTATGTATTTCAAAAAATTATATCGTACAAACAAACAGACGACCATCTATGGACACTTGGGCAGCACCGGATTCATCTTCTCTCCAGAACTGTAAATAAGTTTGATTCTACCTACATAATATAAGGGTAGTTTGTCAAGCCGGTAAGAAACCATAATAATATATCGTCCCTTAGCTAACAATACTGCTCAAGTCGAAAATTGACGGTTTTCACATTTGAATGCCTTTGGATGGAACTGATCATCTAACTAGGGTATTTATTAAGTAACAGCAGAAAAATTCCACCGATTTTTTTAAATACACAGTTTTTTTCGTCTCCTGTAAAGTTTATAAAAATGACTTATGTGGTGTTAGCTAAGGGACGATATGATAGGAATTAAATCTACGTACATGGGTATTCAAATATCGGTACAAAGCCGATAAAAGTATTACAGGAAATTGCTTAGAAAATGAACGTAGACGCACTTTGCAGTAATTATTCCTAAGATTACATTGTAAGTGGATATTATAGATTTCATTATGATAGTATTCAGTTTTCTATACTTTCGTATACATATTATTGTGATGATTTACTGACATTCATAAACTGATCTTCACAGTGCTGTAAATAATGATAAAATATGGTATAAGTTACAGCGCGGTGTGCTTGAGCATAATTCATGCCGAGTGTTAGCAGCGGCACGTATTTTAATTAACCAGATCATACAGAATACAGATCATACAGTTTTTTTTCTAATTAAAAAGCTAAATGTTACGAGTATATTACTTAATGTGATTTATTGCGCACGCAACGCACCTATTGTTATAATTCAATTCTGAATTTCTATCGACTTATTTATTTACATTGTCGTCGACAACATCTAAATCTAAAAAAGTGTATAAAGTATTAAAAGACAAGATTTTGCGCATGCGCATCGTCGTGGGGTGCGCGGCGTGCGCGCGCGGCGATGCGCGGACTTTCTCTCCCCCCTAACGTGCGCTTGTCCGCAGCGGGGCGGCGCGGCTCGGCCGGCTCGGCGCTCTCGGCAGACGACGAGCGGCCGCGCCCCAACCTCGTCAACAAGCAGCCCGCGCTCCCCTTCGTGCCGCCCGCCTTCCCGCACAACGCGCCCGACCGCCTCATCAAGCCCTCGGAGTACTTGAAAACAATCACGGCGCCCTGCAAGCGGGACGACGGGGGCGCCGAGCCCCGGCCGCCGCCCCCGCCGCCGGCGCCCGCGGACATCCCCCCGCCGCCCCCTCAGCCGCCCATGACGCACCACCAGCCCCTGGGCATCATCAGCACGGCCGAGCTGACCTCGGTGCGGCTGAAGCAAACCGCCACCAAGACCATGTCGGCCCCGGCGCGGTCCGTCAGCCTGCAGTGCCTGCCCAGCGCCGCGGAGAACTACAAGACCGTCAAGACTGACCTCATCGAGGAGCTGAAAATGTCGAAGGACATCACCGGAATCAAGAAGATGAAGGTGGAACGCGCGCGCAGAGAGAGCCTCCAGGACAAGGAGACGTTCACGGAGTTCACCAAGCGGTTCACGGCTGAGAACTTCGTCGATCAGGTGAGTGACTTTGATGTCTCAATCCTTCAACTGTAACTTTTCGAGGTGGCAACGTTTCGGTAATCGTGTCGGCGTGTACTTCGCGAAGCCGTTGGGCCGCGACGGTGATTGACATGCATGTGAAGCCTCAACAGGGCATGTCGTGCAGTTTCCAAGAAATGCAATTGCATCCGCGCAACAACCCACTGATCTAGTTCCCCCACCGCTGCCGCTGGCTAACAAGCATTAAATGGCCGTGATACAGTGACTTGCATTTCGACAACTTTTATTTTTACGTGAAAATTTTTGTGAAAGGCCAGTGACCTCTGAAAGTTTGGCGTTGACGTGTCTTTGTTTATTTTGAAAGGCAGATCGAAAAAAATATCGCGATTAAACATGTTGCATGATTATATGCATATGATAGCTATTTCCTTCCAATATGGACAAATATTCTTAATCAGATTATGCTATTTAATCTGTTATTTGTACCAAAATTAAATTTCTCTAATATTAATGAATCGAAAAAAGTAAAAAAAAACAATAATCACGTTTTTTAGTAGTAATGTAGTCCGTTGCAATAATCGAATGTTCCAGCAAAATGATCTCGTTCGATATAAACTGTATTACAATGCGAAATATCGAGAGTTGCTACGCACAACCACTCTCTGTGCGTTATGCTAAAATTCTTGCGTATTAATTGTGATATACTTTCATCTCACAAATCCACGTATCACATGTGTGAATAAGTCTAAAACGTCGGTTTTGCGTGATTGCTTTGAATAAGTTTAGATTGTCATAAAGTTTGTATGTGACGCTCTCACATTTATTAATGGACTGTATTTCGCACCTTCATCGTGAGATTTATCTAGAGATGAAAAGACAGATTATAAATGGAGCTGCTTTAACATTTCTTTCGTTTTAACACCTCCTACGTAATATCTATGAAAGAGAACTTTGTAAATCTGCATGTCATAGTTGCGTAATTTACTTACACTACTTAGTTTGAAAGTTAGTCTAAACATTGAGAGCTTCTAATAGTGCTTAGTGCTTTCTTATTTATGTTTTGAACACGCTTTTGGCCGATAGTTTTCATTGAACCTGAAGTTAACTGAAAATAGTGTTCAGTCCTAAACCCTATTCAATTAAAAGGGCTTTGTTTGTTACTCAATATTTTTTTTCAATGGTTAAAAAAATTATCCAATCGTGGTCTTTGCCGGTTGAAAAAGAAAATTATAATTCAATGCAAATATGATGATCTGGGCGTATTGGGGCGGCTTAGATTATTAACCCCAATCCCACGCCGGATGGGTTTCGTAAAAGGCGTCTAAAACCGGCCCGCTGGTGGTAGTGCCTCTCGAGGGATTATATTGGTAATATTGATTTTAATTGTTAATTAATACCATTATTACTATTATTATTTCTCCATGGAGATCGCCTGGATAGGTACCACCCTTGAGCATGAGTCAGCCCGGTCAGCCGCCAAACGTCTCGTGTTGTGGCTGGGGGCTTGAGAGCCAGTTCTTTCTTTCTTTCTTTTTCTTCTATCTTTCTTGGCCGGTGATCGGTGATGCCTGTGGTGTTGCTGATGTCCATGGGCAACGATAGCCACTTACCGGTGGATCGTCAGCTCGTTTTGCCGGCTATTTCTATAAAAAAAGAGACAGAGAGACGGATCACAATTGCAGTAAAAAAATAAAAATTAAGTTAGTATTACTATTATTAGTAAAACTTACCCCACAAATATTAAACATGTGAAAGTTTGTGAAGATGTTTTTGTTTTGATGTGCGTCTATTCATCACACGCTAAACGATGTACAGTCGGCCGTAGAAGTAGCTTAACATTATAGTACTTTGTAATAGTAACTGTTTCGACGGTTTCCTAGCAACATCTATGACAAATTCAAGAAATGTAATGTGACAAGGTACTAAAATGTTAAGCTAATTCTGCGGCCGACTGTACCCACAGACTGATTAATTGTGAAACTTTGCACAGTTAGTGAGATAGCTCATGTTTAGTGTGGCGACGACGCGATGACATTAGAACAAGAAAATAGGGTAGATGTTATCCCGATTATATATTCCCGAGGGGTGATGTGTTTATGTATAGAACACAACATTCAATGTCAAAAGACAACAAGAAAGTTATATTGAGTTGCCTTTTGTAGTTGCTAAATAAATGCAAATCGAATTGCACTTTGAACTGTTCATATGCAATTGACGTTTCTATAGTTTCCTTATTGTAGGCTCGGCCCAATAAAACGACGATATTTCACAATTATTTTAATCACACTTTCCATTATATTTATCACAAAATAAGTTATCACTAAAATCACAGACTTCAACAGAGAAGTAACCTTTGCCTCGGGTTTGCATGCGACCATCCAGGTCGACTGTCGAATGGCGAATGTCTCGATTCCTCAGTTCTATGCTCTAACGTCGACATCAATGTCGTCAATATGCTCACTGGCGCCACCAAGTGGCGACTGATGTTAGTAGTATATTTTAGTCAACACCATACTTATATTCACAATAAGTACAAAATAATAGCCCCAAGGGTACTTTACACTGTAATAATAGAAAGCACGCTAACAGCTCGGCCATCTGACTTTTCGTACGTCCTCGTACGTGATACACATTATATTTTGCATTCAATATCACATCAATCAAATCACAATCATCATCTAAACGTGCTCTCCATCAAAGTTTTAAACAATCCAAGAAATTATGATAAATGCTAATATTGCTATGCCTGTATCTATATGAAAATGAGTTTTCATAAATATATTGATCACAACTGTGTTATTAATCAAAACTAATAGATCTTAATAATAGTGTCCCAAGAACAATTACTATCCTTCTCAAATAAATTTTTGAGCCATCGAAAAAAAATTTAAATATAATATGATCAAATCGATATCATACACTTGATATAAATCTATAAGAAAAATCTTGATCGATATCATAATATACATCTATAAAAATCTTTATTTCGTAAGAGCGGTCATATATTACAATTGTTATTTCGATATTCATTTTCGTTTTCAGGTTCAATAGGTACTTTATACTTTCAACTTAATGACTTTCATCGTAATCATCTACGAGTATGTTCAATATGTAAAAATATAAAACTTTTAATGAGTATTCTATGAAGTAAACTTTGCACACTATTCTGCTAAGATCTAATATTAGGGTCATATTAACTGAATAATGGGAAATAACACAACATTTCAAATTTTCTTTCAATCAAGCAAAAAATTGACTGCTAATAATGAAAGTTGTGTATTATTATAACTACGGATATTTCAACCTTGTTACATGAATCGATGATCATACCGAAGCTATATAGTTACACTCTCCACACAGTGGCTACTCGACCCAGAAAAACCTTTCATAACATCTATAAAATGGCTTAATAAGTCTATAATAACTATTATTGTTAGAGCTACCTACTATCAAACCTTTACGGTTGCGGTACGTGTTCAAATCGCTAGCTACCTTGCCGCGTGGGACGTCTTCATGCGTCGGTCATGCTCCTTACTTGGCTCTCTTCTCTGATCAGATCCATCTCTCAATTCATAATTGGCCGCGATGGGGAGTGTCGCTCAAGCTCACCACACCGTCCGTCACGACCAAGCTTTTCCACTTGGTTCACTAAACCCGACCGTTGCTCAGGCTCATCGCTCGGACTGTCATTTTGGCAGCACCTCAGACGTCGCTCTTGCTCACCGTCTGAGAAATTCAGTGAACCATATCATTACAGTGGTGATATCGCATACGCATCGGTCGTCGCTCAAGCTCACCGCCGGAACGTATCTCAGTTTTCTCACCGTTGCTCTAGCTCTCCGGTGGTGGTAATAAGTGTATCTTTTCATCAAATATTGTCTGTTTCGTAGGGTCCTGAAAAGTATTAGTCATGTCGTCTAGTCTCGTATTATCGTCTTGTCTCATTTCGTCTTGTCTCCTATCGTCTTGTCTCCTATCGTCTTGTCTCCTATCGTCTTGTCTCCTATCGTTCATCAAATTCATCATTTTATTTCAAATTATATCATTCATTTCTATCCATTTCAATTAATGCAATTCAGTTGACGCCTTTCGATTAGCTTCATATCGATTAGCTTCATATCGGTTAGCTTCATATCGATTAGCTTCATATCGATTAGCTTCATATCGATTAGCTTCATATCGATTAGCTTCATATCGATTAGCTTCATATCGATTAGCTTCATATCGATTAGCTTCATTTCGATTAGCTTCATTTCGATTAGCTTCATTTCGATTAGCTTCATTTCGATTAGCTTCATTTCGATTAGCTTCATTTCGATTAGCTTCATTTCGATTAGCTTCATTTCGATTAGCTTCATTTCGATTAGCTTCATTTCGATTAGCTTCATATCGATTAGCTTCATTTCGATTAGCTTCATTTCGATTATCTTCATTTCGATTGGCTTCATATAGATTAGCTTCATATCGATTAGCTTCACATCGATTAGCCTCATATCGATTAGACTCATATCGATTGGCCTCATATCGATTAGCTTCATATCGATTTAGCTTCATTACGATTAGCTTCATTACGATTAACTTCATTTCAATTTTCTCCGATTCAACAATTCAACTCAATTGGATTCAACTCAATCGGATCCAACTCAATTGGATTCAACTCATTTGGATTCAACTCAATTGGATTCAACTCAATCGGATTCAACTCAATGGGATTCAACTCAATTCGATTCAACTCAATTCGATTCAACTCAATTCGATTCAACTCAATTCGATTCAACTCAATTCGATTCAACTCAATTCGATTCAAATCAAATCGATTCAACTCAATTCGATTCAACTCGATTCAATCCATTTCGATTCAACTCGATTCGATTCAACTCGATTGGATTCAATTCGATTCGATCAATCTCGATTTGTTTCAAGTTGATTCAATTCAACTCGATTCAATTCACTTACTGCATGTTCTTTACCAGAGCTATCTGGTGCCGGTGGTCTCCAGGTGCTTAATCGTTTTTCATCGAATTTCGTCAGTATCGTGGTTTTCCGTGTTGTCGCAGTACCCCCTGACGCCGATGTATATATTCAATCTGAAACTTATAAATACTGTATAAGTGCGAATTCATACACCAACGCAAATAGACATAAATCATAAGCACTCCATGATATAATATCGTCAAGTCATTATTTAGGAATCAGGGTATATGTTTATCATTAAAAAGGGATACATGTTAAACTGTATTCTGTCAGTCCAGTCTCCAGCAACGTTAGAAACAAAGCAACTAAAAATCAATAGTATATTCCTATATTTTTTTACTTATATCTGGAGATTAAGAATAAGTGGGCGCTTATGTAACAAAAGAAATTACTCTTCAGATAAAATGTTTCTAGTACAGTAGTACGTACTCCTACTTGTATAATAATATCAATAAATAAAAAATCTTAAATTCCATTACTTTCAATGCTCGAAAAACTAACAACAATACATCAAATCATCCAATAAAATGGTTCATGTCAATATTCATCACTCCTTTTGAATAATCGCTTCATTATAGGGAAAAATAACCCTAAACTCCTGTAAGAAAATCTGTACTACCTGTCTGTATCGTCCACCAGGATAGTAATAGCCCGATAAGTAATCTAGTAATTTTAGTTGACCAGGTTTTATAATCGCATTCCAAGGGAAAAGGATATCAATATGATATTATGACAAATAATACCATAATAATTATGTACATAATATTTATGTACATAGTACCTAGACATGGATATTCCTATGACGAATTCCCTCTTCGACTGCAAGTCACTAAATAATTATGATCATCAAATAAATCTATATAATTCGTTGATATACATAATATTAACGGATGTCGCATTGCGTATTCCCATTCTATTCGCTTTGGCTTTGAAGCCTGTTTGATACCTCAATGTTTCATAGCAGAAACACTTGTCACATCACACATATAGATCCATACTCCATCACATTGAACAATAATTGCAATGTTTAAACTCAATTTATATGTCTCTAAAAGTTTGCCCGATGCTCCGCGAATCGCTCTTATCGTTAAATGCCATCTATCGGGTCAATATTATCCTCTTCAACCTAGAACTAACCATATACATTCACAAAATTTCGTTGGAGTCGGTTCGATAGAGTAGGAAGAAGAAGTTCATGTCATGTCTATTTTTTTTTTACAAGCCTTTATTTTTTTTTTTTTACGGTCCACCGCCTGTCGCGCCACATGTCCTGGGTTTAATTCCAGTGAAGCGTACATTTAAATAAGTTTGAGTTGCTGGTCTCAGTCCGTCCAAGGTACTCATTACACACTGTTACACATACTGCTGTGGGGCTATGAGTGTGTAGCATTATAAAATATCACTAATGTCTTTACATTACCTTGTAACTACTTAGAAGAGCAATGCACGCACGTAGGGCACATCTCATGTGTGATTAGGCTCCATAATTAAATCAATTACCGTAGAATCCCGACCGCAGTCCGGCAATCTCTTGTCACAAAGAAATCTGTAATCATAATACATGGTTTAGTTAATCTCAGTCACTATCGCTTTCCAGTTCTTTGAATCCGTTGAGTAGTCAATTATACGTATTGTACCGCTGTACAGTGAGCACAATAAACATCGCGGCATCGCCATAACCAAAACCCATAAAAACAATACTTGTAACATCCAACGGGAATCACCAAAATATTCCAGAGTAGCCATCTAAGCTCGTATTTGGCGTGCAACGCACAGAAGCCATTATGATAACCGAATTAATTGAATACGGTAGTCATTTAAGTGTGCATTCATTGTATCTTATTCTGCAACGTACCTTAGTTACGTAAATCAAATAGATATCACAAGAAACCATCTCAAGTAATCCTCTTGGCTTGCTAACAAAAATACAAAAAAATGTCTTACCACAGAATAGATAATAGTACTACATGTCTTACCTCAACAACCCGTTATTTTATAACAAGCTTTTATTTCATTTCAACACTTTCAACTATCCGGTGTCTAATCAAATCCTGTAAGTTAAGGTTAACTTGACTTACTTCCCAGTGTCCAATTGATCTGAAAGGCGACACAAGCGCTTGGTTAATGTGACTGTATAATGCAAACACACCACAAACTCCGTAACACGAGATTTCTGTTAGATTTTTTTATATAAGATATTATAATATGTATTAAATAAAATCGAGCTCGTCTATTGTGCATAATATCATGACTCGAGAAGATCCATTACGGAGTAGCATCAAAGATCAAAAATTAAATTCAAAATCATTTATCCATGTAGGTATCACTAATATACTTAATGCACGTCATTTTTCTTTCTTATCCACCAACAATTCGGAAAGTTTCTTTGATGACAACAAAAGATTTTTGTGTAACTACCCGCATGTTCATTTTCGGATTTGCTATATTGGTTGGTATGTTGCGATTTCATATGTGTCAATTGTTTTATGAGAAACTAGCGGATACCCGGCGTGTTCCACTAGGCTAAAGATTGTATAAAGGAAAAGTCGGAAATCGAAAATGTGCCTAATGCTTAATAATAATTTTAATGGTCTCAAACCATCTTCGCTGCGTTTCAAATGAAACCATTTTAAAGTTAGAAAGATCAGTTGAATGGTTTCAAAGTATATAGAAGATATCCGTACAAGCATTTTTTGCGGTTTATATAATATTAATATATATAAATCACGTGTCACGCCGTCCGTCCGCAACGGACTCCCAATCAAATTTGCACATCGTGTGCAGTTCGATCCAACCTGAAAGATAGGATAGCGTACATCTCAAAATAATAAAAAACAACCGTTGACAGAACGTAGTCCGTCCGGGCAGCCAGTATATAGATAAAGTTAACCCACCACTTGGTTAAATTTAGCTCAACAAAATAAAGCAAAACGATCTCAAAGTCAAGGAGACTCAATAACGGCAGAATAATTGTATTGTCCATCTCATGATTTACCATCACGTCCATCTCTTCAGAGTATCATCAAGTTGAAACTACCATACACATAATATTGTATTGGGTGACCTCTTTAGCTAATACTCAAGTAATAAAAAAAATCCTGTAAGAAATATATCTTGGTGTTTATTTAATCTTTGGCTTCCAAAATTCTTACATTGCATTACAGTACCCATTTAACTATTAGGTTGATAATTATTGATGTATTCGCGGGACATGGAGGGAGCTCAAGCGCGTTGTTGGCCGTGGATTGAAGGAAACTTAATATGTAATTATGTACTCTATAAAAGACGCCACATCATAGCGGGGCAATATTTTGGATGCTTGTTTCACAGTTCGTTTATCATTCAATTTGATACATTGATTCAGTAGCTAATAATAAAAGGTAGGCTTTTGTATTATCAGTTCTAGTCTAGCTAATAAAAGTTACTTAATAACCTGGAAGTTTTATTGGTTTTCCTCCCTTCTTTATTAAATAAAAGGCGCATCGGTGTCTTCTTGCGTATCCATGATTATTTACGTGGGTAGGCGGGTGAGGGGATCAGGCCTTCATTATAATGAAAATAAATCGTAGATTCAAAAGACATTCATATACAGATTACAAAATCAACAATTACTAGTTATAATATTAACGGATCACTTGGATACGGAACGATTACTTTTTAACCAACGTTCCACCTGAACATGTGAAGCGCGTGCGCAACGTCCTTAAGCCTTGACTGCTCAATAATAACTTACTATGCAATGGCTGCCACATACATAAAGCATCTGTTTAGTACACTTTTCATGGTGTTTGTTGTTTTTCTATTTACATATATTATGATCAACTGCCCACAATAAAATCTGACTTTCAACTCGCATCCGTTATCGGACAGACAAAAATATTGAAGAGCAAGCGCAAATTAGAAAAAAAAAACCATTATATTTCTTCATTTTTCCGATTTCGACACGTGTCATCAGAAGAAAGAGAGAAAAAAAAATTACTCACATTTTTATTTCACCTCACCTCTTTGTGGCGTGGCTAGACATTTAACCTTCAAAAATAATCGCATAGTTCTCCATTTTCCTAAATTCAGCACGTGTCATCAGGACAAAATAATAAAATACTCACGTTTTTATCTCTTTGGGGCGTGGCGAGAGATTCTTCTATCTGTCCATCCCTTCTTCTGAACTGTAGGCTCGGCCCAATAAAACGACGATATTTCACAATTATTTTAATCACACTTTCCATTATATTTATCACAAAATAAGTTATCACTAAAATCACAGACTTCAACAGAGAAGTAACCTTTGCCTCGGGTTTGCATGCGACCATCCAGGTCGACTGTCGAATGGCGAATGTCTCGATTCCTCAGTTCTATGCTCTAACGTCGACATCAATGTCGTCAATATGCTCACTGGCGCCACCAAGTGGCGACTGATGTTAGTAGTATATTTTAGTCAACACCATACTTATATTCACAATAAGTACAAAATAATAGCCCCAAGGGTACTTTACACTGTAATAATAGAAAGCACGCTAACATTATCTATGATAGTAATAAATATGTGAAAATATTATTGCGAAAATATACCGATATTTACATTACTTATAGACGTACAAGGGAGTAGGAATCGGCGGTGACGATTCAGGGGAATTATCTAACGTACCAAAAAAGATAAACATCCTGTTTAGTTTCAACTTCTACACACTTCTACAACATCTTCCACCCACTAAATAGTCCCACCAAATCCTCGGAATCTAGCGAATTAAGTCTCATTGACATGTAACCATTGAAGAACTATTAGATTAATCACAGGAGTATGAGAGAAGTCTATTCTCTGTTTTTTAAATATTCTTGTTCTGAGGAATTCTCTTTTTCTTTTTTCTTCTGTAACAGGAATTGTGCTGGATAGCGTGTTTAAAATATACTTACCTAGTTCTGCGTACTAACACGTGCAATTAGGTTTAAGCCATAAAAATAACAATTTGTTTGATAAAATAATGATATTCTGCAGTCATAATAACAGTAGTTTTTCAAATAGGTACCTACCTACTTATTTAAAATAGGTTAATAGTTTCCAGTCTCTTTAGATTGCCCCCAATTTTCTGCAGTACCTAAATCCCATAAGTTTACGGTTTAAATCTAACAGTAAAAAATAGATAATCATGGAAATACTGTATTTTACTATTTAGTTTTACTTTTTTGTGCTCTAATAAAAACATGTTTATATTATTGTTGTACGTACCACTACCAATAATAAAAAGTATTTTATAGTACCATCGAACTGAATAGAAATAATTTATTTTCATTAAAACATATTCTGGTAATATATTTTATGAGCGATGTTGAATTTATGTGTTTATAATGTAATTCAACTTAATAAAAGCAGGGTAACTTTCATTTCAGTTTGAAGCTATATTTATGTAATAATAATAAATAATAATGATATAACATAAATTAGTGTCTTTTAAATAGGCTTTCGCACAATGTTGCAAATCTGATAGGCTACTTTATGACAATGTTTATTCGCATTTCTTAACAAGATATTTCCACAAGACGTAACCAACCGTGAAGTACTGTCACAATTCCGATGTGATATAATGTTCAAGTTTAACTGAACTCAATAATAATATATAGTAATTACGTTGGTTTCGTTTTGATTGAACCAGTTGCCGAATTATTAAATAATTTCTTTATTTGCGAAACGTGTAACACTTTGAGGGCACGTTAAATTTTTGTTATAACATTTGGCAATTCTTCGTATCGCCTAACAATTTTTTTTCTAAAATAAATGTAGCCTAAGTTACTTCTTGTTACATCCGCTATCTGCCAGTGAAAGTCCCCGTCAAAATCGGTCCAGCCGGAATAAACAGTCAGACAGACAGACAAAAATTGTAAAAAATGTTGTTTTGGTAGGAGTATGTACCTACCTTGTATACATCCAAATGCATTTAGTAAAAAGCGGTTATTTTAATATTGCAAACAGACACAATTTTATTTATTTGCATAGATAGATATAAATCAATATTTGTAGTTTAATGTTCTATTAAATAAATATTTCCACTTACAGTACCTAACGATAAAATTTAGTGGGGGAACAGTTATTTTTAAAGTAGGTGATCTTTACCGAAATGAAATTAAAAGCATTATGAAATACACTCAAACTAAAATACCTTCATGCAATAAAAAAAAATGGTATTGTATACAAGTTTTCATAAAACATTGCAGTTGATTATTTATCTATCTATGTTATTGCGATAAACAAACAGCATTTCATAACTCTATTCTAATCCCTAGATCGAGACAATCTAATTATTATAAAACCCATTAAGTCTCTCTCAAATCGTTATATTGTCGGCAATAACAATAACCTCATTGTTGTATTCAATAAACCACAGCATCTTACGCGAAAGCAGCCTTTAAGCCTCATATCAATTAGCCCATGTTTTGAATGAATTTATTTTGGAACAAAGTAAACTGAAATCTCTGTACGTATGTTTTCACGCTTTCACTGTTTCTGGTACCCTGGTACTTTTGAGTGAAACTTAAAGTTAGCAGGTGTTTTAACAAAGATTCATCATGTTGATTCTTGAATTTATCTTTATATAAATTTTTCTTTCTTCCCTCTTTGGTTCAATGCATCTTTGATGCCTTTAGTATTATTACTTATGTTCATGGACGGCGATGACGACATACCATCACGTGGTTCGTCTCATCAAGTCATAGAACATGATAAAACTTATTGTATGAATTATAATGGTTATTTTAAGCGTAATAAATGTGTAAAACATTATAAGGCTATAATATGCCATGTAAGGCAATTTATATGGTAAAAAACATACCGCTTAACTATCATTACCATATTATTAAAAAATTCACCATTAGGAATAATGTAATTTCGAGATATATTGTAAGTTTTAAGTGTAGTTTTTATTTTTACCTGTAAGTGACAAACAAGGTGACTAGGGAGGATAAAAATGCCGATTAATGTGTGCTTAGGTATATCGTTAGATTAGTTAAAATATAGGTACTTCTTTAATAATTAAAAATGTAAATCAATAAATTAAAGCTAAATTTTAGTATAGGTAATTTGTAATATGAAAGGCATATGAAAGCCATTTGTAGCGAATTTAATTTTGATATGGACAATGGCCGCAATTTATTACATATTATTATGCATGTAATAATAACGATATTTTATAATACAAGTTATAAACGAGAAATATCCCCTATTTGACTTTTGATAAATGCCTCTAAACATCAACTTCTATTATTTCATTTCTTGTATTCTTAAATCTTTTAGTACGATTACGAAACCTTAAACAACTTAAGAGCGATTCTCAATTGATTATTTTGTTTCTTGAGCTTTTACCTAAATGTTTTCTTTCTTGACTAAACTTAATAATAAACAAACAGAATTAATATTGGGTTTCTCCTCTCTTCTTTCGTGCCTGATATCTTCCGTCTCTCTGGTAACCCTACTGTTGCCTCAGATTCGCAGTTTCGCGACGTCATATTTATTTTATTGTGGAGAACGCTTCTTTTGTGTTCGGTGAAGATTGCGTCGTCGAGTCGCGTTTTTTGACACTCCTGTGTTACAGATGTTATTTCTCATGATTCTGCGGTTGGGTTTATGTAATTATTGCAAAGTGTGCTATTCTGTATTCTGTATTGTTACAAAATGACGTAGGTCTCCACCTAGATACAATCTGTTTAAATTAGACGAAGCGATGTAGCGTAGAGCGAGAGCATAAAATTTGATAGACAATAAATTTAAAATTAAATTGAGTAAGTAACAATAATAAAAACTATTTTAATGCAAATGCAAAATTATAAGAAATACCTCTATGGAATTGTTTTTGTTTTCCACTCCACTAAAATCCATTGGTGGATCTTTTTGCATTTTTATGTCCAGTTTATTCCGTGATCCACAACAAAATCCATTGATATTAGTTTTGCAGTATTTACTATGTTTTTCATCGCCGTCATCAGCCAAAGTAGGTAGGTACTCCAGCGTAGGACAATGGTGAACGTCGACGCACCATAATAGGGTTTTTTTTTCTTCTGTCTTTCTAGACCGGCATCTGTGATGTCTTTGTTGTCGCTAATGTCCCAGGGCGCCGCTAGCCATTTACCAGCACGTGGATCATCAGCTCATTTTCCGGCTATTTCCATAAAAAAGAGATGTCCGATTTTGCGCGGAACTTCACACTTTCTAGCGGAACTTGTTCTCGTCCCTTCTTTCTTCTCGTGTTCTCTGAAAACCGTTTACTCCACCGATTGTCGGTTCTCGAGATAATCTCGGCTATATCTCGCAATAAAAAATAACTAATTGCTTAGATCAATGACCACACTTACACGCACATGCGTATGTTGCAGTATTGAATTTACGGTACACAGTGGAACGGCTATGATTAGGCCATTACGCTTACAAGAGAAAATGATCTGGTATTTAATGAGAGCAGTTTAGTCTGAACGCAAGCTATCTTCTATCGTCGATAGGAAGAAACTTTCCTCCTAATAAAACTATTTTTTATTTCGTAACGCTTCAGAATTTCAGATTAAGAAATTAGAGAAATTCGAATGGCAAATTTACTCTGGTGCAAGCTTTTTGTTTCTTTTAGAGTGGGTTTGCATGCTAATTGAATTAAACAGGTTAGATTAGGAGAAAATAAGGAGAAACAATGGCTCGTCCGTCACTGTTCGTTTGTTCCATTCACTATTTTTGATAACGACATAAATTTGAATTCAAGAACAATTTTTGTTCTTGCTGCAAACTGATCGATGCGAATTACGATTTTTAAAAATAAATACTAAGCACATTTCTTTGGGTAAAGTTTCCGTTATGATATTGTTACGGTCAGTAGCGATCGCGTGTGATGTAACAATTTTAGCGGTACTTGGATAAGAGCTATAAATATCATGTTTTATGGTGCTCTGGTACCCTGAAGACGATAATTCTTAATTTATCGTTACACTGGACAAAAAATGTGGATCTTGCGGATATATGGATTACGGATGTTACAAAATGTAATTTGTTCAACAATATAGAGAACTAAGTATGGCCTTAATAGGCAAACGAGTAGGCCGGTCACCTATGGTGGCAAGGTCATGGAGAAAAGCATCACTAAGAGCGTCACAAACGTGTTCCTGACTAAGACTGAAACAACTGACCTGCTTCTTGAAGGACCCAGATGAACGTCAGGAATCCAGAAGGTAAAACCTGTTATAATACCATGACGTTCGGTGACCAAAATACTTTTGTTGTGACTACGGAACAGCGAAGTAAATCACTCTTCCTGACAACTATTGGCGAGTAGCAACACTAAAGCTACTTCAGTAGATGGCGTTGTTAAGCAACACTAAGCCAAATATAATTTGCAAAGCTTAGTCATCCGGGTACTCATCATAATCACCGCACCGACCACTACGAGTATCACATTAGAAATGCCAATTCGCATTGATCTTCATTCAAATTGCTTCATTGTAGATATATAGACGTTTGTTTGCTGGTCGTAGGCAATTACTAAATGTAGACTATTTTGTAGTATTTTTATATTATAAATATTCTGATGAAAGAGCAAATTTAGTTGACGTCTTGAAAATTGTTAATACAAGATTTATATTTACCGTACTTTTTGTTACTTACAAAGAATAAGGTACTTTTCGTTTTCGGCTAATTGTCATTGTTAACGACGTTGACTTAACGCCCCACTCAGAGTCACTAACGGCTACTTTAATCTCTCCTTAGTAAAGAATCACCATACATGCTGTAGTAATTCTGAGCAGTGACAGCCTAGCGGTTAGAACATTGGTCTACCGAACGAAGGGGCCCGAGTTCGAATCCTGGCACGCACCTCTAATTTTCAAATATTATGTGCGTATTAGAACTTAATCACTTGGCCAGCGTGGTAGACTATGAAAATAACTGCAATTTGGAAAAAACTCAACAAGGATATTTTATTTTAAAACTAAGACATTAATGTAGGTGAGTACGAAAAATATGCTCGTATGTATATTATCTCACGACGGGAAATTTACACCGATCAAACTTTCCTGTCGCCTCAATATCTTGTGAAACGTTAGGTTTAAAACGTCCGTTTATTTACCAGAACAAAACTTCGTACGACATTACGCTAAATGTTGCATCCAACATGAATGCCATGTGAAGCGTAAATTGGATCGTAATTATTGGTTCCATCAACATCGTTTAACACTTTCACAGCGCTGCAATTTGTTCATATTGCCATCCGACGCGGTCGGTGTGAGGATTTTCTATTTTTCAATGTCAACTGAGCGGTTAATGGATGAGGTTTGAGTTGTAAGATGCTATTGATTAATTGACTTGACGCAATAATTGCGTCTATAATTATTATAGACTGCTAATCGATAAAGCTTTAGGCGTTCTGTCCACATAAACGCACTTCATATGCACGCTATCGTAAATTGCCGACTGCTTGCAGCTTGCTTTAATAGTACGAAATATGTCCCTGAAGCGGCATCGTCACATTTGTCTATGTTTCATTATGAAGTCAAATGAAGCGCCGCCGCGCCGTGGTAAAAATACTTCTTCCTCACAATCCTTGTACAATGCTTCATGCTACTAAAGTCAAAGTCAAAGTCAAAATATTTTATTCATCTAAGTACCACTGATACACTTATGCACGTCATCATTTTTTTATCTACCAGCTTTTCGGAAGGGTGCTTTGTCATGGAGGAGAAGAAAAGCCGAAAGAAACTCCTCCCTTATCTTTAAAAAAAAATACAAAAATATTTACTATTCTGAAATCGACTGGTCCATGACCTGATTGACGTTGACCTTGACTTGTAGCCACAAATATTTATCCAATGTCACGTGATCCATCCATCTTCAGGTACCTCTTCGAAGCTTGCTTGGAATAAGTATTTAGATGAAGTTGCCACTTCGAAATGTTACTTTAATTTAAAATTCATAAAAAAAATAATGAAGGTGTAGGGTCACCAATGCAATTTAACCTACACGATGTACCTAAATAAATAAAATTGATGATCAGATATAAATATCATCACGAAAACGCAATGTCCGAAAATCGGGTAAAATTCCCAATCATTGGACAGTACAAAAGGGGGCGGCTGGTCGATGGAAGGGTTTTTCTCAGATCCCGGAGCGAGACGCGGCGGGTAACGTGATCCCGGCGTGGAAGCGACAGATGCTGGCGCGGAGGGCGGCGGAGAAGGCCAGGAGAGACCTGGAGAAGGAGTTAGCGGGGGAGGCAGAGAGGAGACGAGCGGCGGCCGTGCCTGCGTGGAAGAGACAGCTGCTAGCTAGGCGGGAGGAAGCTGAGAATCGATTAAGGTTAGCAAGGAATAAATTATTATTTTTTTTAAATGATTATAATGTAATAGCAAATCAAAGTTGCTGTAATAATTGAATTGAGTAGGTAGAGTAGGTACCTAATGTAATTTACAATTTTTAAATGTAAATAAAAATTTAAAAATTACAGTCAGGTACAGTGAGATGACATTGTTTGAAGTATCAAAAATAAAAATAAATCAAATAATGCAATATACTTACCCATATTAAATTATTATATCGTCATAAGAAATTCAAAAAGGTATATCAGGATTTTTTATGCTGTCGTGTTTTCTTAATATAACACACTATTCTAAAAATTCCAGACACTCCCTGTATACCCCGAAAGTAGACGACGGAAATGGCTCGAACGGGTCAAACGGGAGTGTCGGCGACTGGCGTGCCTACCCCAGCGGCACGCAGCGCGCCGTGTCCATCGACAACATCTCGCTGTGCTACGACACGCTGCCCCCCGCGCACACGCCGCACCCCCCGCGGGCGCCTTCCGAGATGAAACTCTCCACTGATTTATGTAATGGTGAGTAAGAGTTATAAAAAAGTTGTCGCGATAATACTTCGCCTATACCATCGGCGAAGTTCTGGTCCCAATTGTTTAATCACAAAAACTTTATTTAGCTTCGAAGAGGCTCCTGAAGACAAGCACTTTCTTGTGCTTGTGAGCGTGTGAGAAAGAGAGGCGAGAAAGGGATAAAAATATTACAAAGGATAGCGACAGAGAGGATGAATGTGAAGCTATGATGTTTGTGTATGCCTGAACCTGATCGTATAATTATGTGCGAGTATGTGTGTGACAGAAAAGTGATTCGCATGTATTTATTTTGTATCACATCGACATCTAAATATTATTATTCCAGGCCACCTAACATCGAACGGTAAACACGACGACGATGAGGAAGAAAGCGCCAAAATAATCCCGTGGCGGGCGCAGCTGCGCAAGACCAACAGCAAGCTCAATCTGCTCGAGTAAATTATAATTATGTAAGGATTATATTGCTAGGATTATACTGTATACAGTTATACACTACGGTACTTACGAGCTGTGTTCGGGAGTTATCTAATTGAATTATAGCCTTTTGTACCCAATAGCAACTAATAAAACAACTTTTAACGTCACAAAAAGATAAAACTATTATACTTAATGTGGGTAATTTTTTTTTTCGATAAATTTATTGAAAGCAACTATCCTAGTCCGTGGTAATTTGTTTTCGCAATACAAAGATGCTATTTCATTATAGTGTTAAAATAATGCTTAATTACGATTTTTTATTTGATTATACAAACTTATTATATTAAGCAACGATTTTTGTTCATTTAACACTTTATTACGCTCAACATTCTAAAACCTATTTCATGTTATATAATATAAACTTAACTTAATTTAATATCAGTGTAAAGGACTTAATTGTAATTTTGCAAAGCGAGGTAAATGCTATTAACTTAGTAAATAAACGTAAGGTATAATTTTTATTACTTTTAATATATTACGCTGTTATGTCTGCAAAAATGTGAAAATATACCTAATATTATTTATTCAAATTTTTTTATGCCTTTTGCTATAAAATGATTTTAATTGTTTTTATTGAAAGTATGATATAAGTAAACAATAAGGTGAAATATGTAAAAATGTAAATGTATGATTATTTCGAATTTTTAAAATATATAATTAAACCTTAATTTTGAAAAAAATAATTATATTCAGTAATTTAGAAGCAGAGGGATCATTTTTTGAACAAAGTTCCTTAACGCTCGCAGTAGTTATCACTAAAAATCAATCACTAAAAACAGTAAGAACCGAAATTAATTAAATTAGCTAAAGGAACTTCGCTCCAAACTGATGTCCCACGAAATTTCTCTTTTTTTTTTGTAATAACATCGATATTTCAGCGATGTAATACAAAAATATGCAATATCTGCTTCACTTAATTATCAACGAAATGAAGTAATGTAATTTTAAATTTAATTCAGTGCCCAGAACAGGTTCATTTACCCTAAGTGTCGAATTATATTGAGATATACGAAATATATTTAATAATTAGTAATGTAACATGCGAGTGAATAGTGATACCAGTGTTGCAATATTAGATGTAAGCTTAGTCGCCTTTGCAGTTTTATAATCGATTCTATACTCGTATAGTAGTGTGAGTGAAGAAGGCCGTTTGTATGTTGTTAATAAAACTCTGTTGCTTAAATGTTGTTATTCTTTACAAACCCTTATTTAACGAGGAAATAAATCATTTACATTGAAAACAAATACGCTGGTAAACGATCGGAATAAATATCGATGTAAGCAAATTCCATAAAACTACAGAGATTGAACAACTTTATAGCGTAATGTAAATAAAACAATAAAGTGGAAATTGAACAATGAATACAACGAGAAACAATACTAAACTATTTCAGAATGTTATTATTTTCAACATTAAATTATTTGAAAGGTAAGGAGAAAGCGTGAAATTAATTATAAAAAATATTTAAACTAAAAAGGAACGACGAATAAGTATGTGTGTGTTTTGTGATAGCAATACTCTATAGACTTTCCCACTTCATGAAGCGAAAATTTGATTACCTACCTACCAATTACCATCGTCGTAAGTTCCAAATGTATTAATTGAGAATAAGTTTCAAAGTGTTTTGATACAAAGTGTTTTTGTCAAGTCATGATTATCAGAGCATGACTATGTTACCCTTAAAAAGCCAATTACCAAGATTTATTTGTAGCACCTACCTAATTTTAGTGGTTATCCATACCCCGAAATCTTGTAAATATGCACCTACTTCTCTATTGAAAATAATTAAATTTTTTCAGGTCTGTTTGTGATTTGGAATGTTATCTTTGACGCAGCAAACGCTACTAGCTTCCAAGGCAAGTTACCAGATCTCTCTTTGATTTCTACACTGTTCAATTTGTTCATAAAACCACATTTAAAAACATTACATTCGAATCCTTTACCCAGAGCTCATGAAAATGAAGGGCCAATTGAAAGGGTAGTGAAACTAAAAATAAAACAGCTTCAACCATTTCTACAAGACGATGATACGGACGAAGCAGAAAATGAAATAACATTTGAAGGTAATGACGAAACGACAATCGTAGAATTTGTACCCCAAACAAGTGAAAAATTCAAGACTGGGTTAAGAAATGAAAATGATACATTTAAGGCAAATATGCAAAAGTACAAAAGGGTCAGAAATAAAATTTACGATGCATTGGATGAAGAAATGGTCTCTGACAAAACTAAAACGCTTGTAATGCGAACTATGGATGAGTTATTAAGTAAAATGGTAGAAACGCAATGTCATTGGAAGGCAGGTATAGATAATATAGCTGATAATATAAATGGTCAATTGATTGTACCAAGAACAATCATAAATATGTGGAAAGAAGAGTGGAAGAAATTCAGAACGAAGTTTTCGCTTTTGGCTCGGCAAAGAGCAAGGAATGAGGGCAATAATTTTGGCGTATTGATGACACATCTTACTAAACTGAATAGCATCATTAACGATATTTCAGCCAACTTGGAATCATTTAAAAAACAATATAAAATAAGTTGTAATGTTACGGATAGAATTGATATTAAGAAAAATGATTCCAAACGGCAAAAACTAGAATCCTTGAGGTTTTCTTATGACAGTGAAAACGAGAAAGATGTATGCAAGAACTTCAAAGTGTGTTCAAAGGAATTAAAAACTTTCTTTATAGACTTTTATAATTCAGTTAACGATACTGCAGTAACCGTATTGAGAAGTTACGCGGAAATGTTTACAAGAGATGTAAATACTGATGTCAGCAATGAAAAAAACTCAATAGTTGACTTAATTTACAAAATTGGAGACCAAGCAGAAAAAGATATTATTAAAACATTTGTCAACCATACAACTCACTTTCATTTAGATGAGCATAAAGAAAAAAATACTAACTTGAATTTTCTACTAAACTATATCATAAATGTTATAAAACAGGTAAAACATGTGGTTAATAAAGACATGATTGCTAAATTAAAACATCTGCACAAAAGAGTATCATCGAGTATACAAAAAGATGTGGAAGTCAATTTGGGAGTCGATCTCGGGAACTTACAAAGAGATCTAACGGGTAAGATATGTTTGATGTTCAACATTTGTAATGGCAATACGAAAACCCGACGATATGGTGGTACTGAAGTAGAAAAAGAAAATCCGGTAAACAATGAAAATAAAGTTTACGTGAAAGTTGAAGTTACAATCGATGAAGACGAAAACGACTTACTAGTAAATTCAATTCCTGCAACATCTTTATCAGATAACAGTAGAAAATTTTTTACCCAGTTTCGTAATTACAAAGAGTCTACGACATTAAATTATGAAAAATATGCTAACATAAGTGTCACCAGGACAACACTAAAAATGTAGAATGTACAAATAAAACAGTTTTATTGTATAAAAATAATAATCACTCACATTTATTGTCTTATGATAACATTTACAAAATACCTCAGCAAAGATAGACGCTGTGTAATAGACTAATAAGTAACATTGGAAATACAACTTATTTGACTAAAATTCCTATAACAAAATAAGACTAGGTCGTATACTGAATTAAACAAACAGGCAAAACCGTCCATCTCAGCAAGTTGAAAAAAAGGTGTATGCAATCATTGAAGTATAATGTCATAGAACAGACATCTGGAACAAAATGTGTCCCGCCGGGAGGTTCGGTTTTCAAAATCAAGCCTCCGTTCTCCTTTCAAAATCGAACGAATCCATTGAAAATTGAAGCCGATGGGCGCCAATTCATTGGGACATACATTGTGTTCGCGGTGTCGGTTGTAATACTTCAATGTATGCAATTTTATTTTTTTACTGGTTGCTTATTGATATGTTAGGATTGGCGTAATTATTGAGTCCACCCCCTGGACGGTGGTTCTGCACACCCAATAAGAATAGACTAACAACATAATACACTACTTGCCGTGTCTATACATATAATGATCTCTGCGTATGTCACATTTGTGTTTCGTTTAACTTATAAATACAAATAACATTGTTTTTTGGACAATATGCTTTAAGAATTACGTTTACATGTTATCTTATTATTCACATTTCGGAAATAAAATGGAAATATGCTATTTATACACACAATAATTTTGCTCGGCAAGAAGACAACTCCTGTACATAAGTAAATTGTAGACAATGCCACTGACACCAACAACATAGTCAATCAATTATAGTCATTCTATCAATCGTGAGTATCCAGCTTCAGTACAATAACATAAAACAACACCAATGATCAATGACTATTAATACACCCCAGGGCCGTATCGCACCCTACATCAATAGCTATTAGTATAGACTATGGGGAAGTGTTGCACCCTGCCGCTTGACCAGGCGATGGTCAGACAGGCACCCTCAGTGAAGTTCTTCTGGTAGGCTATCGTTGAAGGGAGCTCGTCTTCCATTCCATTTACGAAGCAACTGGAATAAAAAAATGTAATGTAAGACCCAGAACTTTCACTCTGATATAATATGTAGTTTTAATACAAAAAAGTAAAGATATCACCTTAATAGAGTTAAAGTAGAAAAAAAACTAATCATCATTCTCTCTTTTATATGTATGTTTATTATGTATATATAACATGTATACTATGTATATGTGTACCATGTTTTCATATCTTGATTGCAAGGATTCATACCTAAAGGTAGTCTGATGAGAGTTTGGTCTCAAAAATAGTCTTTATTTATTTGTTGTATTGTTGTTGTATTTGTTTATTAATATTACAATACTTTGTACATTTTATACTAACACTTTTAAAATCCATGTAATATATATATTTTTTACTTAAAACAAGTTAATGCTTGACCACAATCCCACCCGATGGTAAGCGGAGATGTGGTCCAGGAGGTGAGTGAGTGGTTAGTGCACTAACTTAATAAAAGCCTATTCACTCATTTTTTGAAGTCATCCACGTCGTAGGTGGGCGGGAACGCAGACGCAGCCAAGCTATTCCAATCCTTAGCGGTGCGTATAATGAATGACGATGCAAATCGCCTTGTTCGTACCGGTGGAATATTCACGACGTAAGGATGGATACCCGCGATAACTAATACCTTGTTTATTAACAATATTCTATTCTACTGTTTCTCAAGACACTCACCATGGTGTAACATTAAGTTGCATCAACATCTGTGTGACACAGAATACTGCTACAATGGCTGACTCCTCAAACAGCAGTGCTAGGTACCTCCCGGAGGGGTCCCAGCACATGTCCAAGATCGGTCCGCCCACAGGTTGCCCGGACATTAGTTCCACTTTGGTCACGTCCAAAATTGGCTGAGCTTTGCTGGTTTTAACACCTGGGAAATGAAATATAAACTAAATCATGTACATTAGAGGTTTTTTAAATGCCTTTGCAAAAATTATTTTTCACAAAAACAGACTTCAAAAAACTAATGGGGGGCCATCCATAAATTACGTCACACGTTAGGGGGGAGGGGAGGTTCGATGTAATGTGACAGTGTGACAAGGGGTGGGAGGGGTCCTGAATTTCGTGACGTCACATTTCAAAATTGTATATTGGTATGTTTAAGTAAATATTAAAAAAAACAATTATAGGAAATAAAACTTATTTCGGAATATAAAATAAAATAAAACAAATAAAAAAATTTCATAATATGTGACGTCACACTAAGGGGGAGGTCACACAAATGTGACCAGCTGTGACAAGGAGAGAGGGAGGGGTCAAAAAGTCATGAAATTAGTGTGATGTAATTTATGGATGTCCCCTTAAGGATGCATTTCCAGCCAACAGATGAGAAACTAAAGAAATTAACATTGTCACTATAATCCCTATGCAAAGCCAACCAAACAAACATAACCAAAACATACCATTCAAGAGTCCAGCATTAGTAAGAGCATACACCATAGGTTCGTTCTTGGCAGCAAACAGCACCACATCCTCGGGCCCCCAGCACGCTGCCACCACACGGTCCCCCCGTGCGCACCACCTCTCTGGAGACCAGGTTTTGGTATCCCATACCCTGGAAGATCATTACTTTATACTGGATTTTAGGCTTAACATATAGCCAATAATATGGGCAATTCCAGTTGCATATCGTTTGATGACAGGTGTGGTGCAATGGTTACAATACAGGATCACCATACAAAGGGTCCTGGGTTAATTTCCAATGAAACAGAAATTTGAATTCCTGTTCTCGGTTGGAGTGTAGTCCATGGTACCCATTACTCAGCAAATCCTAGTGTGGGGCTATGTGTATAGCATTTTTATTTTTTTAACAACAAGAACACAATTTATACCTGAATATAATAGATGATGTAGCAGCAAAGATCTTGCTGGCATCAAACGACCATCTCGCAAACACAATTCCTCCACCTGCTACCCTCCGTAAGGGTATTGCCGTTTCCATGGCAACATCCCAAATCAGCATAGACGTATCTGCTCCACAACAACTGATGAGGAGATCACCATCGGGAGACCAGCTCACATCAGTTACTGGACTATGGCCTGATCTGAAATTTAGAAATATAAAGCTCTTAAATTCATATGTGAAGATTACTTAATCATAGCTTTATAATTTTACCTTTCTTTCAAAATCAGTACCAAATATACAACGTCAAAACAATTTACCTTTTCAATACAACAGCATTATTTGAGGATGGCTTTGTGAACATAGAATTAGGATCCACAGTCCATACTATAACTCCTTGTTCACATCCTACTGCGATCTCCGACGCTGAATATGGTCGCCAGCATAAGGAAGACACATGGCCTTGCGCTTTACACTTTAAAGTTGAAACAAAAGACACTTCTGAACAATACACCCTCACATTATCATCTGTTGTAGCTACAGCTATTTTAGTTGTGTGTGGGTGCCAGGCTAAACACTTGATAGGCGCTTGCCCCCAGTTTCTTGTTCTCGAGTATTTTGACACGATTTTAGGCCCTATATCTTTCAAATGTGGTTGCATGAAGTAACGTAGTGCAGTGAACAGATTAGCCACTTTTAACGCGTATGACGCGTACACCGCAAGGAACTTGCTTTCTCTGTTAATGTTAGGATCTGCAGCGACGCTCAATGCTTCTAGGAATCCTTGTTTATACCATACGCTAGTAATTTTCTTGAGCAAGTTGTCCTGGACGTCGATATACAAGGAAATGTTTTCGTCGGAAGCTCTGTGGTGATGCAAGTCTTTTGTAACGTTGATTTTCGGATGGTTTTTTGTCTGCAACAATAAGTTTGGATCAGTGTTACTTATTTAGTAACTTAACTACGAAAATAACTAAAAACTAACCTTACCGAATTAGTAAAAGTGGTAATGTTCCCATATCTCGCGTCAGCACAACAGTATACTTCATTTATTTTACAAAATGCTGTCTCATTTTCAGCCGGTAGCTCAGGAAATGCATGAAATATAGACATTTTGTCTGAAAATATTTCTAAGTTACAACAACAGCAACCGGCAAAGTATTTCAAATTTGAAGATTTTGATGTTTGAGCAGTTTGAGACTTTGAGTACATTGATCTGTCAGTTGACAATGTCATATGACAAATGTCATGATGTCTATGGTCATGACAGCCTATTACCACAGCTTATAAATACAGCGCATAGATACTTTATGGCACAGTGACCACAGAAAATAATCAACTCATAGTCCGGTGATCCGGTACGGCTGCGGGGCGTCCACTGAGGGCACTGAGTAGAGTAGAGATTGAGACACTGACAATTGCATTTCTGAGGCAACAGCGACAGAAGCCGAGACGCCTGGTGGTGAGTGGTATTGTTGAGTCATTTATGTTATTAATGGCATTATTATTTTTCCGTGAGGCCTGCCTGACTAGCTGCGCCAACCTACCAACCTTTTGTTTGAGGCCTTGAGTCAGCCGTCGAATGTCTCGAGTTGCGGCTAGGGGCTTGGAATCTATTTTTTTCTTTCTTACTCTCTTTTCTTTCTTATTTGGTTTTTCACCAGCAGGTGGAAAGTCAGTTCGTTTGTCGGGTAGTTACATAATAAATCTAAATAAGTTTTTAAATAACGACATCTAGTATAAAACCAGGCAATTTAATCCATCCTCAAAGGTTGTAACACAATACGTTTTATTTCAATAGTTCTTTGCGATCACATCTTACTTTTATCATCCTCCAATAGATGTCAGTATAAGTACCAAATCTTATTTTGATTGATAACCTAATTTGTGAATTATCAGCTAAATGATCAGCAGTTTGACAGGATATTGCGAGAATCAAAATAACTTATTTTATTTTCACAAGCCACATAACAAGTATATAGGTACCTAATATAACTTTGGAGGTGAGAGTAAGATAGTAGGAGGTACTCGTAGCTCTCTTTCTCTCTGCCCCTCACCCTCAGTACGCCCTTGGTTGAATACCTAGGTACATAAAAAACTTAAATAACAGCAATAACAGCATGCTAAACATAATATTATTATTATTTATCATAATGTTAAATCGGTTGGTACATCTTACTAGACTTTTATCTTATCAATATGATATTGTTTTAACTATTGGACCACAACACGAAAAAAATACGAAGGGATCAATCATCTCATCGAAGATCTCATAATACATATAATTGACGAACTATTCACATTCACTTTGACGATGAAAAAGCACTTACAGCAACTTGTGCATGCATACCCTCATCGTATATTTCGTGGAATAGGTAAAGCAAATCTATTATTAGCCTGTCACCCGGCGACGTAACGTTTAGCATAAATCGTGGCGCTGTCGCAGTACTTTCCTGAATTCCAACGAATACCTTATTATACCCAAGAACCTGGAAAATAACCTTTATCTCACTTCCTTTATAAAACGTCTAGAGGGTTTCTATATTTTAATATTTCACACACGGACGTAAAAAAAGAACGGACGTAACCTTGTCTAAACTGTCGAGACTTCGAGTGAAGCTGACAGCTGACAGCTCACTTACCATGTGTGCGTAATTTTGTAATTTTTGATTCGTGATGGTGTCAATGTCATATCAGGATGGTGTCAATGTGTGGGTGTGTGCACTTGTACGAATACAGAGTTGGTATTACTATGGGTGCTTCACTGAATTTGTTCTTAGGATTAAGTTTTATCCACACCGATGAGACTCGTGGAGAACCTCTACGGTCCGATTCTCCCGATCATTTTTACCACGCACGTGCTAACTGTAGAATGAGCTGTGCTATATGTAGAATGAGCTTCCTCTTGAGGTATTCCCGGAGCGCTGTGTCATGGGGTTGCCGCCTGCATGTCCGCGCAGCACTCAGTTCCGGAGAGCATCATGAGTCGTGTAGAACGTATTTTTTTGTACATTAAATATTTTGTTTAAATTTTGATTAGGGCATTTAAATACTGATTAGAAGTTTTTCTTATTATTATCTGTAATGCCTGTTTGTCTTCAATTTGTTGAGTTTCCAGATTTAGAATCATGGCCTCTTAAAGATAAATTGCATGATGCTAAAGTAATTAATTCATTAATATGATGAAAGATGGTCCAGAAAGTAATTTTATTGTTGATTTCACTTTTCAATGAAGTATCGATGCTTTCCGGAACATTTTTCGATTCATAATAATTAATTTCCGGAATATAAGTCAATGTTTCCGGAAATTCCGGATCATTTCACGAAATATTTCTAAGGCGCATTGGGGGCCCTCTCAGCCCCGGGGCCCCGTATAATTGATACGGCTGATACGGCGGTAGCTACGCCCCTGGTCAAAACACTACTAGGCTAGAGTCGTGTGCACGATAACGCTCGAGTAGATAGTTATTGTTCGTTCTATGACACTTAAAACCACTGTAAGAAGGTCTCTGGTTAGTATGGCGTATGTATGGTGGCGAGCGTCCAAGTTATGTTGGTTTTGGTAGGTTTAGGTATGATTCAAATGAAAAGTGTAGGTATTTGTGGTTAACGTAGGTATGCCGCCTCAATGTCGCTGTTGATCTCTGTTGGGGGGCGGGGCGGTGGGGTTTCGGGTGGGTGGTGTGGTTGTGTTGAAGGAGGAGGAGGTGTGTAGGTATGCAAAGCTGCTGGCCGGCAGCGGTGGTCGCTCGGTAGCTGCTCGGTAGGGACGCAGCTCCATAGAGGCTCCGCTCAGTGGAGCAATGGTGAAGTTAGATAGCTGTTGTTGATAACGAATATGTATATTATTTAAATATTCAGTAAGAGTGCTAGGCGCACACGCCTTATCTATATATTCCCACAATAGGGCCTTTGAACGCACACCGCAAGTGGGCGTTGGTGATAAGGTGGCGGGCAATTTGTTATCGCTCGTTGCTAATAATGTTGGTGTTTTTAAATAATATAGTGACATGATGTTCACGGATGAGGGGAATGTAAAATAAAAACATATTATCTTTTATAATTGTACTTTATTGTGACCCCAAGCATAGGTGTTGATATATCCACCATGTTTTATTATGTATCGCTTATCATCATTTGCTGACAAAACTTTTTTTCTTTTAATTTGGGTATAAAGCGTGTGTTTATCACTCGTGAAAGTACACATATTGTCAAAGTACACAGTTTCCTGGTCTAAACATTTTTTATAATCTTGAAAGAGTAATTTTCGTACAATCGGAGCGGAAATTCCTTTGTTCTTCTTAATGGTACTGATGTTTTTACAATCCACATTGTTATCACTTTGTAGAGTAAATGTATACATTTTAGAGCGTAAACCAACAAATTCTTTGATTATTTTTCCACAACATTCATCCTTCATTAGACCCACTACTTTTTTATTTATGAGGGGTAAATTATATTCATTGTTAATTGGATAATCTGAAGTATCAAATTTCAATTCCAAATCAGGTTTAATATCCTCATAGAAGTTGTTGGTTTTAATTTCGTATATGAATGAATCCGTATCAGTATACAATAATTGAACATTAGCATTGTATTTTGCTATCATATATGAGTAATGAAAGTCGTACATGGTATATTTTGATAATTCTAAGACACAGAATCCAACATAGATTGGTTTATTGTAAAATAATTCAGTTTTATTCATTTGAACGGCAACTAAATCCTCAGAAAAGACTTTTAAACTATGGAAATTTGGTAGAGCCACAAGTCTTCCAACACCATACCTTGGTTTTGTTCTAGTTTTTACATCCTCCCACCCATTACAGAGTTTCACATCTACTCTTTTGCCAACATTTTCTATTGTTTTTCCAAAAATAGAATTATTCATAAGCTTAAAAAAGTCTTTTTCAAATGAATTAGTTGCCGACATTCTTTTCAAAGTGTTTAATTCAATGTAACTTCTTAACCAAGGAGATTGATTGAAAGAGAGTATTCTGTGAATTTTTTTACATATTAATCCATTTTGTACACATTGTTTTAAATTCATATAGTGAATTATGTAGTGATTTTTATCGTTTAAAGTGAGTAAAAGTTTTTTATTTCGACCGTTGGGTGGGGATTTTGTTTCCGCACAGAATGAATAATCATTGTGCAAATCGTGTAAACTGCTTGGATACTCCAAGTCCACTTCTAAAATGTATCCCACTTCCGAGTTGGGTTCCTGTGTAAGAACATTGAATGAGTCAATATCTGTTTGTGATAGCCATTGAAAGTTATTTATAGGCAAGTATTGACTCATAGCGTGGCCGTACAGATTATTAACATCTAGGTAAACAATATAGGTGCTCTCCTCGTTGGGTTGAAATGATTCACAAAACTTGTTATTCGCTTTCGCATACCTTTTCGATACTTGACTAATACCACCTCTTATACCACTCTTTATAAATTGTATCATCTCATAATCTACAAGCAGTTCCATTGTAACTTTTGTATGTTTCAACATGGCGTCCCACGATAATGATGGAGCTGTTAAATATCTACATGGGTCTAGTTTATACGATGCTAAACAGACTTTACGAAAGTTTTCAAATATTTCGGCCAATAAGAGAACGTCAGTTTTCAAATATAAATCCGAGTATTCTCCTAGGGTGGACACATTGAATGTCTTCCATACATTTTGAGCGTGAATATAATCGCTTTCAGATATATGAGTTTCAGTCAATCTACTATAAAACTTTTCCTTATCGGGTAAATTGGTTTCGTCTAATTTACTCCAACAATCCACATATTCATAGGGGAAAACACCTTTTCGCGATAACAGAGCGATTTTATCGGTATTGGGAAAAAAGCGATGTAATATTTGATATTGATCAGGTGAGAGATTTTTTGCAAGTTTGTCTAAACTTGAGGACATGAATTTGAATGAGTCTATAAATCGAATATTAATATTCCTATCACATTTTAAGGTTTTAGTGAATGAAATATACTTTTCTTTATTTTGAGGTATACACTCTATATTACCCCCATCTTTAGCCAATTCCTTAATGAATAAATGGCTATCATAACCGGATAAATTGTGGAATAGTATTGGTACATAATTGGGCAACTTATAATTCACATTGCAAGATCGATGCGCTAAACCTCGAATTTCACCCGTCAGATGACAATGATCAATGACTTTATCGTCTGTGGGTGAGAAAGACTCTTCACAAATGTGACAAACACCATTTTGTTCCTCATGTCTTATATTGTTTAGACTTTCAGTGTTCTGTATTGGAATTATTTTTGATAAGATTTCGGAGATTTCAACAACATCATTTTGTAAATAATTCACAAATTTCTCCACACAGTCTTCACCGCGATATGTCACAAACTTAGACAGTGATTCATTGTAGTTGCAATGTATGTAGTAGGCAAAACTGCATGGAATGTGTTTATGTGAATATTGGTTTTCTGTTAAAGGTTCTAAAATTGATTCAAAATCAGCGTAAACAACAAACGGCACACTTAACTTGCAGTGATAGTTTTTAAACTTTAAATATTTTTGCTCCTCTGTTGGCAATTTTATTATTTTTCCCTCACATCCCACTCTAATGTGCAGTTGATGTTTAGCTTCACTTGAAAATGATTGTAAACATTTATCGCAGAAAAACATTTTGCGATGATTTTTACTAATCTGTGAGCTAATTAAACGAGATAAATTTTTTATCCAAGAATAGTGAGCTTTACCACTTTGTTCATGATATAGTAAATTAACATGATGTTTACTACTTGCTTTTGATGATATATACAATGGGTAAATGGTTTGCTTAGATTTTATACCGTAAACGTTAACACTTATATTATTTAAAGTTTCAAATCGCTTAATGTCCTTAATGGTCACAGGCTGCTTGATGTCACGAGTCTTGAATACACTTTCATAGTGCGGGTATGACGTCACACGGTCTAAACGTTTATTAACAGGCGCGGGATATAAAGCTGATAACACTGCCCAAAAAAAGCAGGCTTCATCACTATTTTTCACATTCACACAAGCACGTTTCAATTTTATCCATTGCGGTAGAGGTATGTATGATGAGCCTCCTCTCATGTCTGTGCACTTATTTAAATTCACGTGTAGGAATTCAATTTTCTCCAAAGCCCAACCACTATCACGCTCTTGAAATTCTTCCATTTTGCATAGTATTGTGGAAATCATGTCATCATAAAAGTCTGTTATATCCGACGATTGATCCAAACAAACATTCTTCGTGTTGAACGACTTCAAGTCCCGAATAACTTCATCGCTGGCGGCGGCGGTGGTGATGATGAAAGTGCAGAAAAATTCGAAGTTGACTTTAATTCTCTCATGCACTTCTAGTTCAGTTTGGAGAACTTTAATTATTCTCCCTCCCACTTTCTTAAAGAATTTTTTTATGTTCAAGTGTTGACACCCATTGACACGATATGTAACTATTCGGCTCTTATAAAATGATTCAATCACCTGAATGAAATAATCACCGTAATCCTGCTTGCATAAACTCATATGGCGTTTTGATCTTGAATGTGGCACAAGTTGGTTGGGTGCAACGCTTACTCCACAGAACGGACATTGATAGTATACCATTTTGTTTAATTTATTAAAAAACTTTTTCACAATGCGCGTCAGTCACTCACAAGGTTGACTCACAAACTGATAAGTAATAATTGCGCCGCAGCTATACAACTCTTGCTTTTATAGGTTAATGAGGAAACACACACACACACACACACACACACACACACACACACACACACACACACAGCATTTGCAGGTTTCGCGTATTAACAACTTTATTTATAAGACAATAATGTTTAAAATACAATGAATAAAATTATGGTTTGACAATTAGGACAAAGCGATAACAAAACAAGCATACAATTACACAACATTATTTTTATCTATCCAACTCTTCTCATTCATATCGAGTCATATTACATAAACTTTATCTCCCTTGTTTTAAGGTTCTAATTAGTCTTTCCATTATAAATGCATTCTTAGTGCTGTATGTAGAGTAGTGATTAATATTGTATCGTTTCATGTGCGCTTGAAACTTATCGTTATAAACTCTAGTCCGATATCAGATTGAATATTATATTCGTTATCAACATTCAACAACAGCTATCTAACTTCACCATTGCTCCACTGAGCGGAGCCTCTATGGAGCTGCGTCCCTACCGAGCAGCTACCGAGCGACCACCGCTGCCGGCCAGCAGCTTTGCATACCTACACACCTCCTCCTCCTTCAACACAACCACACCACCCACCCGAAACCCCACCGCCCCGCCCCCCAACAGAGATCAACAGCGACATTGAGGCGGCATACCTACGTTAACCACAAATACCTACACTTTTCATTTGAATCATACCTAAACCTACCAAAACCAACATAACTTGGACGCTCGCCACCATACATACGCCATACTAACCAGAGACCTTCTTACAGTGGTTTCAAGTGTCATAGAACGAACAATAACTATCTACTCGCTCAAGAATTTTTTGCGACTAGCGGTCACCCACCCAACTACCGATCGAGTCCGCTGTTAAATTAACTTTGTCGATCATTTTAGGCTCGACACGACGCTTCGATGATGTACCTACTTACCTGATGGTATTATTGAAATGCTTCTGATCATCCGAAGCCAACATAGGGTAAAATACCCAACGATTGTCACCCTAAGCGTTTTCTCAACATTTTTTGTCATTTTAATGTTGTTTGCTTTAAAAATCTAATATTTTTTTGTTTTAAATATAATGTTTAATTATCAAGGAGAAGATTAATATGAATTTTAGTGCAGTTTAAATAATTTAATGAAGGAAAAATAATGTTTCAAACTAAAAGGGCGCAAAACTATATCGATTGACACCCTGATGTAACGATTGACACCCAGCGAGACTGTAACGATTGACACCTAGTGGGTACATTAATTCGCATTGAAAAGCTAAGTACCTATATGGAGTTTAAGAGTTTATGTAAATGAAATGATTATTTTTTGTTACTTTTTATTTATTTATGAGTACACTAGCTCCTACCCGCGACTTCGTCCGCGAAAATTTAGAATTAGATCCAGATTCTACTAAAATTTAGATGTTAGGTTTAGATGTTTGGATGTTTGTGAATTTAAATTACAGTATCCTGCTTTTCATCCCAAAGAATGGATATCAATGATGATGATGAATGGTTATGATGATAATGATGACTGGAGATGATGGTGATGATGATGAAAAATGATGATGATGAATGACGATGCTAATTATGAAGGTGATAATGATGAATGGTGGTGGTGATGATGATGATGAATGGTGATGATGATGAATGATGATGTACGATGATGATGACGAATGATGATTATGATAATGATGACTGGAGATGATGGAGGATGATGATGATGATGAATGATGATGATGATGGTGATGATGACGATGACGGTGATAATGATGAATGTTGGTGATGATGATGATGATGAATGGTGATGATGATGATGAATGGCAAATTTCGTACAACCTAACAATCAATCAACAACGTACTCTAAAGAGTAACACTTAGATCTTAATTCTATTTCAATCGGTTTACAAATAAAGTCACCAATTTAAAAAATCGCGTGTAAAATTTTTTTTGAGTTGGGTAATGTGGGTACTAAGGCATAGGATACCTGAAGCGAAGCGAGGGCAATTGCTCCCTACTGATAAATAACTGTGTATTTCAACAGTTTCTAATTTCTGCGTAAAAATATTTTGATCCGTACGGGGTGTCAATCGTTACAGCCTAGTACAAATAAAAATGCAATGATTGACACTAGCAAAACGTAATGTTTCCTAAAGCAAAATTAGTAAAATCGTGAAAACCACATCTATTTACGATATAATTTAATAGAAACAACACCAAACTTATATATTTACTTATCAGGGGCGATAAAAATCGTCACACAATGTTAGTCCCGCCTTCTGTTTTTCTTAATTTTCATCAGTCTACTGCAACCCACGTGTCCCGCTACTTTTAAAAAATCGACAGATACAAAATGGCGGGAAAATCAACTACGAAAATGTTGCCATTTTATGAAATGAAAATTTTACTAATTAAAAGTAAAGTTACCATACTTAAAAATAATAATTTATGCTTAGTTTAGGACATAATACGAATAAGGTGTCAATCGTTGGGGGAGTGCCAATATTACTAGACGTTACCCTAGATCATTTTATGACGTATGTGTAAAAAATATCTGGAGAATAATTTAACAATACGTATGTAACGATACGTTCGGGCCGTAGACCGTAGATTTTGTGATTTTTTGGCCTGAAAGAACACGGTAATTGCCGTAGCATTGGCAGCACTGATTCTCAGCGCCTAAATTAGTTAGTTTCCAACAAACAACGCCATCTAGTAATCTGCTAGTCCAACTCAAGTCATTGTACAAATAACAAAAGCAAGGTAAAGCTGCAATATGATTAAATTAGTCTTTTAATAATAAAATTATTGTAGTGCATGTTTCCGTTTTGGGAGGGAGGGAGGTGTCACGCATGTCTTAAAGTATATACCATCATACATGTTAACGGCGGATTGTTGCACATCTTTGAGCTATGTCTGGCGCCGGCCTAATACTAACTTAATAACAATGGATTTCCGCAAAGTAACGAACGCCTGATACTATTAACTACATGATTATGAAATAATAAGTCGGGAATCAGAGAGATGAATGTGAAGTATTGAATTTGATGAAATTTAAACAGGAAAAGAAATTCGAAAACGGCGTTTGGTAAAGGTTCGGAAAAAGAGTTTTAGTTAAAATACGACTGCTGACGTCGTGTATTTTAATATCGACACAACTGACCCACTAATAACTGTTTCTGATTGTAGATAGTTATGCTGTTTTATAGGCCAAACTGAATACAAACACTTGTCTGTCATTTAAATGTCTGCTCCGGTTGTGAATTTTCGATCGATAGACTGGATCCAGCTGACTTCTTAAAACCTTTAGAACCAGCTGACAACTTAGTTATTTTTATAAAATAAAATATTAAAATGTTTTAAAGTACTTCCGACTTCTACTTTATCCTCCATGACAGAAACCTAGGTACGACATGGCTTCAACCCATTAATGGCCCACTACAGGGCACAGGTCTCTCCTCTTGAGGAGGCCTAGAGCATACTCCACCACGCTGCTCCAGTACGACATGTAGTACTCCAGTAGGTAAGACATGCTTAAATGAAAATATAAACATTCTGTGATATTAAATATTTCGTTTCGTATCATGTCCTGCATACTTACCTAATTATTTTGCTGAATGTAAAGATAGAATGAAAAAATAAATAAATAATAAACGCGAAAAAATAAATAAATCATTATGGACGATACATATAACACATCAAAATCATACCTATGACCCGAGTACAAATATTTATTTCTCACATAAATATCTGCCGGGAATCGAACCCGGGAACGCTTTGCAGGCAGGGTCGCTACCAACTAGGCTACAGGGTCGGCCTACAGGCTACAAATAGATAGGTAATACCTATTGTCATTTGCAAACGTTCATTCCACTCGAAAGTAAATTATCTGAAGATGATAATGAAATGACAAAGAGCTGAGAGGTAGGCGTGAAGTATTGATGAAAAATTGAAAATGGAAAACTAATTTACCGTAAACGTCTCGGTAAGTGCTGGGGCAACGAGAATTTTAATTAAAACCATGCCATTATGTCGACAGAGTTGTGATTATGTTTTGTTCGCTTCAATTGTTGTGTTAATTCAATTCAATGGTTTATATTAACGGAGGTAAGAGACAACAATTAGTCCTGGAGGGCTGGAGGCGTTGTGGACTTTAAATTCACCTAAATTAAGGCCTTACTCTCAAGTGGTCTGTTTTGTTATATTGTTCTTCCGTATTTTTAAATTTGTTAGTTATAAGTATGGTGAAGCGCTCATAGCCCGGCGGCTTACGTCGATCCTAAGCGATCGACAAAGTTAAGCAACAGCGGGCGCGGTCGGTAGTTACCCATCCAGGGTAACCGCTAGTGGCAAAAAGTTCTTGAGCATTTCAGTGCTTTGGAGGGCACGTGAAGCCGTCGGTCCCGGTTGTTATCGTAAGATAACAGTCGTTAAGCCATGTCGGAGGCCCTCGGGCAGCATAAAAACTTCCGACAATTGGGTTGGCCACTAACCCCTCCACCAATCCGCTCTGGAGCAGCGTGGTGGAATATGCTCTAGGCCTCCTCAAGAGGAGAGACCCATGCTCAGTAGTGGGCCGTTAATGGGTTGAAGCCAATCTGCCCCATTTGCTATCTTTTTGGGCGAATGTTCAAAATCATAGGTACCCAGCATTTGTACGGAATACATAAAGAAGGGTTTCCACTTACTCTCAGGCAGCAAGTCTCCGTGGAGAAGTACTGGGACCGATTCGAACGCATTAGTACTTCTCTCGCCTATGAAAGACCCTATAAAAAGAAATAAGTAAAGGAGTAATTCAGAAAATCCCAACTCAACGCCTGCCTCCTAGTAAATCGTTAGATAATATTTTATAATATTGTTTTCAGTGATGATAACCTTTCTCGTAATAGGTTTCTTTATACTAAAATTAACAGCGGCAGAGCATGTGATTCACATCAAACTACCAACGCTTGGGGAAGAGGGAAACATATTTTTTATTTATCAGGTTTGTACCTACAATTATTTATTTCGCCCATAATAACAATGATAATGTAAAAAAGAGGTAGATATGTCACTAGCGCGCCGACGATGAAGAGCGTGCAGGCAATTGTCCGTTCTGCTAGAGCCGCTCTGTCAATACAAGTTAATAAGCACGCTTTTGTTGTTGTCAGAAGTGCTTGACATTTGACATACAGCGTTAAAATGCCTTTGTGTATTATACCAATGTGATTGGTGTAGTGAAAGAAAAGATAAACGTGTGTGTGTTGTAGCTCTTTTTGTAACAGGTTTTCTTTTGTTGATTTGTAAAGGCATTTAAGGTATCTAATCTAATGATAAATAAGCACAAACGTGTACGACCTGGGAACAATTTAAGCATTTATCTGTATCGTAAATGTCAAGTCCGCCCAAAAATTTAATCCGGGATCTTTCTTCAGCAAATCCACTGCTAAAAATACCAACTTTGTTTGTATATCCTAAGATTCCATTTTCCAGAATTCAGACTCGCTCCCTTACGTGCTGCTGCCCGTGAGGAGGCAGTCCACGCACGTGGAGGTGGGCCAGGGGGAGATCAAGGACGAGGAGCTCAGCTACCCCGTCAACTCACTGAGTAACAAGCTCAAGTTCCTGCTGAAACTCAAAGAGAATATCAAAAAGTCGACTTAAGTTCCGATCGACAGGTTTCAACGAAACCTTTTATCTAGTGATGTAAAAGTATAACACGGTTATGCATGCAACTGTAAAGTGATTGTTATTTTAAGATGTTTTTTTTTTAAGTAAATACCATTTTTTGAAATCTTAGTTAACTAGTGACTGGCCATTAATAAAGACATCAATAATGGAAATGAAAGTTCCGTTAAGACCTATACCTATTCACATCGTACCTATGTCTACATTTTGGTTAAAAATAGTATAATATAACATGCCACGAACAATGACACACTTATGAAAAAGCAGACTTTAATGTTCGGTTTACACGTATTAAGTAGTTAGGTAGATAACTAAATTTTAACTAAAAAGTTACTAAACTGTCTGTTTACACGTATGAATTTACTTAAAATTCTGACAAAATTTAGTTATCTACTTAACTAATTAATACGTGTAAACCTGACTTATGATGGTTAATATTGGTCAATTACTTTCCACACAAAAGACATTTTTAATATACTTAGTGGTCACAGTTCCCAATAGTCCCTATAATCATTAGTAAAACCTAAAAAAACTTTTTTTAAAGACACAATTTGCACATCTTTTTAAAAGATGTTCTGAGGAGTTTCTTTCGCCATTTATAATATTCTCCTCCATGACAAAGACCTTTCCGAAATAGCGATAGATAAAATAATACGTACATCAGTGATACTTATTATGAATAAACAATTTTGAAGTTTGTACTGATGTGCATATTGTGCATTGACGATCCTCAATTTTGTTATCAAAATCTATACGTAAAATTCCATTAAATGGACTATTCGGTTTTATAGATTCCTAGTAACAGCGACATAAAATGATGCAATTAACGTACTTTACTGTAATTGTATTTCAGCTTTCAGCGGCGAGTGTAATCTGTGGGCGCCGCGAGCCCAGCAAACCTACTTATATTAAACGAACTATATAATATTAAACGAACACCTAAATTATATTAAACGAACTGCAAGAATTTGTTGCTATTTATTGGAATTTATCTCCTTATCTATCGATTTTCATATTTAAGCCCGTGGCCGCGGTATGAAATTATGAGGAGTAAAATCTAACTTTCTCCGTAACGTTATGCGTTATGTTTGTAATTCGTAACACATAATCTAGATGGCGCTGGATGGCTGATCAGTAACTCTAATGATAATAATAATCTTGGTACATCCTATGATCATCATAGGAACTAGTGAACTAGAACAACATAGAAGTAGTGAAACATCATCATCATCATTCATCATTATCATTCATCATTTACTATCGTCATCATCATCCGTTGTTACTGATTTGACTATCGCAAACTAGATGGCGTTAAACTCCATTCGTGTGTCGGAGCTGACACACAATTTTTTTGTTTTATTATAATATTGTAGCTGTATCCTGCTGTATTTAGACTATTTAGCGTAGTGGCGTTATTCTTTTTTACCCACAGAGAGATGTTCTTCTTTAAAGCGCAACATTTCTCTCGAGATATTAACAATGTTCTGCCACTTATAGTTTAATTAAGAAGTTCCTAGGTAAGTGGCAAATTACATCTGACTTAACACTGTATTTTATATTAAACGTCTCTCTGAATAGGATAATATCAACTGGGTAGGTAGGTAGGTACCTACTTACCTGCTTAATTGTAGTTTGTAGTACAGATTTTCAAACGATTTTTTAATTAAACGACCTTTTTAGAGTTCCAAACGAAAAATCGAAAAACGGAACCTTTAGGATCACGGTGATCCGATCACCCGGGGCGTGCATCTGGGCGATCGCCCTTCACAACTAATTTCTACTGTACCAAATGAATTGTTTGGTGCTCATGTGCTATTTTGTGACCCAAAGACGAAGGTATAAAGAAAACAAATGAATGAAGAAAAGAAAATTAACAAAATCGAAATTAAAAAAGAACTGTTTTGCAAACCGTATTGGTGGCATGTCAAATGAAAGGGCTTATTGTAAGTGCGGTACCTCTCCGGGACGCCAAGGCGACGTCGCCGGCCACGTATCCAAACAGTTTAGGTATATTGAAATGTATGGCGGCTACCTCACTTGGCGACGGTTTGGCAACGTAGCCAATAGCCACAATTCAATATAAACTGTTTGGATACGTGGCCGGCGACGTCGTCTTGGCGTCCCGGTGAGGTGTAGCCATAAGGATTTTAAATATATTTTTGTTATAGTTCTACAATGGAATGTTATTACTCGTAGTTCTACAGCTTTTAAAATTTTTCAAGAAAGTACAAAAATTGAAAATGAAAATTGGCCATTCCCCCTTTATCTACGTAACTAGAATTTTGAGAAAAATACAGAAAATAGTTCTTTACAGGAAAACATAAGAAGTCTATGGCCTTAAAATAAAGGCCGAAAATAAATAAAATAGAAAAATATCTGTAAATACATAATCAACGTACGGAACCCTCATCAAGCGAGTTTAACTCGCACTTGTCGAGTTTTTTTAAGTTTAAGGAGAGCAAACGAGCTTGCAGTACTACATCCCCTACATCCCCAGCCCTACGGACTTCTGTGACAAACCTCCAATTGGACTACATTCAGTTAGTAGCACCGTTTAACCTGTTAGTAAGTAATTCATAAATGTTAAAGGGTGTGGAGAAAATAAAAAACCTTTGATAAAAAAGTACAATTTAAAAACGTAACGTTATGGTGTGATTCCCGAAACGAAGCAAGGTTACAAATAATTCTTGACAACAAATAACAGACTTCAAAATAACTCAAAAAGTACTCGTCAGTCAAAGTCTCTTTAAGTGGGACTACATGACAAACACCAGCTTTCGATTAAAAAAAAAATATCAAAATCGGTTCACCCAGTCGAAAATTCTGAGGTAACAAATATAAAAAAAATACAGACTAATTGAATACCTCCTTCTTTTTTGAAGTCGGTTAAAAATGCATGTGTACTATTTATAAAAAAATAATAATACCTAAGAGCCTACAACAATAAATGAGGGTTACTAAAAAAACTAACATCCAAACAAAATCGAAAGTTTAAATAAAAAAGTTCAAGTCAGATAAGTCAGGCGGGTTAGAATCGCTGTAAAAGCTACCATATAATCAGTATCAAATTTAATATTATAATCCAGAATAAATATCGCAGGATCCCCGCATCGCGATAAAACCAATATCGAATATTATCTTCTCCCCTCTCCCCCTCCCGTAACAGTTCAAGAATGTTCTAGTTATTTGTATTATCTGAACTGTGTACAGCATTCTGTGGTACAGCATAAACTTTATGAAAAATTCTTGTTTCAGTAAAGAAAGTCGCATGCTTGAATTTACTTATAGTATTAGGTATAACTTAATATTTTTTTTATAGAAATAGTCTGCAAACGAGCTGACGATCCACCTGATGGTAAGTGGCTATCGTTGCCCATGAATATCAGCAACACCAAAGGAATCACTAATGCTTTGCCGGCCAAGAAAAGGAGAAGAAAAAGAAAGAAAAAAATTGAGTGACACCACAAAACCATAACTCATAACATAATATCTGAATCCGGTTAAAAATATAGTATCCGGTTATAAATAGTAATAATTAAATAAAAGATAATAATATAATGAGTTTTACTATTATTCACTAATAATAAATTAAGGAAAATAATTACCTACGTAATAGTCTTATTCATCAATCTATATAGAAATAAATCAGTGTGAAGTTGTGAAGTCTTTACAGTATATTTTAATTTTATATACATAAACTTACCTAATTGTATTTAGTAGAATGAATATTAATGAATGTCTGTCATAATTAAGTAGATAAGTACTGTTAATTATCATCACTAAACTTGTGAACGTGAAATAAAAATCCAATTTCATTTATTTCGAGTAAAAAATGTTCAACAGTGCACTCAACTAGTAAAAACCACGCGCAATGTAGGGTTCCGAAGTAGTAAGTTTATCAACTATTACTCATTAACTACTTATACTAACAACATAGCCGTGATAGTTTTCCTTGAATATTCATCATATAAACAAGTTTTGAAAATTTTTCCACTTGTCCAACTCGAACCGTTTAGCTAGCAGAGGGGAGGGGAGGGGGCACTTGACTCCAACCAAAATTAGCACTATAAAGCCAAATAATTATTTCGCAAGTCTAATTCCAAAAATGGTCTTAAAAGACCCATAGTATTTTCGAAAGACCTTTTCAACGATACTCCACACTATAAGGTACGCGACGAATAAAAAATTAATCTTCACATTCCCTGTAGGGGAGGTACCCTGAAAAAATAAATGTTTTTCAGTATTTTATTCTACGATTCTGAAGTTTTAATAAATATGTACACATAAAGCAACAACCCATAATTGTCCCACTGCTGGGCTCGGGGTCTCCTCTCACAATGTGAGGGATGTTAGGCCATAGTCCACCACGCTGGCCAAGTGCGGATTGGTAGACTTCACACACCTTTGAGAACTTTATGGAGAACTCTCCGGTGTGCAGGTTTCCTCACGATGTTTTCCTTCACCGAAGCAAGTGATAATTAACTTCTAATACGCACATAATATTTGAAAATTAGAGGTGCGTGCCAGGATTTGAACTCGGGCCCCTCTGTTCGAGAGACCACGTTCTAACCGCTAGGCTATCACTGCTTTACACACATACCCATGCCAAATTACAGCTTTCTGGCACTAAGGGTCTCGGCGCTTTGTTTTGGACAGACGGACGGACGGATGGACGGATAGACGGACAGACGGATGGACGGACGGACGGACGGACATGACCAAACTATAAGGGTTCCTATTTTTCTTCGGAACCCTAAAAACCATCAACCATGCAATCTTGTCCTTTAGAAGTCGGTTAAAAGTTGTAATTTCTCCCAGCCAGTGTAAAATGCAAATTGTGCGCTAAATCTCGTAGAGTCGTCGGGTGGTCAGTGGTCACACGACATTCATTATCCATCACTCCTCGCCTTTGTTACCGACAAATCTCTATGCATCGGGAACGCCTCCAAGTTTTCTGTTTAATGGAAAACTTTAACTAGATTTACTTCCTACTACAGAATATTTGTCTACAAATAACCGTGGTTTCCTGATGGACCAACTACGTACGTAGTGCACAACCGGCAATAACTACGATTACATAAACACTTTGCAGTTTTGCTGTAGTATGCCATGAATCACTGAAATTATTCTGATTTTATTGTTAAGTTAAAAAGTCATTGCAACGAATAATTTGTTACCAAGTTTTTTAGGTAAAGAAATTTAAAACAATTAAGTAAAAATGGTTACGTTAATCTATATGCTGTCACATCCACACATATCTACGTGACATCTACACAAAATTATAATAAACCGACGAGGGAGCTCCACGCATGCACCGGACTTTGCAATGATCTTCAATTTATTTCAATAACTGACGGAGAGGATCACAGATTAAATAAGTCAGAAATGACAATCTTAAAGAACTCTTATACCGCCAGAAACAAGATTGATTGGTATGAACAATTAGGCTAACTCTATTGGATATCATTTATCAATTTACTGGTAGTACAGTAGGTGCTAGCAAGTACTGATGTCTTCCATCAAGTGACTTCACTTGGAACTTAGAACTTAGAACTTTCTAAGCGATCACTGATGTCCTCCACCAAGCGCCGTTCTATGTCGAGGTCCGAATTTCACAGGGGATGTCTTTAAAATGCACGAAACCCCTACTTTTCGAAGAGCGAAGCGAAGGACTCTCTTCACAAATATGTAAATACCCTATCGGTTTGCCTAGACATCTGTTAAATAAAAGTTAATCCTGTTTGGGGATTGAAATCTAAAGTTTTTCGAGAATATTGCCTACATTCATGATCCATCCAATATTTAGTAATAAAAATCCCTTGATATTGGGACGGCAATGGTCAACAAAATTACTAAATAACGGAATGTAGGTGCACAAAAGGGCAAAGTAAGACAGGTACATTTTCTTTACAGACGGACACGGAAACTTATAGAAGAAGAAATTAATAGAATTGACACGGAAATAAGTTGCGTCCCCTTCGTTCTAGTTGTGTTAGAAGTGCCGAGTCTGGCGGGTAAACTTTTCTGTACATCATATGTTGCACATACGCGCGAAGTTGGGTGTTATGTTTTATCCGTTTTTTGCGAAGACGCTCAAATTAGCAGCACATGTTGACCACAGACCTCGCCTGGCTCTCCTGTTATTTTCGCAGGACGGCGCGGTATAAAACGAAACCCTGGGAGAACTGCTCTGTAGTCTAGTGTCGTTCGCATCTATATTAAGATTAGCTTCTATTGGCCTCGCGTCACGATGCGCGCGCTCACACACATCGCTCGAATAAAAACCAAACGCACATATTTATTTCTCCAACGAATTCGAAATCCGAAAATCCCGTAGTGGGTCATCAGAGTCCATACCTGTGGTCTACAATGGTAAGTCATCTATAATGGATTCCTCTAGTTCGACAGACGACAGAAATAGATCGCGCGATCTTGAAACAATTTTCTGTGCCCCAGTGAATAATTACGATCGCGTAATGTAACTGTCCTAATTTGTTTCCAGTTTGTGAAGTGAAAACGAAGTGTTAATTTCAAAGTCGAGGACGATTCTAACAGGATGAAGTTCACTATTGACGTGTTGGGCATATTTCTGAAAGTAGTGGTTAGGGTAAGTGCGGTTTGAAGCGAGCGGGATACTGCAGTCACTAATATTGTTGCCAACGTAGTTGAATCGTTCATCCTAATCTCTTCACAATAATCATTCATGAATCCATAATTTGTGACGTCACATAAACGTCATCAGCGTTAACCTTCATATGAGAGACATTTGTAACCAGCAGTTTTGTAATACGTAAAAAAAATGTGTGTTGTGATTCAAAATGTATGCTTGTATGTTTAAAACCATTAAAAAATTTTTTGTAAATATATTAACAATATAATGCTTACCGATGTTACCGATGATATAAATCTCCACTCATACGGCCCCGTTGTCTCGTTTTCGTGGATTTTCCTAAGTTTTCTCAGTTAAAAATTAGTTTTTATTAGGAGAGACTGACTCCATATAAGTATATTAAGGTCCAATAGATATATGTAGATACAAACCACTATAATTCTAATTGTAACGTATGTATAAAAACTTGGCGGAGGTAGCAATTTTACATAAAAATGTATGGTCACCATTGTTCTATTTATCATCCACTTTTCTTGTTCTAGAATAAAATGTGAATTGTTTTTAAAGTGTGATGCTGTACAGGAAAGTCAGATAATAAGCGGTTTTTCTACTATCTTCTTATCATCGCGGGTATCATTAACCTCTGTTTGGTTTCCGGCTATTCTCCTTACATCTGGGGTCCCCTGCTCGGTTCCAGGCGACACGGAGTTGTTTCCTATAATAATTTTCAACGGTTTAATCGCCTATATGGTCTGTAGATCGCGGCCTTCCCGTGATTCCCATAAATGGCTATAAAATTAATGTTTGCTCATTGATCTCTATTTTACTATGGTTTGTGCCAAAGATGGTAGCATAAAAACCCATAAGCGAAGGTATTTCACGCGTTAAACCAATGGTTTATTAGAAGCGCACGAAATGTTTTTTATTAAAGTAAGATTAATTAAAGATGAGAAAAAATTTGCTAATAAAATAGTACTTCATCATAATTGTTCAAAGAAATATTACTTAGATATTATTACAGCATTTAAATTATTAACATTTGGATGAGCAGGTACTTAAAATGTATCCCGGTAATAGTCAGTTACGGTTAAGTGGACAGATTGAAATAAAACTCAATCGCTTCAATTAAAACTAATAGAGCTTTATGAGTGCTTCAGACAACTATTTTAACGTTTTGCTTCAATACTTATTTTATTTTTGCACACTAAGGAAATCTTAATAAATAATACAATGCTAAGACAATTTGCAGAAAGGTATTTTTAATTTATTTAAGAAATCTCTTCCAGCAGCTCTATGAGAAAGAGAGTCATTAGATGATTAGATGGTAGCAGAACGTGTACCTTTATTAAATCACTAAACAAGAAAATAATAATACCTTATTAATTATTTCATCAGTATCAATGACCAGAATCACATCAGTTCATCAGCTCAACATCCCGATAGCAGTTAGTAGCATCCAATACAAAATTTTATTAAAACAGCCTCGGGCTAAATAATAATGTTATTGCAATCAAATCACGTATCAATAGGCAACCACATTAAACATCTGTATTAATAGTCTAGTAAGGTGTTAGGATAATATTTATACAACTGGTGTCATCATGACCCTAATGTTCGGTTTACACGTATTAAGTAGTTAACTAAATTTTAAGTAAATTAATACGTGTAAACGGACAATTTAGTAGTTAAAATTTAGTAATCAAGAAGACAAGTAATTTAGGATTTTTTCTTTTTTCTGTTAAGTAGATGGGCGGGGCTTATCACTTAACACGTTTGGACAGGCACTTTTTAGTTAAAATTTTGTTAAAATTTAGTAAAATTCTTAAGTAATTAAGTAGAATTGTATGAACTAAAGAGCTTTACCAAATTATTACGTGTGGACGCGCACAAAAAATTATTCACTTAAATTTTACTTAAAATTTAGTTATCTACTTAACAACTTAATAAACCGAAGTTAACAGGGCACAGCCAGCCTGTCATATGAGTTGCGGTTACGAGCTTACATTTTAGTTCAGTTACATGTTATTTCTTTTCATAACTTTGGTATATTAAGCATTAACTTGGTGTACAAAAATAAAAGACTTGACTTTAAATTGATATACATAATATCTTTCTTTTTTGTGAACCGATTGATATAAAACAACATTTGATAAAATAAAATAGCCCGAAGCTTCCATTAAAATATTTAAAATAGATCAGTTAAAATACAATCCGAAATTAGCGGGAGGCAACGCCTAGAAAACCCGTCAAATATTCTTAAAAATAATCTATACTAATAATATAAAGAGAAAGATTTGATTGTTTGTTTGCATTGAATAGGCTCCGAAACTACTGAACCGATCTGAAAAATTATTTTACTGTTGGGAAGATACACTATCCCCGGGTGACATAGGCTATATTATATTTTCAAAAAATTAGGGATCTTTAATAAAACTCCAATGATGTAACCCAAGGTGTAAAAAAATAAGAAAACCGAAGCAAAGCGGGGGTGGTTACTCGTATACCTATAAAAATCTCGTGTCGTGTTGTTTGTGATCGCAATCGAAACGGCTCGACAGATTTTAATGAAACTTTTTGTGTATATTTGGTATATTACATATAAGAATAGGTCGTAAATTATATTTCAACCTTTAGGTGATTAAGGTGAATAACGTTTGCCGAGTCAGCCAGTTATTATATAGATTCCATTACATAAACGTACATACTTTGTTATGTTACATTTTATTTTATATATATTTTACATGTGTACAGATCAAATTATGAAATGAGCTACTCAAATAGGATAAATTCTATTAGTTTGTTCGATATTACTTTACCATAATATTACAAATTCAGATCTGGGTCACGTAAATAATACCAGATCGCAATATTACCCGGTGCTTGCTCTGTATGATTATCATAATAATAAACTGTTCGACTATTCCTATTATTTATTAGAAATTCATTAAACTGCCGAAGCTTTATAAAAAACGATCCCCGAGCTAAAAACTTCTTATATTTGTGGCAGTTGGATGGATCCACCGTACATAAACATTTTGTATGATCGCGTGTTGGATGGATAACCGCTTGTGACATAATTGTTGACAAAAAATAAACAACTTCAAAATAACTTAAAAAACTACTCATCCGATCTCGCTCAAATTTAGGTGGGACCACATGACATGCACCAGCTTTCGATTGAAAAAGAATCATCAAAATCGGTTCACCCAGTCGAAAGTTCTGAGGTAACAAACATTAAAAAAATACAGTCGAATTGAATACCTCCTCCTTTTTTGAAGTCGGTTAAAAGTGAACGCTACTTTACTATAAACATCAATTCAAATGAATTTTACATACAGAGGGAGAGAAAGAAAGATAGAGAGGAGAGTAGAGGAGAGGAGAGGGGAGAAAGACAACGGGAGAGAGAAGGAGAGAGGGGGAGAGAGAGACGGAGAAACACACACACACACACACACACACACACACACACACACACACACACACACACACACACACACACACACAATTTATTATAACACAAATAACCACGAAATTCAAACAAACGTCTATCTGCCCGGAAATCGATGGTGTCAACATCACAATTTCATTAATCTTTGCACCAATTTTAAATTTTATTTACAAGGCAGCATGGTCGAGTTTGGCCGACATTTCTGTAGGGAGTCCCTATAATAATTATAAATTGTAGCTAAACGCTAAAGTAATCACTATTCAATTTAGTTGCGTTAATTACAAAGTGTACCTTTGTGTAATTTTGTGCTGAGGCGTTCCTTGGCATATTGCCACGTACCTTGCGTCAGCAGTACTTATAAAAAAGTGTTGCCTAATTTTGTTTTCTACAGCTAGAAATAAAAAGTAATAAATATTTTATAAACAATATACAATATTATATACACATACTAGCTGCCCCGACAGACTTCATTCTGTGAAAAGTTTTTTTTTTATATTATTATTTTTGTATGCTGTAATTGCTATTCGTTCACTGGCTGTAACTAAAATAAAATTTAGGGGTGGACCACCCTAAACATTTAGGGGGATGAAAAATAGATGTTGTCCGATTCTCCACTCTAGCCGATATGCACGCTAAGATTCACGAAAATCGATCGAGCCGTTTCGGAGGAGTTCAACTTCTAACGCCGTGACGCGAGAATTTTATATATTAGAGATATACAATATTATATTCACATATCTACATAGGATTACAATGGTAAACAATAATGTATGCAAACTGCAATGCTCATATTTACAAATATTTTGGCTTATTTGAGTAATGTACAATTACTACATACGATAATAAGATTTACGTAAAATGGTAATTATGATAATTTTAAATGAGTTAAGGATACTGTATCATTTTCTGTAACAAAAATTATGAAATATTAAATATCATAACATTATGTTAGTAATTTCAATAATTACGTAAACAATTTCATCATTCCATCATTACAAAAATTGTTAATTGAATTTTAAATTCAAAATAAACTTTTACTAATTTAAAATGGGTACAGCTTCGGATTAATAGAGCTCCGAAGTAAATCACTTGAAATTAATCACTTCAGTTCAGTAGTTAACTAAATAGTTATAGTATAGGCAAAACAGAAACTATTATATTGGGCATTAGCTTAAAACGACAATGCTATCCAATGTACCAACCGTGAACCAACAGCTGTTCCTTGCTCTACTGGCAACTCTCGACAATTTCGGAACAAGAAATTTAAACGACTGAAACTCCCTCTACATATGTCTTGGCTCCAACTCAGAGTTACTAATGGTTACTTAAATCCATTAGTGACTATGAGTTGGGGCGTTGTAAAGAAAATATTTAAGAAAAATAGCCGATTAATCACAAATCCCGTGTAGAAAATGTAAGATAAATTCAATACTTCAAGATGCAAAGAACCTATAAGTATATCCACACCAGTGCGCTTTCATGATCATCTTTCGTCTTTTTCTTTCAATTCATCTTACGTCAAACGTAATTGAACGTAATAAAATTGTAAAGCTGCAAACATACTATAAGCCGCGTCCGATCGGACGCGGCTGACAGCCGCGACTGATAATGTGCACATGACAAAAACATCCAGCGCGCCAGATAGGTCTTGGACGTCCGAACGCCTCAAGGTGCCTCAAGGTCACGTCCGCGACTTACCTCCGATAGTTTACACAGCTCAGTGTACATTCATTATCTAGATACCTATTACGTCACATCCTTCAGCCGCGTCCGTAAGCCGCGTCCGACAGTTTGTTTTCAGCTTAAGTCAAACATTGCAGTGGAGGGGTTAGTGGCCAACTCAACTGTCGGAAGTTTACGACTGTTGTCTTGACAACTTGTTGTCTTTGACAACTAGGACCGACGGTTTAATTTATTGATATAAATAATAATATATTTAATTACAATAATTCCCGTATATTTGTTGAACACACGCTGGGCTGGTAAGGAGTGCAGCACACAGTTCGCTAACGACTGTTTATCGCAGTTTGTTCTCATTACCCAGCTCTAAGAGACTTGGCAAATAGAAATTCCCCGTTAAGATGTGCGAGATTAGTTCTGTTCTCGTTGCAAAGTCTGCATGTTAGTATTAGTTAATTTCAATGAGCTTAGCTTAATTTTCCTCTTAAGAAACTATTTTTAAATTAAATCTATGCTATACATTGTATACTATATATATATGAAACTACCTGATCGATGTCTGTATAAATAAATAAATAAACGCTAACACACTCACACCCCCGCAGTAGGTTATTACCTGTGTCGCGGGTGGCATGGACGACACATATAACACATCACAATCACACCTATGACCCGAGTACAAATATTTATCTGTCACATAAACATCTGACCCGGCCGGGAATCGAACCTGGGACCCCTCGCTTCATGGGCAGGGGCGCTACCAACAGGGTCGTCAAAGATGTGTCGTATGGAAGATCTTTGAGAAAATATAATTTGGTTTGTGCAATAAATACCATAACAATGATTTTCAGTTTTTTTTTTCTTTTTGTCTGGGTTTTTTTTCGCTAATCTCAGAAACATAGTTTTTTAAGGCCTGACCACTAGTAAATAAATAATCCCTTTGGGTTAAATCTATATAGACGGTATTACAGATCTTATATTCTGCTTCTATACATTTTCATTTCAAATGTTTTACCTTGCTATCTGATAAAAGCATAGTCTCATTGTAATCTATACTAATACTAGCTGCCCGGACAGACTTCGTTCTGTCAAAAATTTTTTTATTAAAATCTTATATCTGTCCTCCTATCTTTCAAGTTGGATCAAACTGCACACGGTGTGCAAATTTGATTAAAATTGGTTAAGTAGTTTAGGAGTCCATCGCGGACAAACAACGTGACACGTAATTTTTATATATTAAGATTATAAAGAGGAAATATTTGATTGTTTGATTGTTTGATAGAATTAAATAGGCTCCGAAACTACTGAACAGATTTGAAAAATTCTTTCGCTGTTTGTAAGCTACACTATCCCCGGGTGACATAGGCTATATTATATTTTCAAAAAAATTAAGGATCCTTAATAAACTCCAATAATGAAACTCAAGGTGCAAAAAAATAAGAAAACCGAAGCAAAGCGAGGACGGTTACTCGTTGTAATAATACGTTAAATCTAAACTTTTAAATAGTTTCCGTATAGTTTTGTACAAGGAACACGATAAAACATTGTAAAGTGGCGTTCTCGTTCACTCCAAATAGACTCGGTAAACACTGCGGACTGTTCGAAGCTCGAGTCTCGAACCGAACTACCGCTATCTATTAAAAGTAGTTGCAGCCTCTTCTGTGAACTCCCCTGCAATTGATCTGCAATTCTACACGTGACGATATCGGAAAATTGAAAACATACGTCTCTAAATACTGGGCGTTTTGTCTAGTTTCAACTAGAAAAAACGCTTTGTATAAATAACTGGTTGGTTTTTACTGTAATCCAAAATTGAAGGGATTTTTTTTTGTTATATTTTAGTGTATCTTATTTTTTTGACGCACGAGTTCGATCGTCGCAGTATTATGAATTCATGCTTAAGTTTCATGTCTGTATGTGAATGTACCGCTTTCTTTGCTATAAACAAATAATTTACTCGAAGCAAAGCATTGAAAGTCCTAGCTTCGATTTAAATAAATAACATGTAATATTTCCAAAGATTCAATTTCGATAATATTCGATTATTTAGCTCAAAAATAAAGTATTGAGCCTATCGCTTTTATTGACAGTGGTACTATATTTATGTACTTCTGAACCAAATGATACTATTGTATGTAAAATGTATTACAAATAACTTCAAAAATGACGACGCAATGCATACAACGTGCATAATATTAACTTCAAAATGCCCTTCAAAATCACCTGTAAAGTAGTGTTTTACGTAAGCTTTTATATTGTAATATAAATTATATTTTTTTTGATACACATAGCGACTCCCTATACAAAAAAAGCATTTATAAATTCGTACGTGATTATCACCCCTATGTCCCGAATAGATCTCGTCAACGAAGGCGCGCCGGGCGTGTAAACATTTCTAGCAGGACCAAACTAGATTTGACAAGTAGCGAGGTGACTAGACGCGCTAAAAGATAACTCCACTCTTCGACGAATTGCCCAACTCGGTTACTCTTGGATATCCAGTTAGAAAATATTTGGCTTTAGCTTTTCGTTGGCTTGTTCGTACGGATCAGTAATGTGAATAAATTCGAAATTTCTTTACAGATTGAATGTTTAGTAAGCATTGTATTTTATATATGAAATAAAAAAAAAACTTGAGAGGTGTCAATGGACACCCGGATGGAACGAAGTTCCTTGCAGTCAGTACTGGGATAGCAAAAACATGCAGCAACCTACTAGGTGAACAAAGCCGATGAGAAATTTAATACCCCAGATTTGTTTTGGCACACTCGCTTGCATGTTTTTGGTATCCTAGTACTTACTGCAAGAAACGAAAATATCTGGCTTGCTTTCTATAAGAGAGAGAGAGAGAGACAGACAGAGAAACATGCGCACGCCGCACGACATGTAACGACGCCGCTCGAGTTGTAACGACTAACGACGGCAAAAAGTGTCGTTACAACTTTTCGTTACCAAATTTTCCGCCTAGCCCCCTTTCGCAACGCGCGATAAGGAACTTCGTTCCAATAAAAACCGGCCAAGTGCGTGTCAAGCCACGCGCATTGAAGGGTTCCGTAGTTGTAATAATTCTCCTTGTACATAGTTGTGATAATTTTCTTTTAAATTCATCATTGAAGCTACTGCCGTGAATATTTTCACATGTCCAACACCTAACATTTTTAGTTAGCATGGGAGGCGGGATCTTTTCCTGCTAAAGCGGAGAACCCCTGAAACAGGAAATGGCCTTTACAGACCTTTTATATTGATAATTTTTGAAAGACCTTTTCCACGATATCCCACATTATGGGATTTGCGGGAAAAAATATTTATCTCCATATTACCTACAGAGCCTCCCCTGTAAAAAAGGCCTAAAAGAGGCATTTTTAAAGATTTTATTTTACAACTTTGTAGTTTTAGTAAATATGTGTATTCGTGCGAAATCACAGCTTTCTAAGTAGGGTCTCAGCGCTATACTGCAGATGGACAGATGGACGGACGGACGGACGGACGGACAGACGTATAAACGTAAGCATGGACGGACGTGAAGAAACTATGAGGGTTCCGTTTTAAATGCGCAACCCTAACATAGTATTCCCAAGCCCATATATTTTTTTAAATCCTATCCAACGAAATGCTACGCATTAGGGTACGAGAGAAAACAAATTCTATACTTTACGTCCAAGAGAGGAAGTAAATTTTTTCTCTACATTTTATTCTACCACGTTGTTGGTGTGATAAATGTGATATTATGTTAAGTAAATTACAGCTTTTTAGAACTTATGTTTTCTGAGCTAAGTCGCGGACGAATGGTATTACGAAATTTTAAGGGTTACGTTATTAGTACGAAACCCTACTATCCAGCATTAACGATTAAACCCTACTTAGTATCTGAAATCTAGAGTAGCTAGTATTGAAAGGACTTTCATGTTGCCGGTTTTATAGTTCCAAACGCTTTTACTACATGCACTCAAAAAGTAATAAATCTGAGGCGCATTTATTGCAACTCTATTCAAGTATTCTGGGTCAGATATACTGGCTTGTTTGTCTCATATCGGGTAACTATATTTTATACTAGAAAATGGAAACTCGCAAATTTTAGTTTCATTCAAGAATAAATAAAGAAACAATGATTTATTTTTAAGAAGAGGGTAGTACCGAAGTATACTTTCTTGTAATCCCTGATTGTGTCAAAAGTCAAGCAAGAATTGGTAAAGGAATTAGTTTCTTTACCCCCCAAACTACGAGTAAATAAAATTCTTAGAAGTACGTACATTTGACTTTAACGCCCCAGCTCAGAGTCACTAACGGTTATTTCAATATAACGCTTCATACTCATAATAATAACGTATTTTATTCATTCAATCGTTCCTTAAAAAATCTCCATACAAATTCTGTACTAAATAGAGATTTAATTAACCGTTGGTGACTCTGAGTTGGGGCGTAATCAAACTAAGAAGTGCAAGGTAATATTTTCTTAAGTTTTATTACAAAAGATTGTGTTCTTTGCGACAGAACAATCGCAGCATGATTGGATTCTATTATGAATTTTATTAAGTACGAGTAACCGCCCTCGCTTTGCTTCGGTTTTCTTATTTTTTTACACCTTATTGGAGTTTTATTAAGGATTCCTAATTTTTTTGAAAATATAATATAGCCTATGTTACTCGGGGATAGTGTAGCTTCCCAACAGTGAAAGAATTTTTCAAATCAGTTCAGTAGTTTCGGTGCCTATTCAATGCAAACAAAAAATCAAATCTTCCCTCTTTATATATTAGTATAGATAAACTTATTTATTTAGAGATACAAAATATTTTTTACACCCCACGTTATTATTAAGCTAGGTAATTCAAAACCTAATACCACGGACGTAAAAAAAGACGGACGTAATCCTAAGAACAAATTGAGTGAAGCACCCATAGTAATACGAACTCTGTATTCGTACAAGTACACACACCCACACATTGACACCATCTTGATACGACATTGACACCATCGCGAATCAAAAATTACAAAATTACGCACACATGGTAAGCGAGCTGTCAGCTGTCAGCTTCACTCTCGATTAGACAAGGTTACGTCCGTTCTTTTCTTACGTCCGTGCCTAATACCTATTTTAAAAGTGTTGAAATTAAACTATATTTAAAGTTAACAACGAATAGATTTTAGTTACAGAGCAGATTTGACAAAAGTAAAAAAAAAATATGACGTCACGTGATGTGCTTTTGTTTTACACAGATAATTTATGGGAATGTATCAATTTAGAACCTTAGTTCCCAAAGTGTCCCAGGGGTCCAGGGGAGACTCGACTTGGGTCTATGTTGGCGTATCAAAAAAATCATTTAATTAATTAACCAATCAATTCTAACTTTTTTTTCGAAAACTATTAATCTCTATAGTCTAAACTCAGCCGTAACGTAAGTAATGTGTCTTCAAGGCAAGAGTGAATAGGCTTTTACTAAGTTTATGCGTTTTACCACCTATGACTACATCGCCACTTACCATAATTATGTGGGATAGTAGTCAAGCATTAACTTGCAAGATATAAAAAAAAGCGGCCAAGTGCGAGTCGGACTCACCCATGAAGGGTTCCGTAGCAGCAAGTAACATAATATAAAAGTTCTTGTAGTTCGTTGTAACTTTGATCAATGTTTTTTGCGGTTTACGATTTATGACGTATTAAAAAAAAACTACTTACTAGATCTCATTCAAACCAATTTTCGTTGGAAGTTTGCTTGGTAATGTACATCATATAATTTTTTTAGTTTTATCATTTCCTTATTTTAGAAGTTACAGGGGGGACACACACATTTTACCACTTTGGAAGTGTCTCTCGCGCAAACTATTCAGTTTAGAAAAAAATGATATTAGAAACCTCAATATCATTTTTGAAGACCTATCCATAGATACCCCATACGTATGGGTTTGATGAAAAAAGCATTTTTGAGTTTCAGTTCTAAGTATGGGGAACCCCCAAAATTTATTGCTTTTTTTCTATTTTTGTGTGAAAATCTTAATGCGGTTCACAGAATACATCTACCTACCAAGTTTCAATGGTATAGCTCTTATAGTTTCGGAAAAAAGTGGCTGTGACATACGGACGGACAGACAGACAGACAGACAGACAGACAGACAGACAGACAGACAGACATGACGAATCCATAAGGGTTCCGTTTTTTGCCATTCGGCTACGGAACCCTAAAAAGTAAATTTCCATAGTTAGATCTTCACATTTTTTGTCGAGTTTTGGGAATATTGCTAAAATTTTGAAAGTGGTCTATGAGAAAAAAGTCTGGGAACTTCTGATTTAGAATAAACTTCAATAACACTGTCCGAAAATATGCATACAGTGTGGTGAACCCTCGTATTCCCATATAAGCGACGCGAGCACTCCCCGGGGATATTTTACCTGTAAACAAGGTTTGTGTCCAGGGATTCCGATAAAAGTGGGCTCAAAATTTTAAATTAATTGCCTGAAGAGCGTGTCAACTTTACAATACTATATGCACGTTAGGGCTTTCGATCGAAGCTAACTATAAACGAGAACTTTCGGTGGTTTATAATATCGGTTTTTGCCATTGAAGTATAATGTCATAGAACAGACATCTCGAACAAAATGTGTGTCCCGCCGGGAGGTTCTATTTTCAAAATTGAGCCCCCGTTCTCCTTTCAAAATCGAATGAATCCATTGAAAATTGAAGCCGATCGGCCCCAATTCATTGGGACATACATACATTGTGTTCGCGATGTCGGTTCTATATGCTAGTAATAATACTTCAATGGTTTTTGCTTTAATTTTTTTATAGGCGACGACGCCTGACCAAAAAGAAATAGGTACTCTCACGCGAACGAAATCTAGGGATCAGCTAGTAGTTAAAATATGAATTATGGTGTTAAAATATAAATTACGTGAGGTGTTTTTTCAAATTTTCTGTCCCTCCCTCCCCCTCTGGTGAGATGTTGTGAGATTTTGTTCAACCCCCTCCCCCATCCCCCAATCTCACGTGAGATTTTTCAAAATGTGGGTTTCTTACGTAAACGCGTTGGATTGTTATTGTAAAAAGAAAAAAAATATTGCTTCATGCTTTTATTTACGACTAGTTAAGACTAGTAATCAATATTGTTGAGAGTTTAATTATAAGTGTAATAAAAATTTAACTTAAGCATGTACAATCTGGATTAAATGGACCAAAATAGTATATTTTTTTTTGTTTCAATCAGAAAAAAAATTGCGTGATATTTGCCGAGACCCCCCCTCTCTCCAACGTAAGATTAGATGAGATTTGACTCGACCCCCTCCCCCCCCCTTAAACATCTCACGTAATTTATGGACGCCCCCTTACCATTACTAGATTCTTTTTATATGTTGTCATAATTATCTATGTTAATCATGCTAACTTAAATCATGATTTACTAAACTCAAACACTTTTTGAAAGTCAATCTACATCATTTTAACAAATTCTACTGGAATGGTCCCAGAAGCAGTAGCAGCATGAAACTAAGTACTGATCACGGACGTAAAAAAATTTGTGTCCGTGGTACTGATGTATTTTTCCTAATCACAGATTTAGCCGGAAGAAGAAGCAGCAAGAAACTCCAAAATGTTTTTTTCCTACTCACAATTACAGATAGCACATTTATACAAATAAAAATAAAATAAAATTGGAGTGTCTGTTTATAAAATTAAAAATAACCGCTTTTTGCATTTAGATGTACTCGTATACACGGTACATATACCAAAACAACATTTTTTACAATTTTTGTCAGTCTGTCTGTTTGTCGATTTTGTCACGACTTTCAGTGGCAGATAGCTGATGTAACAAGGAGTAACTTAGGCTACTTTTATTAAAAAAATAGTTTAAGAAAAAAAATAGGAACAATGAAATATTTAAAAGTATTAAATACCACGCGGACGAAGTCGCGGGTAACAGCTAGTTACTACTAAATCTGTTTATGAAACTCAGGTCCTTACTGAATAATTTGCAGGTAAACAAAGTGACGTTCGCCCCCCTGGTGGTGTCGACGTTGTTTATACTGCTGACGTCACTGCTGGCGCACTGCGCGCGGCGGGTGGTGCAGAAGGCCGTCAAGGAACCCTTCATCCGACTGCTGCTTGAGGAAGCCATCGCCGCCGCTGAACTATGTGGATGTTGCTTCGAACTTATTATTGGTAAAAAAACAAATATTATTTTTAATCTCTGAAAGCTTGAAACCATAAAAGGTACCAAAAATAGGCGTGTTATGAAATAAATGGAAAAAATGATGAGAGTGAAATTTTAAGATTTGTAACACGTCCGTATTGACACAAAAACGCCGGTCACGAAAAACCGCACGCGCGTTTTTAAAACTGCTCGTTTTGAATAAATGATTATTATTATATATTTATTATATTGTTTTTTGTTTTAATATTGTTAGAATATTGTTTTTTTGAGTATTGTTTTTCTTAAATACATATATTTGTATATAAAATAAACAGGGGAAGGGGAGAGGGAGGGGTAGCCGGAGGGGGACGGGAGGGGGAGGGATAGGGAGAGGGGGAGGGGACGGGAGGGGGAGGGGAGGAGAAGAAATATAACTTCTCACGCGCGTACAAAAGTACACGCACCCTTTTTTTTAGTAAAATTAAAATTTTGTCAAACAGTGTAGGTACTTGTGTGTCGAGGTCCGGTACTGATACAAGCAAGTTGTGTCGGCGTAGAAATTTTCATTTCACATTCCCTTCAAGCTTATGCCATAGTACTTAATCCCTCTCCATCCTTTCAAAAGATCCAAAGATTATACTCGTAATAATTCTCACATGAAACAAATTAATACCCGTTTCAGCTTTCAAACTCCACTCGTTTCCAGATAAACCATTCACTTCACCCCTCAATGCAAATGAATTTCGGTATAATTCCAAGGTAATAATATGGGAATGCGAATAATCTTCTCGGGAACGTTTAACAGGCTCCTAATAAATAATTAAGCTTAGGATTTAATTTCGCTGGGGTACGCAAAACCATTTCAAAGACAATTTTGGTTTCCTCATTAATTGACGCGAAATCGGTTTAACGCTAACATGGTTTTTAGGGTTCCGAAATAAAATCGGAACCCATAAAGTTTCGTCATGTCCGTCCGTTGTCCGTCCGCCTGTCTGAAGCAAAGCGCCGAGACCCTTAGTGCTAGAAAGCTGTAATTTGGCATGGATATTTATTAAAACTCCAGAATTGTAGAATAAAATATTGAAAAACATTTTTTTTCAGGGCACCTCCCCTATAGGTAAAGTGAGGATGATTTTTTTATTTGTCGTATGCCCTATGTGTGGGATATCGTTAAAAAGGTATTTCAAAAATATTATGGGTGTTTTTAGACCATTTTTGGAATTAGCGGTCCGTTTGCGAAATATCTGGCTTTAAAACGCTAATTTTGCTTAGAGTCAAGTATCCCCTCCCCCTGCCGGCTAAACGGTTGGAGTTTGACAAGTGAAAAAATCTCTAAAATAGGTTATAATGACGAATTTACAAGGAAAACTATAACGGCTATGTTAGCATAAGTAGTTAATGAGTAATAGTCGATAAATTTACTACTTCGGAACCCTAACATTGCGCGTGGCCTGACACGCACTTGCCCGGTTTTGTTGAAGGTTTATACTTGGTCTATTAAATTGAAAAGCTAATAGACTGGTGAAAATGGCTGGTAATTAATTTATAATCCACTTGATATCACGAACATTGCTTACTTACGTAAATATTCTGATAGAACAGCCACTACCGTTCGCTTATATAAAAACGGAAACAAAATGGCCGACGCAACTCCATCGAACACTACTGAAGTTAATTATTAATTGCTTACATTATAATTTATAATTTTAATGCATAATAAATGTATTGTTTTATAGGAATCTTAAGATTTTATCGTCACTGTATTGTTATATTGGAACTATTGGAAGATGAAGTCATTGGCACAGTTTGGAAAAATGTTCTAGTTTGAGAAATAGCTATTACTGTTTGTCTATTTTTGGAAAGTAGTTGAAAGTTTGCTAGAAGCAAAATATTGTTACCACCATAGGTGAGAGTTAATGATAATGATACGAACGATCTCCGACACACAGAAGACTTGTTATCATTCACTTGTCCAAGGAAGCAGGAGTTTGGCCCATTCAGCATGAGGTGGTGCCTCATACCTACTCGAAATGACTTCTAAGTCAAATGATTACTGGGTCTTTCTTTTCTTTTGATAATTATTATCTAATGGCTTCCGGGACAAGTTACAAGATTCGACTTGAAACTATCAGAGGAAGCCTAAATAAAATTGTAATACCTGCATTCTTCATTCTATTTACCTATACATATATGAAGAAAGACAGGGACATTATTTATTTTAGTTTTGCTATATTTCATTTTTTTATTTTAGAGATATTCGACATAATTTCTCTAAAATATTATTAATATATTTCCATAAATTTAGTCAATCATACTATAGATACATACAAGAGAAACTGTAACAGTTTAATTTTAGCCACATTTTAACTTCGGAATTTTTGAATCATTTTTGTTAAAAACTTAGTAGGTAATATTTACGAATATTCCGACGGTCCCTAAGTATAAGAAGACCATGTCAAAGATGGCGTTTTTTTACAATTATATTTTACAATGCTATACAAGTCGTATAAGAGAACAAGTATAGTAATTACGAAGAATAGGTGCCGTAAATGCGGATATGTAATACATATCGCTTTGTACGGTGTTTCAAAATGCTCGCCGCTCGGTACGAATGCGGTCTTGTCTGACTGAACTGAACAGAACTGAACTCATGGTGCTTTTTACGAGTATACGCTCCACGAGTATGAGTATGCGATCCTAAAGCACAAGGTTTTATTAATGAAATCAATTAATCTTAAAAAAAAATTACTTTTAAAATATTTTCTTGTCTCCATCGTATAAAGAGGTATGTATGTCTCACATGCTTATTTTCTGTTAATTTAGAAACAGTCATCTATTAGTTTTTTGAGAAAAATGAAAATGAAAATGAATATGTATAAATCTTAAAGCTAGTAAAACATTATGAAAAAAATATATTTATAATTATACACAGAATTATTTCTAGAGCGGTTTGTACACTAATTTCGCTCTCCTGTAAACCTGAATTTTTGACATGTCGCTTTACATGTAGGGACCGTCGATTTGATCTACAAATTTGAGTTATAGATATAAACGTTATATATATACTTAGTTAGAAATAAACGTGTTTTTTAGAAATAACTGAAATCGAATTGCATATTTATGAAGAAGGACCGCATAACCTTGGTATTTCACTCACATGTCTATTGAATGAACAAAGGACCTGAAACTTGATACATCATAACGTCCTCCAGACGTTCTTTAGAGAGATTCACTGAGGAAAATCTGTCTACTATGTACTAAGTAGTACATACTTATACTTATTGTTATATATTTCTTGAAAGACCTAAAATATTCGAGAGTACGATTGAACGTTCTAATAGAATACTTTTAATTATTGTAGTGCATGTTTCCGTTGAGGGAAGGAGGGAGGTGCTACGCATAAAGTATATATATACCATCATACATGTTATCCGCGGATTGTTGCAAAGTAGACTAATTAATGCTAACTTAATACCTAGTGGTTGCCAAGTGATGTAACAACTATTCAAGAAGCTACTTAAAACTTTTGAGCAGATCGAACTTGGACTTGTATACTATGTGAACTATGTAAGCTAAGCTGTATAGTGTGTATTCGTAGCTACAATGTTATTATATCGTATTACACAGGTAATAACCTACTGCGGGGGTGTGAGTGTGTTAGCGTTAGCGTTAAAATGTACTGTTTATTATGTATGTTTATTATTTATGCGGTTAGAATTTTGTAAACTTTTACTTTTGTCATAGCCCGTTGTCCCCGGCTGTCGGAGGTTATTCCCACGAAAAAAGAGTGATGTTATAAGTTTGACGTGTCTGTGTACCTGTATGTTTGTATATCGGAAGATCTGTATGTCTGTCTGTGGCATCAGAGCTCCCAAGCGGATCAACCGATTTTGATCTACTTTTTTTGTATGAAAGGTGACTTAATCGAGAGTGTAGGGGAGACTGGGGCTGGTCGTGACAGAGGTAGGTAGTTACAGCGCCAACGGTGGCTAAACAGAGAATGCTATATAGACGTGAGAAAGAGACAAATGATCACGCCACCACCGGCTTGCACGCCGCGCGAGCCTGTGGCGCCAGCGCTTTTGTGAGAGGAGCCCGTACATGTTGCCCTCAAAACCGCATGTTAGTAACATTTTCGTTTTTTCGTAATATTGGTCTACAACCTCATTTCCTTTAAAGCAGATATATATGTGTTGTGATATTTGTGGCCTAATCCTTTCTTTTTGCAACGAATCTACGTTTATACAGTTGTACTTATTTACGTTTTTACTAATTACCTTGAAAGGTCAGTTTTGGCGTTGGGGCTAAAAGTGACATTTTCGCGGGGCAGGTTGTTACTTGTTACTACCTAGTTCCTCGCGCCATCTATGAATACAACTTAGCACTTCTTAAAGTAACACAAAGAGAACCACGAACATAAGAAACACTGTATAATGCTTCCTATGTCATTTTTTCCCACGTTAAATCTTATAAATTTATGTGTCTGTTTCTTTTAACTGTCGCTTTTTCGTTTCATCGACTTTCAAATCACAACGATGCTAAAGACGTTTTCACTTGAAAAAAAAATTCGTGGCATCTCAAAAGATCTTAGATTATGTCATAATTATGTTTCTAACAAGATATCTGAAGAAACAAAAAGAAGCAAAAGAGAATGGCACACTTACAGAATCTCCCACAGTTAGCTACCAGAAGAATAAACAAGTTTTCAACGATAAACAAGAGGGTATTTTGATGAGTTACTTGATTAAAAGCAGTCAAATTTACTACGGATTAGCGTGACAACGGTGCAGAAAACTAGTAAAATTTTGGTTCCGAAAGGGTCCAAGCAAGTTGATTTCATCGCATCAGCGGAGAGAGGAACATTTGTCACTCTCTGCGTAGCAGCAAATGCAGTGGGAAACTCGATACCATGTATATCTTCTCACGAATGAAATATAGGGACTATTTTGTTATTAAACTGTCATTGTTCCTAGTAAAAAGTGTTATATTTCGTTTGGTTTTTGTTGTAACATTTTGCCCCGTATAGTGTAACAACCAGCCCCTGGCGCGGGGCTAAAAGTTACACACCTCTTTTCCTCGAAATTAATTCATTTATGTCACTTCTAATAGTCTGGTATCTAATATTGTTTTTAAACTAATAACCCGAATAGTTACTTAATCAAATAAACCTACATTCCAGTAAAACAATCAAAGAAACAAAAAATTGCGGCACTTTATAAAAAAATGTCACGACCAGCCCCAGTCTCCCCTACTTAGCTATGTTTATAGTGTAAATTAAATCGTCGGGGGTTTTTTAAATTTTAATTTAAGATTCCTGATGAAATAATATTAATAATTTGATTTTGACCTAATTGTCTCTGCGTATGTTTTCAGTGGCAGACAACTTCGGAGTGGCGACGTACGCCATCTTTCTGTTCGCGCTCACCATCTGGTGGTCCCTCAACTGGGGAGACGCGACCGCTTGCCCCTACACGCACATTGAGGATGTCATTGAAGGTAATCTTTAAAGCTTTCTTTCTTGGACTGAAAGGCATCGGTGATGCGTATGGTGTTACTGCTGTATGCAACGGTGGTCCCTCAGATGACTGGTCTGCTCGATTGGCGGCTTTTTACATAGAAAGAGGTACTCGCAAGTCATAATTTTAAACTTTTATTAAGGACTAGCTGATGCCCGAGACTTCGTGCGCGTGGTATTTAATATTATAAAATTTTTCATTGATCCAATTTTTTTCCTAAAACTATTTTTTTTTCTAAAATAAAAGTAGCCTAAGTTACTCCTTGTTACATCAGCTATTTGATAGTGAAAGTCCCGTCAAAATCGGTCTAGCCATTTCAGAGATTAGCCGGAACAAATAGACAGACATACAGACAGACAGACAAAAATTGTAAAATATGTTGTTTTGGTATATGTACCGTGTATACATCCAAATGCACTTAGTAAAAAACGGTTATTTTAATATTACAAACAGACACTCTAATTGTATTTATTTGTATAGATGTATAGACAATGTAGATATGAGCGTGTCGAAGATTAGGTTAAGCATATAACATCTTTATGCTAAGTTACTACATATTGCACTGAATTACATTTCAAATTGATACATCTACAAAACATGTTTTAGTATTGATTCATATTAAAATAAATAAATTTATCGCTTTGTTGATTTACAACGTTATGGGTAGTAAAATAATGTAGTTGGAAATTTCTAAAACATTAAAAAAATGTATAAGAGCAAACTAATTAACAAAACTTTAGAACTTGGTTGATATAAACTTCAACATTTTCTCTTCTCGAACATGCTTAAGTTTCAAGGACTTAAAGGAGCTACTTAGAAGTTTGAGAATCACTGAGTACGTAGGTAGTACATGTACTTATTCGGCGTACTTATTCTGATAGCAAATTATATTTAATCATTGACATAATTGTTATTTTTATGTCCTTATTTACCAAATCATGTCATTACTAAGGGGCCATCAATAATATACGTCACACTAATTTCATGACTTTTTGACCCCTCCCCCCGTCTTTGTCACAGCTGGTCACATTTGTCAGACCTCCCCCCCCTAGTTCCCACTAGCCGAGTGTCACATATTATGAAATTTTACACCTAGAAATTATTAAATTAAAACAACAGATCCGAAATAAGTTTTATTTCCATTAATTGTTTTTTAATATTTACCTATACATACCAATTATTACATTTTGAAATGTGACGTCACGAAATTTTGGCTCCCTCCCAACCCTTGTCACACACTACATCGACCCCCCTTCCTCAATAACGTGTGACGTAATTTATGGATGGCCCCTAAGCTAATTGGGATTCAACCTTGCGTTACCTGTATGCTCTCATAGGTCTATAGGTATACTCTTCTAATATACATATAAAATTCTCGTGTCACGGTGTTAGAAGTTGAACTCCTCCGAAACGGCTCGACTGATTTTCGTGAATCTTTGCGTGCATCTATCGGCTAGGGTTGAGAATCGGACAACATCTATTTTTCATCCCCTTACCCCTAAAAAATTTTTGGCAGAACAACGTTTGCCCGGTCAGCTAGTATTACTATAACAAGTCTATCGCCTGTTACCTGTAGATAACATTTACATGTTACAATGAATTCTGTTTTGTACACTAAAAGCTGAACCATATCAATCAACTGAAAGTACGATACATGAAACCGTGTAATTATCCCTCTATAAATTTAAAACACTTGTTTATTTAATTAAAATTATTACACAGCATCGTTAATATCAGTCATTTTATCATCGAATGGCCAATTTAATGATTTTGCCAAAACATTTTGCATATATCGTAAACAAAAACCGACAAACTGCATATTAATTAAAGTTAGGTATTTATTTTATATACATACTAGCTGCCCGGACAGACTTCGTTCTGTCAAGTTTTTTGGAACGAAGTTCCTTATCGCGCCTTGCGAAAGGGGGCTAGGCGGAAAATTTGGTAACGAAAAGTTGTAACGACACTTTTTGCCGTCATTAGTCGTTACAACTCGTGCGGCGTCGTTACATGTCGTGCGGCGTGCGCATGTTTCTATGTCTGTCTCTCTCTCTCTCTCTCTCTTATAGAAAGCAAGCCAGATATTTTCGTTTCTTGCAGTAAGTACTAGGATAGCAAAAACATGCAAGCGAGGGTGCCAAAACAAATTTGGGGTATTAAATTTCTCATCGGCTTTGTTCACCTAGTAGCTTGCTACTAGCAATTGCCACTAGGTGAACAAAGCCGATACCCCAGATTTGTATTGGCAAACTTGCTGCATGTTTTTGCTATCCTAGTACTGACTGCAAGGAACTTCGTTCTATCCGGGTATCCCTTGACACCTCTCGAGTTTTTTTTTTAGTTAAAACCTTCCGTGTACCTTAAGGAATATAGTAAGCTATCCTATCTTTCAAGTTGGATCAAACTACACACGGTGTGCAAACTTGATTAAAATCGGTTGAGTAGTTCAGGAGTCCATTGCGGACAAACAACGTGATACGTAATTTATGTAAATATTAAGATATAGTCTGCGAAGCGCCCCTCGCTTCGCCCTGGGCTCGATTCCTGGCCTACGCATATATTATTTATCACATCAGAATTGACCCTCAATTACGATTTTCGATTACGAGGATCGCCGCACCAAGGGTCCTGGGTTCCTGGATGAGTTTGAATTTCTGTTCTCGGTCTGGGTGTGAATGTCCTTGTCTAGTGTGTTGTCCATGGCACCCACGACACAGGGAATACTAGTGTGGGGCTATGAGTGTGAAGCGTTACTTACTTACTTATTTTCATAATCATCGACAATATTCGACAATTTTTTTTTTTATTTGATATTCAGGAAAAGGCGATATTCGCAAGGCTCTCCTGAAGATCTGGGCCGAGCTGACAGGTGGTCTCCTGGTGTTCAAGTACATCCAGATGTACTGGGCGCTGGAGATATCCGAAACGCATAAGGACAAGGCCTTCGAGGACTGTAAAGCTGACTTACAGGTTAGCGAACTTTACTTAAAATAAAGGTGAGATCTATAAAGGGTACTTATGCTTTGCTCTGACTTAAAATTATCCGAACAAACTTTAAATTAAGCTTTTTATATGACCTTTTTAACCAACTTCAAAAAAAGAGGAGGTATTTAATTCGACCGTATTTTTTTATGTTTGTTAGCTCAGAACTTTCAACTGGGTGAACTGATTTTCATGATTTTTTTTTAATCGAAAGCTGGTGCTTGTAATGTGGTCCCACTTAAATTTGAGCGAGATCTGACGCGTAGTTTTTGAGTTATTTTGAAGTCGGTTATTTTTTCTTGGTAAAATTCAGATTATATCCAAACATAATGGCTAAAATCAACCTTAATATTACCTCTTTAAATTGACTTCTTTATTTTTTCGTATTAACTAAAGGTAATCAATCAATCATCTAGTAGGTACAACATTTGAAAGTTGTCTGAGCAACGCCAAAGTTTAAGTACGGTTTGTAGATACCACCCTAAGCTTCAGTGTGGCTTCAATAACTGGCGTTTGCGCATGTCACCGGACGGTATCCGTTTGTCACAACACTATTTAGTTTTTATCAGAAATATTGACATTTTATTAAAGACTGATAAGAAGAGCTTTCAAAATCTATTCCATATAATTGTTTTCAGCAATATGTATAATCTGACATTCTATACAATATCTAGAAGATATATGTATTACGTAGGTAAAGTATGTATCTAATGGATAATTGGCTGAACAGCCCTGGTATATTCTATACATTGCCTTCCTAGACAATCCTTATTGTATAGAATACTGCATTATTATACAAAATTGCTGGTGACTTAATCACACCCAGCATATCTCCAAGTTGTGTAAGTACCTTAATTTTTGGCTGTTTAAAGCTTATTTTTTTTTATTATAATTTATATGTATGAGCTACGAAAATTAGTAATAACCATGTTTTATAATCTTTAGTTTGAAGACGATATCGCGTGAAATCATTCTAAGTCGAGTATTTTTATTTCTCTAGTTTGTATTAGATACAATAACAACCACTACATTCTCAAAGAAACGAGAAATGCGATAGAATTGTATAAAGGCACCAATCGCTTATCGAGAAAATCATTACATTAAAAATATTAATACATTCGATTCATGTATTAAACCATCGTATATTGTGTTATTTCTGGCTCACGGCCATAATCCACTCTGATGCTTTTAACTCGACAAGATTTTGGTTTTATGAAAGACCGCACAACATAAATATTTTTGTCAGTTTTGTAGCATGTGCTCTAATGGAACTTGTTTATATGAAGCCTACAAATATTCTTGAAAAAATATAATCTTTTTACTTTATGTACCTAACTAAGTTTGTCTTTAGAAACAAAAAAAAATATGAGATCATTGAAGTATAATGTATTAAAATAGCAGAACACGTATCGCGAACAAAATTTGTGTCGCGCCGGGAGGTTCTATTTTCAAAACCGAGCCCCCGTTTTCTTTTCCAATGGTCTGAATCCATTGAAAATTGTAGCCAATTGGCTACAATTCATTGAGCAAATATCGGGTTTGTGGTGTCGATTCTATTCGCTAGTAATAATTAGTTCAATGTATATAGCTCTTCGTAATCAATCTTTATTCCATTTTATTATTTATCATCATGATTTAAAACCGATTTTCAAAATCTACACAAAAGTTACCTAGTACCTTTCATAACACCTCTGTTAACCAGCCAAGTTTTTCTGAATAATACATCCTCACACAACACACGCTCGTATACGTTTAGGAACAATATCAACAGGCCGAGGACACGTCAGGTTTGGCCATAAATATGCCACGACATTCATCAAAGTCAGCTGGATGGATGGCGGCCATCCTGTCCATTAGATGAATTGTTTCGATCCGCAAACATCGTCACTTGCGAGGTGTGGCATGAGGTGCACTCAAGGAATTAATAACGCTGTACATTTGTGTTCGTGTTATAAGGTTAAATGACATCGTTTATTAGCTTTAAGTATTATTACTAGCATATAGAACCGACACCGCGAACACAATGTATGTCCCAATGAATTGGCGCCGATCGGCTTCAACTTTCAATGGATTCGTTCGATTTTGAAAGCAGAACGGGGGCTCAATTTTGAATATAGAACCTCCCGGCGGGGACACACATTTTGTTCGAGATATCTGTTCTATGACATTATAGTTCAATGTTTATTAGGTGATTGTTATATTAGATGATGAATTCATCTTATTATATTATAACGTGACACTAAATAAGATACTACAAAACATTGAAATAAAACTCAGCTAAAATAAATATATAATTAAATAGTTTCCAAATTTTCAGCGATTTCTATTGGAGTTCCAAACAATTTACCTTAAAATAAACCCTGTGACATAAAAACTTATAATTTATAATTAACATCATAACCAATTTTAATATAATATTCATGAATTATTTTGTTTACATTGTAACCGTATTTATAATGTGTTATTACATCATAATGATTGTAATAACTATTCTAAAGATATCTTTTGTTTCTGAGTTGTCAATATTTTGTTAATAATAACAAAATATACTAATATTTTAATTAAATTTGAAGACAATTAAGAGAGATTGACTGAAGATTGATTGATTGAGGTTTCGATTTCCTAAAATGTTACAAATCATTTCAATTCTAGGCTGTACCGTGTAACAAAATATCTTCCGTTTATGAAAACCAAGCTGTGAGATTCATAACTCCCTTTGGCTTTGACTCCGAATGAAATTGTTCCGTTGATAGTTCCGGCTATTTTTCCGATTCACCATTTTAGCACGGTACTAACGAAAATTGGATTGCGGAATGTACCTACAGCTTCGAATGCCGTAGTTTAGTCTAGCGGTTCCGAAGTCGCTATTCGTGTTTGGTTACCAGGTTCAGTTCCCGAAAGTGTAAATATTATTCAAGGGAATTAAGGTGGGACAGTGAAATAATTATGCAACTTAACTTATAATAAGGAACAAAACAGAAAAATGTATATGTTACCGGCAAAACCCGATTTCAGGTTAAACTAGTTTGGCCTAGGCCAGACTAGTTTGGCGCGACACGATTAGGCAAAACTAGTTTCTCGTCAATCTAAAACTGATTAGAACCGAATTGTTACGGATTTATATTTATTCGACAAATCTTTGTGCTTTAAACCTCTTAAATTACAGCTATTTTAGTCACGACTGCACTTCAAATTGTATTCGAACACCAAATGTAGTAAATGATCAGCAAATTAACTGCTCGCGTATATATTGTTTCTTTTGGATTCTTTTAATTTCCAGATGTAGGTCGAAATGGTTACAAAACCGACTTAGTCAACCCCGACCCCACGTGGTACTAGTCTGCCCTACCCCTAGAGTGAATGTAAACCCCGGAGGCGCGGAGGGAGAGCAGCTTCGGCTATTTGGTCGCCTGCGGCGACCAGCCTCAGCCGCTTCGGCTCACATGGTGCCTGCAGTTGGTTACGCAAGGGCGGAGGGGCTGCACTTCCGGCAGCGCCGGAGACGTTCGGAAGCCTGTTTGTGGATTAAAAAATGAATTACCATCTTTGGTTATAATTTTACATTAAAATGCTGTTTTAATTTTGGTGATCATTTACTACTTTTGGGTTAACAATGATTTATTTGGTGATAAGTTAAACATAAGCCAAACTTACTGACGAGAAACTAGTTTTGCCTAATCGTGTCGCGCCAAACTAGTTTGGCCTAGGCAAAACTAGTTTAACCTGAAATCGGGTTTTGCCGGTAACATATATATAAAGTGTATCAAAGAATAAAAGTTTATGTTATTAAAGTAAATGAATAATGTTTGTCAAATATTAAATTGTAACGTTGTGTGTGTGTTCAAATTGTAACATAGCTTTAGTGTGTCCAAAATTGTAACTAGTGCTATGGTATGTGCAAAGACCTGAAAAAAAGTCGTCTAATCGAGCGTGAAGCATAGCAATGGCCGCTCGCTTACCATGTGTGCGTAATTTTTGATTCGCGATTGACGCAGTATGGTGTCAATGTGTGGGTGTGTGTACTTGTACGAATAGAAAGTTGGTATTACTATGGGTGCTTCACTGAATTTGTTGTTGGGATTACGTCCGTCTTTTTTTTAGGTCCGTGGTTCAAAGGCACTAAATGAAGACCGGTAAAACTTTGTACCGGTTTGAAAAGTCGGTGCAAATATGATATTGTCCTCTCCAGACAAGGCAGCGTTTCAGTGAACGCTAGCACTAGAGTCCGTTAGGGCACATGCATGCTTTTAACGTGGTTTTTGCTTTTATCACTAACTGCTGCTTTCTTTGGTTAAAAACATTATTTGGTTAATGCGATCGGTTTGGCATTGGCTAATTGTATAGTGGCACCTCTAAATATAGTAAGATCAGATTGGCGACCATAAGGTTAGTGGTTCATATCTGGGAAACACAATTTCCGTTACTATGTTTTGTTCGTTATTTCTTCGTTACAGGTTTTCGTCGTTATTATGCCCAGATTGGTGTAAAGCCAATTATGAAGTTAAAGTTACTTTGTATTAAACCTTAAAAACGTTTCTGTACGTTATTTAATTTATAATATAACATATTACTATGTAAAATTTACAAGGCTACGCCAGTGATTATGAACAAGTTAGGGTCAATGCATACGTAACGGGTTTTTCCAGTACGGGACGGGACGTGAACTTTTGGAAACTATGTTTCATAGAAAATGTATACGATAGTGCATACGCAGCGGAATCCCTTATGGGACGTGGCAAACATCGTCGGCGACGATGTTTTTCCCGTCCCGTACGGGAAAAAACCCGTTACGTTGCGAGGGGGCAGATCCTCGACAGTAGTAATTGTAGGTAGCTCAGGGCGGGGTAGGAAATTATTGAGGAACAACTCCAATTCTTCAAAATATTATTATATTGTAAGGTATAAACTATCCTTTACACTCACTATTAAATTATTTACATAAATAGGCTATAAAACTTATAAAAGTATTAAAAATAAAATAAAATAACGTTTTTACATCATTCCCGAAGGGAACCCAGCTGACAGATCCCTTTCTCAAAAATCAACCTAATTGTCAATATTTAAAAATTTAGAATAAAAATGAATCTGCCAGCCAAGGAGTATTGTAACGAGGTATAGTGCGAGGGTGCAGATCCTCGACAGTAATAGTAGTTAGCTCAGGGCGGGGTAGTAAATTATCGAATGAGCACAACTCCAATTTTTAAATGTATTGTATTGTATTAATACCGGTTAATACACAGTAGTAGTATTCAAATTAACATATAAAATAGACACTGTTAGTAAAATTAATAAAAGTATCAAAATAAAATAAAATAACGTATTTACATGATTCCCGAAGGGAACCCAGCTGACAGATCCCTTTCTCAAAAATCAACCTAATTGTCAATATTTAAAAATTTAGAATAAAAATGAATCTGCCAGCCAAGGAGTATTGAACGAGGTATTAGTACACCTCGTTACAATACCCCGGGCTCCCCTCAAAAAAAATCTTAATGATTTTTTTTTTTTAAACAGTAGAAACAAAGTATAAAGAAAGTAGGGTAAGTATAAAAAAGTATAATACAAAGAAAGTAAGAAAAGTATAGTAGTAGGTATAAATAAAGTATAAACAGTCACCTATTTACATACTTACAATACTCACATATTTATAAGGTGTAGGCTTATTTAACGAGTCACGACCCGCTCGTACCATAGGCTTATTTATAGAGTTGTAATCCGCTCTTGAGAAATAACCCAGAAGGCTAAGAAGTAAGTAAAGACACAGTATAAGGTAATTATACTGTGGTAAAGGTAAGACACAGTATAAGGTAATTATACTGTGGTAAAGGTAAGTAAGGGTAAGGTGTAGGCTTATTTAACGAGTCACGACCCGCTCGTACCATAGGCTTATTTAAAGAGTTGTAATCCGCTCTGTAACTATAGTAAATAATAGTAGTATTTACAGATTTACAAATTTACAGAATTAGGTAGTTCCGTTCAACAGAATTATAATTGTTACTGTGAACGTAACATTAAAATAAAATAATAGAAATTAATAACAATCAATAATAAAATTAATCGTTACTAGGCAACGACACAAAATGCCATTCTTGTGTCACAATAAATTTAAATGCAAATATGTACAAAATATAAAAATAATAAAATATGAACATGTAGGTACCTATTGTTACAATAATATACAGTATAAAAATGATTCGAATAAGGGCCGCTATGGGGAGGGGACGATAATGTCTTTTAGAATTTTGAAAACTAAAACAAATACATTAATAATATGGTAACCTTTCATTTAATTTCTCTTCTTGTCTTCCAAAAAATTTTATGTAGTCATATACAGCACCTTTTCTGCCGTCCTCGAGGTCACATACATGTATTTTGTGATCTGCTTTAGAATGTTACAGACTGTTCACATCCACTGTTCTATGAAGGAGTTGCGAGACATAGGTATTACCTTAAACCTTATTGGGCGCCAGTGCGAGGGTGCAGATCCTCGACAGTAATAGTAGTTAGCTCAGGGCGGGGTAGTAAATTATCGAATGAGCACAACTCCAATTTTTAAATGTATTGTATTGTATTAATACCGGTTAATACACAGTAGTAGTATTCAAATTAACATATAAAATAGACACTGTTAGTAAAATTAATAAAAGTATCAAAATAAAATAAAATAACGTATTTACATGATTCCCGAAGGGAACCCAGCTGACAGATCCCTTTCTCAAAAATCAACCTAATTGTCAATATTTAAAAATTTAGAATAAAAATGAATCTGCCAGCCAAGGAGTATTGAACGAGGTATTAGTACACCTCGTTACAACGTATGCATTGGCCTTTAATACGTTTTCTGCAAACTTTACTCGTGCGTCAAATAATTTTACAGGGACCTGTAATGTTAGTGTAGTGTTTGTACTGCTATTATAGTTATAGCAGTAATCACGTTATCTCGGGAGCACGGGTAGTGGGGCAACACTGAGTCAGTCACGAGACAGCCGTAGACGAGAGCAGACGTGTTTCCCTACCTACTGGTGTCGTAACGAGCTAATGCAAGTCAACCATATCACTATATCCAAATATTACGTGAGCACGTAAGTACAACAACTACTACATAATGGCGACGAGGTCAAAAGGTCAGTGCAGTAAATATTTTTATTTTGTGTTGATAAAGGAAGAGTTGGAAGGAAAATAACACGTCGATGCAAGAAATAATCAACAGACGAATGTTAATATTAGTGCCGAATAGTTATCTCGAGAATTTGTTTATGTGTGCTGTAACTTTAAATAACGCATTGAGCAACATCATCATAATTATCGAAGTTCTCTCTCTAATTAGGTATAAAAATTGCCGCCATTACCGCTACCTACACCATTCCCTTTGTTTTCGGTAAATGGCATTGATTGACATTGTAAAAACAACTGTGCGTGAGTAAAAAAGTGGCATTTTGTGTTATAAGCGTAATTCACGCTACTGAAGTAATAATAACATAAATGACATTTTGGATATAGTGTCACTTATTTAGCTGAAAGTGATAGCGGACAGGTTTTGTTTTGAAATAAGAAGTGATATTTAGTGTTTAGCTGTGTCGTTTTAAATATAATACACAGTATCGATCTGTTGGAGGGATTGCTACATAAATGGCGTATTGCGTGTGGTGCCGCGTGTTTGGTTAAAGTTGCGTATGTGTGCCAATGAGAAAAAGTGGCATTATGCGGAACTTTTTCCGAATATATTTTTGAATAACTACTTATTTACTAGCATGTTTTTAGTGCCTAACTAAAAGTAGGTTGGGCGAACCGACGAGAGAGGCTAATTGCAACGATATATTTCAGTTTTCTTTATAGACATTGATCGCAATGTTGAGTTGAAAACTTTGAATGGCTATACTGAAAAACTACTATTTTTGTGAAGCACCATTTTTGTTTTAAAAGTGTGAATTGTGTCCGGCATCCATTCTTGCGTGTTTGTGTTGCACAACAACACTTAGTACTAAAAAGGAGATAACATTATACAAATTATGAACTTAAATAAAGGAGTAGGGACCTTAAAATAATCAAGAATAAAAGGAGAAAGGTTCCCTAAATTAGTGAAATTTATTTAGGACTAGCTGTGCCACGCCGTTTCGCCCGCGTTGGTTTGTGGAAGGGACTGGCTGCTGGAGGTACGATGCTGTATGGCCTGTGGCCTTCCTCGGTGAATGGATTGTCGGACGGAGTTTTTCGGTTCGAACCGGTGGTTCCTGGGATTGGCGAGTTCGGCCGGGCGGACTCTTCGACTTTATAAAGTATAGATTTTACTACCTTTATAGATGGCAGCACATGCAAGTTAAGTTTAATCGTTGAGAGTGAGTTTGCTTCTTCGCTGCCATAAAACTATAACAGTAAGGGTGATTGTCAATAAAATTAGCTGTTGTTATGACTATTAGTTATATTCTACGCAGGTCCTGGGTTTCATTCGAACGTAGTTTTGCTGTAGTTACAAAGTACATGTGTAGGTATGATAAACTGAAATAATTGCAGTCGTTTTGATATGAATTCTGATAAAAAACGGAACTGAAGTTGTTTGATGAAAAATTATGTTCTGTTATGAAAGTATTGCATTGGCAGTATCAAACATACATACATGCCTAGCCTTGGTATACATGCAGCCATGCACTTGTATTTCTTTTGAAAATAATATACATAAACTATCACAAGCTGTTGTAATACGGTTAACGTAATTTAACGTTGCGGCGCCGGGACCCTATTTCAGCTTGTAAGTTCTGTGTGATTCTTTAGCAGTCTTTCCTTTTGGTATTTGACCATCACGGCTGTACTACACGGCTGAAAATATAATAACATAATGTGAGTAATCATAAATAAAGTTGGTTTGATGGGCGGTAGCGTAAGAAAGAAAGAAACATTTATTCCGTCATAAGAATAGCAACAACATTAGGGTTCTATGGTGGATGTGTCACTGGCGCGCCGACGACGAGGAGCGCAGGAGCGGGTAATTGACCATTATGGTCGTGGTCGCTCTGTTAACACATGACGCTTTTGTTGTAGTCAGAAGTGCTTGACATTTGACATACAGCGTTAGAATGCCCTCGTGTATTGTACCAATGTGATTGGTGTAGTGGAGCAAAGGATGGGCGTGTGTGTGTTGTGGCTCTTTTCAGAACGGAGTTCTTGGTTGGTTTGTAAGGGCATAACGTATCTATATTTTTGAATATCATTGCGTATTGGGAGATGATAGGAAGTTCCTATCATCGTTCCTATTAGGAACCATTATACAAGCCACGATACCGGAGTTCAAATCTTCACGATGAGACAATTTTATTTTTCTAATTTAGTTTTTGTGTTGAATTTTATAGAATCTATTGAGGCAGTGAGGGTCAAAAGCGCTTGCGAGCTAGACGCGTTCTTGTGTTGTTACTGTGATTAAACTAACTTGTGTCACGGAACAATAATTGTATTTTGTTTGAATGGGTTCGATTTGATATACTACAGTAAATTCATACCCCTGGAGAAGCCGAGGCTTGGTTTTGACAGAATTTCACAAAAATCGTGGAGGAGAAACTCATTGTAGGCAAACCGATTGTAGTTTTGTATCGATTTACAGCCAAATGTTGTAAACCACTTGGAATTTCATTTCAATAAGATGACCCGTCACAATACCTAGAAAAGTTCATAAAAAAAAGTGAGGTCAAGGTAATGATGAGTTGCAAGTGAAAAGGGTAAAGATAAAGATAAAGTTTAGTGAATGTTTAAGCTATAGTCCGAGTTGAAGTTTTATCAGGCTTGGCGCACTCCGCATTTTACCATAACGTTACAAGTAGGTACATGCCACGTTTGACATGTCCTACTAATTCAGAAAATTCATAATAGCAGTCACACGTTCGTAATCTATCACACATAGTAAAAATTTTGGTGTTTGTCTATATGTTGATGCGTGTTCTTCAGTAAGATGTTAAATAATCAAGTCCGAACTGATATATATTTAATTATCGTTTACACATATATAATAATACATGTGTAACACATAAAAATAAACTTTCAGAAAAAACTACAAAATGAATTAACTTTTATAAATGTTAGTTTCCTTCAGGTCATCACACATGTCACTAAACTTTCAGATTAATTTTATTCTTTCAAAAAAAGGCAACCCTGACATTGCCACAGAGGATAAGCGACAGTGTTAGAAAGAAAGGAAATTCATTACGCGTTTTGATTAGCGCTGTGCGACCTGAATTACACTTTATTGCGTTGGAGCCAGAGTCACTATTTATTTAAATGATTTTTCGGAATATTTCTTAGTGCACCTTCTGTACTTATTTAAAAATACTATTATTTCTTCTGGGGTTTTAGTTAAATTCAGAGTTAAAGGAAAAAATAGTATTCAAGCTAATGTTACAATGAAAGTAAAATTTAAAAGGCACTCTAACTCGATGAGTCAGAGAAATCAGAGTAAGATCAACCAAAGGTAATTATAATGAAGTTTAGTTTTACTTAACATAAACATACGTAACTCAGTTGTCGGCAGTATGAGCCCTCATGAAATTGAAAATCATACGTTACTGAATTGAAGTGAGTTGTCGGCAGTATGAGCCCTCATGAAATTGAAAATCATACGTTACTGAGTTGAAGTGAGTTGTCGGCAGTATGAGCCCTCATGAAATTGAAAATCATACGTTACTGAGTTGAAGTGAGTTGTCGGCAGTATGAGCCCTCATGAAATTGAAAATCATACGTTACTGAGTTGAAGTGAGTTGTCGGCAGTATGAGCCCTCATGAAATTGAAAATCATACGTTACTGAGTTGAAGTGAGTTGTCGGCAGTATGAGCCCTCATGAAATGGAAAATCATACATTACTGAGCTGTCGGCAATATGAGCCCTCATGAAATTGAAAATCATACGTTACTGAGTTGTCGGCAATATGAGCCCACATGAAATGGAAAATCATACATTACTGAGCTGTCGGCAATATGAGCCCTCATGAAATTGAAAATCATACGTTACTGAGTTGTCGGCAATATGAGCCCTCATGAAATGGAAAATCATACATTACTGAGCTGTCGGCAATATGAGCCCTCATGAAATTGAAAATCATACGTTACTGAGTTGTCGGCAATATGAGCCCTCATGAAATGGAAAATCATACATTACTGAGTTGTCGGCAATATGAGCCCTCATGAAATGGAAAATCATACATTACTGAGCTGTCGGCAATATGAGCCCTCATGAAATTGAAAATCATACGTTACTGAGTTGTCGGCAGTATGAGCCCTCATGAAATGGAAAATCATACATTACTGAGCTGTCGGCAATATGAGCCCTCATGAAATGGAAAATCATACATTACTGAGCTGTCGGCAATATGAGCCCTCATGAAATTGAAAATCATACGTTACTGAGCTGTCGGCAATATGAGCCCTCATGAAATTGAAAATCATACGTTACTGAGTTGTCGGCAGTATGAGCCCCCATGAAATTGAGATTGATACATTGACTTGATGGAAGTAGTGACCTCATGAAATTTAGAATCATACATACATTACTTGACTAGACGGCAGTATGGGTCCCATGATTTGAAATCATAGTAACTAAAGTGTGTATGGACCTCTTGAAATTGAAATCATTACTGACTAGACGGCAGTATGGGCCCTCATAACTTTGAAAACCATACAAAATGTAGTGATTTTGTGAATATATTAGTTATTTGGCGTGATGGAGTCGAGATGTAGAATAAAGATAATGAATAGACGAGGTATTTCAATAAATGACTGGTGTGGAATGATTGGTATCTGCAGTGTCTGACTCATATGTAACACCGTCGGGTCCGTTGGGCCCATTCAGAAAAGACGCCTAAATAAAGGAAATTCCTGTTGCGAGTCTAGCCATGTTTGGCGTGTTATGGTCGTCGGTGGGACCTACTTTATATTACGTATATAAGAGGATTGTCTCGCAAGTAAAACTTTAGTCTTTAAAAACGAAAGCAGGTGGTAAGCTGTACATAATTTGTTGTTGACAGTAAACCACTTTTAGTAATAATATAAATTTTCATCGAGTTTCTCATATTTCCTGTGTTTGTTTTACCAGTAAGTTGTCTATTTAAGGACAGAAATGACGAGGTTCGTTTGTATGTTGGTATGAAACCTAATAACTTGGCAATCTTGATCAAAGAGAGAAGAAAGAGGGAAGTATGAAAAGCTAAGAGGTGATGCAAATAATTATTATTTAATAAAGATAGAAGGAGAATGGGTGAGAATGGGAAAGGTGTAAGACGAAAAAATGCTGGAAGAGGTCTCAGGTGTTGTTTCAATGTTTAAAATAATTTGCAGTGAAGGTATAATCTACATAAGTAATTCTATACGAAGCATGCATATGACAGTTTGAGTTTGTTGAGGCTAGTGAAGGCACCCAGAAGGCTACAGTTTACAAACCGTAGCCTGCTTCATATATATAGTGCGTGTTACAAATGAGTTTGTCTAAGTAACTGGAATATTGAATGGTGTAGACGTGGAGTGGCCTTTGAAGGCTTGAGTTGCGATCAACTGCAGAGTCGACTGTGGATCGGGCTCCAGATTAAATAAAGATTTTAATAAGGAAGGGATGTAGTGTTTGTACTGCTATTATAGTTATAGCAGTAATCACGTTATCTCGGGAGCACGGGTAGTGGGGCAACACTGAGTCAGTCACGAGACAGCCGTAGACGAGAGCAGACGTGTTTCCCTACCTACTGGTGTCGTAACGAGCTAATGCAAGTCAACCATATCACTATATCCAAATATTACGTGAGCACGTAAGTACAACAACTACTACAGTTAGTATGTTTATGGACAAATAAATAAAAAAAAAAAAAACAAAGTACCTACCACGCGAGATTCATCAACAGACAAAATGTCTGACAAAATTACTGACTTTGTGAAAAGTTATCCACACAAAATTGAAGTAAATCATATAATTATAATCATAAGAGGCATGAAACGTGATTTATTTGCAGACAAGACTATTGTTTATTTTTAACCGACTTCAAAAAAGAAGGAGGTGTTCAATTCGACTGCATTTTTTTTATGTTTGTTACCTCACAACTTTTGACTGGGTGAACCGATTTTAATGATTTTTTTTTATCGAAAGCTGGTGCTTGTCATGTGGTCCCATTTAAATTTGAGCGAGACCTGACAAGAAGTTTTTGAGTTATCTCTAATTTTGAAGTCTGTTATTACACCAAGCATCGTCGACACGTGAGCGATATGGATATTGACCGACGTTAACAACATTCCAAGTTAATTTGAGTGCCAACTAGACAGGCATGTGAAGACACCAATAAAACTAGGTTACCTATCCCAACCTAACCTATCGGTTTAGGGTCTTTATTGTTTAATTATAAGTATAGTGAAGCAAGCGAAATAATATTAGGCATCCTCGAATTAAACTTTTAATTCAATTCCACCGTCAAACTTAAAAAATCGAACTCAAAAAACATTTACAATATCTTATTTATAGTCACAAAAGCCTACAAAACGGCATTACATGGAGATTTTTCAGATTGTATTTTGGCTTTGATCGTCAATATGGCTTGGCTTTGGCTGACGTCATATCCGTTACACGAGTTTCATCATTTCTTCTAGTTCTATTGCAAACTTTATTTTAACAAAATAATGTTCAAAAAGTTATATATTACCTGTCGTTACCTTACCCTGTCGGCATCGCGATAGGAAGTTACCCTTGTGAAAAATCAACCACAATTCCAGGTGCCCGTGATTTATGGTGCGGTGGTGGAAGGCGTGGCCACCTGCCTCTGTCGGCTGGCCTCGAGGTCCCTGGGGGATTTGAACCCCCGTTTCGCGACTGCCATCGACGCATTCATCGGAACTTCTCTCGTTGTGGCTGGTAAGAACTTATTTGAATCACATGGAATCTGAAGTAGATTGATTACTTCAGCAAGTATTTCACCATGTATACAGGGTGTTTCGTGATCAATGGAACAACGGAAGACCATACTGATGTAATCTTACCATCAGGTGGGATTGTCGTCAAGCATTGACTTATCTTTATATAAAATTCTCGTGTCACGGTTTAGAAGTTGAACTCCTCCGAACCGGCTCGACCGATTTTCGTGAATCTTTGCGTGCATATAGGCTAGGGTTGGGAATCGGACAACATCTATTTTTCATCCCCCTACCCCTAAAAATTTTTTGGCAGAACAACATTTGCCCGGTCAGCTAGTAATTTATAAAAAACGGAAGGCTGGTCGGACGTAGTGATTTTCGTGAATTTGTTGTATTTGCATTTTTATAATTTTTTTAACACTTAATAAGTTACGAGCAAGAAGTTGAAGTCTTCCTGGTAATATTGCATTAAAATGATAATAAATAATGGAAGGGTATATATTATTGAGACGAAATATTAAATAATCAATATTTTTCTTGTAATTCAGGGAAAATTCGATTTGTCAAAGTGGCTGTCAATGGTTTTGAACTAAAGTTTTATGACTGATACCATTCACGCGTGTGCGAGACATCAAAGTGGTTCTGTAACTAAACAGTGAAATAAAAAAGAAATATAACACGTTTTCCTTACTAAATCCTTGAAAGTATTTTTATAAAACATTTTATTTTATTTTATAAGTTAATGCTTGACTACAATCCCACCTGATGGTATGTGGCGATGTAGTCATGGGTGGTAAAACGCATTAACTTAGTAAAAGCCTATTCACTAAATTGAAGCTTAAGAACACTACACCTACCCGACTTTAAAAAGTAGAGATATAAAATTAATTAACTATTATTTTATAAGATGAACTAAAGTAATGAATGAAGGCATCTTTTATTTAATGTCAAAGAATTCTTTATTCAAATAGATATTTTTTTAATGTAGTAAATCGCTTTATATTTAGGATGTGTTTGGTTGAGGGTTTTTAAGCTTTGATTTGCTTTATCAGGTTTTATAACTAACACGTTATTAACAATTACTTTCGTCTGTTGTTTTACACACACTAGATATGCATAGCACTTCTAAATGCACAAACCACCGTCTAGCTACATTTACGACAAAGTTCGTGGCAAATGATTAAAAGTATTAGTAAGGTGCTCGCACAAAATTGTGTCCCGTTACGTTTTCTATGAATTAAAAATATTAAAATGTACAGGAGTCATAAAGTTTAATTATTTTACATCTTGTGAGAGACTAGTTTCTTAGTAATAGCTTTACTTAGAATAAAGATTTTTCCATTTTCTACTCTCCATTTAACTTTAAAAGATAAAGTATCATTTATTAACAATGTTAATTATTCTCCGAAATTTCAAGTTATAGATGGATAAAATTAATCAAAAGCCTTTTTATGCTAGACTAATAACATTATTAAAATTCAATGACGTTACAGATTACCTTGCCTGAACTTTTATAAAACTATTTTCCACTGTGGATGCACGGTAGCGCAAACGCCAAGTCTTAATCTGCTTTCAAAACTGCCATTAGATCCACATCATTCACGACTCACCATTCTCATCGAGTTCAATGTTGCAGGGGTCCTCAATAGGCACACGGTATTCGTCTATCGCTATGTGGACAATAGTGCCAATGATCTAAGCGTGTCCATCTTTTGCAAAGTCCATTTAGGAAAAGGTACAATGTCAATACTAAATGTCCACTAACGCTTCACTTATCGCTTCATCGACATTTCTCACTCGCATTTTGGGTAATTGAGTTTCATCACATTATAGCCACGTTATAGTCAAAATTATCTAAGATGCCCATAATGATAGCTGCTATTTATTAATATGAACTAACCTTGTATGGGTGTCTTTGAGCGAAATGGAATATTCATTTACTTGACATGAATAGTTGAATACTTACGGACAAAGGATTTTGCCAAAATTTGTTAAAAATCCCTACTCATTTTCATTGGCGTTGATTATAAATAATATTATACGTTAAAATCTAGTAAAAATCTCATCACATCATAATTTATGCAAAATTTAATAAAAATATATGACGTCAAAACAATCTTATATGAAGAAGCCTAAATCTAATCTGACGTAGGGTGATGTGACGACTTGAAACCGTTTATAAAACCAATAATAATCGATACATTACTATAATCGAAATTTAAAAATGAAAATTGATTAATTTAATTACATTGTTAAAATGATTTGCTTGCATTTGAATTTAAAATTAGGTACCCAATAATACCACGACAAATTGAATGCTAACAAAGGACATTTTCCATTACGTATGGGCACTTCGCCATCCATGGACAGTAACTGCAGATAATATGTTATATGTAATTATGTATTTAAGGTTGCGGTAAACATTTTTTTTTTTCAACAAAATAATAATTATGTATACATGAATGTGTCTTACGAAATAAGCAAGAATTTATTCACTGTAATTTTTTCTTGATGCTCATAATATAATATTATGTCAAAATAGTATTATGAAACTGAGCGGGACTTTCATCCTATCATGATCTATCTTTCTTTCTTTTTCTTCTCTTTCTTGGCCGGCAACGCACCACTACGAATGATGCTGTTGGTGTTGTTGATGTTCATGGGCGAATGGATAAAAGAATATTTTATTGAAGTCGTAAATAGGTACATATTAAGAATACGCGGTACGAGATAGCTCAATCGAGGTAGTAGGTAGGTAACTACAACTAGGTACCTAAATATCACGGTTTTTAGTTTAAAATTTAACTATCGAATCGATTAGAAGGTCTTATAATTTTGAATCGATTTGTTGTAAAAATTGGTTTCTTTCGTGAACCGATTTTTTTGTACATCTCTAATGTCACTGTGATGGCAAACGACAAATTGGGCTTCTTAGTTCGCGGTGACTATAGTTAAGCAATTTGCGTCAACTCTTTAATGGTCACGCGTCTTTTATTATTATTATTATATTCAATAAAATAATTCACTAGTTCTATTTTATTCTAATTCTTGACCACTGCCAATTACCTATTATAATTTTTTACCGCCTGAGAGCCTCAAGAAATTTAAATATATAGCCTTAAAGTACAATAAAATAATCCCGCAAAGAGAGAATACTATATAAATGTAAACAAAATCTTTGATTGATTTTATCTAAAAAAATATGTATCTATTAATTTTGCTAGATAATACAACAAATAATTATTTTAAAGAGGTCAACACCAAAGGGGCTGTTCTCAAAAACTGTGTAGCTTAGAATATTGAAGGCTATTCACGGAAAATATCAGTCTAAACTGTAAATTTCAATAACAATCTAATTTAAATGACATATTATGTTATTGGTAAAAGCAGAAATATCATAAATCATTCACAGGACCTCATATTGCACGTGCACTTCCATCTACATGTAAACATGTTGTAGTTAGTTGCATCTTGTTACTGTGTTCGTTTATTATACAAAATAACTTCACCATGAGCGACTGCATACCGGCAAATGTAAATACTCTTAGTTTAAAATACATTGAAAACAGCATAATATATTTCGTAATAAAACAGTTTTTGGCATATAAAACGTTGTTTTAACTGGCGCTCGCTAGAAAGCTATTTTCGCTACAACAATTCAAACGCTGTCGGTGAAGAACATAAAAATTCTTTATGATGTTTTCATGAAACAAAAGTGTTATGCCCTTAGAAATTGTGTATAACAGGCGAGGCTTTAATCTTTTCAAAGTGGTCTAAAAACTGGCTTTGTTTCATTATGACTCTCTATTTTAATTAAGCACAGTTTCACTTTTAACGAGGAAATAGTAGTTTTTCCGCTCAAAACAAGGAAAATGGGCTTTCGCGCATGTTGCAAAAAATTATTGCCCACCAGTTTATGGTGTTCTACTTTTGCTCGCCTGAAAAGTGTTGAACAAGTACATTCTTGCTACAACGTCGTTTACAAAATTAGTTTTTTGCATCTTTTATCTTTATTTTCATGGTTAAACATTAATAAGTGCTTAATATGTACTTAAAATAAGTTTTATTTAATTAGACCTGAAAAATATTAAACAGTGTTTAAAAAAGTTGCCGTGTTTTTAAAATACGGGTCAGAAACTGAACATTGGTGGAAATTATCTGTCGTCTTTTAAATAAAAAAAAGACTTGATAAAGCTTAAAGATATTTTTTTCCAAGCCAAATTCTAAAAAATATTGTTATTACAACAAGAAAAATAGACAATTATCTGTTGAATTTATATTCAATTCAATGTAAAAAAAAATTGAGGATCGGCTTGAGATATCTGAACGGTTTTTTCTCTTCCAGCGTTCGATTACTCAGGTGGCTACTTCAACCCGGTATTGGCCACATCACTGAAGGCTGGCTGTGAAGGTCACACGCTGATGGAACATGCCCTGGTGTACTGGATCGGTGCTACTGCTGGGTCCGTCCTCTCCGTCTACCTCTACAAGCTACCCGCGGTACAGAAGTTCGTCGGTAGCGGTACTACCACCGAAGCAAATGGAGACAGCATTTGGGCTGGAAAAGAAGATTAATCAAAACGCTGCTTTTTTACTTTGTACCTTATTTTTGTTGCAATTAAGTCCTTTTTAAGTTGAAAGAAGTATTCGTTTATTATAATTTAATGTTGATTGATAAATCAATTTATGACAGACTGCGGGATTGGTGAATTTATTTCAAATAAAACGTACAGTACAATTCAATGACCAAAAGCTTTTTAAAGTATTTTACTCAACATTACTTTTTTGTATCTTTGTCACCATTCTCCCAGTAAACGGTAGACACGAGGATTTATTCCTGAAATCCCATAAAGATGTCCCCGACACTTGAATGTCAAGTTAAAATTATTATTTTCATTTTAATAGACAACGCGATTTTTTTGTATTATAACAATTTTAATGCATAAAACCAGCTTAAATTAATAGGTAATAAGCTTCAAAATAAACTTATTAAATTATTTCATAAAGATATTATTATTTAATGATAACAAGTAGGTACGTATTTATTAATGCCACAGATGATAATATTAACACAATAAGTGATTCTAGTCAATGTCAGTTTAAAATATTTATCTTAAATTATTAAATGTTGTATTTTATCAATAACTTTTGTACATCACCTGTTTTGTATATTATTTATTACTGTTTCATCCAGTGAAATAATCCACATAGGTGCTATGTAAATAGTCAAGTTTTCGTACATGTTATAATGTTCCAAGCCTTGTATTATCTTGTTATAATAAATGTTGTTTGTAAAAATTCAATTTTATTTCCTTGTACTAAAAGTTGGCATTAACTATCCATACTAGCTAGGTTAAGAGAGGCCATTATAATTCATTAGTCATATTTTTTTACCTTACGTTGCAAGCTCTCAGTCTATAATTTCGCTAAAGTGACTAGTAGTAACATAACATTATCTATCTAAATTATATCCGTAATTAAAGTGTATCGGAGGGATAGTTATACCCTACACCTTGTTCACGTAAAAGGCTTTGGCTGTTAGAGGTTCAATTCACTAAGTACAGACACACCTTTCTGTTAACTATGTATTTGTGTTTAACTATCGATGGTAAACGAAGAAAATGTTTTTTTTAGAATCAAAAGATATAGAAATACCCTTTCGAATTTTTTATTCGAGCTTAAATTATCAGTTCATTAATTCATTTGAAATGTTTCTTATTAGTTATTTGGCTTTAGTGTTAATTTTGGTTAGAGTCAAGTGTCCCCCCCCCCCGCTGATTAAGCGGTTGGAGTTGGACAAGTGAAAAAATTGTCAATAATAGGTTATATTATGGTGAATTTACAAGGAAAACTATCACGGCTATGTTAGCATAGAAGTAGGTAATGAGTAATAGTCGATAAACTGACTACTTCGGAACCATACATGCGCGTGACCTGACACGTACTTGCCCAGTTTTTAAAATTATAACCAATGGAATAATCAAAATACCATAAAAAATAAAATAAATGGTGGGCTACCCGTTACAATCACAATATATTGTTAATATAACAAGTTTAGTGACAAACAGAAATCCCAATCCAAAATTTCCAGTAATGGGGAATTTCTAAATGTATTCAGTCTATAGTACTTAGATATTATAAATAAATGGAATACAACATTTGAGTCATTATATTTTTGTTCCTCAGCCAGACACTATGTTTTTGATACTCAGTCTTACCGTTTTAGCTAGTTCATTTAAAGTGCATTGTAATATTAATTATATCTTGCCAAATAATTCTGATATCAACGATGTTACTGAACTTTCACAGTGTGTAGTAGATATAATTATCAAGAATCATTTCTCCAAAACCACAATATTTTCGTATAAAAATTCAGGGTATGAAAATTCTATATGTACTTCTGTTTTACATGAAATATCTGAAAATATTGTTAAAAACGGCATTCCAATAGCATACCTGGGCAATGAAAGTAATATTGAAGAAACCAGTTATTTGTTTGAAGAAAATGCGATTACAATAACTAGTACTGATACTTGCGAATCCTTGATCGAAGTTACTGATATTATTATCACGTTCAAAGAAAATTATAATTATTTGATAATACTTAACGAAATCATAATGACCGAATGCTTTAACAGCTTAAAAAATATAGCAAGCAAAATTGCTGATTATCCAATTTCTTTTATCTATATCAATAAAGGAAGAAAGTCTTTCGACGTAGCCACGTACTTTCATATCTTAGACGAAAAAACATGCCAACGTAAGACGAAACTAATGTATTTAAATACTTGTCGAAATAGATCTATAGAAGGGGACATTGTAGACATGTTCCCAAACAAAAAGCCTAATAATTGGAAAAATTGTCCAATGAAAGCTGGATTGGGTTCATTATTTCCATACACCAAGTCATTTAATAAGTCACTCGAAAATTATGATGTAGTCGAAGTAGCTGAGGGTTCCGATGTTGAAATTTTAAAAATAGTGGCCCAGTACTTCAACGCATCATTAGAATTTTACTATATTAATACTGACGCAGAACACACTCGCCTGAAATGGTCTTTTTTAAAATTTGTGCTCAACGGATCGTTAGACATTTGCGCAGGAGGACTCTATCGAATTTATGGAGATATTGTTTCGTACTCAGGAGTTTATTCAAGCCAAGAAATTATTTGGGTATATACTGCAGAAAGAGATAATGGATCATGGATGGCTTTTATGAAAAAAACTGACGAAATTTACATATTTATCGTTTTCTATATAATCTATTCAGTAATTTGGTACCTTTTCTGTGCTTTTGATAAAGACGTAGTATCCTTGTCAAATACGTTTATTTATGCATGGGGAACTCTTTTCGGAACCGCTTCTTTGTACCAAGCAAGATCAATTAAACAGAGGATACTGAATATCTTCTATTTGATTCTGTGCATACACTTGTATGCTTATATAAGCACAGAATTATTTCCGTTCTTGACAATTCAAGGACCACCACACGAGTATAAAGATACAGATGAATTATCTGAATCAGGAAGACCTTTAAATCTAGTAGAGAAAGCAAAATATTTTATTGATGATGAAAAATACGTCGCGTATGCAAACAGCTCTGGAAATTGCACAGATTTTGAGGATTGCGTTGAAACAATACTGAGAAATAAGGGAACTACTATTATCCTAGATGGATTACTTGCACCAATTCAGGTTGTCACAGCTGTTAATGGTGAAGCAACGGTGCTGAAAGCTACTGATCCAATACTGGTTGTATATCACGAAATGACCATCGGAAAAGATAGTTTGCTTGTAGGGAGATTTCCAAAAGTCTTAGAAAGATTATTCGAGGCCGGAATTTGCAAAAAACTCTACAAAGATTCAATTGGGATATTAGTTTTAGATGAAGCACGTTGGGCAAGTCAGCGTATGACATCAAATAGCTATAGTTGTGAGGGTGGATGTAAAATAACATTATCTTTGTGTGCGGGTGCATTCTACGCTTGGATTTTGGGATGTATTATATCATGTTGTGCATTGTGTGCAGAAATTATTGTAAGCAGGCAAATTAAAAATATTGAGTGATGTACAAAATTCTTTATTTACCATTTACCAACTCAATTAAAAATATTGATAAATTATTTATCAATAAATAATTGAAATTAAAAACCTGTAATGGTATCGGAAGGATACACTTGTGCCTGGATTGAAGATTATTTTATTACCCGACTGCATCATTTGTCAGTCTATGTATGTACATATGTATGTTCCTATGTGGCGTTGTAGAGACCAAATGTGTTGACCAATTTTGATGATTCTTATGTCAATCGATTTGTTTTCAAAGTGAAAACCAGACGTTATATTGTCACCATGAAAAAAATATATCGACGTACTAAGCCAAGTGGGGTATCGTTGAATAGGTATTCAAAAATTATTTTTAGGTTCCTTTCATTATTTTTCATTTTAAGTAACAGTTTAGGATATTATAATGATTTAAATTTGTTTAAACGACTGTTCTCGCTAATTTATAATGAAATGACAAGATTGAGAATTTTACCGTCTTCTAATCCTAACAAAGAAGTCAGTGAATCCTAAGAAGCGTAAAATAAAAATAAAATAAATAGTTTATAATATTGTTAAAAGTAATACTGAACAACTACACCATAGAAGGATTAACAGTCAGGACCCATTTAAATTTTACAGGGCTGCTTGGGAAATAACTAATTTTATTAAGATTTGATTGGTTGAAGAATGGTTCCCGACTGTTAGTTAATCCTTCTATGGTGCAGTTGTTCAGTATTACTTTTAACAACATTCTAAACTACTGGGCTTGTTTTTCTCTTTTCGTTTTTTCCCTTTCTTTCTGCCTTCTTTATAGCATTATTGCATTCTTGAGAATACTTGCGCAATAATCATTAAGTTTTCAACAAAGCCACTCGTTTCACAGTCGCGTAACTTCTATAGGGAAAGAAATGAACATATTTCAGCGTTACATTTTTATTACACCGTAAACTTGGAAGGAATTTGTTTCTTCAGATTAAGTTTAATGAGGGATTCTACTCCATTTGTTGTCGGCCAAGTATTCGGTTAATTAAAAAGTTGCAAACTTTTATGATTTTACTTTTCGCGTACTTTTACAAATTGCCTAAGTTCCAACGTGTGGAGATTGGATGGTCGGAATATTATTTTGGAAGGAAATCAATTTAGTAGAATGCTACGTTATCAAATATTTCTTTCTTTTTCTTCTCTCTTTCTTGGCTGGCAACGCATCATTGATGCTTTTGGTGTTGCTGATGTCCATGGGCGACGATAGCCACTTACCATCAGGTGGATCGTCGGCTCGTTTGCCGGCTATTTCCATAAAAAAATACTAGTGATCCGGCAGGTTAAAAATAATATAAATAATATATTACAGTTTCATAATTTAATTTTTTTTATTGCTTGTTACATTTAAACTACGTCATTTATCAACCGAATTGGAAGATTTTTGTTTAATTTGAAAGGGTATGCTTTCAGATTCGTCTTAATTTTTTCGAATTTTTCTGAACATGGGTTCAATTATGTTCAATAATTTATTGAAAGTAGGTTATATTTTTTGGTTTTATTCAGATTAATGATGTTACGAATTACGATACGATGATTTAAAACAAATCTAAATTTACGTTTTTAGGCGACACTTTAGGTACTATGTATATAAAATTAATATATACGGTAGCTATAGCTATATGCTACTTTCATAAGGACACAAAAACACTTCGTTATGTGAGCTATTTTCTTTTTTGAGCGTAACTGTGTAAAATATACTTAATATTTAACATTAAACCTTATTAAATGAAGTATTTAATTATATCAATGTGAAGTAATCCATTAATAAATTAAATTACGGTTGATATCAGATTACAGCGTCTCTAACTCTCTAGTTTATAATATAAATGTTTCAAAAAGTGATTGACTCAAAACCTTACCTATTAATTTAAAAGTCATTATCGTAATAAAATATAGGTACGTCGAGTTCGAGTCCTTTTCAATTTTTTCATTCGATAACTCCCGCAAAGAAATTCCGTCGTAATTTAAAAACAGTTGTAAAAAATACCGGTTTCAATATAAAAAGGAAATGAAATTCAACCGATAAGAGTTCTCTTCGATTTCAGAACTTATTCGCTTTTCAATGTTACGTTATAAAATGTCCAGCTGGAGAACAATGGAATCCGTTTTTTTCATTTATCTTGGCGCAGTCTCGCTTTTGCTTTTGTGTGAGTTTAAATTTACTTTTTAGGATTATTTTTTGTGAAATACCAACTGGTTTTTAAATGGGTGGTAATAATCAACAATAATTTCTATTTTTTCAATTTCGAGTTATTTACCTCATTACACCTATAATGAATACAGGGCATAAAACAGTAGGTATAGCTAATAATACAATTGAGGTAAAAAAAAATAATCATATCACATTAAATAGAATATCACAGAAATAAAATTAAAATTTCGAATTAATAGTGATAATAAAACTGTAGATGGCTAAATCTGCACATTGGATTTTTTTTAAATAAGTACCTAGGCTTACATTAAAGCGAACAAACAGACAGATACCTACCTACTTTATTTTCTCAACAGACCGCACGTTAATATGAGTAGTTTTTTAAGTTACCTTATTATAAATATTATTGTGTATAGACAGTTGTACTTTACAACATTGATAAGATCTAATTAAGGTAACTAGATAATGTGTTTTTGAAACTTTTAACTGGCTACCCGTAAAGTAGCAATTCTACAGATGCGACTTTGTTGTATGAGTGTCAAGATCTTAATTTTATACGTATCAATACTAATTAGGTATGTAGTACAAAGAGTAATAATACCTTATCCTATTAAATATTATAATGAAAGTTTTTTTTAGTGTGAATGTTTGTTACTTTTCATGCAAAAACTACTGAACGGATTTTGATGAAATTTAGCATACAGGTAGACCATGATGTGGAATAACAGGGAATAACATACAGGGTACTTATCATCTCGGAAAACACGGCCAAAGCCGCTTGCAGAACGCTAGTTTGTTATAAAGATTACCAATTCCACGTCTTGATACCAACAGGTCGAATTATACCAGAGACACATTTCATTTCAGTTCAACAAACAAGAGTAGCGGAGTGTGTTAAACCAATAAACATAGAAATAATAAAACCGGGACAGAAAATCAAATATAAACCCATAGTTCCAATAATACCGGATGCGAAACCTCTCATAGCAAGAAAACGAACAAACGGAGAAAACAAATAAGTTTAAGACTGGTAAATAAACAGGAAAGTTACAACTTCTAGGATTTACAACTAAACTCATGAATAATCTCTTTTACTAAGAAAAAATAACCGACTTCAAAATAACTCAAAAACCTACTCGTCAGATTTAGCTCAAATTTAAGTGGGACCACATGACAAGCACCAGCTTTCGATTAAAGAAAGAATCATCAAAATCGGTTCACCCAGTCGAAAGTTCTGAGATAACAAACATAAAAAAATAGAGTCGAATTGAATACCTCCTCTTTTTTTGAAGTCGGTTAAAAATGCAGCCGTTACAGGTCAAAAGGCTCAAGGCATGCTCCAACGCGAAATGGTGGAAGCGATACTGTTTTTAGGATTCCGAAAAAACGGAACCCTTATAGGATCACTCGTGTGTCTGTCCGCCCTTTTTTCCACGTGAGTTTAACTCGCATTTGACCGGTTTATTTATGTCACTGGATGGCCTCTGACATGGTTTGGATCACCAAACCATTCAACCATCAGGCTGAATTCAACCCATTAATGACTCACTGACCACGAGTTACCATTAAGGAGGCCTAGAGCATACACCGCGCATCCACCACGCTGCTCCAGTGCGGTTTGGTGGGCGGATTAGTCGGAAATTTTCGAGTACCAGGACAACCGGGACCGAAGGCTTTTACGTGCCTTCTGAGGCACGGAAACGATCAAAAAATATTTGTTAGTAGCAGTTATCCATCCATCCAATGACCGACTGCGCCTGCTGTTGCTTAACTTTGTCGATCATTTAGGAACGACACAATCAGCCCGACAATGAGCATTTTACGACGATGGCTAACGATGGCTACCTTATGATAACAACCGGGACCGGCGCGTTTAGGTGCCCTCTGGGACCCGAAGCATGGAAGCGCTCACGGACTGGCCGCTAACAGTCATCTACCACGCCCGAAGTCGCATAATTCGGTCGATCAATTAGAATCGAATATCCGCTGGGCTATGATCGCTTCGAATCAAATTATGTAAATCATTGTAAAGCCATTAAATTGTGTCTCTATTTTGCGGTGAAGCGTCATAATAGGTCATAGTATTCGCACGGGACAGATATAGATACATTAAGTAACACGATACTTTCTAAATTTCATCTATATTCAAACTATTATGAATTGGTCTTCTTTTCAACATCAATTCCATGTCTTTCTAGCTTAATAGAAGACAACCCAGACTGAAATAAAATCCTTTACAGAAAATGTAGTGTTGAATGCCTTTGAACTCTCTTAATACCTAATAGAATCGTAATCTGATGTCTTCACGTCACCTTTTCCATTACAAAGTTGGAATAACATCAAGATAAAGCGTAATGAAAGATCACTGGCGCTCGTTGACTTTAGATTAAAACTATTTTCAGATGAAAGGGAGTTGGATGACAGCACGGCTTTGAGAGATCTAAAGTATATCACGATTGTGTTAAGTTTATTAAATATAAAGTGCTATAAACTTAACGTGGCATAAGCTTATCAAACAAACAATTAACAAACATCATGATCAGAACAAATATTTATCAAAAAGCGGCCAAGTGCGAGTTGGACTCGCCCACGAAGGGTTCCGTAGCAGCAAGTAACATAATATAAAATTTCTTGTTGTAACTTTGTTGTAACGTTGTAACTTTGATCAATATTTTTTGCGGTTTACGATTTATGACGTATTAAAAAAAAATTACTTACTAGATCTCATTCAAACCAATTTTCGTTGGAAGTTTGCTTGGTAATGTACATCATATAATTTTTTTAGTTTTATCATTCCCTTATTTTAGAAGTTACAGGGGGGGGGCACACATTTTACTACTTTGGAAGTGTCTCTCGCGCAAACTATTCAGTTTAGAAAAAAATGATACAAGAAACCTCAATATCATTTTTGAAGACCTATCCATAGATACCCCACACGTATGGGTTTGATGAAAAAAACATTTTTGAGTTTCAGTTCTAAGTATGGGGAACCCCCAAAATTTATTGCTTTTTTTCTATTTTTGTATGAAAATCTTAATGCGGTTTACAGAATACATCTACCTACCAAGTTTCAATGGTATAGCTCTTATAGTTTCGGAAAAAAGTGGCTGTGACATACGGACGGACAGACAGACAGACATGACGAATCCATAAAGGTTCCGTTTTTTGCCATTCGGCTACGGAACCCTAATAACGAGTACACATAAACATCTGCACCAGCTAAAACTGAAACCAGGACCATTCGCGCCTTAACCAGGTTTGTGAGAAGACAATGGCATGAGTTCAACAGATAATCAAATTAGATATTATAGTATCAGAAATGTTTTTGTGTGAGTACCTGGCAGACAAGCCACCTGATGTGGTAACCGTCACCTATGGAGTACTATGGACATGGACACACACCAAAGGTTTCCCAGATGCAATGCCGATCAAAAAAGAAACGGTGATCCGCATTATTTTTGATTTGGCAATACTCTGAGCTCCCTTATTCAAAAATTAAGTAACAATGAACAGACTGCAAGCAAACAACAACCCATAATTGTCTCACTGCTGGGCTCGGGGTCTCCTCTCACAATGTGAGCGGTGCAGGCCATAGTCTGCCACGCTGGCCAAATGCGGATTAGTAGACTGGTAGACTTCACAACCTTTGAGATTTATTATGCCATCCAATTATGCCAATTGTATACCATCGGTTCAGCGCTCGGATTAAAAAAAAGTCATCGGCAGTGAATTTGATGTCCACAAAACAAAGGAACACTTTTCATTAACATCAACATTAGCCTAGTGGCGCTTTAAGGGTTTTAACATTCGTTAAATGCTTGCAAACAAATAAATCAAAAAAGACCGTAGAATTTGTGAAAAGCCATAGAATTTGCTACGGCCATAGGGTTCCAGCCGTAGGCCGTGGATTTTGTGATAAAAAAAAGCAAAGCAACAACCCATAGTTGTCCCACTGCTGGGCTCGGGGTCTCCTCTCACAATGTGAGGGGTACAGGCCATAGTCTACCACGCTGGCCAAGTGCGAATTGGTAGACTTCACACACTTTTGAGAACATTATGGAGAACTCTCCGGTGTGCAGGTTTCCTCACGATGTTTTCCTTCACCGAAGCAAGTGATAATTAACTTCTAATACGCACATAATATTTGAAAATCAGAGGTGCGTGCCAGGATTTGAACTCGGGCCCCTCCGTTCGAGAGACCAACGTTCTATTTTTTTTTTTTTTATAGCCTGAAGGGCAGACGAAAAAGCTTACGGGCCACCTGATGGTAAGTGGTTACCGTCGCCTATGGACATGAGCAACACCAGAGGAATCGCCAATGCAACGCCGGCCCTGAAGGAGAACTCTTTTTACACCTTTTTTGAAGAATCCCATGTCATAGCGCTCAGGGAATACCTCAGAAGGAAGTTCATTCCACAGCTTGCACGTACGTGGCAAAAAAGTTCGTGAGAATTGGACTGTAGAGGTTCTCCACAAGTCCAATCGGTGTGGATGGAACTTCAATCTTCGGCGAGTGGTGCAATGATGAAAAGGAGACGTAGGCATCATGTCAAACAATTCCTCGGAGCACTCACCGTTGTAAAGTCGGTAGAACACGCAGAGAGAACCGATGTCTCTTCTGAAACTCAAGTGTTCTAACCTGTGAGTGACTCGTGGGTCGTTGACAACTCGGACCGCGCGCTTCTGTATGGCGTCAAATGGGCTAAGCTGGTATTGCGGCGCCCCAGCCCAGAGGTGGGAGCAGTACTCCATGTGGGGCCTGACTTGAGCTTTATAAAGCATTAGCAGGTGCCTCGCAGTGAAGTACTGCTTAGCCCGATTCAGGAACACCAAGCTTCTTGGAGGCCAGCTTAGCCTTGGCCTCTAAATGACGCCGATACTGCACATCACTCGAGATGTCAACTCCCAGAATCCCAACACTTTTACTCACGGTGAGCGCGGTACCCTGGAATTGAGGCGCTATGACGAATGGGGTTTTCTTAGCGGTAAACGCGCAAACTTGTGTCTTCGTGGGGTTGAACTGGACCAAATTAAGTCGACCCCATTCCGAGTCTCGACTTCAGACACAAGTTTCATTCTGCTATCCGCCATTTGCAACTGAGAGGCATTGGCAGGGGCTGTGTAGTAGGCATCCCCTGTACTATCATCTGCATAGCAATGTATGCTGCAGCATGTCACTGATATGCAGAATGAATAGCGTAGGAGATAACACAGACCCTTGGGGGACGCCAGCATTTATAGGTTTCATATCTGAGCAACAACCGTCGACTACGACCTTGATATGTCGCTCAGATAGAAAACTGGCTACCCAGTTGCATAACCTCTCAGGTAGACCGTAGGATGGTAACTTCGTGAGAAGGGCCCTGTGCCAGACCCGGTCGAAGGCTTTAGCGATGTCTAGGCTGACTGCTAGAGCTTCCCCGTTGCGATCAAGAGCCTGAGCCCACCGGTGCGTAAGATAAACTAGAAGATCACCAGCCGAACGACCGTGGCGAAAACCATATTGCCGATCGCTAATCAGCTGGTGATCCTCCAGATATCCTAAGAGCTGCGTGTTAATCACGCGCTCCATTACCTTCGCAAGCAGGGAAGTAATCGCTATAGGCCTGTAGTTAGCCGGGTCACTAAGATCGCCCTTTTTGGGGATGGGATGAACGAGGGCAACCTTCCACGAAGACGGTACTACACCTGTGGCATAAGATAGCGAGAATAAGCGCGTTAAGACGGGAGTCAACTCGGGAGCACACGTCTTTAACACCACTGCGGGGATACCATCTGGTCCACTCGACTTCTTGGTATCGAGAGACTGTAGAGCCCGTCTGACAGACTTTTGGGTAAAAAGCATATCATTCAACGAGCTCTCACACCGTGGGATGTTAGGCGGTGTGGTCCCTCTATCATCAAGAGTCGAGTTGGCGGCAAAAAGGGTGCCAAGAAGTTCGGCTTTTCCCTTTGCCGTATGGACCACAGAGTCGTCCGGTTTACGCAGTGGTGGAAGAGATGACCGACAGAAGTTGCCCTCGGCAGCTTTAGCTAGCGACCAGAATTCTCGAGTACCGGATGGGTAACCGACCAGCCGCTCGCCAATTCTGCCGATGAACTTTGCCTTCGCCTTGGCCATTTGCTTCTTTGCTGACCGGGAGGCAGCGTTGAGCTTTGTCTTAAGCTCTGGGGTGGATGGATCTTTACGCATGTACGCTGATGCCCAGGCCTGGTAAGCGGCATGCTTCCGATTAGATGCCGAAATACAGGGACCACTATACCAGGGCTGATTTTTACCACCGATGGATATGACAGAGTTGGGAATAAAACATTCCATGCCCTGTCGTATCACATCGGCTACCGAGTCGGCGCACGCGTTCGGATCCTCCGAAGCGAAACAGACCTGCCTCCAAGGGTACGAACTCAAGAATTCCCGGAGTCCGTCCCAGTCTGCTGACTTATAGTGCCAAACTTGACGCGTTCCGGTGGGTCGAATTCCCTCCTGGCGCGTCAAGGGTACAGATGTACTTACCAAGCAGTGGTCAGATGATCCTAGAGGAGCCATAACCACTACTCGGTAGTTAGATGGATGAGAAGTCAAAAAAGTTCTAACCGCTAGGCTATCACTGCTTTTTTTGTGATGGATTTTGTTTGGATTTTGTGATAAGACTGACCAAATTATACACCTTAAACGTCCCCTATATGATTTCTGAAATCACACAGATCGTCCAAATATTTGCAGAGCATTATGTATAGAGCGTTACACCGTTCGGTATATTGATGGTATTGAATCAGCATTAAACCCGTGTACACTGTACACTGCTGTCTAGGAACGCAAATAATTAATCTGTCCGCTTCATGCTGTGGGCTTTGTTCAAAATTAAATTGTGTTTGCAGCTCACGTTGTTTTCTTTTTAATTTTATAAATTGGCAGTAAATGAATAGTGATGTAAAAGCAGTTTAAAAAAATGTATAGATGATATAATTATAACTATGAATATTGTAAACTATTGTATTTTGGTATTTAAAGAGACTCATTTATCCTTGAGGTTAAACCAACCAGGCAGGGGCTGCCCATATATTAATGGAGAAGATAACATTTTCAACATTTCATGATGATTTTACTGATTTTTATATAACCTTAAATAACCCATAATTACGAACTTTGACAATTTTTTTTTTCAAACGTGGGATCGATGGGGACTTTAGTTATTTTCCATTCCCAACATTCATACTAATTTAAGATCGTGTACGATTAGTCACGATATATTTAATTTATATGATTACGATTAATCGAACTATTCGCCAAGTTTGAAGTAAATAACCAAATATACAATAACCAAACATAGAATAGTGTTCAATATACAAAGTATTGTATTGTAGGCTTCAGTGCTATCGACAGCTGGCATGTCCCTTCTCACTACCGAGTTTAATTAAATCAACCAATTCATACGTATACCCACTGGAAATAAGTTAAATTCATTTACTCTTTTGTTTGAATAATTTCAGAAACTTGCACCGCTCATCTTTAGGTAAAACCTCATAGCTACTTGTTTAAACCTTAAACTGCTATTGAAAATTATGCCCCCTAAGTAATAAATAGGTTATTCTAATTACATAGCAGCTTTTGAAAGTAATCGCATCTTATTATTGTACTTATAATTATACCTAATAGCTTGCCTGCGTCAATGTTTCCACTCGCCTATGATGCGGGAGTTTCTAAGAAAAAAAAAGTGAATAGACATTTACTGAGTTAATGCGCTTACCTTCCTGAACTTCACTCAGTTCTTCAGTATCAGGTGGGATTGCAGTCAAGCATTAACTTATCATCATCATCATCAGCCTGTTATTGTCCTACAATTGGGCAAAGGCCTCCTCTCACAAATTAAAGTGAGAGGGATTCGAGCCATACTCTAGTTACCAAACTGGCCTTATGCGGGTTGGTGGAGATTATCCTTTACTTTGGTGGACATTAACTTCTCAGACAGATAAAAATATGGGCAAATTTTTGACAAGTCCTTGGAAAAAAAACGACTTACCCACACTTCTTCGCTTATGAGTTTTAGGTATCTACGTTAAAATGTTAAAATGCAATTTGACAATTATTTTCCTGTTTTATAATTAACAAGTAACCGCCCTCGCTTTGCTTCGGTTTTCTTATTTTTTTACACCTTGGGTTTTACACATTATTGGAGTTTTATTAAGGATCTCTATTTTTTTGAAAATATAATATAGCCTATGTCACTAGGGGATAGTGTAGCTGCCCAACAGTGAAAGAGTTTTTTCAAATCGGTTCAGTAGCAGAGCCTATTCAATGTAAACAAACAATCAAATCTTTCATCTTTATAATATCAAGTATAGATTACAAACACGTTTTCTATTTCTACTTGGCTAACGAGATGCAAAGCAACTGATTTATTTAATTCGGTGATGTTTAACTTGAGGTCCACGATGGAGCTGTAAGCTTGGTGAGTGGAATATAGCGTTCATCTACAAGTGGGACTTGGTGCTACAGTTCATCGTCCAGCAATACCAGCATCGGGAGTTACTTCACACCCTGTTACACCCCAAAACACAATATTACCAGCAAGTAAAGAAACACGAGGATTTTCTAAAGATTGACCCTAAAACGAATGAGATAATTACAACGTCCTATTAAAGAGTTCTCAAAAGATAAAACTATTCAAAAGCGCAAGTTCTTTGCTCTTAAGATACTTTCAGCGCTGAATGGATTCAATAGTTTTCTTAAACCCACGGCGTCTTCAATCGAGTTAGGACTTCCAGTTCAACTGAACAACTTTGGTCCCACATTAACTGAACTGTCGCATCTGTGACATGTAAACTAACCTTTGTATATAAATTACTGACGGTTGTATCAAAGTGATGGGTTTGTTAAGGATTGGTTTACCCAAATTATCCTTCAGCCTTCATAAGACGACTTCACCACTTAATTTCTTTAACCTTTCAGCTCCGCCTGCGTGTTTTTTTTTTGTAATCAGATGGCAAACAAATAAACGACCCATAAAATAGTAAGTGATTTCGGCCAGTGACATGAGAAAATCTTCACGGTTTTTAGAAAGAGGGTGATAAAATACTACTGTATTTCTAATGGTTGTGGACGTTTATTCATGAAAATATTGTACATCGCTCAGGGAATCACACGAAATCCCTCCAAGGGTCTTAGGAGTAAGTTCTAGATCGCTTCACACAGTTCCAACGAATTTCGCCCTCGTAATTTGTATGCTCCTGAGGTATGGACACACAGTCATGTCTAAAACCCAAATTCAACCTACTATCACATAAAATGTCCGGCCCAGAATCGAACCCGATAGGCAATACCACTAGTAACTGAGCTGTAGAATAGTCAAATATTGCTGAGATTTTGTTCAGTACACGTACAAGTATGATATGGAAAGCTGTGATCCAGTTACGTAAAGTCCAAATTTCTTGCAAATTCCCCACTCAAAATTTAGTTCGCCATCTTATCATCCTGTCCTATCAGACAAGCCCCTTACGAAGCTTAACAAACTCTGAGGCGTACAATAAAAAGCCATTATTATGCATCACACCCCAGTTAACTCCTTTAACAAGTAACTTTAACGAAAATGTTGCTACTTGAATTCCCTTTCCATCGCTGGAATGAAAGTACTTCCTCTGTAAACTTAAAATTCAAGGAATTCTCGTGTATAATATTTTGCCTCGTTAGAATTTCGTTCACTGATTTTCATGAGTTCAGAATCTCTTTAACCATACTGCAGTTCAGATTTCCTTATTTCTATTTAGGAGGCCTGGAATATTTAACCACGCTGCTCCACTACAGTACTGAAATTTTTTGAGGTGTCAGGTGCTTGTCATATGGTCCCACTTAAATTTGAGCTAGATCTGACGTGTAGTTTTTGAGTTATTTTGAAGTCGGTTATTTTTTTATGTTAATAGTTGACGAATGTCTCTTTCAACCAGGGATATCAACAACAAAGGCATTCCCGCTCCGGACCGTCTGACCACCAAAACCCCTGATGTATTTCTGGCCAAGAAAGAAAAGAGAAGAAAGAAACTGGATGTTAAGCCCCTTGAATCTGAAGAGTGCTCTGGTTGCTGACTCAAGTAAGTCAGCAAGAGGATGCACAAAATAATTTTGTATTGTTATCGTTTGTAAACTCTTATGGTATGTGAATGTAATGTGACCCCTCCCCTGTGAGAGCAATAAATGTTTTGTTCTGTCTGTTTAAACCCTTTACGGAAAGGAATAAGCTACGCTAAACAAAAAATAAATAAAGATAAGATCGGTTGACAAATAGACGAGGGGACAAAGAATTAATTCTTGACAAAAAATAACCAACTTCAAAATAACTCAAAAACTACTTGTCAGATCTCGCTCAAGTTTTAGTGGGACCACATGACAAGCACTAGCTTTCGATTAAAAAAAGAATCATAAAAATCGATTCACTCAGTCGAAAGTTCTGAGGTGATAAACATAAAAAAAATACAGTCGAATTGAATACCTCCTCCTTTTTTGAAGTCGGTTAAAGTCTTGCATTTCTGACCTATTATAAGTAGCAGAAATATTAAGAAGACTACATTCAATAAATTAACTAATAATAACTGTGTAAGTTATTATTGCGATAGTTATTATGAATAAATTATGCGAAAATAAATTCTCTTCTGCGGCGGGCGCGCAACATGGCAACGTTGTTTTATTACCGGAAGTGGTTTTAAAATTTGTTGTATAATTTAACATAATATATTTAATTTTCCATTGTAAAAACTGTGTGTAAATTTATGATCGGGCCGATGGCGTGATTGTCTATTGGAGTGGAGAAAATCCGCGTTTGCTTGTTGTTTTACTTTTCTATGTCAATAATCTAAATTTTACTAACAAAAAATATCCGTCTTCAAAATTACTCAAAAACTACTAGTCAGACCTCGTTTTAAGTGGGACCACGTGACAAGCACCAGCTTTCGATTAAAAAAACAGTCATCAAAATCGGTTTACCCAGTCGAAAGTTCTGAGATAACAAACATAAAAAAATACAGTCGAATTGAGAACCTCCTCCTTTTTTTGAAGTCGGTTAAAAATACAATTAACTACATAGTTAACAAGTAACTTGGTAAGAACAGTTTATAAATGACGGCATCCTGCAGTAACTAACAATGAAAAATCTGTCGCCAGTTGTGCCCATGCCGGCTGCCGCTAATCTGGAGTCATTCAAACAATTGCTACTTATCTCAATTAGCGATCGTTCTACAACAAATGATATCATGATCATGGGGATATACTAACGCATTTCAATGCATTAATCATTAAGGCGCGGTGTGATCTCAATATTCACAAAACTGGGTTTCTTTGGTGCTCGAGTACGAGGAAACTCAAATGAAAACATCGCACGCAAAAAATACAGAGCATAGAAAAAGGTCTAAAGAAAAATGTTAACCGAATAGAATATTAAATAGTTGTTTAATATTTCCAATAAAAAATCGTAATTTGCTATACAAAAATAAACTTAATCGTCGACGTTCTTTGTATTTTCAGCGGTAACAACATATTTTTTTTTGAGAATATAATGCGTATATGGTTTTATTAAAACTTAAACCGGACAGATATTGAATTTAATGTGTATATTCTGTATTATCTAAGGAAAACCCTCAAATTAAATGTTTATTCGCAATCTAGTTACATTGTTAGCAAAAATATGCTCTGCAATTTTGAACCCTATTCAGCGTCACGTAAATGTAACATTAGATTAGCGCAGATATGCGGTTGTGTGAGTGAAATCAACGTTTTTAAATCGTAATCATACCGCGCCTTAATACATAAAACAAAAATAAGCTGTTCTGAACAGTATCATACATGTTAAACACTATTTGTTAACTCATATAGGTAACTATATGTAAAACTATATTCGCTTCTATATAACGCTTCATACCCATCTTCCCAAAAGTTATCGAGAAAAATTCACGACAACATCGCTTTTAGAACATAAATATCATAAATGGTAGCGTAATTTTCTTGCCTTTTAATTATATTGTACCTGCAAATTTTCTTGTAATAATTTTTTTCATTTTTTAGTTTGATTTTTTGGAATAAAGTTTATGTTTTTTTCTTTCTTTCTTTCTTTTTTCTTTAAATTTTGAATTGTCATCGGTCCTCGATATGTCTTCGAAGTTTGAAAGAAATCTGACCGTTTGAAATGGGTCAAAATCAAGTCCAAAGGAGTCGGTTAGAAGTTACAAACAAACAAAAAAAACAAACTTAAATACAAATTATTAAGTAGATTATACGTAGAACTTATATCTGATATTTATTATCCACTAGAATACAGAAAGTAGCATTATTTAACACTAACCGCCCTTAGTCACAGATGCACCGAGGAGAAATCGTGCATTTTATAGTAAATTTTATCAATTTTCTTCCACCGTCTTAGGTGATTAACCTCCGAGTTTATTATCAACCGTACTAGATTTTCTATAAAAGCTTTCCTTTGTGAGGGCGTGTAATGAGACGAATAACTATGTGGGTGGCTATGTTGTACTAATGGCTGGTTGAACTAAAGGTTTCTTTGCAAAATACTGAAATATGATTACAGTTTCTTGAGGAGTTATAGCGGGAACCTATTATGTCGTTTGGGTTATCTCGCTATAACATATCTAATATATAAAATTCTCGTGTCACGGTGTTGGAAGTTGAACTCCTCCGAAACGGCTCGACCGATTTTCGTGAATCTTTGCGTGCATATCGGCTAGGGTGGAGAATCGGACAACATCTATTTTTCATCCCCCTAAATGTTAAGGGTGGTCCATCCCTAATTTATTTTTATATTTAATTACTATTAACTTTTGACAGAACGAAGTCTGTCCGGGCAGCTAGTTATATTATATTATCTAATTTCGGCGAGGCCACGGATCTCTAGTGAAGGTCCAGGGACGGACCTCTTTATTTTAGGCTCAAACGATTTTCATGACATTTAGTATGCAGGGAGTTTCAAGGGCGATATTTTGATCTAGCTAGGATTCATTTTTAGAAAATGTCGTTTTATCCGTGTTTTCAGGCAATGAAAAACTGCTACAATTAATAGACTCTTCCTGGCATCTATTGGCGAGTAGCAACACTAATGCTACTTCAGTAGATGGCGTTGTTAAGCAACACTAACGGCCGGTCTCAATAATGTACTAACAGTTAAAAAACTGTAGATAGGGCTACCATTAGTATGTCATCTGTCATATCTGTCAATTTTTGCGTCTCAATAACCTTCGGTGGATAGAAAATATCTATCGATGACATTGATCTACCGTTCGGAGGGCCAAATCATACCGTAGATATGTTGGTCCATACAAAAATAAATACTTGCGTCTCAATAACGCTTTGACAACTAACTGTCGGTAATAGAAGTTACCAACTATCGGAGCTTTTCATATGGCCCGATTTCGACGGATAATTTGTAGATTTCTCGTATTGTAAAGAAAATTTATCAAAAAATCATGAGTTTATTAATCAGTGATGAGTGATAATCAATTTTGTGATGCCCGTGTATTTCATTCCACATTTTTTAATACCAAGATCACCGAAATTATCCTCGTATAAAATATATGACTGAATTGTGGGAATCTAATTTTATTTATTAGTACTTACCTAGATTCAGATTAAACAAAACGGCAGGGAATAAGAATTGAGGACAATTCCTTTCTTTGAAGTTGTAGATAAGTAGGTATTTTAATAAAACAATAACACTAAGCTTTATAAGTTAGATATATTTTGAAATTGTAACAAAAACATTTCGCCTTTTTAGAAATAATGGTGTATCCCTGTTACATCAATAGGTATTGACCTTATGAAGAAAGGCACTTCATCTTTTGTGAAGGGTCTGGATTTCATCTGAAAAGAAATTTCCTTTAGTAGGTATATATATATGGCAACAATTTTTTTGTTTAAAAGCAAAAAAAAAGCAACAACCCATAATTGTCCCACTGCTGGGCTTGGGGTCTCCTCTCACAATGTGAGGGATATTAGGCGATAGTCTACCACGCTGGCCAAGTGCGGATTGGTAGACTTCACACACCTTTAAGAACTTTGTGGAGAACTCTCCGGTGTGCAGGTTTCCTCACGATGTTTTTCTTCACCGAAGCTAGTGATAATTAACTTTTAATACGCACATAATGTTTAAAAATTAGAGGTGCGTGCCAGGATTTGAACTCGGGCCCCTTCGTTCAGGAGACCAATGTTCTAATCTTAAAATAAAATCGTAGTCATAAACAAGAACACTAAGCTTTGTAAGTTAGATATATTTTGAAATTATAACAAAAACATTTCGCCTTTTGAGAAATAATTGTGTATCCCTGCTACAGTAATAGCTATTGGCCTTGTGAAGAAAGGCACTTCATCTTTTGTAAAGGGTCTGGACTTCATCTGAAAAGAAATTTCCATTAGTACATTTTGCAACAATTTTTTGTTTACTAAACATAATAATATATTTTATTTTATTAACAAATAAAGTCTATACTCACGGTAATTGTTGAGCTATGTGTTTCATTTATTCATAAAACTAATTAATATTACTAAAATTATGAGAACATACACTTTGTTTATATTTTGTTATCCAAGCGACATAAACGAATGTCAAATGATACTCGTAATAACATGTCATCGTCGTCAAGGATACCTATCAGTGCTAAACGTCAAAAGCTGCGTTTTGTTACTAGTGAAGCATTGTTCCAGGTTACATATAACATTATTTTATTAACATCATCCGCGGAATTCACAGTTCATTTGGAACAAATTATCATTTTTAATATTAAAATGAAATAAGTTTATAATCAAAAACACTGAGTTCCTTGTTTTAATAAAAAGTATAAAAGTATAAAAAAAAAATATTGTTATGCAAAAACGAAATTTTCAGAGGGACGTAAAAACCAGAGACAGAAATGTCACGGAAATATTATCTACCGATGATCTTACTTCTCTTTGCTTACTTTTGATTTGTGAGACGGCAGTTGCCGGGAGATCAATCTTTACTTTTTATCTCTGGTGTGTACCAGAGTTCAACTGACAGTATAATATTGAGACCGGCCGTAAGCCAATGAGTGTTTGGTTTGAGGTTAGAGTTTAGACCAAGAAATCCAAAAAAAAACACGATTTACCGAAAAAAAAATACCGAGTAAAACTCGGTCATCCGGGTACTTATATAATAATAAAACTGTAACTGAAAAACATGCTATATAATTTTAAAACGCAATAGATTTAAAAAAAATGTCATTTTATCTGTTTATCTATTTTATTTCGGCGAATCTTAAAAACGGCTTAACCGATTTTAACGTGGTTTCACTGGTATTTTGTAGTGAACTGGGGTTAATATTTGACGTTTTTGTTTTATTTCAATCGATACCTAAATGACAAAATTACAAACGTGTTGTAAAGGATATACCGTCTATAAATTGTTTCGAGTGTGTACTGTCGGGTTGTCTGTGTATTAATATTAGTTTAGTGAAGCGAAGCGAAGGCAGTTACTAGTGAAAATGTAAAACGAGCAGACGGGCTACCTGATAGTAACTGTCCATGGACATCCTTACCACACGATACTACGTTAGGTAAAACCAATGATCTCATATTAAAAGAGGGGTATAACAGTTTATTTATCCATTTTTTATAGCTTAATTTTTATAGCATTTTTATAGTCATATTCGCAAGGACATCAGCAACACCAGAGGAGTCGCCAATGTCACACTGGCCCTGAAGGAAAACTCTTTTTACACCGTAGGCCTTCTGTCCATGTAGACACGTTATCGTCAATTGTAGCTTGCTTACATTTTTCATAGTAAAAATACGAAATCTGTCCACGGAGTGGCATCGTCGCGTATGCCGATTGCCTATGTTTCATTATGCAGGCTGCATACAATCGTCAAACGGAGCGCCGTGGACAGTAGTCCTAACTAAATCCATCTTTAAGTCCAAGCCACCACCACTACTGATGGTACACCCTGCTGAACGAATGGTCGATTTTTAACCCTCTTGTTGCAGGTGGGTCTTTTACGACCCAGTTTAATTCCGACGCCGTCGCGGCGCTGCGCCGCGCTGCGCTTGTTGCATTTTTGTGTTGTTGTTGTATTTGTGTGGTGGTTGCGAATTTAACCTGCATGGCTACATTTAGATACTTAGCAGCCTATTTCTAAAGTGTAACGCGAAATTCAGCTCAAAATTCAGTTCAAATGGGTGACCCACGACGGTGATGATATCCAATTTGGTGCCATGTCTGTTCGGTAGTTGGATAAATACACAAATAAAAAGCAACTCATGCGTACCGGGTTAACAGCCAAGAAAGTAATAAACATGCAATAGTAAGAAGTTCGTTTAATTTTAAATTTCTGATGACAATAGACGTGTGAAGACCGAAATTAAATTATTTTAAGACAAAAATGAATATAATTATAGCATCAGGTAATTAATTCTCATGAAAAGTCAACCGCTAACTACCAGCACTGGCTATATAAAAGGAGACAAGAAACGCATTTCCATAATAAGGTGTAAGCCTCTTTGTAATTTAATAAACAAGATAAGAATTAATTCCAATCTCACGGGACTCCAGGGGACGCGGTAAAAACAATTTTTTGCAGCTTTCAAAACAATCATTGCGTCTTTTTCTAAATCTATTTAAACGTTGAGACAGAACGCATGCATTCTGCGCATTTTTTATAATGTGCATTCCGTGCATTCTATTGTTGAGATGCTGTACTTTTGCGAGCTGAATATAAAAATTTCACGGTTCAATCATCTCGAACGTTGAATATGTGCGTCCCTTTCACACGCAAGCCCATCGTGTGTTGTTTCGTTCGGCTGGAATCCTAGACGCAGAGCTGATATCGACGCAGCCTTATCACTGGCCACCCGGCGAACAATAATTACCATTATGTCCGTGTATTATAGAGTAATTTCGAATGCCTTACATGGGGCTGAGAGGTTGTTCACATACCTGAATGGCCGTATCTCGTAGTATTCGAGAATCGAGTTCGCTCGGGCACACATTCACATTTCTCAACCAAAGTCAGTATCGCTCGGAACGTCGAGGTGAGATCACGTGTTTTCGTCGCCGGCAGCCGGCGTCCGCGTGTTCGATGTAATTTATAGCGAAACGAATATTGGTTGATAGTAAATTCACATTTTTATCCTTTAGATTTGAAGTTATAAATTATGTGTTGATATTGTGTCAGTAAAGTGGTGTGTTGGTGTCGTTTTTCGAACTTTCGAGCCAGTGATTGGATATCGCTGTATCTTGAAGGTATGTCAACCAGTTTCTTGTGTAGTTTTTAATAATTACGTAGGAACGGATACGGGTGATTTCCTTTTGGTATGCAACACCAACCTGTTTACCGTCCGGTCAAGCGTGGGAAGGAATTTTGTTTATATTTTAGCAATTCCATTGTCATACCAATTGTTTTGTTGTGAAGGATTTGTGACATGTTCCGACATGTTATGAAACTTAACATGTTCTTAGATAACTAAGGGAGATGATGGGACATTAAGGTCATTAAGTGCAGCGTTTCCCTCAACTGGTTCTCTTGGTTGCATAAAGACGAGAAAGTTTATTACTTGCCAGCTAGACTTTATTTACATTTGCACAGATTTGATGTGAAACTATTTGAGAACAGTTCAAGTTGTTAGCTGAGATATCGAACGACTGTTGTACCCACATTTTTTGCATTTGCATTTAACTTGGAAATAAAGTTGGCTCGAATGCCTCGGATAAGGAGAAAGTTTGCCGATTCGTTTTCGTTTTTGCATTCGTTCATAAATTATTCTATTCTTGATTGTTTTGTTCATAGTGGTTTTGTATTTATGCTAGAATTATAGGTGCATAGATGTAATTATAATAGAAAACCTACCTGTTTTTAGCTGAAATCACGCTGAAACCATGGGTGTACCCAACTTTTGATCTAGTGGGGCAAATCCGCTATTTTGCCCTGGGGAAGGGGCAAGTTCTTTAGATTCCCTGTTAATCTTACTAATATAATAAATGTTTGTAATAATTAATATAAAAAGTTTGTTACTAAAACTAAATAATAATATATAAACTACTTAAACTAACTAAGAACTAGTTAATGGATTTTCATGAAATTTTGGTACACAGGCACCATATGGGTTTGGATCTATTATAGGTAGCTAATTGTTAGAGACGTATCATCGATAAACATCGTCGGACGCTCGAGGTTGGTCTCCTTCCAATGCGATTTGGAGCAGCATCTAGTGTGCTTATTTTCCACTAAAGATCCGCGTTCTGTCATCGATATTAATCAGTTAACCTACACAGTCAACAACTGTGCTATTTTTATAAACCTGACTAAGTTGGGTTTTTAGTGGTCCCCAGTGGTGATAGGTACATTTATTTTATTGAAGGTTTACAAGATGTTATAGGAGATCAGTTAAAAAGGAGAAATTACCTAAAAGGTACCTCACATAACCTACCTATCAACTTTTTTTTAAATTTTCATTCGAGAAATCCTTTTTTACATCTAGGGTCAAATTGACCCATCTTGGGTTAAACTGATAGGTGGGTCAATTAATTTTATTTCAAATTAATTCTTATTTTTATTCCTTTAAGGGCTTGTTTCACAATCTTCAAGTAAGTCCGAAGTAAGCTATTCGTTGGTTAAGTTGACATTTCGTGTATGTAAAATGACACTTTAACGTCACTTTAACCGGCGAATAGCTTATTCAGGACTCTACTTGAAGATGGTGAAACAAGCCCTAAGAGAACGATAAGTTAATTCCATTAAGGGGATTGCCTTGCCCGATGACCTTGGAGATTTGGTCCCTCTACTAGTATTTTTTAACTAAGCGCCATCTACCGACCAACGACTATACTACAATAAAACGAACTGAAGATAAAGCAAGAAAACATGTGGCACAGAGTTTTCATCGTTTTTGCCTATTTATATTCGCTCTCTGAGAGATCTTCGAATACATTTTGTTCCTATAGTTTTTGTAGTCTTGTACGAGTACCTGCCTACATGATAATAATTTATTTATTTTGAACTACACTATGCATTATGCCTGCTGATATATTATGTAGCTTTTATTCTACTAAATGATACATTCTGAAGTCTGATGATGACCAGGTAAGTACTGATCAGTTTTCAGTAACGGGAATAGTTAGGATGACCTAGCTTTCAACATTTATCTAATTGAGCATGGGTGCTACTACATGAAACATTCTGAAGGTCTGATGATGACCAGGTAAGTGCTTATAGGTTCTCAGTAACGGAAGTACTTAGGATGACCTAGCTTTCAACATTTAACTAATTGAGCACGGGTGCTACTACATGAAACATTCTAAAGGTCTGATGATGACCAGGTAAGTGCTTATAGGTTCTCAGTAACGGAAGTACTTCGGATGACCTAGCTTTCAACATTTATCTAATTGAGCACGGGTGCTACTACATGAAACATTCTGAAGGTCTGATGATGACCAGGTAAGTGCTTATAGGTTCTCAGTAACGGAAGTACTTAGGATGACCTGGCTTTCAACATTTATCTAATTGAGCACGGGTGCTACTACATGAAACATTCTGAAGGTCTGATGATGACCAGGTAAGTGCTTATAGGTTCTCAGTAACGGAAGTACTTAGGATGACCTAGCTTTCAACATTTATCTAATTGAGCACGGGTGCTACTACATGAAACATTCTGAAGGTCTGATGATGACCAGGTAAGTGCTTATAGGTTCTCAGTAACGGAAGTACTTAGGATGACCTAGCTTTCAACATTTATCTAATTGAGCACGGGTGCTACTACATGAAACATTCTGAAGGTCTGATGATGACCAGGTAAGTGCTTATAGGTTCTCAGTAACGGAAGTACTTAGGATGACCTAGCTTTCAACATTTATCTAATTGAACACGGGTGCTACTACATGAAACATTCTGAAGGTCTGATGATGACCAGGTAAGTGCTTATAGGTTCTCAGTAACGGAAGTACTTAGGATGACCTAGCTTTCAACATTTATCTAATTGAGCACGGGTGCTACTACATGAAACATTCTGAAGGTCTGATGATGACCAGGTAAGTGCTTATAGGTTCTCAGTAACGGAAGTACTTAGGATGACCTAGTTGATGACCTTGTTTTAATGTTGCCATTGAGGGCCATCCATAAATTACGTCACACTAATTTCATGACTTTCTGACCCCTCCCCCTCTCTTTGTCACAGCTGGTCACATTTGTGAGACCTCCGCCCCTAGTGTGACGTCACATATTATGAATTAAGTTCCAAAATACATATACATATGTATATATACCAAATATTCGATTTTGGAATGTGACGTCACAAAATTTAGGATCCCCTCCCACCCTTGTCACACAATGTCACGCTACATCGAAACCCCCTCCCCCCTAACGTGTGACGTAATTTATGGATGGCCCTTTGTGATTGTTTCTAAATTACAATAATTAATTAATTCTATAGGAAATAAGGAGTAATCAAGGTCTTTGGTCCTGCCGAAGGAGATCAGTGTATTTTAATAAAAATAAAAAAATATATAAAAAAATATAAAAAAATAGGAATTAAGGTTATGGGGGCATCAAGAAATCTGTAGAGTTTAAATTTTCAAATATCACCATTATATCTAGCAGGTACGCGCGGTAGCGTTTCCAGCCAAGTTCAAGCTAACAGAACTGGCGTCAGTACCGCGTGTAAAATTACACGAACGATTTGGAGCCACTTTTGACCCCCTCATAACTCAAAAAGTATTCGACATAAGTCTGTAAAATTGCTCATTGCTTGAGACTTGCGAAATACATATTTGCTCCAGATTTCATAAACACACCTCAAACGGCTATTAAGATAACGTCCAAAAATCGACATTTTTATCACTGAATGACCTATAGATCAAAACTCTAAACTAGTTCCAGATGACCTAGAAAGTTAAAATTTGGCTTCCAGATAGGTAGTTGAGTATACAAATACAAATACCAAGGAATAAATCAGAAACTAGCAAATTTTTATAATTTTATTATAATGTGTAATATTATACGAATCATTTCGAGTTACTTTTGACCCGTTCATAATTCGAGACCTATTTCACCTAAATACATGAAATTTGGCACATTTATTAAAACCCCTTAGCTTATTTAAAATTTAAAATTTTATAGATGTGGCTAAAACTGTTTTTGATACATTAACGTTTAAAAATCCGCATTTTGGTGACTGAGTCACTGACATAGGATTAAAAACATAACCTACTTCCAGATGGCCTAGAAACTAGATATTTTGCATCAAGGTAGACTATCAGGCGTATCTAAAGGAAAAAATCTAAAAACTGAAAGTTATTGATAATTAGTGAAACAAGTGAATTAGCGGTTCCACTGTGTAGAGTAATTTTACAAATAATAATGGGTATATTCATTATCTATAAACACTAATAATTTCTAGACAAAAAGTAATGATATCTTATCAAAAACATAAATGTAAAATGAAAGCCAAGTTAAAAAAACGATTGAGATCTAAATGGGTTCCAAGTTCTATGTAAAAAAGACTAAAATTTTAGTCACAGGGACATGCAATTCAAACTTTTAAAGCACCATGGCCGCCTATTTCTTGTACTTTGGAAAAAAGTAAGTTAGATCTATAACTCGTCTTCCAGATATATTTTTTGTTTCTGCTTGTGATTCTTCTTCAATAATCAAATCTTGTAAATCTTCTTCATCTTGTTCAACCTAAAACAAACAAACAATGCAGTGTCAAATTAAATTAGCTAGGGAAACTATCTAGTATCTAACAAATACCATAGTGTAAGCAAACAGAATAAGTTACCAGCAAAATTTGCTCTGCTCCCTCATCAACTTCCATCCCAGACAGATCGTATGTTTCTGTTAACGGCTGAAGTTCCTGATTTTATAATTCTGAGTTTTGCTGGTTCCTGAACTGCCTGAAACATAATAACTTAAGTGAGCGAATGTAATGTTTTTGCTGCTACAGTCAGTAATAAGCCATACACAAAAATTCAAATGAGTCCAAACACGATGGTTCTACGCAGTGCCATCATTGAGATCCTTTACCCACCTTCGGAGTCCACCATCAGGTAGGTGACATCATCAGTCACCAAGGTCTCAATGAGACCTTTCAAATGAGTCCAAGCACGATAGTTCTACGTAGTGCCGTCACTGAGATCCTTTACCCACCTTCGGAGTCCACCATCAGGTAGGTGAAATCATCAGTCACCTAGGTCTCCATGAGACCTTTCAAATGAGTCTAAGCACGATGGTTCTACGTAGTGACGTCACTGAGATCCTTTACCCATTTTCGGAGTCCACCATCAGGTAGGTGAAATCATCAGTCACCAAGGTCTTAATGAGACCTTTCAAATGAGTCCAAACACGATGGTTCTACGTAGTGGCGTCACTGAGATCCTTTACCCATTTTCGGAGTCCACCATCAGGTAGGTGAAATCATCAGTCACCAAGGTCTTAATGAGACCTTTCAAATGAGTCCAAACACGATGGTTCTATCTAGTGCCGTCACTGAAATCCTTTACCCACCTTCGGAGTCCACCATCAGGTAAGTGACATCTTCAGTTACCAAGGTCTTAATGAAACCTTTAAAATGAGTCCAAACACGATGATTCTATCTAGTGCCGTCACTGAGATCCTTTACCCACCTTCGGAGTCCACCATCAGGTAGGTGACATCGTCAGCCACCAAGGTCTTAATGAGACCTTTCAAATGAGTCCAAGTACGATGGTTCTATCTAGTGCCGTCACTGAGATCCTTTACCCACCTTCGGAGTCCACCATCAGGTAGGTGACATCGTCAGCCACCAAGGTCTTAATGAGACCTTTCAAATGAGTCCAAACACGATGGTTCTATCTAGTGCCATCACTGAGATCCTTTACCCACCTTCGGAGTCCACCATCAGGTAAGTGACATTATCTGTCACCAAGGTCTTAATGAGACCTTTAAAATGAGTCCAAACACGATGGTTCTATCTAGTGCCGTCATTGAGATCCTTTACCCACCTTCGGAGTCCACCATCAGGTAGGTGACATCGTGAGCCACCAAGGTCTTAATGAGAGCTTTCAAATGAGTCCAAACACGATGGTTCTATCTAGTGCCGTCACTGAGATCCTTTACCCACCTACGGAGTCCACCATCAGGTAGGTGACATCATCAGTCACCAAGGTCTCAATGATACCTTTCAAATGAGTTCAAACACGATGGTTCTACGTAGTGACGTCATTGAGATCCTTTACCAACCTTCGGAGTCCACCATCAGGTAGGTGACATCATCAGTCACCAAGGTCTCCAAAAGCCTTTTCAAATGAGTCCAAACACGATGGTTCTATCTAGTGCCGTCACTGAGATCCTTTACCCACCTTCGGAGTCCACCATCAGGTAGGTGACATCGTCAGCCACCAAGGTCATAATGAGAGCTTTCAAATGAGTCCAAACACGATGGTTCGATAGAAGACTAGATATAGTGCCGTCACTGAGATCCTTTACCCACCTTCGGAGTCCACCATCAGGTAGGTGACATCATCAGTCACCAAGGTCTCAATGATACCTTTCAAATGAGTTCAAACACGATGGTTCTACGTAGTGACGTCACTGAGATCCTTTACCAACCTTCGGAGTCCACCATCAGGTAGGTGACATCATCAGTCAACAAGGTCTCCAAAAGCCTTTTCAAATGAGTCCAAACACGATGGTTCTACGTAATGCCGTCCCTGAGATCCTTTACCCACCTTCGGAGTCCACCATCAGGTAGGTGACATCATTAGTCACCAAGGTCTCCATGAGACCTTTCAAATGAATCCAAACACGATGGTTCTACGTAGTGCCGTCACTGAGATCCTTTACCCACCTTCGGAGTCCACCATCAGGTAGGTGAAATCATCAGTCACCAAGGTCTTAATGAGAGCTTTCAAATGAGTCCAAACACGATGGTTCTACGTAGTGCCGTCACTGAGATCCTTTACCCACCTTCGGAGTCCACCATCAGGTAGGTGACATCATTAGTCACCAAGGTCTCCATGAGACCTTTCAAAAATTCAAATGAATCCAAACACGATGATTATACGTAGTGCCGTCAATGAGATGCTAATACCCACCTTCGGAGTCCATCATCATATTAGGTCTCCATCTGCCGCGGCGCCGTCAAACGAAATTCTCAAGATAGCTAAAACGTTAAAAAAATAAACACACTAGAAATAATGTACTCAATAGTAGGTAAGGTACTTACCAATAGTTTTGGAGAGCTCGGTCACATTTCACTTACATATTTTATTCATTATATTAGCCACAGTCAGTCTTACTCTATGATAGGGTCAATAAACTAAACGAAATTATAATCTACTTTACATATATTTACAAACTATTACAATAATATATATTATAATTATTATTATAATTAATATATATATTAATATATATATATATTATAATTATTATATATTATAATTATTATTATTATTTACAAACTTAATTTTTATTGTTCTTTTACGAAATATTTATATTTGTACTATTTACAATATGACTTCATTCAAAAAATTTTCAAAACGTGAGGTTTTAGTTTTTATTTGGAAAAAATAGCGCGCGTACAATCCACCCGTCACAAGAGTCATCGAGACACTGATGTATCGCGTTCCGAGACTCCCGAGCACTAGACGCAGGGCTTAGCGGGGGCGCTCCAGCGGGGTACTGGTGAAGTTTTGGGTTTTTATTCATTTTTTCAAAATATTAAAATAATTAAGAAAAAAAAAACCATACAAATTGTGAAACACGTCATTACATATTTTTTTGTACAATATTCATGCCGAACTATTTAACCGTTACAGAGAACATTTACAATTTAGGTTGAAGAAGGACCTATTTAACAAATTTTTTTCCCAATATTTGGGAGAGGTTATTAAAATTTTAAATAATAGAATATCATTGTGATGACCTTCAGTATACCATATATTTTTTATATGGAAATCGCACAAAAGGATTCATCTGCAATCTTCTTCAAACTTACAGTATTTTTGAGATTTGAGCGAGCCAATCCCCTTAAGTAAACAATAAGTTAACATAGTGGAATAAAACTATACTACAGCAAAAAATATTCATCATTTCTCACGCATGATTGAGAATCGTAAACTGTACGTACCTACCTACCTAAGTGGGTATTTATAATTATTGTCCAGATTAAGAAACAAGACTAGCTTAAGGGGTTCTTAAAAGGCTACAATTCCTTTAAAGTAGAATTAGGAACACCATATTCAGGTTGAACTGGTGCAAACAAAAAACAACTAATACTAACTCAAATAGATATTCTGACTTGAATTACGTAACGTATAGTAATTAACTAGGTATTCACAAAGATAAGGACTATGAAGGTTACTTTATTCCGGCATACAATAATCTAACGGTGTAAATATTTATTATTTACTATTAATTAAAATATTTAATTTGAAGCTGATAAAATCATTATAATCTTAGGGTAAACTTAATCTAATGATGGTTCGTTTCTGTTCTCGTATCTGTATGCATGTTAGCTCACGTTAGTAAATATTATTATGTGATGTAAGTGTATGTTGCCTTTGTGGGTAGGACTTGGGAGGGAGGTGATACAGATGTACATTGTACATACAGATGTACATAATTATATTATTGTACATTATGCTTGCGATAGCTGCAAAGTGGATTAATACTAACCTAATAACAATGGATTACCACAAAGTAACGCCGGATACCTACTTTACCTAACTATAACAAATACAAATACCTTTATAAATACCTGTACGAGTATATCGAATTACCTTTATCTTATTACCTACTAGTCTAAATTGCCTACATGAATCCATTTTCTGACCGATCTGAATACAACATTAAAAACCGGGCAAGTGCGTGTCAGGCCACGCGCAATGTAGTTCCGAAGTAGTAAGTCTATCGACTATTACCCATTAACTAATTATGCTTTAAAATTAGCACTTTAAAGCCAAATATTTCACAAGCAAGCAAAAAAGCAACCCATAATTGTCCATCTGCTGGGCTCGGGGTCTCCTCTCACAATGTGAGTTGGGTACAGGCCATAGTCTACCACGCTGGCCAAGTGCGGATTGGTAGACTTCACACACCTTTGGTGTGTTTTTACAAACGGACCCCTAATTCCAAAAATGGTCTTAGAAGACCCATAATACTTTTGAAATCCTTTTCAACGATACCCCACACTATAAGGTACGCGACGAATAAAAAACCATCCTCACGTTACCTGTAGGGGAGGTACCCTAAAAAAATGATTCCAATGTTTTATTCTACGATTCTGGAGTTTTAATAAATATGTATATCCATGCCAAATTATAGCTTTCTAGGATTATGGGTCTCGGTTTCGGACAGATGGACGGACAGACGGACGGACGGACGAACATGACGAAACTATGAGGGTTCCGATTTTACTTCGGAACCCTAAAAATTGGTAACTATTACAGTAATTTCTATCGTACCCTGCTATTCTAAAATCAATAATAGATCTTGCCGTTACTACCAACTTGTTGTATTCAAATATGTAGGCCGGAGTCAATGTGTTTAATCATAATGAAACAGATGGTGGTACATTTACCGACGAGTATCTTCACGGGTGTCTCAATACTCACAATAGACAAAACTACTTTACCTCATGCGCAGATTATAAATACGATGAACTAACAAAATTATTGTTTGATAGTTCTGTTGTTATTCACATTCAGTTAAAATCTTGGACGAATTTTTTCGTAGTCCAACACAAATTAAATGTTTCCTTTTAGAATTATTGATACCCGATACAATTCTATTTTTATTGGATTATCATTACCTTTCTCTAAATAGGCTTTAGAAGCCATTAACTAATTATTTCAAAAGGATAAGCAGCAACATAGAACTATAAAAGGCATTGGCATTTAACACACTAAAATAAAAGCAGAAATTAAGCTCAAGTTCATTGGGTTTTCAGACATATTCCTAGGAGACAAATTATGGAAAACTGCGTACCTGACAGATCTCATTTTACGCCAAGATCCTTTGAAATGTGAAGATTAGAAGGAACAGTTCGGTTTATTAATATTTCAACATTTCGGTTTATAAGCAATTCGGTTTAGTAATGGTTTCCGGTTCTAAATTGTAAAAAATATAATTTGTATGTGTTAGATACAATCAAGGCTTTCTTTCATTCTACAAATTGGCTTTCATCCTTCTACAAATTCAAAACACCCATCTAAAGTATTAAAATAATAGGTGGCGAATTCTCTAATTAAACCTAACCAAGGTTTTGCGAATGAACATTTAATGTTAGGCGGCCAAACTAACGTTGACTTAAGTGTGTTAGAATATTGGAGAACTAATGACTTACAACTGCATTTGCCTCATTTATAAAGGTGTTATTTATTTTCAAGGTGAAATACAATGAACGTAATGATACTGGAAGCAAATAAATGTCGTGATGCAAACATGATCACAAATGTTATTATGCAAAATGCCTGTGTAGAATAAAATGCTTTTAAATACCAAAGTTATATAAAATCTGACCTAAAGACCCTGTAGCCTAGTTGGTAACGACCATGCCTACGAAGCGAGTGGTCCCGGATTCGATTCCCGGTCGGGGCAGATATTTATGTGACAGATAAATATTTGTACTTAGGTCATGGGTGTGATTATGATGTGTTATATGTGTCGTCCATATCACCCGCAACACAGGTAAAAACCTACTGCGGGGGTATGAGTGTGTAAGCAATTGTTTATTTATTTATTTTAACTATACAAAAAACAATCAATAGCAGATTCTCCAGCAGTTCCAGCACAAACTACATTATCGGAAACATCCAAAATTTACCCAATACTTTTTCACAACATAGACATTGCCTAAAAATTGCCGGAGGTGGCAAAAAATGAATTATTGTAAGAAAATCCGTAATTTTGGCATATAAAACTTTGATATTCGGTCTTGTCAATAAAAGAAAATAAACAAAATGCTTCACTTTACTTCACTGTGAGAGTTCCACCTAAGAATCTACCTAAGAATCCTAGTATTTTATGTCAATTAAATCTATGTTCTAAGTTTGCGACACTGACATCACTCGAACGAAAATTTATATAGAGTTTTTATTTTGTCATTCGAGCTATTATTTCACGGTTGAGATTTTTGGTTTTATGGTTTTGTACCGCAAAAGAAAAAACGAACCCTTATAAGTAGGATCCATTTGATGACTGCCCGTCTAGCTGTTTTGTCTCAAGAGTGCGTGCAGGTATCAAGTTCAAATCAATATCCAAAACCTGAGTTTGCAATCCCTTATAGCCGTGAAAAACTTAACTTTTAAGTCAACGCAATCATAAGATACGGTTTGCTGTTTAAGACACAGAGAATCAAAACCTAGAGTAGATACTTCACGCTGACATAGAAACATGAAATTTGGTAAGATATACGAGTAATCTTATAGAACAAGTTATTATTGTAGCTATATCTTATACAACAAGTAAGTTGATTTGTTAGATACATCACAAAAAAAATTGTAGTGAAATTTGTGCGGAAGCTTTTGCACGGAATGCGACTAGGACTTGGCCATTTTTTTAAATAAATTTATTAAGTAATATTTATTACGAATTTTAATTACGAAAAAAGCCTGTATTAACCCTCCAATCCTCACTATGGGTCGAATCGGACCCGCGCATGAGTCAGCCAGTCAAGTGATGCAACGTTATTGTTCGAACGGAAACTGGTGGGTTTAAAGGTTACCCAGGTGGGTTGAACAGTACCGGTCTGTATTTGCTCAACTGAACTCAAGATCAGAAATTGTAGTGTAATTTAACGTACGCCTTGTACACTATTTACTCAATTTAATCAAAAATACTACGTAGGTACTTAATTATAAAACTTAATTAAAAAATCATAAGTCTTGATCATAATTCTGTCCTGAAAATCCTGAAATACAGGCCAAAAGTTAGCTTAGGCACTAGTCTCCCACAGTATACATACATATAAAATGTTAAGTCTATATTGTGGTGATAAATAAATGAATTTATTATTATTATTAATTAAAATACTAACACATAATTTTTAACTTGGCAAAGTTTTTATAACTTGAATTCAAAAAGTTGTTTTTCAAAGGCTAAAACCATTTCAAATTTCAACAATAATGTTGTGAAGAACAATCCAATTTGTCACACAAAACGTTTGGTATCAGCTTTCTCATTATCAAATTGTATTTAGCGATAGCGACTATCATAATTTATATAGCGCGAACAGTAGGTGCGATGCGACTCTTATCTTTGTTAGCTAATATTTAGTTCAATATTATACGAAATACTATTTGAACAATAATACTAGAATATTTGTTGACCGTAGCTTAGAACAATAATACTTAGTTATTTGATGACGTTGACGCGGAGAATTCTCAGATACGCATGTTAAAATATCTTCACTGAAACAAAACAAGATCATTAATTTCTTATATGCAAATGATAATAAAATCTGAGGTGAGTGTAAGGATTCGTACTCGGCTAATCTATGACTAACAGAAAAAAGAACATAAACCAATTATTACAATGGGTCGCCCTAAATATCAGCGGCTATTGGTTGCGTTGGTTTGCCTGATTTTTAGGGTTCCGAAGTAAAATCCGAAACGTTATAGTTTCGTCATGTCCGTCCGTGGGTCCGTCCGGAACTCGTTAAAGGTTAACAGCACAATCCAAATTTTTTCTTCAGTAGGTACATGAACATTGATAATATAAAACCGTCTATTTAGTTTTTTAAACTATTACTTTTTCTATCTATAAATACTGTTTCCATCCATTGAAGTATAATGTCATAGAACAAGCATCTCGAACAAAATGTGTGTCCCGCCGGGAGGTTCTATTTTCAAAACTGAGCCCCCGTTCTCCTTTCAAAATCGAACGAATCCATTGAAAATTGAAGCCGGTCGGCGCCAATTCATTGGGACATACATTGTGTTCGCGGTGTCGGTTCTATATGCTAGTAATAATACTTCAATGTTTCCATCAAATGTATTCCGTTTGTCAGTCTTAAAAGCAGTTTGCGAAGCATATTACATTAAACCGCTTTTACTAGATAACTGAGTAACCCAGTGTTCAGTAAACACGGAGGATTCAACGTCGCGTCGACTTCGAAACCGTCTGTCTGTGGATTCCTGCGCAAATGTTTGTTCGCTTTACAAATGGGGCTGAATTGTCTACAGGCAGGAGGCATGTCAAGTCAGCATTGTTAATATTGATATTTTTTATGGGGTAGGTAGGTATTCACGTACAGTATGGCCGCTGTATCTTGGCGCGTCTGAACATAGGCTTTACGAACTTTAGCGCATGTAAGACAGAGATGGCAACACGAACATGCTAACGTGTGACTGAGACACAATACACCGCGTATCGAGTATTGGCGAATTATGTCACTGCGCAGCCTTCTGCGCGAAGTTCAGACGCGCCAAGATACAGCGGCCGAACTATACAAGGGTAAAGAAGGAATAAAATTATTTATTGATGGTACAAGTACTCAATGTGCTTTTTTATTTACGTTAATTTAAAATTAGGGATAACTCAAAAACTACTTGTCATATTTCGCTCAAATTTAAGTGGGATCACATGACAAGCACTAGCTTTCGATTAAAAAAAGAATCATCAAAAATCGGTTCACCCAGTCGAAAGTTCTAAGATAACAGACGTAAAATAATACAGTCGAATTGAATACCTCCTCCTTTTTTGAAGTCGGTTAAAAAGGTATTTCTACTGATGCATGTTTCTAAATAGCAGGATATCAAAATTATTTCTAGCACCGCCCTCTACAGAGTTAAACGAAATTCTAGCGAATCCTATCCTACTCTTAATAATGTAAATGTGAAAGTTTCTGAGGATGTTTATACTCTCACGCAAAATCTACTGAAAATATTTTCAGTAAATATACCACCCAGGTGGACCAGGGTCTGGAATATCATATAGGGTCATTGAAGTACTATTACTAGCATATAGAACCGACACCGAGAACACAATGTATGTCCCAATGATTGGCGCCTACCGGCTTCAATTTTCAATGGTTCGTTCGATTTTTAAAGGAGAACGGGGGCTCAATTTTGAAAATAGAACCTAACGGCGGGACACACATTTTGTTCGAGATATCTGTTCTATGACATTATACTTCAATGCATAGGGTACTATTATTCCGGAAACCGTGGGCAAAGAAAGCACTAGTCCTTAAGTACGAAAATTGAAAAATAAAAAAAAACCACCTGCTTTCAAAAAAGCTATCATGAAATTTGAAATCTTGAAAAAATCTCCATTTTGAAATCTTTATGGTGAGCTCTTTAATATGACATCCATATTGCATTATTCGATTTATTTTTATTTTCTGAAACTTCAAACAAATGGCATCTCGCGGCCACCATATTTGTTTTTTTTTTAATTTCCATTGTCTCAGAAAACTTGGGTTATCAAGACGAATCTAACGATATCTTAATTACATAAATCTGTTCAGCGGTTCGAAATATATGAGGTAATAAAGAATATAAAGGTAAAAATAGACTAGTGTAGAGTGAAAACTTATATTGTCCGTATTGTTTTTCGTTGAACACGAAAATATAATACCTACCTAGTTTTTTTTATAATAATTATGTTTGTGACGTTAGGATTTTCTTATTTATCTATTCTGTGCTTCTATTCCATGAAAGTCTAGGCCGTATGGCCGTTATTGTCCACTTTGATAAAAACTGTTTTAAATCGAGTGGCTTGTAGTCTATGTGTCTGACGGAAAACCATGACACTGAGGGCTTGTTTCACCATCTTCAAGTAGAGTCCTGAATAAGCTATTCGCCGGTTAAAGTGACGTTAAAGTGTCATTTTACATACACGAAATGTCAACTTAACCAACGAATAGCTTACTTCGGACTTACTTGAAGATGGTGAAATAAGCCCTGAGTATTGTATCATAGTAAAATGCCGTAAACTTATGTAGTCAGTTTACTCAGTATACATAATTATTGTACCGAGTCTATGTAGATGTAAGCAGTGTTTGCTAGGTAAATGAGTGTTTAGCTCTGAGTTGAGTGGATAGCCAAACCAGACTGGGCTTGTTTACCACGCCAACGCCCAACGGAGTAGATGACGCGACAAACGGAATTACAGATGCAATCATGTTTACAATCATCATCAACTCGTTTGTTGACTGATCTATCTGGTACCTATCTCTTTGTATCTAGACATATATCATACCGATAAAATAATAATAATAACGCTTCACAATCATAGCCCCACACTAGGATTCCCTGTGTCGTGGGTGCCATGGACAATACACTAGACAAGGACATTCACACCCAGACCGAGAACAGAAATTCAAACTCATCATTCAAATTTCCGCCTCGCTGGGTATCGAACCCAGGACCCTAGGTGCGGCGATCCGGCATGGTAACCATTGCGCCACACGGGTCGTCAATATACATAAGATTAATATTGCTATCGGAAGTTAGGTACTGGCATGATTTTTAAAAATCGAAGGTTGATTTTCATGCATACATCTTTGGAACAAATTGACCGGTTGAAATGGTTATTCAACTTTATTTTTTTTTTACATTTTTGAGTTGACGGAAAGTTTTTGAGTGAATCACGCGTTGAAGACGTATAAATACACCAGCGAGACACCGGTTCCAGTGAGGAAGCCCGTAGTTTGAAAACTTCAAAAGTTCTAAAAAAGTACATAGCGCCTTTCTCTGATTAGTTATCAATGACGGTTTATGATGAACACAAAATTAGGTATGTTCTTTTTGCAAATAAAAAATACACGAATCGTTCAATTACCTACTTTAGTAGATGAAAAGATTTTCCAGTACTTTTACAGTACGGCCCCTTTTAGGCCTCATTTTTAGGGTTCCGTAGCCAAATGGCAAAAAACGGAACCCTTATAAATTCGTCATGTCTGTCTGTCTGTCTGTCTGTCTGTCCGTCCGTCCGTATGTCACAGCCACTTTTCTCCGAAACTATAAGAACTATACTGTTGAAACTTGGTACGTAGATGTATTCTGTAAACCGCGTTAAGATTTTTACACAAAAATAGAAAAAAAAAATTTGGGGTTCCCCATACATAGAACTGAAACTCAATTTTTTTTTTCATCAAACCCATACATACCTCTGGGGTATCTATAGATAGGTCTTAAAAATTTATATTGAGGTTTCTAATATCATTTTTTTCTAAACTGAATAGTTTGCGCGAGAGACACTTCCAAAGTGGTAAAATGTCCCCCCCCCCCCCCCCGTAACTAAAAAAATATATGATGTACATTACCATGCAAACTTCCAACGAAAATTGATTTGAACGAGATCTAGTAAGTAGTTTTTTTAATACGTCATAAATCGTAAACCGCAAAAAACTACAAGAACTTTTATATTATGTTACTTGCTGCTACGGAACCCTTCGTGGGCGAGTCCGACTCGCACTTGGCCGCTTTTTCATAATATTGTCTGAACGATATCCAAGGTCATATCTCACACCAATGAATGCTCCTGATGTAGGAGGCAAACATGTTGTCTTGATGTGTCTGATTAGTGCTAAGTGCGCTCTCAACAAGACATCATTGTTGAACATTATGAAGACGAATGTCTCAGGTAATTTCCTCATTGTTACCGAGTTGACGTAACTGTGGAATTATGTGTTTGACCTCAGCGAACTAGCGCGGGTTTCGTGGAAATGCAGTAGACCTGGAGAAGACCATTAGTTTATTCCATTGTAAATGATATCGAAAATCTTAAGTTCGTTTTCGAGTTATCGAAGAAATTATCCGATAGATATTAGGTTATGTGTCATTTTTATTAGCAATAGAAAGCCATCTGATGCATATGGACTGGGATTCCGGGATCTCATAGAATCTGCTGGTGTCTCTCCTATTCAATTTCTCAGTATTATTTTTTTTTGTTTCAAAAGGAAAGATAGACCTGTCGAAACATTTCACAGCCAACCTCCAACATTATAAAAGTCAGTTTTATTTACTTCAGTACATCCCTTTTATTTTCCCAAGGCTGTGGCTGAAAGTTGAACTAGTTGTCAACAATATTTCTGTTTCCTCTAGATACAAATGACAGTTCAGTTAGAAAGTTCCCGGAATGCAATATTTTGTGCTGGCGGCTGAACAATACACTTGACACAGCGTCTTGTCTGCTAAGCAAGTCGGTTGTAAGTTGGATGTGGAAGAATTTAAGTTTTGCAGCGATAGAGATGCTGTCGTTGCCTTTTATTTCATCGAAATTGGACAACAACACGCATGAATGAGTTCTAGGGCTGATACCCGATGACAGATGGAGATGTTTGTTGAGTAGATATTTTTAGCCGGAGATTACATTAAATACGGGCACATCTGTGTGTAAAAATTATTTGAATGTCCGTACAACACAAATTACAGGGAAATTAGATGAAGTGCCGTCTACGCTATTTAACTATACTTTGCACAATTTATCTGTTCTTGTTTCTTGAATTTCGACAATTGTTACGGTACAGATCGTGCATGCTAAGTGAAAGAATTTTTTGACCTCGGCAGTACCGGTCCCTTAATGCTTGCTGTTTTTTTTTGAAGTTATACTTCTTATGCGACTTGCAAATAGGTTGCGTTAAACGTTTGCGCTAACATGGAGGGGGTATGAAAGAACTGGATAGATGGCCCTAGCTTCTTATTATCTTTATCTCTTTTAAAATTTAATGTTATTACTTATACAAATCTCACAGAGTCTCAACAGCGTCATTCAGCTTCATGAACAACGCCATCTAGTGTGTACTTGTTTATTTTTATTTAGTACAAAAATAGTTTTTGAAAAATAATTACAACTGATACACGTTATTAAATTAAATATTTATTTAATTATGTCAAAGAAGTATAACTTCTCACGCGCGTACGAAAGTACACGCACCCTTTTTTTACTTTTATAAGTGAGTGTTACTACTAAGTATTTTTATATGATTTAACTTTTATTTTTTAACTACTAGAAGAACTGTTATTGTTGTAGTACTACCAAGTCGTTTACACCTGTAAGTGAAGTGTCACTAATGTAATATTTTTATTGTATTCTTTATTACACTATTCTTGTCACAGTGCTTACTTTGTTGGTGTAACTTATACAAATAAATAAATAAATAAATAAATAAATAAATAAATAAAAGTACTAACCAATAAGCTTGTCGGAATACAAGTTGTTTTGTCAATTGTAGGTACCTACTGAAGAACAATAACCAAAGTTCTACAAATTATTATAATATTAAGTGTTGCTTTTATATTGTGTACATAAAGATAATTATTTCTACGTAGCTGATAATTGGGGAAGAATCTGAAATATCTACCACGAAGAACAAGTATTTTAAGTACAAATGATTCGTATCATTAAAGGTATGGAGTACCAGGGTACCATAAGACTGCATGTATATTTCATGCGTTGCAATGAATCTTGGCGGTTCGCTGCACTCGTGGGTGGACGGATTTACGAGAATAACGCGCGCTCTACAAGGTTTTGAACCTTTCGCTTATATTTATGAGTTTTGGCTCCTTGGTATTCACTAACGCGCTTTGTTTTAATTTATTGCCTTAGTATTTTATTAGTGTTTTTCCCCTACAGGTAAAGTGAGGATGGACATTTTTAACCGACTTCAAAAAAAGGAGGAGGTTCTTAATTCGACTGTATTTTTTTATGTTTGTTACCTCAGAACTTTCGACTGGGTAAACCGATTTTGATGATTGTTTTTTTAATCGAAAGCTGCTTGTCATGTGGTCCCACTAAAATTGTATTAAGATCTGACATTGGCATTCATGAGAAAACCATATAAGTCAACTACCATAATATAATCATTAAGTATGAGCGCGACAAATGGACGAATAACTTAATATCACGCCAACCGATTTCGATGATTCTTTTTTTAATCGAAAGCACATAAATTTAAAGAACGAGATCTGACAAGTAGTTTTTGAGTAATTTTGAAGTCGGTTATTTTTTGTTAGTATAATCTAAATTTTACTAACAAAAAATAACCGACTTCAAAGTCTCAAAAACTACTTTTCAATTTATGTGGGACCACATGACAAGCACCTGCTTTCGATTAAAAAAAGAATCATCGAAATCGGTTGGCGTGATATTGAGTTATTCGACAATTTGTCGCGCACATCTTAACACAAATTTACGACATAAGTGGTTTTCTCATGGATGCCATTGTCAGATCTCAATAAAATTTATGTGGGACCACATGATAGCCACCAGCTTTCGATTAAAAAAACAATCATCAAAATCGGTTCGCCCAGTCCAAAGTTCTGAGGTAACAAACATAAAAAAAAAGTAGTCGAATTGAGAACTCCTTTTTTGAAGTCGGTTAAAAATTTAGATTATTTCGTATCGTATCGTTGAAAAGTTATCGTTAAAAATATTGTGGGTCCTAAAAGACCATTTTTACCGCTCATTTACACGCGCGTGTCGCGGACCGTCTCGTGGCGCGTCCGTAAGCCACGCCCCCTACGCGCGTGTGAACACCGCGCGAGCGCTCGCGCGAGCTCCTTTGGCGCGCGCCTACAAAACCGCTGCCGACGCGAGCCCGCGAGCCACGAGACGCGCCGCGGTCTGGTCCGCGAGCGCCCTGTTCACACGCGCGCGTATGCGCGCGTCTCGCGGATTATCTCGTGGCTCGCGCGCGCGTGTAAATGGGGTATTAGAGATTAAGGGATCCGTTTGCTCTGCTTTAAAGTGCTAATTTTTTATTGATTAAATAAAATTCCTATGTCCGTGTTCCCATCGTCCTTGCCAGCAAAATGGTAGCATGTATAATAAAACTATCAGGGCCTGTGTAAAGACCCGATTCGACTCGACCGACGGACATTATAACCACGGAGGTAGGTTAGGTACTATTTACTAACAATAAGTCTACTTTGTGCAGGTAAACTTTCTCACTTATTTCTGGCACTGGGCCGAATACTTATATAATTTACAAAGAATCTCAACAGCGTGATTCACAATATAAATTTGTAGCGACATCTATTATTATTTGTAAGAATAATATTTTATGTTCTATTTACAAATTATTCTTTATTGAGTATTTAAATTCAAATCACATTTGACATCAAAAAGATTTCTACAGCCAGTTTAGCTTTAGTAGTTAGTTACCGGTTTCTGCGTTGCTTGTTGTTATTTTTTCTACAGCCTCTGAAAGTTAATATTAAGTTTTAATTTTTCCAAAAAATCTATATTTTTCAATTTATATCAATAAATCACTAAAGGACAGAACCGATGGGGTCGCAAAGTCCTCGAATGGCGGCCACGTGTCGGTAAAAGGAGCACTGGTCGCCCCCCGACCAGGTGGACTGATGACCTGAAGAAGACGGCGGGAAGCCGCTGGATTCAGAGGGCCCAGGACTGGTCGGGGTGGCGCCAATTAGGGGAGGCCTATGTCCAGCAGTGGACTTTAAAAGGCTGTTAGATAGATAGATAGATAAATAGAAATCACTAATTCCCAAATATCAGCTGAACCACTGAATATTGCTGACACATACACGGGGGTTAAATTAGGTCTTGAGATCCCCTACCCCTGGGCCACCGTTGATCCACCACCCCTGATACCGTTTATAAATAAACGGTGTCCATAACCTATTATGGTATGATTTTTCTTGTGTAAAATAAAGATAATATTTTGAATTTTACTATCCGGTATCCGGCTGGATACTGAATGACTATCCGGTACCTATCCGGCTGGATGGTGAAAACAAGGCCGGATAGACTGGATACCGAATAGTTTCCGGATATCCGTTAAATCTCTACATTTTAAAGCCATTCTTATGAAAGCTGTAACTTCTTTGTTTTTATTCCATCATAGCATTCGATTCTTTATAATTAGGAGGGAAAATATAATCCACAAATTCTTCAAACTCATAATGTGGCTTGTTGAAGCTATAAGTTATTTTATTTAGCACCCTTTAGTGTAGTAGGCCTCTCAGACAGCTACATACATCAGCTACAAAAACATAAACTCTACGGACTAATAAACTCTTATTACGCCGCAATAAATAAAGTGAGTGACATTTGGGAGTGTATTAACTAAATTAAATAAGATTTGCAGTGCGTGAGCATGATTTTATGTAGCTGTGTTATTGCCTGCTTTATAACTCAGCCGTAAATCTTTAGCGTTACGAGTTTTGCTAGATAGTGATACTGAATATGGTTGTTTTAATACGCTAATAACATAGGATAAGCTAATTAAATCGACTTGTCAACTCTCACTACAGATATCTTATACGAGTAACCGCCCTCGCTTTGCTTCGGTTTTCTTATTTTTTTACACCTTGGGTTACATTATTGGAGTTTTATTAAGAATCCCTAATGTTTTTGAAAATAAAATATAGCCTATGTCACCCGGGGATAGTGTAGCTCCCCAACAGTGAAATAATTTTTCAAATCAGCAGGGCTATTCAGTTTTGTAACATGACAGCGGATTCCGCGATGAGTGTCAAAATTGAAGTTCGAGTCCGAGATCTTGATATGTGATTCTCGAATCATTTGGTACGCACTTGCGAAGTGAAGGGAGTCTCGAACTCAAACGTCAAACGACTAAAGATGGCCTCGCCTAGGTATGAATAAACGAATGACAATTGGGCACGAGCTTCGACGGTGACGTAATTCGATGATCGAGAATAATAAATATGTCATCCTCTAATCATCTAGTACGGCACTTGCGAAGTGAAGTGATCCTAGAACTCGAACGTCAATTTTGAAACTCCGCTGTCAAGTTACAAAAGAGAATAGCCTTCCAGTTCAGTAGTTTCGGAGCCTATTCAATGCAAACAAACAATCAAATCTTTCCTCTTTATAATATTAGTATAGATAAATCATTGACTAAATCCAAAACGTTTGGAATATCCTATTTTTCTGGTAATTTCGTAAATAAAAGTTTAGCAAACCACCCTTCTGTTACCTAAAATATTACCTTACACAAACTGTAACTTTATCAACTATTTTCGAATTTCCGGCTACAAATGTACGGACACGACATAGTGATGTCTTATCACGATTCGCGACCCGTACAAGACATTTAAGTCACGTAGGGCTAGGGCCAAGTTCAGTCCGAGTTCATCCGTAGCGTACAGCTAATTGCATCGTTTACAAATGAGAGTTAAACGCGACCATTAAACCCTTGTAATGAACGCTGAACCATTAACTGTTTCTTAAGTGCCGGTGGAACTAACCATTGAAACTAATCTAAACTTGCTGTTTTCCGTGTGGTTTTGTTTTAATGTAGCTATTGAGATTAACTAATATCATGTATGTTAGCGGGCGAATAAATACCCCCGTATAGTGTTTTGTTTCTTTCACTATGAAAAGCGATAAAGACAACCGACTTCAAAAAAAGGAGGAGGTTTTCAATTCGACAGTATTCTTTTTATTTTTGTTACCTCAGAACTTTCGACTGGGTAAACCGATTTTGATGATTCTTTTTTTATTCGAAAACTTGTCATGTGGTCCCACTTAAATTTTATTGAGATCTGACAATGGCATCCATGAGAAAACCATACGAGTATAAAGTCTTAAATTTACATTAAGTATGTGCGCGACAAATGGACGAATAACTCAATATCACGCCAACCGATTTCGATGACTCTTTTTTTAGTCGAAAGCAGGTGCTTGTCATGTCGTCCCACATAAAAGATCTGACAAGTAATTTTTCAGTAATTTTGAAGTCGGTTATTTTTTGCTAGTACAATTTTGATTATTTAACAGTGCAATAGCTAACATAGGTTTATTATGAGTTTATGAATAAAGCCGTAACACAAGATATTCGCTTCTTTTAGGCCGACATGGTTTGGTCATGAGCGGTGCCCGCCACTTTCTATAAGGTCGTCCTCTCCTAACTTTTGGATAACTACTGGTACGTAAAATTATGTCCTCTATAGCCCATGAACATGTAAATATGTGTCTATTGCCTCGACAGAATGAGGTGCTCTCCAACTTAGAAATTTATTATATTGTATTCAAAGATCTCATTGGCTATGTTGTAGCAGAGGTAGACATTTAAAGGAAATATTTAATTCTACTATCTTATATATAAAATTCTCGTGTCACGGTGTTAGAAGTTGAACTCCTCCGAAACGGCTCGACCGATTTTCGTGAATCTTTGCGTGCATATCGGCAAGGGTTGAGAATCGGACATCTATTTTTGATCCCCCTACCCCTAAAATTTTTTTGGCAGAACAACGTTTGCCCGGTCAGCTAGTTATAGTATAAAAATCTCGTGTCACGGTGTTTGTGGTCGCACTTCTCCGAAACGGTTTGACCTATTTTTAACCGACTTCAAAAAAGGAGGAGGTATTCAATTCGACTGTATTTTTTATATGTTTGTTACCTCAGAACTTTTGCTGGGTGAACCGATTTTGATGATTCTTTGTTTAATCGAAAGGTGGTGCTTGACATGTGGTCCCACTTAAATTTGAGCGAGATCTGACGAGTAGTTTTTGAGTAATCCCTAACTTTGAAGTCGGTTATTTTTTGTCAAGAATTACTATGAAATTTTTGTGTATCTGTGCCGAGTCCTAGTAATAGGTATTATAAATGTGAATGTTTCTGAAGATGTATGTTTGGATGTTTAGATGTTAGGGTTAATGATGAAGATGTTGCGCTAGCCGTTGTACGGATTAAGATGAAACTTTGGCACACAGACAGACTATGTGCAGACTTCAATAATATGGCAGATTTCATCCCGGTTACACGTTGCTGTGGGATGATTTGAACGTTTTTATATTTGTGAAACCAGTCCTCCACAGACGGAACCTAATGCCAAATTAATTTTTGTTCTTACGTCCTGTTTATGTCAAAGTCTCTACGACATGGGAAATCCTGGAGCGGGGATTTGGTGTGTGATGGTCTACGTCTACATGAAACGTCTAGATTACAAAAAGAACGGAATCTCCTGGATCGGATTCAAAATACCTACTTTCGCGACATCGAATCTTTTTATCAACGTCAAGCGATAACTATTACTTTAATACGTCCTATAAAAGACGGCTATAAATTCACAAAGACGTATATAGACGTATTGGAAGTAATATCATGATTTAACGCGCTCCACTGTACTCTGTCTCGATGTCCCGTGTTACAACTGTACATTATCGCTACGAATTCTCGCTAGCTGAAGCGAGCATGAGTGCGGGAATTGTTCACATCATTGGCGCTTATATCAGGTTTTTATCATACTTAGAAAGCCTGTTAAAGATCTATTTTTATCATTGAAATATTATTACTAGCACATAGAACCGACACCGCAAATACAATGTATGTCGCAATGAATTGGCGCCGATCGGCTTCAATTTTCAATGGATTCGTTCGATTTTGAAAGGAGAACGGGGGCTCAATTTTGAAAATAGAACCTCCCGGCGGGACACACATTTTGTTCAAGATGTCTGTTCAATGATTTTTATTCAATTTTTTTTTCTATTGACTCATAAAATTTTGTAATGCAATCCAAAGTTGGTTGATTTAGCTGGCAAACGGCTCGTCGTGTTTTGGCTTGGAGCTCGAGTTCTTTCATTCTTCACTTTTCTTTCTTGACCGGCAATGTTTTTGGTGTTACTGATTGTCCATGGGTGACGGAGACTATTAAACGTTCTGTTGCTCCACTGTTTGTTAATAAAAGTCTTACATGTCAGAGCAATCTTCATAACTAATGCACGAATTACATTCCAATTTAAACCAGTACAGCAATTCACATTTCACTATAAATGTTTGTGTGACAATTGTGTGACAATGTGATCGAATTTTTCGAAGAGAGCAGTTATACTTTTTTGAGGTTATTCGCGCACAAAACGAGAATGTGGCTGTAGCAGAGCTGAATACTAGCGTTTTCTTTAAACGTCCAATTGATTACCGGTTTAAAGTGTACCACCCGGTCAATGATATCCGCTCTGGCTCATTTACAAAGATACTGTACAAATACTTTATTGAAATATCAAAGTATAATGACTTGGCACTACAGAACTTGTCAGTGACTGTAGTGTAGTGTAAATGTACCACCTTTTTGTAGTGTGGTTTTGGTTTTCAAGACGATCTTTACTTTTAATGGACTTTAAAAAAGGAGAAGGTTTTCAATTCGGTTGTATTTTTGTATTGTTTGTTTTCCTCATCACTCCATCATATTTCAAACTATTTAGCAAATTATTTTTTATCTGAAAGAGTATACTTCCGGATTGGTCCCATGTTTATCAAAAGACAGTTCTGATGATGGGTTTCATGAGAAAACTCCTCTATGTTATTGGTATACATGGCGATTATGATAATATATTCTTATGTTCAGCAATAATTCTGGTCGTTCTTGTTCGACAAGTCGCCTAATATTTTGAAATTTGTAACATAATTTTTCCTAAAATGGAACTTAAGGTGCATAATGGTTCTTGCACCAGAAAATAAGGCATGTAACTAAGTAATGTAATGTTGTAACTAAGTAATGACATTTGGACCATACCAAAAGCGAAACCAAAGCGGTTAGCTTTCAGTGTAGAATACGAACGAGCTCGCATAATCCGCACACTCGTATCTCAGGATCACGTGTATTCATTACAACGATACCAACGTCCAACATGACGGCGACGGTCGTCGCGTGACGGTATGCAGTCATTGACTTATATTATATAGACAGGCTGTTCAGTACTTACATTTTGTTCACCTGTGTTGACCCCAACTGGGGCCAACTCAGTTTAGGTCACTTTAGTCAGCTGCGAGCAAGCTACACAAGTAAATGTCACGTTAGAAAAACTCCGACTGTTCAAAAACACTTAATAACGTATTATTGTTTATTGAGCACAGTTAAAACGTTCTCATTATTTACGTTTGAACTTTATTTCACTTTATTTAATCATAATTGGTAAGTAACTATATTTTTATTTACAGTCTTAAAAATTATTTAGTGTCAAATATTTAATACCGACATCTTGAACCAAACTTGACAGAACGAACACAGAGTACTTAATCACTACGGAACAGGGTTGCCAGACGTCGCGGAGTGAGAGATCGTACGGTGGGTAAATAAAAGTCGTATTTCCTAAGATGGCTCCAGAAAAAAAATAGTACGATTCATTTAATGTAGGTACTAAAACTTTAATTAGTTTTAGATGGCGGTCTACAAAACGAAATTGAAAGAAAAGTAATAAGTAAAACTATAAATTAAAATAAAATCTTATCTTAATATGTATATATAAATTACGTGTCACGTTGTTTGTCCGCGATAGACTCCTAAACTACTTAACCGATTTTAATCAAAGGGCTTCCAACATTTTTGTATGGAACCTGGCATACCTACAAGTCCGCCATTTTGAAAAAACCTCGATTCGGCGGCCAGTGATGAAACATGTGTCAATCGATAGAGTAAATGATTACGATCAAAATTTTACAGTGATGAAATCTCGTAAGTGGTATACTTTCTGAGATATTTGAGTTCAAACCCGTAGAAAAATAAAGTAAAAAACTTTGTTTCGGCGGATATTGATAAAATATGTGTCAATCGATAGACTAAGTGATTACGATCAAAAAAGTATTAAGTGATACAATGTCGTAAGTTATATACTTTCTGAGATATTTGATTTCAAAACCGTAGGAAAATAAAGTAAAAAAACTTCGATATACCTATCTTCAGCTTACGTTAGTATGACCACATTTCCCAGTTTGATTCCTAACTTAAATGGCTACCAATTCGACACGGGTGAAACTTCAGAATTCTCTCAACATTTTATGCTATTTTGAATAATGTGTATTCTCCTGTTTATTTAAAGGAAACCCATAGCACTGCTTATTTCGGGAATTCCTTTGCAATACTGTTCTGGAACTCCTTGCTTGTAGACATCAAAAGACTACCAAAAGTTCCTTCAAGAATCACGTCCGGCAGCACTACCTTAAGCAATTAGAATGTCCTCGCCCGTGGTCTTGAACCACATGTTATATACGTAGTTATAAATATTTATTTACTTAATATATAATATAATATGTATATATGTAAATATGAATAAATATGTATTTATTTAGTTTTGTTAATGATATTGTGATATTTTATATGTATATAGTTATAGTGTTGATCCACTAATAAATAAAAAAGACAATTACCAATGTTTTATTTTTCTACGGGTTTGAACTCAAATATCTCAGAAAGTATATCACTTACGACATTTTATCACTGAATACTTTTTGATCGTAATTACTTAGTCTATCGATTGACACATGTTTTATCAATATCCGCCGAAACAAAGTTTTTTACTTCATTTTTCTACGGGTTTGAACTCAAATATCTCAGAAAGTATACCACTTACGACATTTCATCACTGAATACTTTTTGATCATAATCATTTATTCTATCGATTGATATATTTTACATCACTGGCCGCCGAATCGAGGTTTTTTCAAAATTGCGGACTTGTATCTCAATGTATAGTCGCAATATTATTTTATTGCAATTTTTTTTTGATAGAACGAAGTCTGTCCGGGCAGCTAGTTATAATATAAATTTACATAATAACATACAAAATTATAAATGTAGAAATATCGGGACATAGGTAATTATAATGTGCGCCATCTATTGATAAATCTATGAACCTATAATAATTATATCATGAACCTATTATACTCGTACATAATTTTCTAACAATGCATACAAATACATATTTAAATTATTAATGTTTACTTACGATGTTAAAAAAAAATATAGTAGTCACTCCGAGATGAACTGGAAAAAGGCATAAATCGTATGATTGTCGCCATGGATATAATTATAACTTTTAACTGGATACATAACTTCTAGGTACTTGAAGACAGATGACGTCACAACGGAATGACTATTTGACCAATCGCAGACCGGATTGAGATTATCCTTCATAATTGTGGGGTGTTATGTCCTATTTTCCAAATGTTTTCTAATAATTTTTCTGGTGGTAAAAAAATATATTATTGTATTAACACATTTTATTATAATTTCTTCAAAATTGTCCTTACGTCATGAAAACGGATGTTGAATGTGATAATGAAATGAAACAATGTAATTTATTACGGTACATTTCTTTTATTTTAAGTGCACAACACTTATAAAAAAAATTTAACACAGCTGAATGATATCCTGGGATTACAGATAACACAATGAATGGATGAACACAATGGTCATTCCGTTATGACGTAATTAATCCTCAGGTACCTCTACAAAGTAATCCAGACAGAGTAGTATATCCATGGTATATGTCCAGTTATAGTAATGTATCCATGATCTCTTTCGGAGTAGGGTGTTGGCAACACTGGGCGCATAGTGACACTGTGATTGAGTTCTCTGTGGCACGAAAGCGTGACACGAAATTCCTTAGACACAGCGCGTCCATTTAATATAAGTCAATGTATGCAGTCGTAACTCTAGTTTTATGTGTGAGAATCATTTTGGACTAAATCTTTTTAATTAAGGAGACGAGGGTAGGGAAGGATCTTTTAAAAGATCCGCCTTCTCTGCGGAAGTAGCTTTTTTATTGAAAACTAAAATACGACCTGGAGTATTAGTAACAATTTTACCAATTTTCATCGAAATCCGTTCAAGGGTTTTCATGTGATGCCCGGACAGACAAACAGACAGACAGACAGACAATAATTCAAAAAAAAAAATTTTTGTGCTCTAACACGTTATTAAAGTGCCCCCGAAACGAAATTTTAAAAAAATATTCAATGTACAGAAATTTTGCCCTTTCAGTTTTATTATAGTATAGACTACGCTCGCCCGCGTCTTTGTCCGGGTTTTCCGGTATAATAATAATAATAAAAGGAAATAAAAAGGTCTTAAACAGAAAAATTGCTAATATTATGTAATGAAATTAAATATAACTATTATACTATGTAGGTATTAGATATGTGAATGGTGTTCGTATTCTCCGACCATGGGCCTACTCATCGATATTTCATTACGCATAACTCGGCCCATGGAGTCATCAATCATTCCCACACTACATGCGTAGATTTGGACGGCAATGCTAATGTACAGATGTTTTATATTTATGATATCTGTACTAATATAATAAAGCTGAAGAGTTTGTTTGTTTATAAGTACGCGGTTGATAGATTAAGTAAGATATAAGTATATTTAATTTAATTATATATTATTACAACAGTAGGTCCTTTATCGAGAATCAGCGACACTGCTGTACTGTTGCTTTTTAGGGTTCCGTAGCCAAATGGCAAAAAACGGAACCCTTATGGATTCGTCATGTCTGTCTGTCTGTCCGTCCGTATGTCACAGCCACTTTTTCCAAAACTATAAGAACTATACTGTTGAAACTTGGTAAGTAGATGTATTCTGTGAACCGCATTAAGATTTTCACACAAAAATAGAAAAAAAAAAACATTTTTTTAATACTTCATAAATCGTGAATTTTACTTGCTGCTACGGAACCCTTCATGGGCGAGTCCGACTCGCACTTGGCCGAGAACTGGCTTTCAATCCTTCAGCCGAAACACGTAGTGTTGGAGTTGTACTACTATCTTCATAATCATCAATATCATCTCATTATATTCATTATCACATACCTACAAAAACACTGCATTCAACTCGCGCGGCTGCTGTACCTACCTACATCATCCGTTAGCTATTTTATTATTTGAAGAAAACGGTATAAATTTTGTAACACGTGACAATATTCAAGAAACGTTATCATTCTCCTAACTTTAGTAGATTCAATTTCGTATCGCGATATCGTAAATATAATAGGTATGAGTGGAGCATGAGTGGAGTTGGTTTCTACTTGGTAGACTAGCTATCTACGAACAAATTAAAACCTCATCTTCATTATTCCGTATTAGAATTTAGAACATACGCAACTTTATATTTTGAAATTCCAAATTTATATGGTGTAGAGATAGTAGTGTAGGATAGAGTTACTGAGCACATTTATAATGAGTGCGAGGGTGTAGATCCTCCACAAGTATGTATAATATAATATTTCTCAGGGCTGGGCAGGTTTGTAAGTGAATAATAGTCCCAATAAACAAAGATTATGTAGCGGAGCTACTCGATTTTTTATTTTGTACATTTTATTTTATACCTTTGTAATCTAAATTTTAATGTTTAATTTTACTATATATATTCGGTCGGACAAACAGACCGTTTTATATAGTAACGTGTCATCCGATGCGCTTTTCGCTGGGCTCCGCGAAGTCGCCCGATCACTGCCGAACAACATTGCGTGCTCGCTTTGTTCGGGAGCGATCGGGCACACTCGTACGCTATCGGACGGCCATCCACGGGTCGTCTTGGTTACGAAAACGTTGTTATTCTTTCCTTGGTTTTAAAAATTTTTCTCGATCGTTGCTTTTATGATATCGCTCTAATACACTCCTTATTTTTATTTGTATATTTAATTCCGTGTATTAAATAAACTATTTACGTTTCGCCTTTATATTATATTTACTTTTCCGACATCCTGTACCGGCGAATCCACGGACCTTAAAGAAATACGGACGTAATCTCAAGAACAAATTCAGTGAAGCACCCATCGGAATACAAACTCTCTATTCGTACAAGTAAACACGCACACATTGACACCATCGGCCGCCATTCCGGCGCCGGACCGCACTCGAGTCATACGGACAACGGGAGTTGATAAAGAATAATAAAAATACCTTTGTGTGCTGTTAAAAGTTGCAAGAACAATATTAATTCAGTTAAAAAACATAAAGGGATCACCTTTCACAAGTAAGCTTGTAATTTAATCACTGATTTCTTTTATTTTTCCTAAAGTTATTAACAAAATAAAACTAGAAAAATTGTAACCACAAAATCAGCCAGTGCTGCCAACAATATTGCATATGCTAATACCCAGAATGTGTAGGAAAATTATAGCATATATTATAATACTCGAGTTTCTTATTTTAGTTTAAAAGTATATATTTTTGGGGTTCCGTACTAAATAACAAGGAACCCTTACCTATATGTTTGCCATGTCTGTCCGTCTGTCCGTGGTATTGCTTACAAACTAACAATATTAAAAAGCTGAAATTTGGTATAGATTAAGGTATATTAATTACGTTAAGATAATGGTAGAACAAAATTTGAAAAAAAAATTTTAGGTACCTCCCCTATAAGTAAAGTGGGTAAACCAGTGTATTTAATCTGTTGTCAATTAATAAAATTCATTAATCTCATCAAATATAACAATTTGCATTTATTGAATGTGGAATGTGTTATATTCGATTTACATGCATTAAGTATTTAAGTAGATAACTAAATTTTAAATGAAGAATTTTTAGTGTGCGTCCAAACGTAATAATTTAGTAAAGCTCTTTAGTTCATACAATTATTCACAACCTACTTAATTACTTATGCATTTTTACTAAATTTTAACTAAAAAGTGTCTGTCCGAACGTTTTAAGTGATAAGCCCCGTCCATCTACTTAACAGAAAAATTTCAATCTTTTTTTTGATTACTTGCGTACTAAATTTTAACTACTAAATTGTTCGTTTACCTTATTAATTTACTTAAAATTTAGTTATCTACTTAACTAATTAATACGTGTAAACCGTACATTACGGAATAACTATTCAGTAAGTAATACATTTATTACATAAAAAAAAATGGGGAAATGCTCATATTGTGGTAACCCCAAAATTACGCACACGTAGTAAGCGATCGGCCATTACTATGCTTCACTCTCGATTAGACAAGGTTATGTCCGTTCTTTTTTGACGTCCGTGCGGCGAATCCTACACTGGTGACCCAAACGGAGCACGGTAACATGAGCGACATAGGCAGCGACGAGGCACAAAATGGCGCCTACATCACCGCGATGCGCCATGAGAAAAATGCCACATCAACACAACGAAACATCGACAAAGATGTGATCCACGGGACTGTTACACCGCGCAACGTTGCGGCGACACCCTTTGCCAACCCGTCGACCGAGCTCGCCGAGCTCAAGAAGATGGTGGAGCAGTTGGCCGTGAAGATCGACGAGGACAGCCGGGCGTCGCGCCACTACTCGGGTGGACCCCGATCGCGGCTACGCCACAACTCCGGATCCCGACAACGGCGACGGTCAAGATCGCGCTCCAGATCCGAGTACCGCAAACAACCGCTATGCTGGTACCATTATAAGTTCGGTAGTGAAGCGCGTTCGTGTGTTAAACCGTGCGATTTCTCAAAGTCGGGAAACATGTAGGGCAGTGTGATATGGCGACCGACGCCTGCCCTTCTGGCGGTCGCTTGTTTGTGATAGACAAAAATACTAAAACTACTTTTTTAGTGGACACAGGTAGTGACGTTTGTGTTTTTCCTCGTTCTGCATTAAGGGAACGTCGCGATAAAACAACTTTTGATTTGTGTGCCGCAAATGGTTCCGTTATTAATACATACGGCTACACAAATTTATTGTTGAATATAGGTTTGCGTCGCGACTTTCCCTGGCGGTTTATTGTAGCCGACGTAACGCGGGCGATAATAGGCGTTGATTTCTTATCCCACTACAACCTAATTGTAGATATAAGAAATCAAAAACTGGTTGACGGCACAACAAAGCTTACGACCACTGCTTCACTCGCCAAAAATTTTGATAGTGTTTCTTCAGTTCGGGTTATGTCTGGTGATACACAATATCACGGTATACTAGCTCAGTACCCCGACATCACCCGACCACCCGGATTTAACAACAGCACACAACACAAACACGATACACTACACTACATACGCACAACACCTGGACCGCCTGAATCATGCGCGCCACGAAGGCTGGCGCCTGATCGAATGAAAATAGCCAAAGCCGAATTTGAGGTGATGTTACAGATGGGCATTTGCAGACCTTCCGAGTCTCCATGGGCATCTCCTCTTCACCTCGCGCCAAAGAAAAACGGCTGGCGACCCTGCGGGGACTACTGCAGGTTAAACGCACGCACCATCCCAGATAAATACCCGCTCCGTAACATTCAGGACTTTGCTCACAGTCTTGCTGGTTGCAAGGTTTTCAGCACTCTTGATTTAACCAGAGCCTACAATCAAGTGCCTATCAACCCGTCCGATGTACCGAAAACGGCCATCACAACACCATTCGGCCTATACGAGTTTCCGTATATGACGTTTGGCCTTCGCAACGCTGGCCCGACATTTCAACGGTTCGTCGATGGGGTGTTGCGAGGGCTAGACTTCGTATACTGTTACATCGATGACATCCTCATTTTTTCAGCGGATCAGGAGACGCACGAGAAACACCTGCATGAGGTGTTTACTAGGCTGCGAGATTTCGGCTTAGTCCTCAACTCTGGCAAGTGTGTGTTCGGTGCTTCACAGGTACGTTTTCTAGGCTACGAAATTTCAGCCGATGGCACCAAACCTTTACCAGATAAGGTGGAGGCGATCAAAAATTTTACACAGCCCAGATCCGTCAAGGAGTTGCGCAGATTCTTGGGCATGCTTAATTTTTACCGCAGATTCATCCCGGATGCGGCGAAACACCAAGCGCCACTGAACGCACTCCTCACTGGATCAGTGAAAGGCTCACAGCCCGTCACTTTCGGCGAGACCGAGCTAAAGGCCTTCGAAGCGTGCAAACAGGGTCTATGCCAGGCAGCTATGCTGGCACACCCTGACAGCAACGCTAAACTGGCCCTCGTAACGGACGCCTCCGACACTGCAATGGGCGCTGTGTTACAGCAGCTGAGAGCAGGTACGTGGGAGCCCCTCGCATTCTTTTCGAGGAAGTTCAGCCCCGCGCAGACCAAGTACTCTCCGTATGATCGTGAACTTCTAGCCATCTATGAGTCCCTCAAGCACTTCAGGCACATGGTTGAGGCTCGTAGCTTTGTGATTTACACCGATCACAAGCCGCTTACATTTGCCTTTACATCCAGGAAAGAAAATTGCTCACCCAGGCAGTTCCGCCACTTGGACTTTATTTCACAGTTTTGCACCGACATTAGGCACATTTCGGGAAAGAACAACGTGGTTGCGGATACCCTATCTAGAATAGATGAAATCGTGCAACCAATTCATCCCGAGACACTAGCAGCCGCACAAGACTGTGATACAGAGCTAAGACAGCTCCTTAACGGTCACACGTCCTTGCAACTCAGTAAGGTGAAACTGCCTGGCACGAACACTTCTTTGTTTTGCGACGTAAGTGGCCTCTCTCCTCGCCCTTATGTGCCCGAGACTCATAGACGGCAGATTTTCGAGTCACTACACAGCTTGAGTCACCCCGGAGCCAAGGCATCTGTCAAGTTGGTAAGTGAGCGATACGTGTGGCCAGGCATCCGTAAGGATTGTCGTGAGTGGGCGCGCAGCTGTCTAGCGTGCCAGCGCTCAAAGATCACGAGACACGTCTCTACTCCGTTAGGTACTTACAATGTACCCCAGGGCAGATTCCAGGTGATCCACATCGACCTCATCGGTCCACTGCCACTTTCCTCAGGTCTACGGTACTGCCTCACAGCCATCGACCGGTTCACTCGTTGGCCTGAGGCAATACCAATTGCTGACATAACCGCCGAAACAGTGGCGAAGGCCTTACTAAGTGGGTGGATCTCTCGTTTTGGGTGCCCTGTTAAAATTGTCACTGACAGGGGAAGACAGTTCGAGTCATCACTGTTCAAGGCATTGTCACAAATAGTCGGTTTTGACCACCGACACACTACGGCGTACCATCCCGCATCGAACGGTATGGTGGAGAGGTTCCATCGACAGCTCAAGGCTGCCATAACCTGCCACGCAGACTGTACATGGGTTGAGTCGCTTCCCTTAGTTCTATTAGGGGTTAGGACAGCCTTTAAGGAGGACCTCAAGTCATCCGCCGCAGAGATGGTATACGGGGAGACATTACGCCTCCCAGGAGATTTTTTTCTGCCATCTGAGAACGAGCATCACGACTTGACGGATTACACGTCCCGCTTGCGCGTGTTTGTTAATAGGTTAAAGCCTTCTCCAGCATCACGTCATTCCAACAGTCGGTCCCCATTCGTTTTTAAGGAGCTGGCTACAGCATCTCACGTCTTCCTTCGCGATGACACTGTAGCTGGTGCTCTCAAACCTCCATACACAGGACCTCATGAAGTCGTGCAAAGAAGTGACAAAGTTTTTAAAATTGTGGTAAGAGGCAAAACCGTCTCGGTGTCCATAGATAGGCTGAAACCCGCTTACACGATTCATTACACACAGACTCACACTCATACGCCTCATACCACACAACCCTCACAAGCACAAAACATTTCTCACACTTACAGTCACACTTCCACACACACCCCGCACCAAGATACACCTAGGGCTGGAGACAACACTGTCAAAACAACCAGGTCGGGACGTAGGGTAAGATTTCCCGACTATTATCGCCCGTAGGACGGTCTCAGGAGGGGGGTGATGTAGCGGAGCTACTCGATTTTTTATTTTGTACATTTTATTTTATACCTTTGTAATCTAAATTTTAATGTATAATTTTACTATATATATTCGGTCGGACAAACAGACCGTTTTATATAATAACGTGTCATCCGATGCGCTTTTCGCTGGGCTCCGCGAAGTCGCCCGATCACTGCCGAACAACATTGCGTGCTCGCTTTGTTCGGGAGCGATCGGGCACACTCGTACGCTATCGGACGGCCATCCACGGGTCGTTTTGGTTACGAAAACGTTGTTATTCTTTCCTTGGTTTTAAAAATTTTTCTCGATCGTTGCTTTTATGATATCGCTCTAATACACTCCTTATTTTTATTTGTATATTTAATTCCGTGTATTAAATAAACTATTTACGTTTCGCCTTTATATTATATTTACTTTTCCGACATCCTGTACCGGCGAATCCTACAATTATTTATAATCATAATAATATAACACCAACACAAATACAGCACCAGTATTAATTATATTGATAAGTATTAATTATATTAATACGTTAAAAGAAATAAACGATGAAATAACACAATAATATCACGATATCCTTCCAAGCTCCTCTCTGGAAGCCCAGCTGACAGATGCATTTTTTGTAAACAAACCCAAGTGTCAAGATTTAATTTTTTTTAAGAAAAATGCATCTGCCAGCCAAAGGATATTGAACGAGGTATTACACTTCGTTACAATACCACCATTATAACAACACCTCCATGACATGGAGGAAAAGGTTTGAAGAGATATATCAGTAGAGAAAGAGAGAGAGAAGAGATATATATTGTACTAGCTTCTACCCGCGACTTCGTCCGCGAGAATTTAGAATTGGATCCTGATCCTACTAAAATTTAGACGTTTTAGATATTAGGTATAGATGTTTGGATGTTTGTGAATTAAACTTACAGTATCCTGCTTTTCATCCCAAAGAATGGATATCATTGATGTCGACACCATGCTTATTATTTCACGTTCTAGCAAGTTGCTAAGGATTGAAAAAAAAATCATAGGGCATGTCGTGAGGAATAAGTTCAGCGGCAGGCTACCTTAAGATATGCCTAAACAGGCACATCATCGACACCAGCAACATGCAGGTAACAGACAGGTAAACGACGTTAGCAACATGCTCATGAGTCTCATGAAACAGAATGACGGAGACGGGCTGGTGCTAGAGTATGATGCGAATCACAACTCGCTAGTCTCAATAGCCACAAGCTTCTAAAAAGGGACAAAATTAACAAAGCGTGTAAATTTTGCGATGCGCAGCAAATAAAAGAACAACTATTATTCTGAAGAAAAACTATTAAGTTATTCCGCAATTAGAACAATCAGCAGAACCATTAAGAGAATTACGTTTACACTAACGTAACACAAACGAACCATAGCATTCTTTAAAAAACATCGGTATATATATTTTTTTACATAGAATAAGTTAGCGCTTGATAACAATCCCACCTGATGGTAAGTGCTGATGGAGTCCAAGATGGTGAACGCACTGACTTAATAAATGCCTATTCACTCTTCTCTTGAAGACACCGACATTGTAGGTGAACGGGAACACCACGCAGGCAAGCTATTCCAGTCCTTCGCGGCACGCACTATGAAAGATGAAGCGAATCGCGTCGTTCGCAGCGGTGGCATATTCACGACATATGGATGGATGCTTGCCATATGACGGGTTGTTCGATGGAGGAACGGGGATGTGGGAATTAGTTCGTGCAATTCCTGAGCACACTCTCCAAAATGCATCCTGTAGAATGCCGAGAGGCTGGCTACTGTGCGCCTGTGTGCGAGGCTTTGCGGGTTGGTTACCACCAAGTCTGGGTCGTCAATGAGCTTCATTGTACGCCTCTCCATCGAATCCAAAGCTGAAAGGTGACATTTTGCGGCACCGGCCTAAATGTGACAGCAGTACTCTACACAAGGGCGAACCTGAGCTTTATACAGTGTTAAAATCTGCCTCTGTATGAAGTACTGCCGCACCCTTGCAAGGACCCCGATTTTTTTGCAGCCACTTTAGCTTTGGATTCGATGAACCGTCCATAGTTGAGGTTAGAGGAAATTTCGACTCCCAATAACTGTAGGCGGTCGGTGCATTCCAGGGATACATTCCGGAAAGTGGGAGCCAAGGTGAATAGGCTCCATTTTGCGGTCAACAGGCACATCTGCGTTTTAGTGGCATTGAATCTCACAAGATTGGTATCGCCCCAATCGGACACTGCCCGGAGCGCGAGATTCACACGATCCAACATAGCCTCTCTTTCAGACTGTTTTTCTTCCCTACTGGCTCGAGCACTGGGCAGGTATCTCTCCACTACTGTGCTGTCATCTGCATACACATAAATACCGGGCATAAGCAGATCATTAATGTGCAGCAGGAATAGAGTGGCGGAAAGAACGGACCCCCGACAACAACACGGAGAAATCGTTCACTCAGAAAGTCTTTAACCCAACCGATAAGACCAGGAGATATGCCATAACCTGAAAGCTTGCTTAAAAGGCTTGCGTGCCAGACCCTATCGAAGGCCTTCAAGACATCGAGAAAACAGCAAGTGCCTCCCCGTTTTTCTCGAGGACCTCGCCCCATATGTGTGTGGCATACGCTATAAGATCTCCAGTCGATCGATTTCGGTGAAATACGTACCGTCGATCGCTAAGGAGATCGTTCCGTTCTAGGTATGAGGCGCGTATTCAATATACACTCCATAATCTTACAGAGTATGGAGGTAATTGAGATAGGCCGATAGTTGGTGGGGTCAGCACGCAGCATTTAATGGATGCTTCCATACGACACTTTAAGGGCATTGAAATGAAACGAAATGAAGAGACTCAGTGTTTTATGTACTCCATAGAGTGGCAAGAGCGAGGTTGCCACATGCATATCTTTTAGTAATTAGCTAAAAATTATAGAGCGTCCTAACCACATCGACTATATCGATAAAATTACACGATACCGTTGTCAAAAATATAATTCATGGTCCATAAGGTGAATGTGTCATCTCTCAAATTATTCATGTATCCGTGGACCTTATTTACGCAGATGAAGTTGCAGTTTGTTATATCTTTAAACTATGATTTAAAATTAAAAGTATGCTAAATTAAGTCATTTCCTGGCAATCATCGCAGGTCATCGCGAAACATCATCATCATCGTACTTAAAGTATGAAAGGTATGAAAATATTAATGTACTAAATAGATCCCATAATAAACCAAGATTACATCGCTACTTACCATCAGGTGGAATTGTAGTCAAGCATTAACTTATAATTTTTAAAAAATGTCTATTTGTCTGTGCGTCTAATTTTACAGTGTTAATATTACGAACTTCCCGGCGGCTTTCGTCGATCCTATGAAATCGACAAAGTTAAGCAACAGCGGGCGCGGTCGGTAGTTGGATGGGTGACCGCTAGTGGCAAAAATTTCTTGAGAGTTTCCGTGATTTGGAGGGCACGTAAAGCCGTCGGTCCCGACTGTTATCATAACAGTCGTTAAGCCATATCGGAGGCCCTCGGACGGTTTGAAAATTTCCGACACTCGGGTTGGTCACTAACCTCTCCACCAATCCGCACTGGAGCAGCGTGGTGGACTATGCTCCAGGCCTCCTTAAGAGGAGAGACCCGTGCCCAGTAGTAGGCCATTAATGGATTGAAGACAATATTACGAACAACAAATATTTTTAAAAATTGTTTAGTTATTTCAATTGTTCCGTTGAGGAGTCATATTTCGTCTCTAAGACACACCACCATACCTGGCGATGTCAACGATTGATAATGATAACAACATGGGCGGTGTCAATAATAACAACAGCTAATATATTTAAACACGGTTCAGTTATTCCCTACGATTGAGAAGCTCATTCATTATCTCCACAATCCATCATCTCACTATATTGAAGTACAACTTGAGTAAATTCCCCATACAATAAAAAAACATCATGAAAATCGCTTTATAAACAACGAATCTATTCCTTGTTCATTAAAAACTTATTGAAGGTTTGTAGTTTTCGGTAAAAAAACACTGGTAATATATGCATGCACAGCAATAGAAAAATAAAGAAATCTTGACATAAGGCCGATCTTGACTTAAGGCCGACACCACACTAGGATTTTATAAGCGTACGCGTTCATCCGACATACTTGAATAATGATTTGCTAAATAGGTTAACAAAATTAATATTTATTTCTATAACGTAAATAAAAAAAATATAGGTAGATATTTACGAACGTTAAAAACTAAATTTGATGATTTTATGCAATTAATTAAACCTGATACTGTACATATTATAAAATTTCAATCGCACCTCATACTGAGAGCTAGGAAAACCCTTGATAAGCTACAGTATTTCTTCTACGTAAAATTATTATTTTTACTTCTACGTAAAATTATTATTTTTATAGCTCATTAATCAAGCGTTGCGCGAGGAACGCTCGACAAACGCTGATGTGTTAGCAGCCTTAAAAAATGCTGTGTTGGCTTTATTTGATTTTATACGAGATCGATGGCTACTAAAGCTTTCATTGTATGACAAAAATTATCACAATGTGCATCACCGTAAAATTTTTGTATGTTTGTTAATAAACATATTAAAATAATGAACGATAATAATTATTCAAATTTACAATCAGCTGTTTTGAGTTTTCTAATGTCACTGTGAAGACAAACGTCAAAACTGTTTTCCTAGTACTATAAATTTTACTTATTCTCCCTCGGGAACAGATCAATATCTCGGGATAAAAAGTATCCTATATTTTATTCTAGGTATTAAAATATCTGTGTACCAAATTTCATCTATATCCGATCAGCCGTTTTTGCGTGATTGCAAAACAAACATCCAAACATCCAAACATTCACATTTATAATATTAGTAGGATTAGACGACTGATCACTCGACATTGACAGCGTGATCAGTTACTATCATCATCTTATTTGAGACATCGCATCGCATTCATATTTGCCTGACTCTTAATTTTTCTTCAGTTTACAAACTTTAGTTGAATTTATCTTAAGATTAAAGTATGCCTTATTATAATTTGCGTAAAAACTGTTGAACTCCTAATTAACCTCGAACACCTGCCAACAAAAACAGTTTATAAAGTTCGCGTTACATAACCGTTGCATTTCTTTTAACCGTCGCAATGCAATTTGCGTAATTGCACGCAAAGGGCACGGCAACGCAAAAACTGATATTACGTTAACCATCGCCCTTTGTGTTGTGTTCACACCTGCGATAGCGTAGGCATAATGTCGTACGACGGGGGTGAAAATTTGTATGAAAATGCATAGGGAATGACATGCAATTTTTTTTATTTATTTATTGAGATTTGAGATAACAATTCATGACACAAGTACACCACAAATATAGTCAATACAATGTGACTTAGCACCAAGATGTTGGTCGACAAAATGTTCAAATCAAAAACAGCTGTTATAGTAGACATACATGATACAACTCAAAGGATTACTTGATATTATACATTTTGAATCTATTAATTTGAGATAGGTCTTATCCTCTCGGGAATCATACGAACTTTTAGTTAAGTTCCGAAATTAAGTACAATAAAACTTGTAGGAAACAGAGATTTTTTATACGCATACATAATAATAAAATTAGATTGTAACTTGACAACGCTACATTGCTACTGCGGGAATAGTAAAAGTCGGCCAAGTATTCCTGACGGAATGCACTGCTGTGTTATCTGTGATGCAATTAAAAAGTTATTGCATATGAACAACGTAGCTTCAATGAACCGGTGTGTATTCGAATTTCTAATGTAAGTTACGTTATAATAATTACAATCCCCCTAAAACCAATCTGATCGATTCCCGGGGAATAAATTTTTGTCACAGACGAATGATTTTATTTAGGGTGGGATTATCGCAAATCTCAAATGTCTTAATCGATTTGGATGCGGTTTTCACCTATGTATTGCAGTTAGGGATTGCAATCCGGTGCCATTTTCAATCCGGCCGGATTTTACCGGATTTTTACCAATCCGGTCGGATCCGGCCGGATCCGGCCGGATTGATCACGCGATCAGAATTTTTCCTCCTCGTTCCAATATAGACTGTTTTTGAAGTAATTTTTTTTTTGGATTATAAAGGAACACGAATGCGAGCCGTAATAAAGCCGTATCACCTAATGATAATCATCTTAATATTATTAAGAGGAAAATTTTAATATTTTATTTATTTTTTGTAACGGATATACTCAAAAACTATTGGAGCAATTTAAAAAAAATTTACATCAATAAAAAGATACATTATTCCTTAGTGACATAGGCTATATTTTACCGTGATTAATAATATATTTTTTTTACTTCATCAGAAATAAAAATGTTTGATGCCCAGCGAAGTGAGTACGGTTCAGCTAGATTATCATAAAGGGTGGCGCAAACGTTGCCACCCGATGTTCTTTGACTGTATTTTTTTAATAAATGAAAAACTTTAGTTTTGCTATTGGATTGTGTTTATTTGATGTCTAAATATTTGTTTTCATTAAGTAGAAAAATGATATCAGCCAAGTGGCTGCCGCCAGAATCGGGCCTGTAAGGTTCCTATTTATGTCATTTTCCTTCACTCCTGCCAGAACTTTTGGCGAAAGGTTTCCGCATTTATGACGGATATTCTCTTTGAGGGCTTCAAGAATCTGAAGCTTGTTGACATAAACTCGTGACTTCAAGAAATCCCACCAAGAACCCAAAATAAGTCTAAAGCTGTTAAAATGGGCGATCTTGCCAGCTAGTGCAAACGACGAAAAACGAGGGATTATTTTGATGACTCCGCGTTTTTGAGGAATATAGCGATTCATGTCTTATTGACGTGTATTTTTTATCTGTTTTCTACACAAATGTCACCGCAAAACTGATATTTACCGCCATTTGAAAAAAATATAGCATCTTCCGATAGGGTAATGATGACTCTTGCCTCACCCTATATTATACCTGCATCTGGATGTAAACAGTCCGAAAATGTAATTTTAATTAGAAGTAGAACAGTTTATCAATAAAACTTGTCTTCTAAAAAATATATCAATTGCTATATTTGTTTCTCTTTATTTTCTTTAAGAAGGGAGCCAATAACAAGTGTACATGTATACTACTACACTTCTTTATAATAATATGTTTAAGGGGGTTTTACTGTTGTTGTGCTATCGCACATCAATTGAAATATACCTACAGCTTACAGCTACATCCATGTAGGGCAAATATTACAAATTATAAATAAGAAGTAATATTAACGAGAACACAATTACACACTTTTATAAGTTACAGTTTATCCATTCAGTAATTTGTGTTGTACATAACATCCTTATTGAACGTTAGGAATACCGTAATGCAATACTAGGTTAATTACAACATCTATACTTGGCATTTAAAGCATCTACACTAGTAACAGGATGGTTATTTTGTCAAAAATTTGCGTGACCGGATCCGGTCGCCGGATCCGGTAAATTCGACCGGATCCGGTATGCGTAAAAAACGCCGGATCCGGCCGGATTACCGGATCCGGTTTTCCGGATTGCTATCCCTAATTGCAGTAAAGTTGGGGTAAAAACTCAAGTTTGCAGCTCAATATTTTCTTTATCAAAGCTAGAAAAACATCACTGTAGTAGGTAAGTACACACTACGTAAATTAACGTTCAGATTCTTCAGACTGAAATTATGAAGTCATTCATGTAATAAGATGAAGTCATCATGAAGTCTATGACAGAGATTTTGTAAGCCCCTGTACTTGTTTACTGCCTATAACTGAAAACACATGTTTTGTTTCGTGTTCGTGAAATTATGAAGTCATTCATGTAATAATATGAAGTAATCATGAAGTCTATGACTGAGAGATTTTGTAATCCCCTGTACTTGTTTACTGCCTATCCTAACTGAAAACACATGTTTCGTTCCAAAACCGAGCTAGTACAAGAAAACGTCTCCATCCGGTGCGACGCTATAAATGGACCCCGCGAACATCTGTAACGAATAAACTGACCTTTCCGAATCCATTAACTGTACTGTAAAAGTGTTTGTAGTTCCATATTTAAATGTACAATGTGTTTTGTCAGCTGTCATTTTGTTTTTGTTCATGTACGATAACGTCACAACTCGTATACGTAATATTCGACTTGCTAAATGATATAAACAGTTTTTTTTATTATTTAATTAACGAATGATTAATTAATTAATAATTCAATAATTATTTCCTACATTCAGAGAAACTTGAGACCTTGAGAGACGCAGAGATCGGGCGTGACTGTCAATCAACAAGGCCACACCTCTTTTAATTAATTTAAAAAGTACCTAATTGAAGTAGAATGCGAAATTTGTAGACGAATTTGGACAAATTACGGAAAAAATGCAGTGATAGACTAGCGGTTAGAATGTTGATCTCCCGAACGTAGGGGCCAGAGTTCAAATCCTGGCACGCATCTCTAATTTTCAAATATTATGTGCGTATTATACGTTAATTATCACTTGTTTCGGTGAAGGAAAACATCGTGAGGAAACCTGCACACCGGAGAGTTCTCCATAAAGTACTCAAAGGTGTGTGAAGTCTACCAATCAGAACTTGGCCAGCGTGGTAGACTATGGCCTAACACCCCTCACATTGTGAGAGGAGACCCCGAGCCCAGCAGTGGGACAATTATGGGTTGTTCCTTTTTGCTTTTACGGAAAACTTTACTTTTTATTCCACACACAGTGCTCCATCGTGGCTCTCAAGTCAAATACTACGGCACTTATTTTAATAAGTCACGTATGACTTATGACGTAATTGGATGAGTTTATCATAAATGAGAATTCTATGAGTAGGTATTTCACTTTGCAATGAAATACTAAAACCAACATTATAATATTTAAAACCAAATGCAGCGACCTAAAATTTGACGAATGCAGAATTTGGCCTGATAAATTCCTACGCGTTATTAGTATTATTACGTTTAATTAAACAGAGCATCGCTAAATGGGCACACAATTTACATTCGTATGTGAATGCAATAGGACATGTTTTTCTAAACCCAGTTGAATTAAATATACGGTTACGGCAGGACATTCGCATTTCGCATGGGAATTGAACTGTAAATTGCAACGTGACGGTTTTACGATTAATATGAGTTTTTCATTTAGTGATGTGTAAATAACTGCATGTTTGCGGGTTATAAATTGTAGGTATTTTGTTGATTATTGTTGTTAAAGATACGGTAATTAAAGGTAAATATAGTAAGCGTGTTAAAAAAAACGATTTGTTAATCGATTAGAATTTGATTGATGACAGTACAAATAACACTAATGATCAGTATTATGTGTCAACGTAAATATAACATTTTATAAAATTTGAAAAACAAAACGTCTGTTTCAATAAATTATTTGATTTATATTTTATACTACGTACGATTTAACAATAAAATTTCATTAACAATTGTATTTCATATCAATTTCTTTCTAGTTTATTTATAACCCCTAAAATAAAAATTCATCATAATTTTATTATGATTCGTTCATCCAGCATTAGGGGCCATCCATAAATTACGTCACACGTTAGGGGGGAGGGGGTGGGGGTCGATGAAGTGTGACATAGTGTGACAAGGGGTGGGAGGGGGTTTTAAATTTCGTGACGTCACATTTCAAAATCGAATAATTGGTATGTATAGGTAAATATTAAAAAAACAATTGATGGAAACAAAACATATCGGAACTGCTGTTTTAATTTAATAATTTCTAGGCGTAAAATTTCATAATATGTGACGTCACACCAGGGGGGGGGGAGGTCTCACAAATGTGACCAGCTGTGACAAGGGGGGGGGGGGGGGTCAAAAAGTCATGAAATTAGTGTGACGTAATTTATGGATGGCCCCTTATTGGTAAAAATAACAAGATATTGCATCTATTGCCTACCTGCATTCGAAAATAATATCAGGCAATCCAGCCGAGTGATCTTACTTGCCGTTACGTACGTATCTTCTACGCTTTAATTGCCGAGGGAATACGTTGAAACCAATTATAAAGTAACTTGTGAAAGTAACACTCCCGTCATTCCTATATTTTTGAGTTTTTTAACGCTTGGAAAACATTAATTACGTACCTAGCAAAGGGTCGAAAGGAACGCAAAAAGAATGAGTCCACAGTTTATGTAACTAGCTTTTAATGTTTCCGGGTAACAGATGTAAAGTTAGCTCTAGCAGTTTTTGCTTCCAGCCAGTTCCTGATACTTTTTATACTTTTACTCTAGATTGAAAATACTTTTTATTTCTAATAGATTTTACCAGTCTTCGCCCGCATAACGTTAGAAAGGAAATATTAAATAATACTAGCTGCCCGGACAGACTGGTCGTGTTCCAGCTGGTGATTTGAGAGCCAGTTATTTCTTTCTTTTTCTTCTTTCTTTCTTGGCCGATAACGCATCAGTGATGCCTTTGGTGTTTCTGATGTCCATGGGCGACGGTGGCCACTTGCCATTGGGTGGATCGTCGGCTCGTTTGTCGGATGATTCCATAAAAAAAGGTAACCTGAAAATTTTGCCTATGTGGACTGTGCCTATGTGAAATAAATTCAACACGATTGAGAATCTCATAGGAATTTGTAAAAAAAAGTATAAACAACTCAAGTAGTGGTAGATTTAAAAAAAAATGACGTGCATAAGTGTATCAGTGATACCTATATGAATAAAAGATTTTGATTTGATTTGATTTGATGTTTTGCGACCAGAAAAATATGTGTAATTTTTGACACGAGTACTATACAGATATGTCTCGAATTCTCGGCTGGAGCAACGAGGTAAACTTGTACACATGTTTTTTATACATCCGCTTATTATCTAATGCCAGCCTATTGTTCTTTATAGGGATTCTCACATTGTTTGACAGCAATGAGGAAGCTCACAAGAGTACGTCCCACACTGAATCAACTTCATTTATAACAAAAACTCCATAACTGGATAACAATAGACCAGTCCTTAATGGTCTCGTTAATTATTAAAAAATCTGTTTTTATAACGTCGTTATGTTTTTATCTCATTTACTAGTATTTTTAAATTAAGGTACATAATGAAACGGGAGTCTTCAAGCTAAGAATGAATAAGTTTTTATAGATTCAGTGCTCACCACGTATGACTTCATCATATGTATGAAATGTATGAAACAAAAGAGAGTGGTAGCGCGAGGCGGAAATCTGCGACAGATAGATCTTGCCTCATGAATTCAAACTTAATTAATTGTGGATTGAGCATATTTTACTATGATACGGGTAATCACGATATAGTATAATTAATATATGTATACGATATTGTTCGCCGATATATTATCAACGCAGCATGGATTACGTAGTCACGGCTAAACAGTGGCGCGAAGAAGAGTTTCTCTGTAATATCGGCGTACAAAATACATCGTGAGTGTCATACTAAAATTAGACATTCGCAGTAGTTTAGCAGGATGTATCAAGAGAAGGGGAAGTTGGCTTAACTCAATACGGAAACCATAACACCCCAAAATATTGAACCTTAGTTAAATGATCGTTAGTCGAAAATTTTGTTGAGCTCTCCCGGAGGATATGTAAAGCGTTGAGTCCCGCTTGTTATAGTTAAATAACAATAAAGAGGATATGTAAACCAGGTAATAGAGCCACTTTCTAAAGCCAGCGCCAGATACAGCTTCAAACATGTGAACACTGCTTTGATGGATATGTGTAGCATGGGACTTTGAATATGTGTTTAATGTTTGAACAAAGATTTGCACTTTGCCATGCGGTATCGGTTTTTTAGCGCACATCAAAGCGTTCAAACTTGAAAGTCCAGTTGCAGGACCGTTGCTGTGGCGAAAGGTCGTGCGCGGTAGGTAGTTGATAGAATACTAAATCCGAACAAAACTACTTGATATGCCGTGATTATGACTTTAGATCATCCAACTGGACATTGGAAGACATATTTTGTTATAACTTATAACTTTTATGAACCATGATCGTACTTTAAAGTATAATGCACACCAAGTACAATAAAAAAAATTATTTTTACTTTTTACAGCAATTTTTTTTTCTAATGTAAAACGGTTATGTACTTGTTTTCCGCATGTAATAAATAATTACAAGCACTTAAATAATAAAGGCATCCACAAAATCTTCGTCCATCTTGTTTGTCGTCTACTAGCATACTGTGAAGAAAAACGATTGCAAAACATGTCTGGCAGGTTGCGACAATATGTGTTCAAATGTGTTTTCAAAGTCCTTCAAAGAAGTGTTCAAATGTTTGAGCTGTATCTGGCGCCGGCTTAAGCTTAATTTGATCACCAATCTGCACTGCATTACGCTTCAAGTTCAAGTCTCGTTAATTAGGTACTAGTAAGAAAGAAAAATGGCATGCTTTGGATGTTCCTTTTCTACAAGCGTCTTCGTATTAAACATCAAGACAATGTATTCAATTGTTTTTACATCGCTCTCTGGACCGTAAGTATTCTTATTGTTTGCGTTTGAATTCAGAAATGCAGCTTTCTATTGTCTGTGGATTCCATTTACAAAAAGATTTTCTAGTAGAACTTCGCTCACTATGGTTTTTTTTTTTTTTTTTTTTTTATTAGTCCTATATACACTGATCTTCTTTGGCAGGACCAAAGACCTTGAGTACACTAATATACATTTCTTATTAAATTATGTTAGTACAATTATAAAATAATAATAATAATAAATAATGCATTAATTATACAATACTTACTTACTACAATAATTATAATATAGACAACAAAATCGAAAAACAATAATTATGAACATTATACATGACCTTTTTGACAGATATTTATCTGAAAACTTTCTCACTTACAAACAATATAACCTACAAAGCAGTGGACCTCAAAAGCCTGATGGGTGGATAGATGGATGGATGATACAATCAACAATTTAATGCCATTATGTTTTCGTCGGCGAGCCACTTCACCCTGCTACCGTTACCTTTGCACACATTGTCAATCACCACCTTTAGGAAAACTAGAAAATTTGCTCTTGTCTGTTTTCCAGTTAAGAGCGTTTGTAAGTTTTCTGCATTTACTGCCAGTCCTGTTTTCATGCTCACGTCGTGGCGCAATTTTGAAAACCGTGGGCACTCGATGAGGACGTGCAGTACATCCTCAGTTACCCCTGTCTCGCAAACGCACCATGGAGTGTCGCGCAGTTTCATCCTGTGCAGGTACTGGCCGAATCCTCCGTGGCCAGTCAGGGCCTGCGTCAGTAGTCTGTTCGGCCAGTACCTGCGTGCATGGTCATATGCAACAGGGCCATCCGGCAGGAAGCGAAGTATAATTTTCCCTTCAGATTTTATTAGGTAGGTCTGGTTCCATTTAGCTATAGTTTCCTGTCGGATGACCCATTTTGCATGCGATAGTGGATACTTCGTGTAGTCTGCTGCAGTTCTCTTGTGCAGGGCGGCATGCTTTGCCAACTCGTCGGCACGCTCGTTCCCGGCAATCCCAACATGCGCCCGCAGCCAGAACAGCTTTACATCCACACCGACGGAAATCAGCTCCCTAATTTTTTCCCTTATTTTAAAAGCAAGAGGATGCAAGGTGGTATGGTCGCTAATGGCGTCGAGAGCCGACTTGCTATCTGAAAAAAACTTTATCTCCTTCTCTTGTCTAAACCTCCCTGCTAATTCTCCCGCCTTTAAAATGGCCAGTAGTTCCGCTTGGAAGACGGTGCAGAACGATTCCAGCCGAAATAATTGTTTCTTAATTTCTGCACCGTCCCTCCAAACCGTCAACGCGGCACCTACTTTGTCTTTAATTTTACTTCCGTCGGTATAGATGCAAAGCCCGACACACCCATGGGTTGCCTGATCATCACAGCAGTCATATTCAATTTTTATAACGTCAGATGGATGTGGCATTGCGAGGAAAGATACTTTACTCTCATATTCAAAGGCGTCCGATTCCAGATGAAGTGCCTCTCCACGTTTTGTCATGTATAATCTAGCTGCTTCCTGTACTCTCATATCAAGGGGGAGCAAACCAGCAATCGCTAGACTCGCTGTCAGCGAGACAGTTCTGTATGCCCTACAAATTTTTAGTGCAAAACCTCTTTGTAACGAACCTAGACGCTTCCGAACTGATACTTGGTCTACTGCCCCTACCCATACACTTGCAGCAAATAGAACAATTGGCTCAATAACAGCGTTGTATATACTTCGGATGATATCTGAGTTCAATCCCCACGTGACCCGAGATGCTTTCGCAAGCCGTCTGTATATGGCTGTAGCTTTTTGTATAACCTTAGTCACATGTGACTTGAACTTCAGTTTATTATCGATGATGACCCCCAGCAGTCTGAATTCTTCAACAATCTGTATTTCAACGTTACCCATGTGTACAATTAGGTTGCCAACATTTCGTTTTTTGGTAAAGATGACAGCTTTTGTTTTATGCGCAGCAAATTTCAGTTTTTTGCTGGCTCCCCATTTGGCCACCCATGTCAAAACTCCATCCGCCAGCCCTTTTATTTCTTCAACCGAATCGCCAGACAGGACCATTATGACGTCATCTGCAAATGCTTGGCAATATACTCCCATGCTGTCGAGTCCGGTCAATAGAGAGTCTATTATTATATTCCATAAGGTCGGTCCAGCGATCGACCCTTGTACGCAGCCCTTCGTTGTCGGAATAGTGAGCTCACATCCTACATAGCGAATACGAACTGTACGCTCATTTAGATATGAGGAAACAAGGTCAAATAGATTTTGCGGGCAGCCCCTTTCTCGCAGCTCACCCTTAATAGCCGGCCACCAGGCGTTGTCAAATGCTCCCTCTATGTCTAACGATATAAGAAAAGCTATTTTGTTCTTTCCAATTAATTCTTTAATTTTAGTGACTGCGTCATAGAGGGAGTCTTCGACTCCACGCTGAGGCATAAATCCATATTGTCGGGAGCTGATCGTACGAAGTAGATGCCAGCGCAACCTGCCGACCATCATCCTTTCGAGCAGCTTGCCAAGCACAGCTAAGAGGCCTATCGGTCGATATGAGCGTGGATCCATTCTATCTTTTTTGCCTGGCTTGGGTATGATGATTACTGCAGCCTTCTTCCACACTTTAGGGAAGCACCCTAACCTCAGGCAAATATTTGCCAAGGCTAGAAAACAGCCTTCATCATTTTGAACTGCTCTGCCACATATGTCCCCAGATAGACCATCGTCTCCAGGTGCCTTTTTGGGTGCCGTCCGTTTTATTGCTTCAACGAGCTCCAGATGCGTAAAAGGTCTGTCATGTGGGGCGTCAGTGGGCGTATCCGCCAAACTACGTGCTTCAACGTGCTCTGGAAAATCCGTAGTGGGATCATCTATGGGGAATAGCTTCGATGCCAGCAACTCTATTGATTCGGTAGGAGAACATATTTTCCCTTCATTTCCTTTTAGGAGAACGTCAGGAGGGGGTTTTTCTGTACAGCGAATCACTCGGTACACGCCATTCCACAGGTCAGCGCTCATTGCAGTCGTACAAAATTGCTTCCAAGATGTCGTTTGTGCTTCCCTGGCTGCTTCAGCGTATTCTGCTCGTGCTTTTAAATACTCCTTAACAACGTACTCCCTCCGCCGTTGTGCGGCGTACTTGATGCGACGTTTTTTCCTCTTGACCTCAGCCTTTAATTTTTCAAGCTCAGGTGACCACCAGGGAGGATTTGGCGTCGGCTTTGGAATACCCAGTTTTGGAATGGAATTTTCACAAGCTGCTATAACCGCTTTTGTATACTCCTGAGACGCTGTTTCTATTTGCTCGATCGTCGTAAACTCTTTAATACAAATTGCTGTTAGAGTCCGAGATTTCAGTTCTTCTTTAAAGCTCTCGTTAAACTTTCTCCAGTTCGCTTTGTTAGTATTATAAATACGAGTGCTTTGAGGGATAACGTTCGGAAGGATCTCTTCCCTTACTCTGAACGTTATTGTGTTATGATCCGAGGATGTAATCTCCCTTTCCACCTTCCAATCAGTGACTACTCTTAACAAAGGCCCGGTACATGTTGTTATGTCCACACAGCTGGAAAATAGTTGTTCACCTCGATAAACTTCAAAAGTAGGGGTATCACCTTCGTTAAGAATGTGGAGTTCCATTTCATCTAGAAAGCTCGCCACAGTGGCTCCTCTTTCATTCTCATGTTTGCTGCCCCACCATGGGCTCCAAGCATTGAGGTCTCCTCCCATTATTACACGTGTGGCTTCAAGGTCTTCCATAACTTCTTTAATTAGGATTAAATAGTCCTCAAGGGGCTGGTTTGGTTCAAAATATGCTGTTATGATACCCAATTTCCCACTAATTGTTGTAATAGTCAGAGCCACTATGTTGGGCGTTAGGTGTTGAGGGTTGACATTTACCATAAGGAACGGATCCAGCACTACAATGGCTGCCTTGTTTGGTAATGAAGTCCCAGTCGCTTGATATACTCGTAAGGGTTGCGGACAAGTCATATTACCCGTTGTACCTACATAGGGCTCCTGAACCATCATAACAGCACATTTGTTTCTAATTCCTGCTGTGGTCATCTCAGCGGTAGCCAATCTTGATCGTTGCAGGTTTGCCTGCATAAATAGAAGGTCTCCTGGCATGCTCCCATTAAGCTGATGGCTAACTTTAGCAATAACTCACGCGTGACCGTGCTATGGCGTCCCATTTTCGGCGCACTGGGCACATATCACTAAATGCATCATGATTTCGTTTTACTTCTGGTAATTTTTCACGTGTGCAATTACAGCATTGAGGCAGAAGACCTTGTGCCTGCTTCAGACAATCCTTTCTTGGGTGCGAGCCACCGCAATAGCCACAAATAGTCATGTTTTCGGATTGTTCGCAAGTTCTCCTATTGTGGCCGTACTCCAGGCAGTTTGAGCACTGTACTAGAGGTGATCGATCATAAACTGGTCGGCGTTGAAGTCCTATGTACATTTTACCGGCGTCGACCAACCTCCTCCACAATTTTGGAGACACCTCTAATATTACGTGGTTTTCTTGTTGGTTTCGCGCAACCCGTCGGTATTTAACCTTTGCGATTTCGTTGTCTCTATTTAGCCCAGCTAATATTTGTTTGTTTTGCCCCCATAAGGATTCAATTATCTCTTCATCACTGTTAAATTTAAGGACGTCCTTAATTTCCACTAGTGGATTTCGATTAGTAGCTTCCACTACAGTCAGGTCATTCGCCTTAAGGTTTGTTTTTAGTTTGGCTGCTTCATCCCTGTCTGCGCATCCCAGTAAAACTTTGCCATTTTGAATTTTCTTGCACTTATCTAACCGTATTTGTTGCCGTCTGGCATCTGCTGCTTTTTCTATGACTTTGAGCACGTCGTCAGATGTGCAGCTTGGATCACGAGATGAAACTATTAAACCGAAGGCTGGAGCTGAAGGACCCTTTGATGGTACTCCGGGTTTTTGAGACAAAGTGTTTCCTTGCTGTTGCGGGTTTGGAGCTACGGTTGGCACTGATTTTATTGCCTCCGAGTAGCTTGCCACTGTTCCTTTAAGTGCTCCTACTTCGTTCACCAGCCTCTCCATCTGCTCCGAGTGTACTACATCAGCTGCGCGCACTTCGCATAATGTTCGTACCTCTTTGGTGAGTTCGCTGACTATTGCTGGGTCACTGATTGTGCACACTTCTTTAAGAGCCGCTATTTCTTTTCGCAGTTCTAACGATGCTTCCTGTGTCCCTGCTATCGCTGATTCCTTTAGGTTTCGAACATCGCGAGCCACATCAATGACAGTAGCAGTTGCAGTTTTTACCGCTCCAATGTCCTTTTTGATTCCTTCTACTGGATTTACTACGTCATGTACTATAATTTGCCGCACCACTTCTGTGTCTTTGTGTATCCCTGTTACTTTTTGGTCAATTCCACGATAATCGCCCAACAGTTTCTCTAGTGTATCCGCGTGTCGACGCGTGATTTGTTCAGCTTCCCGTGCTGCATTTGCTTTAGCTCGTTCTAGTTCCATTTCGAGACGTCCCTTATAATCCGTTAGTTGCAAAACCATTTCTAGAAGTTCCTGTGTGCGGTCTACCACTAAGTCACGGACTTTTTTCGGAACGGTACGACTTTCCAATGCCTCTTTAGCTTCAAGGAATGCCGTATTAGCCCGTGATAGAGTATCTGTGGTAGTGTAACAAGTTTCGCTCTTACGTTTGGCCACGAGGCCACTATTTGGTGACTTCAAGCTTGTGTGGTCTTTTTGTGGCTGTTTCTTTCCCGCAACGCTCTCATTAGTCGTCATTGCCGTCGGAGAAGGTGATCTTTGCTCATCTTTACTGTGTCGTTTTGCCATAACACCTGTTACTGAAATCGACGTAAACCCTCCTTCATCCTTTTCTTGGATATTATCACAATGTTCATTAGCCACTAATGGTGTGCTCTGAAGTGCACTGGTTTGTCCTCGTGTTGGCTCAGTTCGATGGTTGGAGTTTGACATAGGTAGTTTTGTTCTTTGTAGCATTTTGACTATAGAGGCATTTAATTTGATTTTAAATCTTTGATCCTTAAATTTTTATTGCTTAAAGATATACCATAAATAAATTTATTAAAATTATGTCAGTGAATTTGCAATATTATTAGTCTAATACACTTGTAACAATTATAAATAAATCATTAACAAATTATTTTTACCATTAATATTACAATATAAGATTTCTATCTATTCCACAATAAAATTAGTTAACAATAATATATCAAATAATTATAATTGAATTAATCCTGTTTGTAAGTTACAATCTTATATATTTAGTGAATAGAAGTTCTTTGGTTACTAGTCGATTTATTAAGAAAGCGTACTTTACAATCAAGTTTTACCTCCAATCAGAGACAAAGATAATGCTACGGTACTTACTTACATTACTAGTTATTAATACTTGCTCCTGATACTATTAATTATTTATGCGCAATTTTTAGGCGTAATACAGAAATATAGGAAGTACTTTTATGCTATACACTATACACATATTGATTTTTTAATTGATATCTATTTACTAATGTTCATACTAGCACCATCTGAAGATATTCCTCATACAACGTTGCTCCGCACGCTATTCGACCGCTACGCTGGAACGTAGTTACCTCAGGATCTTCTAGGTGTCACTTGTTGGCCTAAAACTGCGTAAGAGTTTATTGCGTGTAGGCCTAAATAGGATAGTTTGACTAGGCTTTTATAGATGGCGTCACTAGTTTTTTACTGGATGCTCCGGAAGCGTAGTACAATAATGCGTTTATAGGGTAATAGATGACGCTAGTGTGAGTCCTTTGAGAGACTCCTGATGAGATGTTTTAGTTTGTAGATAGCTTCTCTGGGCTTTAATAGATGCCGCTGTTTTCACTATGTAATATCAGTAAGTAGTTCAACGGTCTAATTTGAAATACTTTTTAACTTTACTTTTCTATTGCTTTAGATATTCGATTTCACATCATCACACTATCGCACCAAGATGTCCTTCTTGCTGTTTAACACTCGCACCTTTTATTTTCTTGACACTTTATTGCTTTATCGCTCGTTGTTTTGTCGGTTTGAATGCAGCCAGAGTTCTTCTGGATAACTTCTCAATTCTGATCACAATGTTTGAGATAACACTCACACCCGCGAATTATGATGTAATATACACTTTGCACTTATTATTATCAATTAAACGTCACTTTTTATATTTTTATTATACAGAGCTCAGATGAGTTGTTTACTTAAAAACGCCACCTAGCGGCCAATCCGCACGCGGCTCACTATGGTAATAATGACGTAATAATATAAGCGGTATTGTATTTGACGTCGGTAGAATTCAGATGTTGCCACGATGCAATGGCATCGTGCATCGTTTAAAACAGCAACGCATAGTATTGTGATATAAAACATAGTCATAGCATAGACATAGTCTTATTGTGACCATGACGTAATGTAATCAACATACCTATCTGATATTTTTAGTAGGATAGGTACGTACATTTTAATTTTTAATGTTTCACTGGAAATTTTTAACATAGGTAAAAAACTAAATACCTAATTAACTATGTTTTAATAAACCATATTTCTGTTGAAATATGTAGTTACAATCAATTATATTATAATGAAAAAAAGAGGTAGATATGTCACTAGCGTGCCGACGATGAAGAGCGTAAGAATAGGCTATTGACCGTTCTGCTCGTAGTCACTCTGTCAATACTAGACGATACGCTTTTGTTGTTGTCAGAAGTGCTTGACATTTGACATAAAGCGTTAATATGCCTTCCTGTATTATACCAATGTGATTGGTTTAGTGAAACAAAAGATAAACGTGTGTGTGTTGTAGCTCTTTTCGGAACAGATTTTTGGTTGATTTGTAAGGGTATAACGTATCTATATTTTTTAAATATCATTGGTTACAATGAGCTGGAAGCTGTGTCTGGAAGCGACAATAGCAATCACGTTCGTACTGTCAACATTATCGCCTGTCTCTTTACAGCCGAGCACTGATTTGAAACGACTTTATTTATTGTTGTTTTTCCTTCACTTTGACTGGATATAAAGGCTTTATAGTGCAGCAAAGCAAACGAGCACTCAACTCATTTAATATCCATGTGTCTTCGTATTTCGGCTTAGAGCTTTGTTTTAGTTCTTAATTTTATAGCTGGATTTCTTACGGAATGATCTTGAGTTTCGTTAGTATCTTAATTTGGTGCTTTATTTGTAGATTCTCTTCTCTCCGCGACTTTGCCTGCGTTTTACGGCATAATATGGGGATATTCAAGTATCATAACAAAATAATATTTTCGCGAACGTACCATCAAATGGTCGTTATTTGAACATGAACGGTGAACTGCTGAACCGACCCTAAGTACCGAATATATTCCGCCTGACTCTCAGATCTATAAAATGTCTGATGTGAGCAGTGTGTTCTTTAGACCTAGAGAACCCTAAAAACCACATATGACCATTAAATATTCGGTTTTGTATTTACAGAGGATTTCCTAAAGCCTGCAATGTAAAAGTTAAAAATAAAAAAAATCCGGTTGTAGGTTTGTTTGCCGAATTGAATACGCAAACTCGTACCTACTGTTGTTTTTCAGGCGGAATCAGAACGGAATCCGTATTGATTTATATGTAAAATTTTACGCTTGCCTCTCTGTCTAGCTGTCCTTGTAAATATACATACAATTAAATAGTTGTTATGTTGATGATAAAATAAATTTCATTAATACAAACTTTAATACCTAATAATACCTACAACATCGGATTACTTTAGCTCTTTAGTCAGTACGTAGGTACAGTCACCTGCAGAGAAAAGTAACCCATCTGGATGAATATCAGAAGCGTGCATTTTTTTCAATTTTTGGTGGTGCAATTTTTTCTTCAGTTTTCGTGAAAAATGAGAACCTGGTATAAGAAAAGAAAGTGTAACAATTGGACTTTCGTTTCTTATACCAGGTTCTCACTTTTCACAAAAACTGAAGAAAAAATTGCACCACCAAAAATTGAAAAAAATCCACGCTTCTGATATTCACCCATCTGTTACTGTGTTGTTACATAATGTACTGTACATCTGTACTATTACATAAACAGATGGGTTACTTTTCTTTGCAGGTACATGACACATTTTTTAATACACTTCACAATCGATGCAGAGGACAAAACCGTTCTGAAAAACACTGTACGGTTAAAATAATAACTTAAATTCTGCAAAATAACACTACCGACGAAAAAAGAATATAGATTCTGTGTCATCCAACAGATTTTGGAGGTCCAGTGTTGGACATAGGCCTCCCTTAACTTACGCCATTCTGACCGGTCCTGAGCCTTCTGAATCCAACGGATGCTCGCTGTCTTCTTCAGCTCGTTATTCCACCTAGTCGGAAGGCATCCTATACTCCGTTTTCCGAGACGTGTTAGATTCTGTTAAGAGGACGGTATTGAGAGAAAAATGTGCAAATGTGTGTGAAAATTTTGTTCTATCATAGATCACCTTTGGAACTATTGATGGCATTCCGAGTGGCTTCATTCCATCATTTTTAAATGAACACAAGCCACAAATATCAATAATTTAACACACAACTTGTAGATGTTTGGAAAATTTCGTTGATTTCAACCCTTCGATCTTTCAACCCAATGAAAAAGCTGCCACAGAAATTACATTTCGACGCTTGAAAGGCAAAAATTACCAAGCGACATGTTGACAACTTTACACTAGAGCATTTTAAAGTTTTTAATTTTAGAAAAAAAAATCGTAAAAAATCACCTATTAGTCATAGCTACTTAATTCCAATGAATTTCACATGCAGTTTAAATGCTTAATAAAGCGATTTTTACGCTTGGTAATTTTTGCCTTTCAAGCGTCGATTTCCTGTTTTAATTTACTACGATAAATTCTGCAAAAATAATTCGGCTCTTGTACCTACTAAGAACAATTTTACTGTCTTTGCGATCCCATCAAGTCTCCTGCAATCAAGTTGTAGGTACACGAATAAAATACGTCGTAATAATAAACAGATAACGACAGTTGAAACGGCCGGCGATGAATTTTATGTTTGAAGCTTGAAATTCATAAAATTCTGTTACAATGACATAAAGTCCCAGTCTACAATATAGCAGGTGTTGGTACCAGGCTACCATTATGTTTTCATGGTTGCTGAATGTTATAACTAACCGTCCTTACTTCGACAAACCTATGCTTTAACCTTACGGGAGCTGATGCATTAATTCTTCTATTATATATTAGCGATGGTGAATTACATACGGCCGCTGTATCTTGGCGCGTCTGAACATAGGCTTTGCGAACTTTAGCGCATGTAAGACAGAGATGGCAACACGAACATGCTAACGTATGACTGAGACATAATACACCGCGTATCGAGTATTGCCGAATTATGTTACTACGCAGCCTTCTGCGCGAAGTTCAGACGCGCCAAGATACAGCGGCCGAACTGTACCTGCCGTCGATGATAAACCTTTACTTACTTTAATTTTCAATTGGGGTTTGTTTCATAAATTGAATTTTGGCCAGCTAGATTGGTCAAGTACCTATATATGACGGTTAGATCTTAACAAAGCAATCTGTAAGAGTTACGGAATTTATAAAAACATTATTAAATGGACGCAATGTCACTTGACATAATTAAAATGCTTCACTACCGAAATGTGAATTTTGTGTAGATGTTCGCAAAAGTATTAGCAACGAGGTTGAGATAAGATAATGATTAATGATTCAGTTTATTTTTTAACCGACTTCAAAAAAGGAGGAGGTATTCAATTCGACTGTATTTTTTTATGTTTGTTTCCTCAGAACTTTCGACTGGGTAAACCGATTTTGATGATTCTTTTTTAATAGCAAGCTGGTGCTGGTGTTTATTGTGCACAGTTAAAACGTTTTCGTTATTTACGTTTGAACTTTATTTGAGTTTATTTAAATTATAATTGGTAAATAACTATATTTTACTTATATTTAAAAAAAATATTTAGTGCAAAATATTTGATATCGCCATCTTGAACCGAACTTGACCGAACGAAGCGCTGTCACTGTGTATGAAAAATGGGAAAGATGCATGAAAAATATGACACGAATTTTGTTCGGAACAGCCCGTCTATATATTTAAGTCTATGGCTATAGATTGTTAAATAATAAAGTTAGATAATTAGTTCGTTACAGAATGAAGTTATGGCCGGGACCTAAACTCAAGCGGCAATTGAGTTACGTGTCAAACTCCATGTGGGAAGTTCCCAGTCTTTGTAGCTCTTACGAGTATGTACTACTAACTCCGCTAAGTATAGCGAGTTTGTTTAAAACAAAATTCATACCTACTTGACATTATTTTTTGTATTAATTAAATTATAATTAGAATTAAAATTGTTTTTAATTTTATAATTTTGTTTATTTAATAGTGACAAAGAAAATTAAACAATTGTCTGTTTTTCCTGACTTATGTTCAATCTATCTTTAACGAAATTTTGAGATAAACTCTTTTTACCTAAAATTTTATAGACTAACACAGTTAACTTCCAATTAACTACTACATCTAAATAGTTTATTAATCAGAGACAATTAGGACTTTCGTAACATTCATTCACTTCCACATTATATAAAAGGACAGGTACGTTTTCATCTTCAGGAAATGTCATTAGTTAGCTGTTGGAATTACCTTAGATAGTAAGTACTCGCCTACCTATTCTATTTCTTTATAAGTGGGGAAAATCTCCGAACTTTAAGGTTTTTGACTTAGTGAACACCTAGGCTTATTTCTGCTTGTAGTAAGCAGCAAACGCACAATGTATCATCGAAATCCCATTCCCACAGTTGTCACAGCACGAAGCCGTGCGATTTACAAACTAGCAGATATCGGTTGCGCAAGCGCAGTAACGACAATGGTGCTTTCACTCAATAGCCTGAAGTCAACGACCGCGGCTCTTCTTTAGGGCTGTCGTTCTATTAGCTTTCTAAATACATAATTTATAGTGTAGTAACTCTTACATAACTAACTCGGTCATGTGTGTGCTACGCAGCCGCGCAGGGTAGAGTTCCATAGTTGTTTGTTGTTGTAAATATCAACTTCAACTCGTCCCTCTCCCTCTCCCTCCCCCTCCCCCTGCCTCTCCCTCTCCCTCTCCCTCTCCCTCTCCCTCTCCCTCTCCCTCTCCCTCTCCCTCTCCCTCTCCCTCTCCCTCTCCCTCTCCCTCTCCCTCTCCCTCTCCCTCTCCCTCTCCCTCTCCCTCTCCCTCTCCCTCTCCCTCTCCCTCTCCCTCTCCCTCTCCCTCTCCCTCTCCCTCTCCCTCTCTCTCTCCCTCTCCCTCTACCGCTCCCGGTTAAGCCTACCTAACTGTGATGTTTCCTTAGACTTCTTGGTAAGTACAATAGGTTATGCGTCAACGAAGTTGATTCAGATGTTCATGGATAGATGTGTTTATCTGTCCACAAAGTCCACGATTAGGTTGCAATCTGCTCTCACTTAGTTGCACTCAGTCTCTCTCAGATTGTATAAAACTTGACGACCCGTGTGACGCAATGGTTACCATGCCGGATCGCCGAGCCAAGGGTCCTAGGACTCTTGGGATCGATTACCAGTGAGGCTTTTTGAATGATGAGTTTGATTTCTGTCCTCGGTCTGGGTGTGTATGTTCTTTATTATTATTATTATCCTTCTACAGGTGACAAGAAAGGCCAAAATCGCTTTAGGAACATGTTGCCGTCTCGCAAGCTCCACATGGGGACTAAAACCAAAACAGGTGAAATGGGTATACACCGCGATAGCGAGACCCATTATTACCTACGGCTGCATAACTTGGCAGAGAAAAACCACCCAGGCAACATGTATCAGACAACTTAACAGCATTCAAGGACTAGCATGTCGAATGACGACAGGAGCCTTAAAGTCTACACCAATAGTAGCCATGGAGGCAGTCCTCAACATTGAACCGCTCCATATCCATGTACAAAAAGAGGCGAGGGCGGCTATACTCCGCGCTGTCGAAGGGGGAAAACAGGGCTGGAAATCCCGTGCTATGAGGAATCTATATGAAGACCTAGTAGCATGCCCATTAATGGCGATGCCGAGCGACGCTATTCATACTCAACTCAGTTTCAACAAACTGTTCAACGTAGTCATACCGTTACGAGAAGAATGGAACGCAGCGGTACCTAAATCCTTGGGAGGAAGCGATGTGACCTGGTACACAGACGGTTCTCGCAAGGGAGGAAAAGCAGGAGCAGGGGCCTATGGAGACAAACCAAAAGTTTTGATTCACCAAAACTTAGGCTCATACGCAACCGTGTTCCAAGCAGAACTATACGCCATAATAAAATGCGTACATGAAAACCTTGAAAAGAAATATGTAAATAAACGTATTACGATACTCTCTGACAGTCAGGCAGCCTTATTGGCTCTACAGTCTGAGCAAATCAATTCAAAGCTTGTACTAGAAGGAATACAAGCCATCAACCAATTAGGCTTCAACAACAAGGTTACCCTAGGATGGGTACCTGGGCATAAAGGTATACGCGGGAACGAGAAGGCCGATGAACTGGCAAGAAGGGGGGCCGAGGCGCCCACCATGGGTCCTGAACCTATGGTGGGCATCTCTAAAGCAGTTTCTCGTGCCGCACTCAAAGCCATAGCCTTGAAAAGGGGAGCTGAGATGTGGCGTAGGGAACCCGGCGCAAAACAGGCCAAAACGCTAATAGCGGGTTACTCGCAGATATACTCAAAGAAAGTGCTCAACCTGAAGCGACCCGACTTACGGGTACTCATCAGACTGCTCACCGGACACTGCAGGCTCAATAAACACCTTAAATTGATAGGTTTGAGCAATACTGCAACTTGTAGACTCTGCAGCGAGGCAGAAGAAACATCCATCCACATACTTTGTGATTGCTCTGCCATAAATCACTTCAGAAGTCGCATTTTAGGAGGCCACATAATCCCACCCAGTCAAGTAAGAGAGCTGGAACCCAGGAACATCCTATTGTTCGTCCGAGCAATAGGACTTGGGGACCAGATCTAACTCAGAAACGGGTACGGCTACAATAGATCAAATCTGGTCGCAGTGGCCCCTGGGACGTTTAACCCAGGCCCGAAATTCCAAATAATAAAGTGTATGTTCTTGTAATAATGTATAATATAATAAACGACATTGGGAGACCTAGTATGGGCTATGAGTGTGTAGCGTTACATCAAATTACATAAAAGATATAGGTACATACAAAAAAGTTCATTTCCCGTTTCTTTTCTTTCCAGATGAAGCATATTCTCAAAACGATCGTTATACTTAGAAATGTTTATGTTTTTACCAGTCATTAGATAAATTATGTTCACTTTCGCCCTTACACTAGAATTGCGTGTATCACTTGCGGCGTGTATTCACACAATTAATTTTGTAGCGCCCGCCACATTCTTATCAATTAAGGCATTTAGTCATACTGTAGAAGGATGTGAAGGGCAAACGACTTAAAATGTCATAAACAGTGAAGTCGTCTAGAAACATTTACTTCCATGTCTTTGCCATATTAAAAGGAGCCAACTCGAGTACACAATCTTCAGTAGAATTCGTTTGTTATGCCCTCATAAGTGGAAAAATCGGATGTGAAACGAGGATCGTTGTTAGATTGTTATACTCTGTTAGGATCCTTTGTGGAAATAGGCGACGAACGGGCTGACGATCCACCTGATGGTAAATCGCTTCCATGAACTTCAGCGACTCCAAAGGAATTACTGATACGTTGTCAGCCAAGAAAGAAAGGAGATAAAGGAAGAACTGGCCCTTAAGCCCCGTAATCTAAGGTTTTTTATGTTAGATAGTAGTTGCAATAATGGCCAATGTATCGATCTATCGAATCCTCCGCACAGTGAATAGATAGTACCAACTGGACAAAAGCCGAGTGCAACGCTCACCACACCTCGTATGATGAATGGGTGAATCAAAGATCTAATCGGGATTATCTCCATAGAGAAGGGCTTCGTCTGACGTCGCGTGCAGAGAGCGATCACAAGAGGAGCCCTTTTGTTCGATACTTTACCGATATATTGGAAAGCATAGCGCATATTATGAAAAATTACGACATAATAGGCATATTATATTATTATTATCTATACTAATATAAAGCTGAAGAGTTTGTTTGTTTGTTTGGTTGAACGCGCTAATCTCAGGAATTACTGCTTCGAATAGAAAAAATCTTTTTGTGTTTGATAGTCAATTCATCGAGGAAGGCTATATAACATCATATATTTTAGTAGTTAGTTTTTTCACACAAATTAACGCGGGTGAAACCGCGGGGCACAGCTAGTATAATATATATTCCTGCTTGAAGTAAAAGAAGTTGTTTAGTTTTAAAACTTAATACACGCTTTTATAATGTTAACATAATAAAAGTTGTCATTACACAAAATAAAATTTTCATGAGAACTGGAAAAAAAATTAAATTCTCAGGATAAGGATTAGGAGGAAGTAGGTTCAATTATAATATATATCATATAATATACATCAATTTAACAGCAGTGACAGCCTAGCGGTTAGAATAGACTACTGGCCCACCCACAAAAATCCAGGGTCATATGAACCACCTGGTGACCTATATAGGACGATAGAAGAGCATAAAATAATAAGATTCAGCACTATGCCGTCACTTGTAAGCTGTCCAACTGAGTGCTGGTGAGAATTCAAAAGTGCAAGTAGGGTGAGTAAATTTTGGTCATTTGATTCTGTACGGCATTTTTAACCATCGATAGGGCCATGAAAAATAATAAGAAAGCGCGCAGTGCCGTACAAAAAAGGTGGTCCACAAAGTCGGTAAATGATTTTGAATTCGTGACAATTTCGAGGGTAAATTTGGTCATTTGATACAGTACGGCATCAGTTTCATACTGTTGCAATACAGCTTCTAATCCATTATTCCGCAACGCCGTACAAAAAATCGTGCGACAAGGGAAAGAAATCGAGGGTTGCAACCCCCTCTTTTGCAGTGGTCCGGGGGGTCATTTGATACAACATAAAATTAATTTATTTTGAAAGTATTTTATGCATAGATAATATTTTTTTACATGCCGTACATTTTCGTTGGTCCAAAGGTTTGTAGTAAAATTAATTTAGTAATAAATAAAGTCATCGTAGTAAAAATTTGGCAAGAATTGCGGAATTTGAGATACCCAGCTGAATTTTTGTATAAACTTGCATTTTGGCATTCTAAAAGTTGTCTCAAAACCTGCATATGATAGGATGACCGCGTCTATTAAAAATTTGAGGACAAAGGTCACAAAAGTCGATTTTCTGCAAATATCTCATTTCCTATGAGTTTTTCGCTATTTGTATCTTCATCAATATTTTAGAAAATTAAATTCCCTTTATTTAATAAACTTTATATAGCGTGTTTTGATCGGGACTATACCGGTTGACCTTACATGATGCTCTAACCGCGCTCTCTCCGCCCTGTATTTCGAAAACGATTCAACGTATAAAAAAATTTTTGAAACAAAAGTTGAAGGGAATTTAATTCTCTACAATATTGATGAAGATACAAATAGCGAAAATTTCATAGGAAATGAGATATTTGCAAAAAAACGATTTTTGTGACCTTTGTCCTCTAATTTTTAATAGACGCGGTCATCCTATCATATGCAGGTTTTGAGACAACTTTTAGATCGCCAAAATACAAGTTTATACAAAAATTCAGCTGGGTATCTCAATTTCCGCAATTCTTACCAAATTTTTACTAAGATGACTGGACCATAAAATGGTAGCGTCATTTTCATCAGCCTAAAAGATATGGTCTGCATTAAAATGTACGGCATAATTTTTTCCTAATTTATTTATCTTAATACTATTTAAAACAAGGGAAAAAGGTAGAAAATTGCTATATTTCATTAATCTATGAATATTTAAACTTTTGCAATAATTTCAAAAATTTCAGTTTTTGTATCTCTCTATATTTTTTTTAGGACAGTTTTTTTTGTACGGCAATACTATATAACAATTGTATTTTACAATGTCATGTTAAAAAAAAAGTTGCCGTACAGGGTCAAATGACCTTACAGCTTTATAAATCAAGTATACCATGAAATTAAGATAATTATTAATTATACATTCAAATGGACTATCATTTTTTGACGGCATTATTTTTAATAGTACTTTTGAGTCCTAGAAAATGTATTGGAACCGAAGCCGTACTTTTTCAAATGACCCCCCGGACCACTGCAAAAGAGGGGGTTGTAACCCTCGATTTCTTCCCCTTGTCGCACGATTTTTTGTACGGCGTTGCGGAATAATGGATTAGAAGCTGTATTGCAACAGTATGAAACTGATGCCGTACTGTATCAAATGACCAAATTTACCCTCGAAATTGTCACGAATTCAAAATCATTTACCGACTTTGTGGACCACCTTTTTTGTACGGCACTGCGCGCTTTCTTATTATTTTTCATGGCCCTATCGATGGTTAAAAATGCCGTACAGAATCAAATGACCAAAATTTACTCACCCTACTTGCACTTTTGAATTCTCACCAGCACTCAGTTGGACAGCTTACAAGTGACGGCATAGTGCTGAATCTTATTATTTTATGCTCTTCTATCGTCCTATATAGGTCACCAGGTGGTTCATATGACCCTGGATTTTTGTGGGTGGGCCAGTAGTCTAGAACGTTAGTCTCCCGAACGGAGGGGCCCGAGTTCAAATCCTGGCACGCACCCTTGATTTTCAAATATTATGTGCTTATTACAAGTTAATTATCACTTGCTTCGGTGAAGGAAAACATCGTGAGGAAACCTGGACACTGGAGAGTTCTCCATAAAGTTCTCAAAGGTGTGTGAAGTCTACCAATCCGCACCTGGCCAGCGTGGTAGACTATGGCCTGTACCCCACTCACATTGTGAGAGGAGACCCCGAGCCCAGCAGTGGGACAATTATGGGTTGTTGCTTGCTTGCTTGCTAGGTCCAATTAAGCTTGCAAGACCCACATAAACAGGGTAAGTTGAATAAAAGCGTTTAACAACCCAATTTTGGATAACATTGTCCCTAATTTTATGTACCTCCTACGATTCCTACGTTTATTAGTAAACCAAAACTTTTGGAGAATATTGTATCAATGTACGCGTTGATATAATAAGTTGCGACCGCAAGTTCCAATATTGGGCGCCTTCGAACAAACTTCACTGATATTGGAATTTGAAAGCTATATTGATAAACATTGTTAGTGATGTGTAAACTAATATCGAAGTTCATAGCATACTAGAGCTTTCTATTGATAAGTTTAGTATAAGTTTGCATCATTGTAAGAGGTTTAGTGAAGTTCATAGTTCATCGTCTAGTAAGCAACTTCGGATGCGGTTCATAGTTGGAAGGGTGACCGTTAAGTGTTAAATTTTCTTGATCGTGCTTTGGATAGCACGAAAAACACAACAATCGGGATTGTTTTGCACGCCTCGAAATGATATCTAAACTAGACACTCACACACACACTCACACACACACACACACACACACACACACTTAGGTACATACAAAGGAAATTCACAACTTCGCCGAACAAAACCATACTTCACAAATTTAAGTTTCTCCATTTTAAGTGACATTGTACTTCATGTATGTCTTATGAGAAATAAACCGAGACATTCTGGACAGTTAAAAAGTTTATCAGTCAATGCTAATGCCTTAAACTGGAACTTGAATAGATTTTCGCGCCAATATCATTAAAATATTATGTATTTTTGGACATGAAATTTTTAAATTATACACACAATTACAATAATTTTGCTATTAACCATAAACTAAACTAAAAGTTTCTATTAAAGCACACATAATTAATTTAACCATAGTCAAATAACTGATCATTTCACGATATCGTCAATTTACGTAACCACGTAAATAAAAAATAAATAAACGCTTACACACTCATCCCCCGCAATAGGTTTTTACCTGTGGCGCGGGTGGCATGGACTACACATCTAACACATGACACATCACAATCACACCCATGACCCAAGTACAAATATTTATCTGTGACATAAATATCTGAACCGGCGGATTGACGATATCATCGTTATTTTCGTAGCCAAATTGCAAATCTTACAATATGCGAATTCGAGGACACCAGCCAATATCCGACCTGAACAGATTTAATTGAATCCGTCTTATCTGTACTCATACTAAAAGGGTACTCTATACTAATTAGAAGTGGCGAAGCTGATATGAACTTCGCAATTCTTCTTCTTCAGAAGCTTCTTAATGAAATTCGGTAAGATGTATCGATCGCTGAATGGTTTCGGTTCAAACTTGTAGTAGCATCCTAGGTATATTAGTTGCTCGAAGTCACTTAGCTCGTTAATTTAAAATTATAATAATAAAATGAAGTCTTCAGTTATTGTTTGCGTGAAATGGAAATTTTGATTTTTCATGGTCGTCTTTAAATTATTTGTTAAGTTATATTGTTAAGGCAACCCGCCTTAACAAGTATTCACTAGAAGCCATTGCAAATTAATAGGGTTTGTAAAGATATATTTATCTTTATACATAAGTCATTTTTTATTTAAGTTATGTGTTATTATTACTACGCGCTACCTTTAACCTGCTGAAAATAATAAATGATATTCACAATATTATGGCCATTACGGAATGAAGGTTGTACCTAAGTTTATGGCCGACTTTGAAACTAGGCTATCTGCTTTTATGGACGCTAATGTATTGTAAATAATGTTGAAAAATATTCTAGCGGACAAACTCAGAAAGTTTTAAAATCACTACATTAATGTAACGAAACCACATCTTTGTCTTTCTGTCTGAATCTGTGAACGAGGCATTCTCAGATCCTGTACTTTTTACGGTTATTTATTTAATATTTTTACATAATTGTAGTAGATCTCTAAAATCCTTTTTGATCCTGGAGCACTGATCCGTTCCCGCGGGATAAGATAATGTTTTGACTGTTTTAATGCAGAAATAAAAATTGTTTTTTTAATGTTAATATTTGACACAATGTGTCATAAGGGGCCATCCATAAATTACGTCACAGTTCACACGTTAGGGGGTCGATGAAGTGTGACACTGTGTGACAAGGGGTGGGAGGGGGTCCTAAATTTTGTCACGTCACATTTCAAAATCGAATAATTGGTATGTATAGGTAAATATTAAAAACAATTAATGGAAATAAAACTTATTTCGGAACTGCTATTTTAATTTAATAATTTCTAGGTGTAAAATTTCATAATATGTGACATCCCACTAGGGGGGGAGGTCTCACAAATGTGACCAGGTGTGACAAGGGGGGGAGGGGTCAAAAAGTCATGAAATTAGTGTGACGTAATTTATGGATGGCCCCTAATGAGATGATGTACCCTCTCGTAGAACCGAACTAGCCGAAGTCAATCTGTCGTTATTAGGTATAACTAAGTACTTACGTTGTACAGTCGGCCGTAGAAGTAGCTTAACATTTTAGTACCTTGTCACATTACACTTCTTGAATTTGTCATAGATGTTGCTAGGAAACCGTCGAAACAGTTACTATTACAAAGTACTAAAATGTTAAGCTACTTCTACGGCCGACTGTACCTATAGCTTAAGGGGGCCATTGACGATGCGATCGATCGGTGCGATCGATCTGCCGGACATCGCACCGATCGATCGGTTCAAAAGTGCCGCTCATACACGAACGATCGATCGTAACGATCGATCGCAACGATCAAGCATTACTTGTTTGAAACGGAAGGATAAAGACGTGCTCAAATAATTCAATACGTGCCCTACAAAATGGAAAATGAACTTCTTTTCCTTAGCTATGTGGCAGTAACTTTGATTCGGCTACAAAAGAAAAAAGTAAAACTCTTACTTGATTACTAAACTACTAAATTGTCCGTTTACAAGTATTAATTTACTTAAAATTTAGTTAAAATCTATTTAACTACTTAACTACTTAATACATGTAAACCGAACATAACCGAACATTTTTTTTCTTTCTTTCTTTCTTTTTTCTTTAAATATTGAATTATCATCGGTCCTCGATAGGTCTACGAAGTTTGGAAGAAGTCTAACCGTTTAAAGCTAATATAAAGCGTGTAACTAGGTTTTTTCTTTCTTTCTTTTTTTCTTTTTAATATTGAATTGTCATCGCGGCATCGGTCCTCGATAACTCCACGAAATTTTTTTTATGGAAATAGCCGGCAATCGAGCTGACGATCTACCTGATGGTAAGTGGCTATCGTTGCCCATGAACATCAGCAACACCAAAGGTAAAAGCGAAAAATAAAAGTAAAAGCGAACCCCATGGAGAAATAATAATAGTAATAATGGTATTAATTAACAATTAAAATCAATACTACCAATATAATCCCTCCGAGGGCCCTACCACCAGCGGGCCGGATTTAGTCGCCTCTTACGACACCCATCCGGCGTGGGTTTGGGGTTAGTATTCTAAAGCCGCCCCAATACGACAAAAAAAAATATTTGTTTCGTCCATCGAGTGTTGGTAGGTATGTAGACTACGTAGTACCCGTAGGTTACGTATAACGCACTAGCCAAGGCATTGAAGACATGCGACGCGTGCGGCGGCCGGCATCAGAATGAGACAAATATCGCATCGCTGATCGCAAAGGTCCACACACAGTCGATTCATCGCTGCGATATTCATGATTGCATGGATTTTTGTTGCGATCACCGATATCGTCTGCGACCAAGCAAATCGTTAACGATCTTGACATACACTGCCGATCGGTCGGTGCGATCGGTCTGCAACGACGGATCGCACCGATCGATCGTTCCGTCAGTGGCCCCTTTTATAGGTATGTACGATAGCGGTAGATAAGCCGTGCAATTCCAAAGTCGTGTTCTGTGGTGCCCGGAATCGTGCTCCGATCGACAGCATAATGGGAATTCCCCATTAGGTCCAATTTCACACCCTAGACTAGACCATGTCGGGCTTCTTAATGGCATTTGCATTGATGTTCACCACGCTATGTTTGTCTATAGAATTGTTTAAATTATTATTTTAATTGAATAAGGGAATATATAATAACTAGCTGACCATTCGAACTTCGTATCGGAAAAAGATAAATTTCGTAGTTGTATGTTTTTAGGGTTCCGTAGCCGAATGGCAAAAACGGATTATGGATTCGTCATGTCTGTCTGTCTGTCTGTCCGTCCGTATGTCACAGCCACTTTTTTCCGAAACTATAAGAGCTATACCATTGAAACTTGGTAAGTAGATGTATTCTGTGAACCGCATTAAGATTTTCACACAAAAATAGAAAAAAAAAACAATAAATTTTGGGGGTTCCCCATACTTAAAACTGAAACTCAAAAATGTTTTTTTCATCAAACCCATATGTGTGGGGTATCTATGGACAGGTCTTCAAAAATGATATTGAGGTTTCTAATATCATTTTTTTCTAAACTGAATAGTTTGCGCGAGAGACACTTCCAAAGTGGTAAAATGTGTGTCCCCCCCCCCTGTAACTTCTAAAATAAGGAAATGATAAAACTAAAAAAAAATATATGATGTACATTACCAAGCAAACTTCCAACGAAAATTGGTTTGAATGAGATCTAGTAAGTAGTTTTTTTAGTACGTCATAAATCTTAAACCGCAAAAAACAGTGATCAAAGTTACAACGAACTACAAGAACTTTTATATTATGTTACTTGCTGCTACGGAACCCTTCATGGGCGAGTCCGACTCGCACTTGGCCGCTTTTTTTGTTGAAGTAACTAATCTGTATAATGTCGTTTTATCCGTGTTTTCAGGCAATAAAAAACTGCTATAATATAATTGACTCTTCCTGAAATCTGTTGGCATGTAATAATACTATTAATTGGGAGTAACTAACTGCTTTAATGACACAGAGCTACTTCAGTATACGGCGTTGTTAAGCAATATTAAAATACCGAGCAAAGCTGTGTCATCCATAAACTTATAAACACATAAGTATTCAAAGTTTAACTAAATGCTTTACTTGGTTACAGGTATTTTCAGCGTCCACTAGTCATAATAATATGAACATCATCTAAATAACACTATGCCAAGTGATAGTAACGTATAAAATTAAGGTAAAAAATACATATTGTTAGGTACACGCTTATAGCCTCACACCAGGATTTACTGTGTCTTGTCTTGTCTTGTATTTTAACTTCGACAGGCCCAGAAGCAATCAATTCTTCCATAATCATTCTATCATACGGTGACGAATGAACTGATAAACTGACAAAAGATTGACACATGAACAAATCTTGATAAAATCCGAGCAACAATAAGGCGTAAGTCGTTCACTTATGAATCACTTAGTAACTCCGCATTTCTTCGTAAGTAGTGAATAAATCTCAACCGAAGCAATTTTCGGTAAACTTTTTTCCGTTACGTGGAAATAGATAAATGTGACTATGTCGGATCCGGACGCCATCCGTCATTGGGAAAATCCGAAGGCCCGATAAGGTGAGGTACAGTTGGAAAGTAGGGAATAATGAGGAGTGTCGCAATTTTCGTGTCTGACTGCGAAAAATTTGTAGATTTAGCCAACCCTATAGCCTAGTGCTGACCCTACCGAACCACGTAACCAGTTGCGGATTCGATTCATTCATTTTTAATGAAATGACATTATTGTGAATATGTTAAAACTCAAGTAAAAACATTCTTACGACTAAAGTTTATCAAAGACAAAACTGTTTAGACATGAGTTTCAATCTAGTCCTCAGATTGTAGTGGTTCTATAATCTGAGCTGTATCTAGCCATAATTAAGTGCTATCACTATGAGCAGAATAAAATCTCCTTGCATTGGAAGTTACTACCGCTGCTTCTGCCAATACCACTTGGGTTGAAGCAATGAAGTATTGATTAAGCAAAGTGTTTGTAAATAGCAACTTCGAATACAAAAATCATTTCATGTCACATAGTGATATCCATTATCCATCCATACTTAATATTATGAATGCGAAAGTGTGCTTGTTTGTTTGTCCCTCTATCACGTCGTAACGGAGCGATGTTGTAGTATGATTTTATGTATGTAATAGTTAGGAGACTGGAGAGTGACATAGGATACTTTTTACCGCGGTAAAACAACTCATTCCCATGGGAAGATCCATTAAGTTGCGTATTTGAATCACTCCGTACTAAAAGTAACAATGTTTTGGTCCTTCTATAAATTCGTAAAAGATCTATGGATTGATATCAATTTATAGTTAGAAATATTAATATAATATGCATATAAATATTGATATAACTTTATATCTGGAAGGTTGAAGAGGGTTAATAGGTTTATAGTTAGTTCCTCTTAGTATCTTTTAAATTTTAGAACTGTTACTTCCAGGAATGTGTCATGCATTTTAATCAACTCATTGTTACTTACTTCCTTTGAACACGCGGTAGAAGCCGAGGGTAATAGCTAGTTATGTAATATCTTCTTTACAGCTTAACAACCCTTTAGAATCAAAGCAAAAACCACTCAATCTAAGCTCGACTCCGTTTCGCTGCTTATGTCAATAAAAACCGTTTGATGATCTGCGTAATATCATCAATTACTCTTTGAAGCAACTCGCTCGGGTAATCCTCATGTAACTTGTAACAAAGTAATGTGTTTATTGACGTACCTCATACAACATAAGTTGTATTAGACGGTTTATTGGACGAAACAGAATAAAGACAGCCGTCTCTTTCATTTCTACTAACACAGTAGCGATAAGTATCTCTATTCCTTTCTTTGATAAAGGGATCGTGAGAAAAAATATAAGATATTATGGGTTTGCCCGCCAAAGCCTAACAAAGTCTTTTCTTACTTTTCCTTTGAGGTTTCTCTTGATACTTGGTATTTACGTGGTATTTATTTGATAACTTATTGTGTTTTCTTGTTAAGTAGTTTGGGGTAAATGTGAAAGTAAATCTTAGCAATAATATTTTTAGGAAAGCGAGATCTTACCTGGGAAGGGGCCGTGCATGAGATCAAGATCGAGAGAATGAATCTAAAATAATAATTAACACCTCATTCAAATAAGTAATAACTTTAGTGAGCGATTGCTATTATTCTTTCAAACCTCCAACTCAATAATTCTTGACAAAAATAACCGACTTCAAAATAACTCAAAAACTACTCGTCAGATCTTGCTCAAATTTAAATGGGACCACATGACAAGCACCAGCTTTTGATTAAAAAAAGCGGCCAAGTGCGAGTCGGACTCGCCCATGAAGGGTTCCGTAGCAGCAAGTAACATAATATAAAAGTTCTTTTAGTTCGTTGTAACTTTGATCGATGTTTTTTTGTGGTTTACGATTTATGACGTATTAAAAAAAAACTACTTACTAGATCTCGTTCAAACCAATTTTCGTTGGAAGTTTGCATGGTAATGTACATCATATATTTTTTTTAGTTTTATCATTCCCTTATTTTAAAAGTTACAGGGGGGGGGACACACATTTTACCACTTTGGAAGTGTCTCTCGCGCAAACTATTCAGTTTAGAAAAAAATTATATTAGAAACCTCAATATCATTTTTGAAGACCTATCCATAGATACCCCCCCCACACGTATGGGTTTGATGAAAAAAACATTTTTGAGTTTCAGTTCTAAGTATGGGGAACCCCCAAAATTTATTGTTTTTTTTTTTCTATTTTTGTGTGAAAATCTTAATGCGGTTCACAGAATACATCTACTTACCAAGTTTCAACAGTATAGCTCTTATAGTTTCGGAAAAAAGTGGCTGTGACATACGGACGGACAGACAGACAGACAGACAGACAGACAGACATGACGAATCTATAAGGGTTCCGTTTTTAGGGTTCCGTAGCCGAATGGCAAAAAACGGAACCCTTATAGATTCGTCATGTCTGTCTGTCTGTCTGTCTGTCTGTCCGTCCGTATGTCACAGCCACTTTTCTCCGAAACTATAAGAGCTATACTGTTGAAACTTGGTGAGTAGATGTATTCTGTGAACCGCATTAAGATTTTCATACAAAAATAGAAAAAAAACAATAAATTTTGGGGGTTCCCCATACTTAGAACTGAAACTCAAAAATGTTTTTTTCATCAAACCCATACGTGTGGGTATCTATGGATAGGTCTTCAAAAATGATATTGAGGTTTCTAATATCATTTTTTTCTAAACTGAATAGTTTGCGCGAGAGACACTTCCAAAGTGGTAAAATGTGTGTCCCCCCCCCTGTAACTTCTAAAATAAGAGAATGATAAAACTAAAAAAAATATATGATGTACATTACCATGAAAACTTCCAACGAAAATTGGTTTGAATTAGATTTGATAAGAAGTTTTTTTTTAATACGTCATAAATCGTAAACCGCAAAAAACATCGATCAAAGTTACAACGAACTACAAGAACTATATATTATGTTACTTGCTGCTACGGAACCCTTCATGGGCGAGTCCGACTCGCACTTGGCCGCTTTTTTGCCATTCGGCTACGGAACCCTAAAAAGAATCATCAAAATCGTTCACCCAGTCGAAAGTTCTGAGGTAACAAACATAAAAAAATACAGTCGAATTGAATACCTCTTCCTTTTTTGAAGTCGGTTAAAAAGAGGCCTGTTATATGTACATATAAGTTTGACGGACATCTCGGTATGTGTCTGTATGTCTGTCTATGACATATCGTAGCCCATAAACGAATTAACTGATATTGATGCACTATCTTTGTTTGAAAGGTGACGTGATTGAAATTTATTTATTCGTTTTATTTATATTTCCTTGTAAACATTACAGATAAAATCTAATGCGTTTATGCAGAGGCAATGGATTGATAATATCAGAATCTACTGGCCACTCTGTTTGTTAGCTTTTTACATTTTTAGTTCGTCAAATACCGACCGCACACTGAGTTTGAACTTAAATTGTTTGAACAATTGCTAACGAATACACTAATGAAAAAAAAATCAAGATATTTTTAGTAATAGCGACACAATAATGCTTTTTAACCGACTTCAAAAAAGGAGGAGGTATTCAATTCCACTATATTTTTTTTATGTTCGTTACCTCAGAACTTTAGACTGGGTGAACCGATTTTGATGATTATTTTTTTATCGAAAGCTTGCCATGTGCTTGTCATGCGGTCCCACTATTTGAACGAGATCTGACGAGGAGTTTTTGAGTAATCCCTAATTTTGAAGTCGGTTATTTTTTGTCAGGGATTATATATAAGGGCAACTCAACGCCTTCAAATTTTTTTGCTACTTTTCCGGCTCTCGAAAGATTAACGACATCATAATAAAATAGTAATTTTTTATGTAGGAATGGTGCCGTGGGATTTGAACCAGGGAAACAATTTGTATAATATTAATATCACTATAATGGATCTGTTACTCCCATAAGTTCGCTTCCCATGGGATTATGCAGTAAACATATCTGTCAAGAATGTTAAATAGGGTAGCGACGTTTTTGCTTTACTGTGGATAGTCTCAAAGCGCTCATAATCCGAAGACTTGTAGTATACGATTGACTAAAGCTATAATAAATAGTAGGTACCGCTTGACAAAATTGTTTGAACTTATTAGTATAGGCTTATTTAATTTCACAAGAGCAGCTTTATTTAAAGTCGACGGCGAAAAATCCCTCTAAAAACTTAAAAAAAAGTCTTTGGAATATCAGTGAACATGGAAACCTCAGTATCTTCCCAAAGCTTCACTGATATGTTATTGACGTCGTTTGGGATGATATTTAGCCTTACTGACATAGTAATAGCGTAGCAATTTCTTTGCACATGGATTGCATGGTATTCCGTAATGGTGTCTTGTTATCCCATTATGGCATGTTATGATTCCTATTCCGATATACCTATGTGTAACTGTTTAGTAGTCGCAGTTATTTTGTATTGTGCATGTACGATACTATACACATTCTTACATACTTATTACTGAAAAACTAAGAAAATCTTAGGTACCTATTTATGTCAAATTTTGAAAAGATTTAAAACGCTTACACACTCATACCCCCGTAGTAAGTTTTTACCTATGTCGTGGCTGTCATGGAATGGACTACACATATAATGATACAACATCACAATAACACACACGACCCGAGTGCAAATATTTATCTGTTACATACATATCTACCCCGACCGGGAATCGAACCCGGGACATCGCTTCGCAAGCAGAGTCGGTACCAACTAGGCTAAAGGGTCGTCAAATGAGATTGATTTATGAACGACTGATAATGAAATGTTTTTCTACTTTTATAAATTTGTTGATTTTATTCCAAAAATACTTTCCTTTACATGGTATGTTCGCGAGAAGCTGTAAAAGAACTACCCATTAGGAAAGAAATACATACCATACCAAGTATTATACTTACAACATTTTTAGAAAACGATTTTTCCTGCTGTAAAATTGTTTCGACTCTTTTTGCACGATTTGCAAGAACATTAGACGTCAAAACTGGAAGCTGAATAAATCCACATTCGGCCGAGCAAAAAGTAGGCAGAGAGCAATCACTGTGTCACATGCAGTATGTATGTATGGTATGTATGTACCCCGTGATTAACAGTCCCCTGAGCCGGGTTGCAATACACGCTTAGAAAACGTACAACACTAGCTAGCTTTCTGCTGGGTTCTCATCAAGCATACTGATTACTTTGTAGGTGCATGTAGAAATGTAGAAGACAAAGTCATATTAACAAGGCCGTCTTTAACCTACTGGAGGCCCTGGGCATATTAGGATAATGGGGCCCCTATGACTTCGACAGAACACTATTTTTATGTTAAATAAAGAAAGTAGATAAGCAAGCTTCTAGATTTATTTTTATTGATTTATCTAAGCATACTGAAATCGGAATACCTAATTTTTGGGCGAGGATAGAGTAGCTTCGCGCATGCAAAAGCTATTGCAAATTGCAAATTGGTATTGTAGTCAGTAATTTAGGTTCGATTTATTCGAATTCAAAAAGTTTTTCGGTAATAAATATCGTTTATCGTTTAGTGACCTAGCAGGAACTAGGGGGCCCCTATCGATCACGGGGCCATTGGGAAAGAGAGGTCTGCATGTAACTAATCACAATATTACTTTCGTAAGATATTGAGCCGTGATCACAATCGATGCAACTGGAACATAATATCGACGTACGACGTACGCAAGGTTTTTTAGTCAACGAAATACAACCAACTTCAAGCTTATTTCTTCAACATGCACAAGCCAATTTAGTATATTTGCTACTAGTGCATAAACAAGACTAGAACAAGGGTAATAAAACTGTACATTTGGCTCGGTGTTACGCGGAACTTTATTTCGTTATACAAAGTTCTATAAACTATCAGACTACGAGAATATAATTAAAAATTTAATCCCAGTTTATTGCTTGATTACTAAAATCTTGCGTAGTCTGGAGTTAAACTGTTAACACCATGTTTATCAGAGATGATTTAAGTAACAGCATTTCCCAAATTAGGAAAGTTAATCGTGATACGAGCGATTTCTAGATCGCCTGTGAAAAATAATACATCGTATGACCGAACCGTAACGGTTTTTTCGGCGACGATGTTTTTCCCGTCCCGTACGGGCCACGTTCCGTACGGGATTCCGCTGCGTATGCACTATCGTATTCATTTTCTATGAAACGATGTTTCCAAAACTTCACGTCCTGTGCCCTACAGGAGAAAAACCGTTACGCATGCAATGGGCTTAGGTTTTATTACATTTATATAATATAATAAAATTTTGTAATGAATATTTATGTAATGAATCCATTACAGTTATTACTTGTAAAGCCGTCGGTTCCGGTTGTTACCGTAACATAAAAGTCGTTAAGCCATATCGGAGGCCTTCTAGTGAATAAAGTAATCAATAAGAAGTCGGGTGGCATGAAACCCATTCGACCCTTGGGACCACAACTCCACCAATACGCAATGAATCAACCTGGTGCAGTATGTTTTAGGCCTCCTTATAAAAAGTAACCCTTGCTCAAAGTGGGCCATTTCATTACAGTTATTCGTGGGTCATATAGATTCAAGAGAGGTCAGTTGTAGTACATTTGAAGTGAGCTAATCCGGTTCCGAGCATACTGCGGCGATCTCTGCAGGACTAATTTGTCAAGTTGGCTTTAATCTGATATATTTACTGTCCAACGCAAGATAAAATAGAGACAGTTTAGGGCTCAGTGGCCGGCCCATACTAATGATTCAGGCTTGACAAAATGCTGTTTACTAATTCGAGAGCAGTGCGTTCATGAAATTGTGTTCAAACTTCAAATACGATCTGATTTTTGTGATTGCAAAGGCGTGCGTTTGATTCCTATCTGATTTTTTTTGATAGATGAGACAATACAAACCTAGAGACCTATATACAAATAAATAAAATTGGATTGTTTGTTTGTAATATTAAATTACCGCATTTACTAAGTGCATTTGGATGTATACACGGTACATAATTATACCAAAACAAGTTTTTTTTAATTTTTGTATGTCTGTTTGTTTCGGCTAATCTCTAAAATGGCTGGACTGATTTTGACGGGACTTTCACTGGCAAACAGCTAATGTAACAAGGAGTAACTTAGGCTACTTTTTTTTAGAAAAAAGAGGTCTTAAGGCTATACGAAGTTCGCCGGGTCAGCTATTCGACTATAAAATCAATTGTGAAAAACCGCTAACAGAATTATGTAAGACACATACCGCGAAGTATGGAATAAATTGTACGCGTCGGTGTTCTTGTTCATTAAGGTATGAATAAGTTTTACTTAGTGGGATAGTCAAGCATGAACTTATCATTGCTAGACTGCACTCTGTTTGCCCACGTTTTCCGCAATAAATAAATAATAAATAAATAAACGCTTACACACTCATACCCCCACAGTAAGATTTTAACTGTGTCGCGGGTGGCTTGGACGGCACATCTAACACATCACAATCACACTCATGATCCGAGTATAAATATTTATCGTCACATAAATATCTGCCCGGCCGGGAATCGAACCTGGAACCCCTCGCTTCGCAGGCAGAATCGCTACCAACTAGGCTACAGGGTCGTCAAATAATAATAAGTCGAATAATAAGTACCTTATATTTTATTCCAGATCATGTCTATCTCTGTGCCTAATTTCATGTAAATTATATTAAAAAATCATAAAGAAATTGACACAAAAATTGATAAAAAATTGACAAAAAAAAATTACAAAAAAAATACATAAAAGATTTACAAAAAATTTACCTGCATAAAAATTTTTACAAAAAAAATTACATAAAAAATTGATCATGATGTTTCACATCATCAGACTAGGATGTAGGTACCAAGATATTATTATCATTACATGGCGTTGTTACTGATAAACCATCCAACGCCATCTAGATTTTTGTTGCGAACTTGCGAATTACAAACAACGCTTGTTAACACAATGTAACGCAAACATTTTATTTTACTCCCCATAAAATGTCATACCGCGGGCTTAAATATGAAATCGATAAATAAGGAGTTAAACTCCAATTAAATAGAAACCATCTTCTTTTTAGAACTTTCCATAATTCTTGACATAGATAACTGAATTCTAAATTAGGGATAACTCAAAAATTACTTGTTAGATCTCGCTCAAATTTAAGTGGGACCACACGACAAGCACCAGCTGACTAAAAAAAGAATCATTAAAATCGGTTCACCCAGTCAAAAGCTCTGAGGTAACAAATATAAAAAATACAGTCGAATTGAATACCTCCTCCTTTTGTGAAGTCGGTTAAATAACTCAATCAAGAAATACTTTTATAAGACAATGCTCCCTTAAACGTTTTAATGTAGGTTCACCAAACTTCTTTGAAGTTTAAATTTAAACAAGACAAGCTCGAGCGGCCCAAGTTGTGTCAATGTACACAATGGCACAAAGCTACTGGTGGACATCCTGACTCGAAACTTTTTATTGCGATTGTGCCAGTCGTTTTACTGAAGTGATTCTGTGGCAAAATAATAATATTGTTGAGTACTATTGGGTACTTATTAGGATTAAATTTGGACATGATATTATTAAGGTTGTCTTAATCAAACCTTTGTTCTATTACTGCTACTACGATTAGGATTAAATTTAAATAAAATAAACAAATAAAAAAATGAAATGTGTGCTGGGTCACATAGTGGAAGTGAAACTTCAACGGAGAAAAAATATAAAAAAAACATTCAAAAAAATATTAAAAAGAAATAAAAATAATCTTTCTCCTTTCTCTCCCTTCGCCGCTCCCGCTTCTCACCACGCGATATATCGTGTACCACTCCACGATATATCGCGTGGCCACCACTCGGCCGTAACGCTTTTTCGTGACAGAAAAAATTATAGGTAATTAGGTACCCCCCCCCCCCCCGTCTATACACATAGAAATTTCACTTCAATAAACGCTAACACGCTCATACCCCCGCAGGTTATTGTCTGGGTCGCGGGTGGCATGGACGATACATAAAACACATCATAATCACATCCATGACCCGAGTACAGTAATCAGAGTAATCAGGGTCGCTACCAACTAGGCTACAGGGTCGTCATTTAGGTACTCTTATGATTTAATATAGCCCATAGCCATAGCCATTATCTAACAAGGTGCATGCATCTTACCTTACTACTTTGCTCAATTCTATTCATTGGTGAAGAAGAAAATGACCAGCTTGGACTTTAAAATGAAAGAAAGTATGTATGTGAATTTAAACTTAATTTATCATGGACTGTGTACATTTTTCTTTCATCTGTTCAGTCGTGACTACGATACATTTTACTGGGTTGAACTGCAAAATAGATATCATGATTCATGAGTACCCGTGTATACTCGTACAAAGAAAACCTCTCCTAACCATCATTTAAATTTTCTACGACTGGTATTTCATGCCTCAAGCTTATATCGTATACGAGCCGTTTTAGTGAGACATTCTACAAAGTGGCACATACTTATTTTAATAAAATTAAATTTTATAAATGACTTAAATGAATTAACGCTCATAGCCCGGCGGCTTGCGTCGATTCTAAGCGATCGACAAAGTTAAGCAACAGCATGCGTGGTCGGTAGTTGGATGGGTGACCGCTAGTGGCAAAAATTTATTGAACGCTTCCGTGCTTCGGAGGGCACGTCAAACCGTCGGTCCCGGTTGTTATCGTAAGATAACAGTCGTTAAGCCATGTTGGAGGCCCTCGAGCGGCATGAAAACTTCCGACAATTGGGTTGGCCACTAACCCCTCCACTAATCCGCACTGGAGCAGCGTGGTTAAGTGTGCTCTAGGCCACCTCAAGAGGAGAGACCCGAGCTCAGTAGTGAGCCATTAATGGGTTGAAGCCAAATTTTATTAATAACAAATTTTGTTATTAATTAATCTTCAGAAATGTCAAAATTTAAGGTTAGCGGACGGTGAAAAGCGAACAATCTTTCATCGGGACCACGTCTTCACACAACACGTACATCAACCGTGACTTTGAATTAAAACGGCTCATCGCTTCACCGCTCTCAAAGGAGGTAAAAGTGATCTGTTAAATTAAACTGTATATCCTTTTCCTGTAACATCATTATGCTGAAAACATTAACCAGATATAATATTAATAACTTTGCAGATTTTCAAATCATTTTATGCGTAAAATAAACATACATAAATTTATGTAGAAATTTCTTTCTCTTGGAAAGGATAATGTTGCACTGATGACATTGGACTTTAAAGGAATGATAAATCCTATAAAATTTTACTTATAGACTTCCAAAAACAGAATTCTAAGAAAGCCCCTCCTCTTAAGTAAAGTAATGAAGACTACGAGTAATTCCCGATTATCGATAATGTTAAAGTTGTATAGTAAGGAGACTGGTGTGTAATCCGGATGTCACGCAAAAATAAACCAAAAGCAAAGCAATACCCCATATTGTCTGACTGCTGGGCTCGGGGTTTCCTCTCACAATGTGCAGGGTACAGGCCATAGTCTAACACGCTAGAAAAGTGCGGATTGGTAAACTTCACACACCTTTGAGAACTTTATGGAGAACTCTCAAATGTGCAGGTTTCCTCACGATGTTTTCCTTCACCGAAGCAAGTCATAAATAACTTCTGATGTCATGCCCTAAAGTGTCAGCCCTTTGAAAATGTTGGTGAAAAAAATGGCTTTGATACCAGAAATAATGATGATGTCACAGATACTATCAATTCCTTACCTCTTGGATCCGAACAACAAAATGTTTATCTCTACATCGACACCCATAATCTCCCGAACGTAGGGTTCAGTATAATAAATGGCGAAAGGAGAAAGGTTGTCGCGTCAAATGAAAATCTTAAACGAAATGAAGGGTCGACAGCCAACAAATTGGACTACTATCCCCTGTTCACTTATTTCGATGTTGTTATTGGATGGTTGTTTGGTAGCAAACTGGGAGTTGTTGGGCATTTTATATTGAAAGAAATTTGATCTATAAGACTTCAACGTCCATACCGCCCAATGAATAGACGCGATCTGATGGTCATCGTCTTTTGGGCATCCGTAACATCAAAGGCGTCACTGACACGTGTCAAGAAAGACTGCATCGTAGCTTATTATAAATACTACGAGTATTATTTCTTTTGTGATGGTAGCAGGTTTTTTTTTGTGTACACTCACAAATAAACCGCGGAATGACGAATCAAATAACTTGACAATTTCTACTTGAACTGTCCAATTCTCAAGAACCATTTCAAGTACAAACATGTCCCCGTTACAGTTTTATGGGCTTACAAGCTATACGTATCAAACGCAAAGTAATCACAATACTTCAACCTAAAATAGCTCTTACTCGACGGAGAAGTGCCCTAATTCTTTATTGGCAATTGAAGCAAAACTATTTTCCTGGCGATTGTCCTCCATATCAGACCGGATACTTTGTCGTATTTTAGCCCGGCAGATAAAACTTGGCCCCTCGTTTTAAGTTCTATCGTTAAAGCGAAATTTCGGAAGTCTTGAAAAAGTCATAAAAGTAGTCATCACGTATTCCGGAGCATGTGAAATAAGTGTTAGGGCGGTTAGGATGTGTCCACATTAAATTGTTTTAGATGTGTTAAACCCGTTAGTAGTCTACCGGAAGCATGAAAATTTTATTATAATCTAGGAGGCCTGCAATGTCTTCTACAATGCTCTTCCAATGAAGTTAAGAATCCTTTCAGCCCTTGCAAACTAAAGTGTCAAAAGTTCCCAAGTTCGAAAGTGTCCACTTAGCTTAACGACTATTATCTAAATAATAACCGGGACCGACAACTAAGCAATCACCCATCCAATTTTCAGCAGCGTCCAAAGTTGTTTAACTCGGTCGATCACTTTATGTTTGACACAATTTATCGGCCTATGAGCAAGTCAAATGTTCTCGCAAACGCCTTTAACTGATTTAACAGAGTATGATAAAGGTGAATGGAAGAACAAGGCATGCTGCGCTGATCCCAAGTACTTATACCTAAAAAATATGATCAAAAAGAAGGATCCAATTCTTTTCTGTGTTTTTGAGGAACAATTTAAACGCAAGAATAGCAAACTCATCGCTCACCTCACATATTAAAAAGTTAAAAAAACATCACTGCAGGAGTCATCTCTTTCGACTCCATACCAAACAATTCATTTGGACGTGAACATTCCGTATTCCAGTTCAACCCTGAAATGACGCACCGCATCAAAAGAAGACTTGATCTGACCTTGCCCTTACGGTACCTCTTCACTTACGTCGGGGACGTAATAACCTCATTAGTATTCGAAGTGAAGCTTCCGATATCCGCAGGGATGACCGATGTTCCACGATCTTGTCAGCGGAACGAGCGGTCCGATTGAAGCACGAGATTGGCGTCGGATTAGCTAGAGTGTATTGAATAACAATGTTATTGTGATACGTTTGTATGGAATGAATGAAGGTAGGTGCAATTAAAATGATATTGCTGGGTAAGGTGTTGGATAAGAACTTTTGATCTTAAAGAAGATTGTTTGCACCGTTTTAGAACCAGTAATGAGGTTATTTTTAAGTAATAATATATTCATGATCTGGACTGATATATGCATAAAGCGGGTACGCAGTAGTGGTTGGTGTACGTCACCGCAGATGTTATCATAGTATTCTGTGGTGATACTGAAAAATAACGGACCTCGCGGAGTGCGACTTTTTTCGTCACCACTTGTTTTGTACTACAACATCATTGTTTTGTATTTTGTATATTATATTATACTTTGTCTATTGTATTACAATGATCATAAGTATTATAACAGAATCTTGCAGTATCTTGTAACTTGTGACTTAGACGTAACTACATATCAAACGTAGACAAACGTATCTTACGAAGAACCTTTTTTATGTAACTAGCTGACTAAACCAGCTAAGTCATGGACATCAGTATCAAAAAGCATCACCGATGCGTTGATTGCCATCCAAGAAAGGAAAGGTCAAGCTACAGCTTTCAAGTTAAGATTGAAGAAAAAGACTTAATTTGAATATTGAGTTGAAGAAAAGTGGAGCAAAGATTTCATACACATGTATGGAGCGGAGTAAGCTGCTTTACATCCAAACTATATTATAAAGAGGAAAGTTTCGATTTTTTGTTTGTTCGTTTGTTTTTAATGCATAAATTCATAAACTACTGGACCGACTTCAAAAATTCTTTCACCAGTATGAAGCTACATTACAATACGTAATCTATACGAAAACCGAAGCAAAGCGAGGGCGGTTACTAGTTAAAAAATATATTAATGGCTGATATTACAGAAGTTCGCATGGTACTAGCTCTACTAACATCGCCCATACTGTCTAATACGATAACGGTCCTGACTGATTACAGCGGTACAACGGAAGAACAGATGGGTTCCAAAAGGGGCCTCATTTAACTCGATTTGCTTAACGCTTTAATTCGCTCTTGTAATTTACAGCGAGTAATTTTTTTATCCACGACCCAGTTGGGTCATTTGTGAATGATAAGGATTCTCAATGTTTGCCTAAAGTAAGGGATTTTAACAAGCTGCTTCTGCATAACTTTGTAGACAACGGTGGTCATTTTTAGGGTTCCGTAGCCAAATGGCAAAAAACGGAACCCTTATAAATTCGTCATGTCTGTCTGTCTGTCTGTCTGTCTGTCTGTCTGTCCGTCCGTATGTCACAGCCACTTTTCTCCGAAACTATAAGAACGATACTGTTGAAACTTGGTCACTAGATGTATACCGTAAACTGCATTAAGATTTTTACACGAAAATTGAAAAAAAAAACAATAAATTTTGGGGGTTCCCCATACATAGAACTGAAACTCAAAAATTTTTTTTTCATCAAACCCATACGTGTGGGGTATCTATGGATAGGTCTTCAAAAATGATATTGAGGTTTTAATATCATTTTTTTCTAAACTGAATAGTTTGCGCGAGAGACACTTCCAAAGTGGTAAAATGTGTGTCCCCCCCCCCTGTAACTTCTAAAATAAGAGAATGATAAATCTAAAAAAAATATATGATGTACATTACCGTGCACACTTCTAACGAAAATTGATTTGGACGAGATCTAGCAAGTAGTTTTTTTTTAATACGTCATAAATCGTAAACTGCAAAAAACATCGATCAAAGTTACAATGAAGTACAAGAACTTTTATATTATGTTACTTGCTGCTACGGAACCCTTCATGGGCGAGTCCGACTCGCACTTGGCTGCTTTTTTGTTTCTCATCTATTGATGTAAACCAGCAAGGCTATCTGTTTTGTAACTCGACAGCGGAATCCGCGATGAGTTTCTAAATTGAAGTTCGAGTTCGAGACTCACTTCACTTCGCAAGTGCGTACTAGATCATTAGAGAATGACATATCAAGATGATGCAAGTTCAACTTGAGTGAGCTTCGATTTCGAGTTTGTATTTTAGAGAATAGCCTTCCAGGTCTAGCCAAAAAGGACAGAATGCTTGTCAACCAGAACAATGATGGATGATGATAATGACTCAGGAAGGATGATCGAAATAAGAGCAGTGAAAAATCGCTGGACCGGTGGGAGTTGCACTAGTTACTGGAAGCAAATAGACTTCAAAAGACAGACAAGTGTTCATAAAAAATCTTCAAAGCTGAATAAAGCGAGCAAAAATCTTCAGACGGTACTGCTATTCTCATATTAGTAAGGCGGAATCGTAACCTAGGTTACAGACAGCCATGAGATGACGCAGTTCGTCGGAAGTACACAGCCATCAGAGCCGTGAAATCTGAAACGGGGACTCAAATGGCTCATTTTACTCGGCAGTAGTGGCATTTGGCACGATATGTGTTGCCATGCTGAGCCAGATTACACCGTTCTAACGGCATCAAATAACAGGGATCATATTGAACTTGTAATACCTAGCGTGTTCGCAGATATATATCTAAATATATTTAGCTAAACCTGTATACATACATATTATTATTGCCTGTACTGGTAATTTAGTACAGAGACTAAAGAATAATACACGCACGATCAACTTATTTGGTATTATTAAAGTTTACACACGGAGAAAAAGTGTGAAATGCTTTTTTTATTTATATCACAAAGATATACTAATGAAAATTAAAGATTAATCAGTATCAATGTGAAGTAACCCTTTCACAGTTTGAATTACAATTCCAATAATCAGTGGTTTGCATTTTCTACCACGCCAATCCCATCCCATGCAGATGAGTGGAGGTTTTTTATCATCAAATTAAACTAGCAATTATTCATATTAAAATATATCCAGGAAACAGTTATGTTACGCTAATAAGGCTACAAAGTTAAGAATTTATAACTCGTAATGATACATCAACTACATCGCCATATTCGTCTATTTCTGCTTCAAAGCGATTCACGTATTCAAAAGATTTAGATGCGTAATCTATTTTAAGGATGTCTTTCCGCCACATTTTCTTTCCGAAGCCGGCTAGATTGATAGCCACTCTTCCAAGTCATTCAAGTTGGCAATCTTTTATCTTTTTTCTCATTATTTCCTTCAATTGTTTCTTTCAGGAAATGTTTCTTTTTAATATAGGAACGTTAATAATGTTCTATACTGTTTGTCTAATTGGTTTATTGAAGCTCATGTCACGGAAGAGACTGATGGAAGACTTTTCAGTAAACTTAAATGCCACTTTTGAGAGCCAAAGTACGAGCAAGTACAAACGTACATGTTGCTCGGGTCCCAAACGGGAACAGTTCGGTATTAATTTATCGTCGTTGCGACTTCAAAACCTCTTTTGTGTTATGTGCCACTTTTGGCAAAATCACTTTTTTACGTCAGATGATTCCACATTTTGAAGCACTATAGAATTCAAAAACTCTCATTTGTGTACTACGTTTCCATCGTAATTTATTCACCAAATTCAAAATCACCTATGTGCTTGCTAAACAAAATTTTATCGATTTTTATCGATTCCCTCAAAAAGCAGATTTTTTACACACAAGAGGTTTTGAAGTCGCAACGACAAAATATTTTGTATTTGGGCATCCAACCTAATTGGCACACCTACAAGTCCGCCATTTTGAAAAAACCTCGATTCGGCGGCCAGTGATGAAACATGTGTCAATCGATAGACTAAATAATTATGATCAAAAAGTATTCAGTGATGAAATGTCGTAAGTGATATACTTTCTTAGATAAGTGAGTTCAAAACGGTAGAAAAATAAAGTAAAAAACTTCGTTTCGGCGGACGTTGATAAATCATATGTCATTCGATAGGCTAAATAATTACAATTAAAAAGTATTCACTGATGAAATGTTGTAAGTGATATAATTTCTGAGATATTTGAGTTCAAAACCGTAGAAATATAAACAAAAAAACTTCGTTACGGCGGACATTGATGAAACATATGTCAATCGATAGGCTAAATGATTACGATTAAAAAGTATTCAGTGATGAAATGTTGTATGTGATATACTTCCTGAGATATTTCAGTTCAAAACCGTACAAAAATAATGCATTAAAAATTATCATTTACTTATTTTGAATTTATTGGGTCAGTAATAAAAAATAAGTATATTACCTATGCCATATGTGTATGTGCTACATAGGTACTTGATTTATTAATAACGGGTAGGTTTGAATTTAAAAAAAGCAAAGCAAAAGCAAACTACTAGGTTGTTTTATAAACAATTTATTTGCCACCAGCGGCTACAGCTTTGGCAATTACTCTAAACCAAAAGTTAAAATTCATTATTGGCTTAGTTTTCTATATCATGTCTGACAATCACTGAATCTAAAAATTCCGCTGGTTATAAAGGCAATGTTTCCTGATGTCGAGCCCATGCCAAGAACCATATAACACACATTATAAGGGAACAACAGGACAAGGTTCTTTTTCACACTATGTATGAGCAGTACCATCCCGCGATTTTATCTTTACCCTTAAGTTGTTTGTTTGACGAATTTGTTTAATTTTTATAATACATAACGTAACTGAGGTAAGGAAAAAAGGGACCGGTACACTTCAATTGCTGTATCGCCATAAACACTTAACCATAAATACGCCATAAATACTGGTCATCCCTCACCTTGATTATGCTGATGTGTGTTGTACAGATTTGTCAGAGGAACTTTTGAATAAATTGGAGCGCCTTCTTAATAACTGTATTAGATATATCTTCGGCTTACGTAAGTATGACCACATTTCCCAGTTCCATTCCTAACTTAAATGGCTACCCATTCGATACAGGCGAAACTTCAGAATTCTCTCAACATTTTATGCTATTTTGAATAATGTGTCTTCTCCTGTTTATTTAAAGGAAACCCATAGCACTGCTTATTTCGGGAATTCCTTCACAGTACAGTTCATACTGTTCTGGAACTCCTTGCTTGTAGATATCAAAAAATCATAGACTACCAAAAGCTCCTTCAAGAAGTCCGGCAGCACTACCTGAAGCAACTAGAATGTTGTCGCCCGTGGTCTTCAACCAGATATTATATATGTATTTATAAATATTTATTTACTTAATATATAAGATGTTTAAATGTAAATATGAATAAAACTGTATTTATTTCATTTTGATTATGTATATTGTGATTTTATATGTATATAGTAATTATTCTAAATATTCATAATATTTCTTATCTGGCAGTACACTGATACAGTTACAGATCCACTAAAAATAAAAAGACAATTGAAGACATGAGTGGATGAAGGGGTTATGACAGATGTATTTTGTATGTATCATAACCCCTTCATCCACTCATGTCTTCAATTAATTACAAATGTTTTATTTTTGTACGGTTTTGAACTCAAATATCTCAGAAAGCATATCACTTACGACATTTTATCACTGAATACTTTTTGATCGTAATCACTTAGACTATCTACTGACACATGTTTTATCAATATCGGCCGAAACGATGTTTTTTGCTTTATTTTCCTACGGTTTTGAACTCAAATATCTCAGAAAGTATACCACTTACGACATTTCATCACTGAATACTTTTTGATCACAATCATTTATTCTATCGATTGACATATGTTTCATTACTGGCCGCCGAATCGAGGTTTTTTCAAAATGGCGGACTTGTAGGTATGCCAGGCTCCATACAAAAATGTTGGAAGCCCTTTATGATTATATATTGTTTCTATTTCATACATACAGTGAATTTACAAATATTTTATGAATAAAAATAATAAAACTAATACTTTACTTCTAATAATAATGTTTGTGACAAAAAAGTGTGTACTACTAAGTAAATAAATAAATAAATATTCAGTTTTATTTTGACGTGATAACGTCTATTAAAACGATGAGCGCCGGGCGCATCTATGAAAAAATGTCGCGTTCCGCGAGCGAGAGAGCGGCAAAAGCGAGAGAGAGGCACTATCGGCTACGATCGGCGTATCGTAGCCGATGGCGTAGGCGAACCGTAGGCGATCGTAGTAGAGTGGAGCGGAGCGGGGCGGGGCGGAGCGGGGCGGGGCGGGGCAGAGCGGTGCGGAGCGGGGCGGGGCGGGGCAGAGCGGAGCGGGTCGGAGCGGAGCTTTGTCATGACGTTGTCACGTTAAACTACCGTCCGTAAACCGACTTTACAGACAACCATTTTTATTGCTAACATTTATTTTAAGCTTAAAAGATAAATTCCAAAGCTATTAAATCTTAAAAAATTAAGCTTTCCTCATTCAAACCTTCAGTTACATCAGATTTGCTTAAGAGATTCCTGTATCAAAATAACTTTTCATAAAAAAATCTACGCATATCTTTTTAAAACACCCTAGCGTAATAACGAAGGCTCATGAAGTTCGGAAAACCTTCTCGCATGTCGAACGAATAAAAAACATTTTATCCCTTATCTAACCAAGTCACGATCGGGCTCACACGTTAACTTTACGCTTTTTGTGTGAAATATTCACAATAAGAAAACCCAAGATACCTTATTCGCAAGCCAGCGATACGGGCACTTATCCACAAAGTATGTAACGTATAAACTAAAATGTTTTTTCAATATTTAAAGGCCCATAAAATATATTAATTACTGAAGAAGCTAATTCCAATATCTTTCTGTAAGCTTAAAATCTCTATACCATCAGAAATTTCCTCAAAATCAAATTACGAAATAATTCAATAAAAGTGTTTTTATGTACCTACCTACAGCCGACAAACGAATAATTAAACAACCAGATGGTAAATTGTCATCATCGCCCATGGTCATCAGCAACATGAAGGCATTGCCGGGCAAGAGAGAAATAAATAATAAATAAATAAATAAACGCTAACACACTCATACCCCCGCAGTAGGTATTTATTACCTGTGTCGCGGGTGGCATGGACGACACAATAACACATCACAATCACACCCATGACCCAAGTACAAATATTTATCTGTCACATAAATATCTGCCCCGGCCGGAAATCGAACCCGGGACCCCTCGCTTCGCAGGCAGGGTCGCTACCAACTAGGCTACAGGGTCGTCAAGGTAAAAGGAAGAAAGAAGGAATATTTCCTCGTGGATCAACAGCAGCGTTGTTTTTTTTATGAACCAGTTTGATTGAAATGTGAATTTTTGATCCCACGCTTCAGGGGAATCATTTTTGCTTACTTCAGTAAGCTCATTAGCTCTCCAGATGCTTTTAAAATTCTAGGTCTCCGGAACGAAAAAAATCTCAGGAAGTTTTAAGCTATTCTTCATATTATTATTGATTTGTACGATTTTTTATAAGTAGGATGCGTGCAAATGTGCAATTTGTATTTAGATGTAATGTTTCTGTTCTTTAAAATTAATAGATTTTCATGTGATTCTGGTACACCGTTTCATGTTAGGTTAGGTATGTAATGAATAGTATCATACTATTGGTTATCCAAACTTGAAGTAATATATCCATATTACATAAGTGGAAACATTTAAACATTTGTTTCACGAAGCGAACAAAGACCGACTTATTATTAGTAGACAAATACAAACTGCTTCTTTCGAATCAGCTGACGACTTACTATAAAAACTTGTGATATACCGGATATACGATAGGTACCTGAATAACTGCATAGTACAGTTATCTATGTTACTGCGATCTATCGGCCCAACTTTCACATGTAGACTGATTGCTCGGAAGAGTCGGAAGTGAAAAGTCCACGTACTTCCGGGAAGCTGTCTGGGATAACTTGGTCTGATTCTTGCTTCAACAGCTCGTTACTGAGTTTGTTTGGGAAAACAAATAGCTTACAATCAGCTTAAAACTCAGTGAGAATAACTAAGAGTGAAATTTATGTTTGTGTGAAAAGTAGTACGGGTATTGGCATACCCTTCAGAAAACCAAGTATTTTTTTTTAATGTAAATAGGCGATAATCGAGCGGATGAGTTACCTGATGGTAATTGGTAAGAGGTTATCCTCGAATGGACATCAGTTACACTGAAGGCATCATCAATGCATTGTTGGCCATGAATAAAGGGGGAACCTTCATTATTTCTGGTTATCCCTTACTATGACCAAGCACGTAACTGAAACACGGTTCACGGGTGATTTAACAAGGAGTATGGTAAACAACAGAAATAAATTCTATTTTAACCTTTTAAAATTTTGCGGTCTCTTACCCTAATGACCCTAATGATATTTACGAATCACTCCACGTTATATTTATATTACGTTATTAAGCTAGATACATATTATTATTTTGTTTTAATTTTACAATTTTATGAGTCTAGCTGACCCGGCGAACTTCATATCGCCAAAGAATCAATGAAAGTAGTGATACTTTTAACTTTTTTGATTGGTTTAACAAATCTGAGGTCATTAATATCGGTACAGCCGTTTTTAGCCCTTATAGTTTTTGTGTACATAATATCTTTTCTGACCCTCCCTCACCCTCCCCTCTCCCGCTCCCGCTCGTGTTCCCGCTTCCACTCCTGCTCCCGCTTCCGCTCATGCTCCCGCTTCCGCTCCTGCTCACGCTCCCCTCCCCTCCCCGTGTTACAGTTATGTTTTTTCCTAACTATAAGCTTAGATAATTAATTATAAGTAAGCCGTTGGGGGATGATTCTCCAAAAAAACGCATTAATGTTCAATTTTGTTTCTAATCTAAAGCTAATAATATCAATTTTCACGTTTCTAACTTCAAAAATGACGAAGATGCGTACTAAGTTCCATCCCCTAAATTAACCCTTTAAGCGATGATTTTCCAAAAAAATTTAAAATAAACTTTTGTTTATCTATACTAATATATAAAGAGGAAAGATTTGATTTTTTGTTTGCATTGAATAGGCTCCGAAACTAAACTACTGAACCGATTTGAAAAATTCTTTCACTGTTGGGAAGCTACACTATCCCTGAGTAACATAGGCTATATTATATTTAAAAAAAAATAGGGATCCTTAATAAAACTCCAATAATGTAACCCAAGATGTAAAAAAATAAGAAAACCGAAGCAAAGCGAAGGTGGTTACTCGTAAACTATAAACTTACATTAAAAATTTCATATCTATAACTCTAAAACTGACGAAGTTGGTTTGTAAGAAAGTGACTTAAAATCCCTATTTTTAACCCTTAGGGGACGAATCCGGCAGCCTATGACACGGTTCAGTAGATACAGAGATTACCTCCTACAACGTCACAAACTCACAAACTTTACCTCTTTATAATCTTACTTTATAATTATATCTCGTGTCACGGTGTTAGAAGTTGAACTCCTCCGAAACGGCTCGACCGATTTTCGTGAATCTTTGCGTGCATATCGTCTAGGGTTGAGAATCGGACAACATCTATTTTTCATCCCCCTATCCCTAAAATTTTTTTTGGCAGAACAACGTTTGCCCGGTCAGCTAGTATTAGTATAGATAATGTAGTTTTTGACACAAAAGCCAAAAAACTGTGGAAAATTCAACAAGTATGAAACCCGCAGCAATGTCTACATAGCACGAACGAACAACAGGAATGTTGAAATACCAACAAGATATGAATTGTACAGTATTGTACAGCGTACAACCCACGGGTGATGTTTGTTCGCATTATTTACATTTGTTTTAAATGTTGTTTAACTTGTAACAATAGCACGTGTTTAAATAAATGTGCTTCTTGTTGCATAAAGCAAGTTGCTTGATGGTAATTTTTTCAGTTTTTAACAGACTTCAAAAAAGGAGAAGGTATTCAATTCGACTGTATTTTTTTATGTTTGTTATCTCAGAACTTTCGACTGGGTGAAAAGATTTTGATGATTCTTTTTTCTGAATAACTTGGTAGTGACACTGCCTGCAAATCCAGAGGTCTCTGGTTCGATGCCAGGTCGGAGTAGATGTTTATTTGGCAGATATCTGTCAATATAGTCTGTTCGAGGTTCTGGACATTATTGCTGTCTTATTCGTGTTGTCCATGCAAAACAGGGATTCTTAGATCCTCTACATACGGCGTATTTTTACGGCGCCGAAAACGCGATCGTACGAGGAAACGCCTCGTCCGCCTCGTCATTTGCAGCGCGGAAAACGCGCAGATTCCACGCGTTTTCGTCGGACGCGCTTCAAAAACGTGCCGTGTGGAAAGGCTCTTAGAGTCCTCCACTCTAGGAAACTGTAAGCGTTTATTATAGAATATAATTTATTTCACCATCAATTTTGTCTTATTCTTAAGCAAATAATAATATTGCTGTATTATTGTTTTGATAAATTATTATTGTATAAAACAAACAACTCGCTCGACTACAAAATTGTTCTAATTTAACTGTCGCGCGCTCATTGCTTTGTTTCGCCCTTTTGATGTCAAACAGCCCCCGATAGAAACTAATGTTATCAAATTGGAATAATAAAAGATAAAATAAATTATTTTTATTCTCACGTAAAATATGTCTATGAATTTTTGTTATCATTATCTCATCCTGCGTAAATATTCTTTTCTGAAAGGTGTGTCAAGTCTCCCCATCTGCTTGGACTATAGCCTATATGCGCTGTATCCCTCACACGTGGGAGGAGTCCTGAGCCCAGCTGTGGGACAATTGTGTGCGATAATGATGACATTGGGACTTTTTTTGTAAACCGACTTCAGAAAAGGAGGAGGTATTCAATTCGACTGTATTCTTTTTTTTATGTTTGTTACCTCAGAACTTTCGACTGGGTGAACTGAATTTGATGATTCTGTTTTTAATCAAAAGCTGGTCCCACTTAAATTTAAGCGTGTTCTGACGAATAGTTTTTGAATTATCCCTAATTTTTAAGTCGGTTATTTTTTGTCAAGAATTATTTCCAACCAGTTGAAAGTATTGGCCGATAGTTTTATCGTTAATGCGCTCTCTACTACACATAGTACTGCATACTAATTCCCTGACCAACTGACTGTCGGCCAACTAAATCTCTAGTGCGCCTTAGCCCTTATTCTCCTTTGCCAAGACAAAGGATCGGAGTAACAGAGTAATAATTATCGGACGCCTAACTTCGGCGGACTCAGTCACAATTTATATACTCTAGTTTTGTAGTTAACACCAAATCGTTACTGTACTGTCTTATCTGTGTCATAGATCAATATTATATAACAAAATTTGTCTGTTTGAAGCAAAGATATTTCACTATAGATATGTTATGTTTATACATTGCGAAGTTCAGTTTTTGATGACAACTTTAGACTGATTCACTCAAAGGCAGCTGTCAAATTTCATAATGAAATCGCTACATCTGACTTAATTCAACTGTCTTAATTTCAGCGCCCTCTTGGCATATCTACTTCTTTTTATACATACAATATCATTGGTTTGAACGCAATAATCTAAAGACCTACTGCACATATTTAACACCTTTGTTTGTATTAGTCGGTAACGGAAAATTTTCCTTTGGTTGAATCGGATTATAATTGAAAAACAATTTTGAAATGCGGGAGATAAATTCGCTTCGGTATCTAATTATTATTATCTATCCTTCTCCATGCCCATAATACAACCTACAATACAATCTACTTTAGGTTATACATAGGTATAGCATATGGTTTTCACAGGTAATAACCGTTCTCTATCGATATTTTATCATATTTTAGCAATATTGGACAACATAAACGATGACATACTACTGAACGATAAAAGTTGAGTTTTTTCGGCGGTGATATATATCTTTTGTGAACGAAACTTGGCTCGGATCCACGGCATCCGCCATACTTGGGTATATCGGGACAAGTTTCTTGTAACTTGTACTATGTTAGCGATAGTTATTGGTTTCGCGCTTCGGTTATTTGATAGATGTCGTCTGGGTGATAGATAATAATTGACGCTAGCGTTCAGTTTTAACGTTTATTTAAAAGGTTATGTAAAACTAGGTATTTGCATATGTTACTTACGATAAATAGGTAATAAAAGTCATTTTTTTTATTACGATGTAAATAGATAGTTAAAAAGCCATTTATTTAATTACAATAATGTAAAATATAGCAAAATGGGTTTCTTACAGACACACTTTAACGAGTGCGTGTCAAGCCACGCGCAATGTAGGGTTCCGAAGTAATAACTTCATCGACTGTTACTCATTAACTAGGTAAGTACTTATGCTAACATTGCCCTAATAGTTTTACTTGTAAATTCATCATATAACCTATTTTTGAGAATTTTTTCATGCGTCCAATTTTAACCGTTGAGCCAGCAGGCTGGGGAGGGGACACTTGACTCTAACCAAAATTAGCAATTTAAAGCCAAATCTTTCGTAAACGGACCCCTAATTCCAAAAATGGTCTTAAAAGGCCCATAATATTTTTGAAAGACCTTTTCAACCATACTCCACACTATAGGGTACGCGACGAATAAAAAAATCATCCTCGTACGTTACCTAATGGGGAGGTACCCTTAAAAAAATTTCAATATTTTATTCTACGATTCTGGATTTTCATAAATTTCCATGCAAAATTACAGCTTTCTAGCAAGGGTCTCGGTGCTTTATTTCGAGCAGACGGACGGACGGACATGACGAAACCATAAATAAGGGTTCCGATTTTTCTTCGGAACCCTAAAAACGACTGTTGTTTAATTTTAGATTATTTTTTAGGTTATTTCAAATTCATTATATCTATTTATACTAATTACATTTTTACTCATGAGGGAAATTTAAATAAAAATACGTTTCTTGTTGTATTAATAAATGATCCTTTGTTTACAGGTACGTCCAGCGATTACTGGGTTCACAAATTACACAACTAAACGGTAAGATTTAAGGTTCGAAATGTGTTTCTCTTTAACGCAAAAAGTACTGAACGGATTTTCATAAAATTTTGCACACAGGTAGATCATGATACCTGTATGATACATGTGTGTAATAAGTATCTAATTACCATACTTATTTGCCCGTATAAACAGGCAAAGCGGCGGGTATAGCGCTAGTCTTGAATAATTTCAAGTAAATCTATGAATTACTTCTTTGAGATAAGTGCCCACAATCATCTGAAAATTAATGCAAGTTTATCTTAATATAATTATATAAATTACGTGTCACGTTGTTTGTCCGCCATGGACTACTAAACTACTTAACCGATTTTAATGTAATTTGCACAGTGTGCAGTTTGATCCAACTTTAAAGATAGGATAGCTTACATCTCCCTTAAGGCACACGGAAGGTTTTAATTTAAAAAAAACTTTTGACAGAACGAAGTCTGTGCGGGCAGCTAGTATGTTTATAATTGCAGATGTATCTGACAATAGTTAGGCACGGACGTAAAAAAAGAACGGACGTAACCTTGTCTAATCGAGAGTGAAGCATAGCAATGACAGCTCGCTTACCATGTGTGCGTAATTTTGTAATTTTTGATTCGCGATGGTGTCAATGTCAAAGCAGTATGGTGTCAATGTGTGGGTGTGTGTACTTGTACGAATAGAGAGTTGGTATTACTATGGGTGCTTCACTGAATTTGTTGTTGGGAATACGTCCGTCTTTTTTTAACGTCCGTGTAGCTAGGCAATAGAATCTTTAATTCAACTGAAGTTACTATATCAAAAACATTGTAGGTAACTAAGTAGATACATTTCATCTAATGTTGCCTTCCATGAGCCCTGAATACTGCGATAGGAGTGCTCATAAAGGTACATTTCATTCACAATAGCCGTACATTAAATATAAGTAACATTTATCCCGTGTCGGCCGGAAATTAGTTCGGTCGACCTGAAATAGATCCTCTGGATCACTTGCTTCACCGTAAGCTAGAAGAGAGAGAATGTATTGTTTTGGGGTGAGAGTATGTACCTACCTAAAGTATCCTGTATACCTAGGTAGGTACATACACTCTCGGGTTTATTAAAATTCAACGTTTTCCATAAGTACTTTATTACTATATTACTATATTAGGTACTTTCCAGAATATGATCCTTGTTAGCAACACTGTCGAATGGTGTAATCTTACAGGTTGAGTTTTTTTTTTTTCAAAATCAACTGGTTTGATTCCTGGCCAGGAATATTAATTTTTCCAAAAATCTAATGATGTAGTTTTAGTTTTCATCGAAATCGGCCCCGAGAGTCCTTTGATTTGGCCATCCACGCCCGCTTGAAGATTTCACCCTGTATTATTTATTATAGGGTGTAAAATTATAACGCCATTCATACTTAAAACTAAGCCAAGAGTTGCTTCTACTATTATTTACATACAGACATTTTCTTCACGTTGTTTTTATGTCGTTACGCTTATGAACGTGCTTTTTTGATTTAGCGGTATTTTTGCAAAATATTCGGCTTTCAAGTGCTAATTTTGGTTAGAATCGAGTGTCACCTCCGTGCCAGCTAAATGGCAGGTGTTGGATAAAAAAAAAATTCACGGCAGTAGTTTCAGTTTAGGAGGTAGGTATAGTTTTTAAAGACATTACATTGCCATTGCATTCTATTCTATCCTGTTCTATTTGTATGAGGTTAATAGGTAAGGGGCTATCCATAAGTTACGTCACACGTTAGGGGGAGGGAGGGGAGGGGGGGTCGATGTAGTGTGACATTGTGTGACAAGGGTTGGGAGGGGGTCCTAAATTTCGTGACGTCACATTTCAAAATCGAATAATTGGTATGTATAGGTAAATATAAGAAAACAATTAATGGAAATTAAACTTATTTCGGAACTGCTGTTTTAGTTTCTAGGTGTAAAATTTCATATGTGACGTCACACCAGGGGGGCCTCACAAATGTGACCAGCTGTGACAAGGACGGGGACAGGGGTCAAATCAAAAAGTCATGAAATTAGTGTGACGTAATTTATGGATGGCCCCTAATCTGAGTTACCACACTCGCTTGACATCGTTCGTTGTTAATCGTTGATAGTCCCACAAGGGGTTATAGACGGTCGAAGGACAACAGTTGACAAAGGGTAATCCCCGGGTATTGTGCTAGAATTTATTGTTTCTGGTTCACTAAATTATAATAACTAACATGAGCAATGTAACCTTACTATGGTTTTGGAAAAGGGAATGAACAATTTCCCTTTTGTCAGTTTGTCAGTTATAGTTATAGTTACGATAGTTAAATTTTTTCAGTTATATAGGTATTAGAACTTTTTAACACCCCCAGTAAATTTTTATCTCCAATATCTTCCATTGATAACCCTGTAGCCTCGTTGGTAGCGACCCTGCCCGCGAAGCGAGGGGTCCCTCGTTCGATTCCCGGCTGGGGCAGATATTTATGTGACAGATAAATATTTGTACTCGGGTCATGGGTTTTAGAGTGATGTGTTATAATTGAAGGGGTAAGTGTAGAAAGGGTTCAAGTGATGAAATTACTGAAATAGAGTTATTGGTATCGTTGAATTCGTCTTTCGATTCTTAATGTTATGGCATAGGTTTTATAGTGGAAAATTCAATATAATATAATGTTATTTAAATCCTTGTTTCGTGAAAAACGCACGGATGTGGTGCATTTTTATTGGGTTTTAATTGCAAAACTGACAATATTTGCTTATCACAGAGTAATAATTAAAAAAAATACTTTATATATGACAATTCGAAGGTATCTTATATAATTTGGAATCATAAAAAACAAATTTGAAGTTGATACTAAGAATATAACGAAAATGAAGTCTTGACTTTCAAACGCATTTATCTCGAATTATTGTTTTTGTTACTTAAACCCTTTTACACTTACCCCTTCAATTATGTATCATCCATGCCACCCGCGACACAGGTATTTAATAACCTACTGCGGGGGTATGAGTGTGAAGCGTTATTTATTTATTTATCTATAGACATCGAGTAGTTACATTTATTTCATAATGTATTTATAGATAAAATGGTAAGAACATTACATAAATATAAGCGCTAGTAATACTAAAATGTATGTACCTTTACGACTCCCACCTAGTTACTAAGACTCCAATTACCATTACCATTGATAAAGACTCCATTACCTCAAGCTCGACATCTAACTTTGCCAATTATTATCCAATTACCTATCATAAGTGTTTACATCCATCCGTAATCACGCTGTAACCCGATCTTTTACCGGGTGGCAGGACTGGCTACACGCCATTGGACACTGGACATTGGTCGGTCTCAGGCTCCTTAAATCGCCATGGCAGTGCACTGAACTTAGGACCTGTGATGGTGGTCCCGCCACACACCTGTTTTTAAGTTGTTTGCTTTGAAGTTGCCTCAAATTACGCTACGTAGTTCGATTAATAATCGCAAACTATTCACTGAACAGATTAATATCGGAAAAGTATATAGCAACTACCACTCAGCCCGCGGTGTTACTCGCGTTTTCCGAAATACTAAGTACCCTCTTAGGGGCCATCCATAAATTACGTCACACTAATTTTATGACTATTTGACCCCTCGCCCCTCCTCACCTGTCACAGCTGGTCACATTTGTGAGACCTTTAAATTAAAACAGTTTTTCTGAAATAAATTTTATTTCCATTAATTGTTTTTTTAATATTTACCTATACACACTAATTATTAGAATTATTAGATTTTGAAAAATTTTTGAAAATGTGACGTCACGAAATTTAGGACCCCTCCCACCCTTGACACGAAATGTCCCACTACATCAACCCCCGCCCCCCTCCCACTTAATGTGTGACGTAATTTATGGATGGTCCCTTATTCCAGATCTACCTGTAAGCAAAATTTCTTGAAAATCCGTTCAGTAGTTATGTGAAAGAGTACCTAAACAGACATCCATATATCACAGACATTTTATAATATTAGTAAGACTGTTTACTTAACTACACTTAAACTTTTCTAAGCCAGAGTAAATAAACCATAAGTTTTAAAAATAACCGACTTCAAAATTAGGGATAACTCAAAAACTCCCTAAAGATTATATTGGTAATATTGATTTTAATTGTTAATTAATACCATTATTACTATTATTATTTCTCCATGGGGTTCGCCTGGATAGCTTCCACCCTCGAGCATGAGTCAGCCGCCAAACGACTCGTCGTGTTCCGGCTGGGGGCTTGAGAGCCAGTTCTTTCTTTTTCTTCTCTCTTTCTTGGCCGGCAACGCATCAGTGATGCCTTTGGTGTTGCTGATGTCCATGGGCGACGACAGCCACTTACCATCAGGTGGATCGTCTGCTCGTTTGCCGGCTATTTCCATAAAAAAAAAATGGGACCCCATGACAAGCACCAGCTTTCGAATATAAAATTAATCATCAAAATCGATACATCCAGTAAAAGGTTATTATAAAAAATACAGTCGAATTGAGAACCTCCTCCTTTTTTAAAGTCTGTTAAAAAGTCTGCTCTCTGCGCTATTAATTAAGATAAAAAAAATATTTTCAATACTTTATGTTATAATTTACGTTCAGAGTCAAACTCCGCCATGAACAAATCCATGTGAGTGGTCCCAGAAGGCAATAAATTCCACAGCGGTGGTGTAAGAAATAAAGGTATAAGATTAAAGGGTAGAAGGATGAAGAGTTGAAGACCCTTAGATTTTGCCACGTTCATCTTCGAATATTAAATGTTTGTAAATGGGTACATAGATAGAAAATAAATATTTTATAATAGGTATACTATTTTATAGTATACTAGCTGACCGGGCAAACGTTGTTCTGCCAAAAATTTTTTAGGGGTAGGGAAATGAAAAATAGATGTTGTCCGATTCTCAACACTAGCCGATATGCACGCAAAGATTCACGAAAATCGGTCGAGCCGTTTTGGAGGAGTTCATCTTCTAACACCGTGACACGAGAATTTTATATATTAGATATTCTATAGTATTATATATTATATAGTAGTATAATATTTTATAGTAGGTATACATAGACTTAAATATATAGACACGCTGTTGTTAACAAATTTCGTGTCACGCTTTCGTGCCACAGAGTACTTAATCACAGAGTCAATATGCGCCCAGTGTTGCCAACACCCTACTCCGAAAGAGATCATGGATACATTACTATAACTGGACATATACCATGGATATATTACTCTGTCTGGATTACTTTGTAGAGGTACCTGAGGATTAATTACGTCATAACGGAATGACCATTGTGTTCATCCATTCATTGTGCATCTGTAATCCCAGGATATATCATTCAGCTGTGTTAATTTTTTTTTATAAGTGTTATGCACTTAAAATAAAAGAAATGTACCGTAATAAATTACATTGTTTCATTTCATTATCACCTTCAACATCCGTTTTCATGACGTAAGGACAATTTTGAAGAAATTATAATAAAATGTGTTAATACAATAATATATTTTTTTACCACCAGAAAAATTATTAGAAAACATTTGGAAAATAGGACATAACACCCCACAATTATGAAGGATAATCTCAATCCGGTCTGCGATTGGTCAAATAGTCATTCCGTTGTGACGTCATCTGTCTTCAAGTACCTCGAAGTTATGTATCCAGTTAAAAGTTATAATTATATCCATGGCGACAATCATACGATTTATGCCTTTTTCCAGTTCATCTCGGAGTGACTACTATATATTTTTTTAACATCGTAAGTAAACATTAATAATTTAAATATGTATTTGTATGCATTGTTAGAAAATTATGTACGAGTATAATAGGTTCATGATATAATTATTATAGGTTCATAGATTTATCAATAGATGGCGCACATTATAATTACCTATGTCCCAATATTTCTACATTTATAATTTTGTATGTTATCATGTAAATTTATATTATAACTAGCTGCCCGGACAGACTTCGTTCTATCAAAAAAAAATTGCAATAAAATAATATTGCGACTATACATTGAGATGTAAGCTATCCTATCTTTCAAGTTGGATCAAACTGCACACGGTGTGCAAAGGGCAATGAACCTAGTTGGCATACCTACAAGTCCGCAATTTTGAAAAAACCTCGATTCGGCGGCCAGTGATGTAAAATATGTCAATCGATAGAATAAATGATTATGATCAAAAAGTATTCAGTGATGAAATGTCGTAAGTGGTATACTTTCTGAGATATTTGAGTTCAAACCCGTAGAAAAATGAAGTAAAAAACTTTGTTTCGGCGGATATTGATAAAACATGTGTCAATCGATAGACTAAGTGATTACTATCAAAAAGTATTCAGTGATAAAATGTCGTAAGTGATATACTTTCTGATTATTTTAATTTATAGTTTTACTTATTACTTTTCTTTCAATTTCGTTTTGTAGACCGCCATCTAAAACTAATTAAAGTTTTAGTACCTACATTAAATGAATCGTACTATTTTTTTTCTGGAGCCATCTTAGGAAATACGACTTTTATTTACCCACCGTACGATCTCTCACTCCGCGACGTCTTGCAACCCTGTTCCGTAGTGATTAAGTACTCTGTGTTCGTTCTGTCAAGTTTGGTTCAAGATGTCGGTATTAAATATTTGACACTAAATAATTTTTAAGACTGTAAATAAAAATATAGTTACTTACCAATTATGATTAAATAAAGTGAAATAAAGTTCAAACGTAAATAATGAGAACGTTTTAACTGTGCTCAATAAACAATAATACGTTATTAAGTGTTTTTGAACAGTCGGAGTTTTTCTAACGTGACATTTACTTGTGTAGCTTGCTCGCAGCCGACTAAACTGAGTTGGCCCCAGTTGGGGTCAACACAGGTGAACAAAATGTAAGTACTGAACAGCGTGTCTATATTATTTAGGTCCATGTAGGTATATTATAAAATATTTCTTTGTAGAAAAACATTATAAAATTTTTGTGTCTGTCTCTTTTTACTGTCCCGTTTACGTTTCATCGACTTTCAAATCACTACGATGCTAAAGAAGTTTTTACTTCAAAATTATCATTACTATATTTAATATCCATATTTTACTGAAACGCTTACATAAAAATAAACCCTAAATGTTAGTAAATCAACTTGAATACCGTACAGAAGAATTTTCGTCCAGTGCCTTTTATTTTAGCCCCAATGCTCAATTTTACGCTCCGAAACTACTGCACGATTACACATTCAATGATATTTGGCATTTGCAAGTATTCGTATGGAAATACAAGGAACTTTTTCGTCCCTTGATGTAATATTATGACCCTTAGAATGAAATATGACGAATGAAAAATACGAATTTGAGCCTATTTCTCATTCGGTGGAATTAACTGGACTAAATTATTTTTGTCAGTCTTTATTGGTCCAGTTAAAAAAATTGTCTATCGTTTACTTTAAAGGCATATACCTATATACAGTTGATGAATGATGATATGATGATGATTGGACCAATTTAAGGTCCCATGTTTTGAACGCGCGCCAGCCTTACGTTGTAATAACTCAAACTCAACTGCCAGAAAGGGTTATGTTTTTCGCGCGTCTCTTGTATGTATGTATGTATGTATGTATGTATGTATGTATGTATGTATGTATGTATGTATGTATGTATGTATGTATGTATGTATGTATGTATGTAATTTGTCAGTAAGCAGTACATGCGTAGACGAGATACAGAAAGGTAAGCCACTTTACGTCGTCTTACCTGAAAAAATAACTTTTTATTAGACACAAACTGCAACCGAAATACGTAAAATTCTGGTTCGATTCTAAACGGACATAATACTACCTTGCATTTTTTGCCTTGTAGACCTAAAGGGGACAGACAGACGGAAAACGGATTTAGTTTTATCCATTTTACAGTTTAATTTCTTTTGTGCCTATTTTTCATTTTTAACTGACTTCAAAAAAGAAGGTATTCAATTCAACAGTATTTTTTTTATGTTTGTTACCTCAGAAATTTCGGCTGGGTGAACCGATTTTGATAATTATTTTTTTAATCGAAAGCTGTTGCTTGTCATGTGGTCCCACTTAAATTTGAGCTAGATCTGACGAGTAGTTTTTGAGTTATTTTGAAGTCGTTTATTTTTTTCTTCGTAAAATTCAGATTATACAGTTTAATTTCTTCTGTGCCTACTTTACATTTGTAAAGTGTAATTGTAATTGTAAATTGGTTTCAGGTTGTGATATCCATTACAGAGGGTGGGAATCGCTAAATTAATTTCCTTCGCTAAAGACCACGGACGGCGCAGTTCATTCGGTCTGTGTAATTCGATAATGGAGCCGCATAGTGGCTTTTGTATGGGTTACAACTTTTATCAAAGATATACAGAGAACCATTTTCTCTGTATTGTCAACTGTTTTTTTTTGTTTGGTAGAAAATTAAGGAGCTTTAGTGTAATAATAAAAGTTCTTTTTATTCATTCGAAGGGTACTAAACTGTTTTGTATGGTATGTAATGGAAAAGTGTAGATATGATCTCAGATATATGTACAATCAACGAAAAAATATTAATGTTTTCCAAAGTTTTTCTTTAATTAGTTCAATGGTCGCAGATTGTATAAATACTGTTAGTGTAGTGTGTTTAAATAAGATTTATTTGAATGCAAATACAATGTAAAGTTATGTCACGTTTAATTTATAACCGACTTCAAAGAGGAGGAGAGGTATTCAATTCGTTGTTTTTTTTATGTTTGTTATCTCAGAACTTTCGACTGGGTGAACCAAGTTTGAAGATTCTTTTTTAATCGAAAGCTGGTGCTTGTCATGTAGCCCCACTTAAAGAGGGCGATCTATCGAGTAGTTTTTGAGTTACCCCTAATTTTGAACTCGGTTATTTTTTGTCAAGAATTACTTAATGTCAAAATGTATTAATATAAATGTGAAAGTTTGTAATGTATGAATGTATGGATATTTATGAAATTTAGCACACAGGTACACGATGATCTGGAATACGGCAAAGGGAGATTTCCCGCCAGGCGAAGTATGGTGCCTGGGAGGCGGCCGAGCCCTCGACTAATCTTGTCGGAGCATTTATATATATGCCAGCGATCGTATAAAACTTCGATAGCATGATTCAGGTTGGCGTGACGTCACCGTGTGACGCGTGTGCACTGTCGTCACATACATATAGAATATAAGGTACATATTATCCCGGAAAAGCGGGCAAAACTGCGGGCTTTCATTTCCGAATCCGAAGGTGGTTTGAGATTACTAAAACACATTCGGTCATAAGGCACATTCGGTCCATTAATAAAGATTATCCACTTATCCCATACAAAAATTTTAAGATATTAAGTAAAGATGACGCCATCAACGTCAACCTCAACTCAAAACCACTGATCTGTCATTATGATCAGAAAATTTTTAAAGCAAAAAAACAATAATATTAAAAACATTGATTTGACGAAGCCTTTGTTTTAATTTTACCCGTTTAAGTATTTCCATTTTGACTGTCCATAAGTTAGATTTTCTGAGCAAATTTCATAAAGTTCATTACGCCAACAGGAAGAGGCTAAATTAATTAATTTCCTCTCGTTAGAGACCGCGGCTGCTCAGTTCAGTGAATCCTTCATAAAGGACCTACAAACTTCTGGTGAATCTAATATTTGTATTCAAACATGATAAGTGCAGGTCAAAGGTCTCATGAACGAATGACGTTATGGAATCGTTGCACCTCAAGTTTCTCAAAACAATCTTATTTTCAAGAATCCTACCAACTTACCTACCCATAATATGGAACAATTTTGGATTGGAACGTTAGGCATTACAAAAGTAAAAAAAACAGATTGATTTTATAAATTAAGCAAGTATCTACATTTCGTGTAATTTGACCTAACATCTATTGTAAGCTTTTCAATGAAAAAGTTACGGATTTTGTGGGATTCTTCTACTAAAAGACCTTGGGGAACTGTAACAGCGGAGAGGCTTCGGGATCTCATGTTGACGCAGTAGTATCTGCTCTGCACACAGACCCCTCTTTCCCACTGGGTACTGTGGGCACCCAGGGCCCCGTGATCAATAGGGGCCCCCTAGTTACTGCCAGATCGCTAAAGGATAACCGATATTTATTGCCGAAAAACTTTTTTAATTCGAATAAATCGGACCTAAAATACTGACTACAATACCAATTTGCTTATTAGCTTTTGCATAAATCTAGAGGCTTGCTTATCTACTTTCTTTGTTTATTCTAACAAAATAGCGATCTGACAATGTCATAGGGGCCCCATTATCCAAATATGCCCAGGGCCTCCAATAGGTTAAAGACGGCCTTGCCTGCACAATGCCCAATTAACTTGCCTTAAGAGTTCTAAAGTCTTCTCTGATTGGAACATCTTCCCGGATTGTTATGAGGGATAAATAATTCTAATTTAGAAGTAAAGAAAGAAAAAATACATATTTATTCCGATAGAATTTAAAGTACCAAATAAAACTAGCGTTTTAAAATAGCGATGACAAAATCCGCGGTCTGATGTGCAGCTGCAACCGGTACCGTGCCCTCCTGGCGGACACGACCGCATTAAGGCGCGGTGTGATCTCAATATTCACAAAACTGGGTTTCTTTGGTGCTTGAGTACGAGGAAACCCAATGAAAATATCGCACGCAAAAAATACAGACCATAGAAAAAGGTCTAAAGAAAAATGTTAACCGAATAGAATATTAAATAGTTGTTTGATATTCCCATTAAAAAATCGTAATTTGCTATACAAAAATAAACTTGATCGTCGAAGTTCTCTGTATTTTCAGCGGTAACAACATATTTTTTTTTTGAGAATATAATACGTATATGGTTTTATTAAAACTTAAACCGGACAGATATTGAATTTAATGTGTATATTTTGAATAACCTAAGGAAAACCCTCAAATTAAATGTTTATTCGCAATCTAGTTACATTGTTAGCAAAAATATGCTCTGCAATTTTGAACGCTATTCAGCGTCACGTAAATGTAACATTAGATTAGCGCAGATATACGGTTGTGTGAGTGAAATCAACGTTTTTAAATCGTAGTCATACCGGGCCTTAAATAATCAACACTAAGCTGTCGTCTGTGACTTACTAATTGGACTCACTGAAAATCAGTGCCGTAGCCAATAAATACTACGGCATTATGCTGAGTGAACTCCATTTTGTAGGCCACAGGACACACGCGAACATAATGCAGCAATAATTTTGTAATCTGTATATTTTTTTTGTTTATTTTTTTTTATTGTGTGTAACTTTTCTTTTAATTGTGCTCGTGTGTGCATATGGCTGAGGAAATAAAAAAATATATTCTATTCATTCAGATTTGGTGTGGGTAGTCATAACTTCTGCCAATTTATGACTGGTCTTCTTAACACAGTACGTATATTATATGAGTTCACTCAAAAAATCTCGGTAGTAGCTAGCAGACAAAGATACTATAGTATAAATGAATATATTAATGACAGAGACGCCTGGAAATTAGTGCCGCATCCAGTTCCGCGTACGCGTAGGTTAGAACATATTATTATTATGTAATTTTTCATTATTTTAAAAGATGTGCCGAGGAGTTTCTTTACGGCTTTTCTTCTCCTCCATGACAAAGCACTCTTTCGAAAAGCTGGTAGATTAAAAAATGACGTGCATAAGTATATCACTGATACCTATATGAATAAAGATTTTGATTTGATTTGATTTGGTAAGACCTTTACTATGGCACGCCACATACTATAAAAATCCAATACTATTGAAAATTCAAACGACTTTGGTTTTTAATTCAATCTTCACATCCTCTTGCTAAACTCTTGAAACGGCTGGAGGTTATTGACATATTTGTGATAACATTGACTATGTAAATCTCGGAGACCCTGCGATATATTTCTGAAGTATTCTGAAAGTATGCTGAATTACAATATACTTTGTAATGAAATTCCTAGCTGGGACGGTGAACAGGGATGAAGAGAAAAATAAAGAACAAAGGCTTATTCAAAACATAAACTGACTAAAACATAAACAGACTGGTCATCTGGTAGACTAGAGTAAAAAGAAATCTAATTTCCTTTTAATTTTAATAAACTTGGATGCTTCAAAAGTGTTTGAAATAATAGATTTAATATTTACGGATTATGAGTTTTTTTTACAAAGGATGAGAAAACGAATATTACCAATTAATTTCACCATTGGCATCGGTGAGGAAAGATTCTTGAAGAAACCACGGACCTGAAAAAAGTAGGTACTTACTTAAGGCGCGGTGTGATCTCAATATTCACAAAACTCAAATGAAAATATCGCACGCAAAAAATACAGAGCATAGAAAAAGGTCTAAAGAAAAATGTTAACCGAGTAGAATATTAAATAGTTGTTTAATATTTCCAATAAAAAATCGTAATTTGCTATACAAAAATAAACTTAATCGTCGACGTTCTCTGTATTTTCAGCGGTAACAACATTTTTTTTTTTGAGAATATAATGCGTATATGGTTTTATTAAAACTTAAACCGGACAGATATTTAATTTAATGTGTATATTCTGTATTATCTAAGGAAAACCCTCAAATTAAATGTTTATTCGCAATCTAGTTACATTGTTAGCAAAAATGTGCTCTGCAATTTTGAACTCTATTCAGCGCCACGTAAATGTAACATTAGATTAGCGCAGATATGCGGTTGTGTGAGTGAAATCAACGTTTTTAAATCGTAGTCATACCGCGCCTTAAAAAGACTGCATAGTTAAAAACTAAAGACTTTTCCATGACGTTATTAATCCGTCACGTGTTTTTCCTAAACGGTCTGTAGATCGCCTGATCACCTTCTCGTGACTAGCATACTTCATTGGTAATACTTACTGAGATTAACTTACTTATTATTCTATATTTTGCTATGGTTTTACTCTCTATTGACGGTTTTAGGGCGAGTTTGAATGACCATGATTAGGTCAGCTGATATGTGAATTTCAACTTTTACCGATAGAGTTACGATCCAAAGGTATGAGAGCACTGTTATAGTTTATTACTTTCATGAGACTCACATTATATCAAAGCTAGACGGATTAGATACGAAAGCTGTCAATGCACCGAATGACGAATGGCTCATGAATCATGACGAGCGGGATGAATGATGACACGCTATTCAGCAGCAGCGTCAATTATGTGTTTTTTATACTTGGGGCAAGTTTTCCACTAATAAAATAAATAAATAAACGCTTACACACTCATACCCCCGCAATAGGATATTCCCTGTGTCGCGGGTGGGATGGACGACACGTTCCTTGCAGTCAGTACTAGGATAGCAAAAACATGCAGCAAGTGTGCCAAAACAAATCTAAGGTATTAAATTTCTCACCAAATTGAATACCTTAGATTAAATTTATTAATTTATTGAAATACCTTAGATTAAATTTCTCACGAAATACCTTAGATTTGTTTTGGCACACTCGCTTGCATGTTTTTGCTATCCTAGTACTCTGGCTTGCTTTCTATGTAAAAAAAACTACGACGGCAAAAAGTGTCGTTACCAAATTTTCCGCCTAGCCCCCTTTCGCAACGCGCGATAAGGAACTTCGTTCCAAAAGTTTTCACAACATATCAAATTCACATTGTGTCTTCAAAAGTTCAATAATGATTAACGCCGAATTTCAACTACTATAAAAACACTCATTCACGTAAAAAAAGCTACGAACCCGTACTTCCAAATGGTATGGTACTCGCATATACCAATCTCCCAATTTAATTATGTACTTACCTACAATATAACCCCTTCAATACAAAACAAAACGGTTCTGTACAGGTAGTTGACCCTTTGGTCGGAGTCACTTACAACAAAGGTGTACGATTTCATGCTGATCTGTTTCTATAAGAGTTTTGTAACTGAAACACGAGAGGGCAGCTCTAGTTTAGTTGCGCAACCTTCGTCAGGTATCTTTACTCCACCACCAATTGCACCATTGCCTTTCACTGCGATGATAATAATTATTGGCTATTAAATTTTAGTAATACTCCTTAATATACTTAGACTAAAGTTTTTTAGTCTAAAGAATGATATCGACGGTTAAAAGGCGACTTGATTCAAGCGCCATTTTGCGAACTTTACAGGAGAGCGTTTTAAAGTTTATTTTTTGAGAAAAAAAATCAGTGTTCCTAAAGTATACAATAAAAATTTACGAGTCTCCCCAATCATAAAGCGGCATATTTTGTGCTAATTTTTGATATATATATAACAAATAAAAGGTGTTTTTTAACGGAGTTAGATGTAACTTGAGCCATTTTGCACAATTCTTTGATCAGGGCAGAAGGAATCAAAGTACACGATTACTATTTATCTGTTCAAAGCAAAATAATTCAAGTGTACAATGACTACTTTAACAGATCAAGGATAAATGATTTAAATCACTCACCTATTTGTAAACTGTTCATGGATAAATGAGTTAAACCGCTCACCTAGTTATAAACTGTTCATGGATAAATGATTTAAACTGCTCACCTAGTTTTAAACTATTCATAGAAAAATGATTTAAACCGCTCACCTAGTTATAAACTGTTCATGGATAAATGATTCAAACCGCTCACCTAGTTGTAAACTGTTCATGGATAAATGATTTAAACCGCTCACCTAGTTGCAAACTGTTCAAGGAGTAATGAATCAAATTAATTTCGAGTAATGGAGGTTTTGGTGTATGACGGGGAAGGGAACAAAAGATTTTTTCGAGATTTGGGGGTTTTCAACTTATCGAGGTTCGACTTAACGAGGTTCTACTGTACCTACCTGCGTTGTTTCGTGTTCTTTTACTTGTGATTTAAACGCCATTTTTAATGCAAGGTGAAAGGAGTAAACTGACTGAAGTACGATATTAGTTTAATTAATAAACTAACATAAAGGAATCAAGCGTGCAGACATTTATTTCTTGCATAAAGAAAATGGTTCTAAATGATATAAAGACTTAAAACTGGTCAAGGAAAATTAGCGCAAGTCATATTCTTCAATATACTAGTTCAGGTAAGATTGATTCAAGCGACAGAGATAATGTTTGAATGTTCAAGGCAAAATGATTAAAGTTACATACACTAATAAATCTGGTTCAAGCAAAAAGGAATTAACATCCTTTGTTTAATTATTTAAGATCAAGTAAAAAGAATTCAAATGCCGATACCATTTCATTCCATCCGAGGATAAATGGCTTAAACTACAAATAGTAAGAAAAACCCTTTTTTTTCGTGGGTCTATATACATGCTTTGAAAAAAACAACCAAATTCGCTACACTTGATACCGCGTAAGCAAAAATGATACCCAAATTTGTCATGGAGCCAAGCGCCAAAAAAGTGCTCAGATTAACCTCAAACCCGGCTCAATCGACGCGGAAAAATTCGCCGATTCCAATGATGTATATAACTCAATATCGCTCAGGATGGCGCTTGAATCAATTCGCCTTTTAACCGTCGATATAGATATAAGGAATTCAAAGGAGTGCGTGATGCGTCTCCATCATAGAATCAACTTACCCGAATGATGTTCCGTATCGTGGCGAAACTAATGTTGGTACTGGTATTTATGTTTCGTAATACTTTTATTTATTGCAGTTGCATGTTTCCTTAATGGGAGGCACGGGGTTGTCAAGTATGTATGTCTTAAAGCAGGTATTAGGTATACTATCATACCTGGTGAAGACGTAGATAATATGTATAATAAATACACATATTGGAATAGTTACGAAGAGAGAGACCTACAAAATATGGGATATTTATCTTTTTACAATAGTAACATCAAAATCTTTCCGTATAATACGCGGGATTAGATCCGTTTCAGTAGGATACCTAGGCTTTGAATCTAGACCAGCTATACTCAACGTGCGGCCCGCCAGGCTTTTGTAGTTGGCCCATCTTTGGTTACTTTATTTTATAACACGCTGTATAATAAGCTGACCCAGCGAACTTCGTATCGCCTAAACTATTTTCTTTTTCTAACAATATAATAAAAGTAGCCTAAGTTACTCCTTGTAACATCAGCTATCTGCCAATAAAAGTCCCGTCAAAATCGGTTCAGCCATTTCAGAGATTAGCCGGAACAAACAGACAGACAGACAGACTGACTGACAAAAATTGTAAAAAAAATTGTTTTGGTATATATATATGTACCGTCTATACATCCAAATGCACTTAGTAAAAAGCAAGTGCGAGTCGGACTCGCCCATGAAGGGTTCCGTAGCAGCAAGTAACATAATATAAAAGTTCTTGTAGTTCGTTGTAACTTTGATCGAGGTAAATTGCGGTTTACGATTTATGACGTATTAAAAAAAACTACTTACTAGATCTCGTTCAAACCAATTTTAAGTGGAAGTTTGCATGGTAAAGTACATCATATATTTTTTTTAGTTTTATCATTCTCTTATTTTAGAAGTTACAGGGGGGGGGGGGGGGGGACACATTTTACCCTTTTGGAAGTGTCTCTCGCGCAAACTATTCAGTTTAGAAAAAAATGATATTAGAAACCTCAATATCATTTTTGAAGACCTATCCATAGATACCTACCCCACACGTAAGTATGGGTTTGATGAAAAAAAAATTTTTGAGTTTCAGTTCTATGTATGGGAACCCCCAAAATTTTTTTTTTTTTTTCAATTTTTGTGTGAAAATCTTAACGCGGTTTACGGTATACATCTACTGACCAAGTTTCAACAGTATAGTTCTTATAGTTTCGGAGAAAAGTGGCTGTGACATACGGACGGACAGACAGACAGACAGACAGACAGACAGACAGACAGACAGACATGACGAATTTATAAGGATTCCGTTTTTTGCCATTTGGCTACGGAACCCTAAAAAGGTCAATTACCACTGATCTGACCTTTCCGCACCTTACGCCCTAACTCAGAGTTACGGTTACTTACTCTAACGGTTACTTTAATTGCTCCTTAGTAAAGAAGCTTAGTACAAATTCTGTACTAAGGAGCGATTTAAGTAACCGTTATTGACTCTGAGTTGGGGCGTTAGTTCTATATCAAAACTACCAGTTAAATGAAAACGCAATTTTATAATTCGACCGGCGTAGCTAAGCATTTTCCCGAATGACTCGAATTATGTACGCGCGTGAAAAGTTATACTTCTTTGGCATTAAATAACACAATTTCAAAAAAATAAGTCAAAAAGCCATTTCAAAAAATTAAAAAAAAAAAACAATATTCAAAACTACAACATTCAAAAACATTATTCTAACAATATTAAAAAAACAATATAATCTCTTATATATAAAATTCTCGTGTCACGTTGTTAGAAGTTGAACACCTCCGAAACGGCTCGACCGATTTTCGTGAATCTTTGCGTGCATATCGGCTAGGGTTGAGAATCGGACATCTATTTTTCATCCCCCTACCCCTAAAAAATTTTTGGCAGAACAACGTTTGCCCGGCCAGCTCGTAAAATATATAATAATAATCATTTTTCAAAACGAGCGTTTTTAAAAAAGCGCGTCACGTTGTTTGTGACCGTCGTTTTTGTGTCACCGTCCGTGTTACAAATCTTAAAATTTCACTCACATCATTTTTTCCATTTATTTTATAACGCGCCTGAAGTATAACTTAAAAAATAATAATTTTGTCCGTCTATGTAAAACGTCCTATTGACACATGCAAATAAATATATGTGAAAATCGTTTCAAAATACAACATCATTGTTATTTACCTAACTTCAACCGCCATAACTCAAAAATACCTGCAATGTTGTTAGAACCATTTCTGCTAAACTACGTCCAATTACTTTATAAATAAAGTTCAGTACGTAACCCTACCCATCCTGAACACAATGGGATCGAAGGAGAGCTGCGGGGTCATCGAAGCGAGCATTTATATTAGAGAACAACTTTGGTGCGGGCTGAGAACACTTGACGCTCGCCTCGGAAGTCGCGACTAAGGAACCTCGAAACCTCGTTGACTTAACCAGTGATGTTCCTTATATTATATTATGTAGAAGTGCTATTCATGGACCTAAAAAAAGGCGGACGTATTCCCAAGAACAAATTCAGTGAAGCACCCATAGTAAACCATCTATCCATCCATCCATCCATCAGCCTTTGTAGGTCCACTGCTGGACATAGGCCTCCCTTAACTTGCGCCACTCTGTCCGGTCCTAAGCCTTTTGAATCCATAGTAATACCAACTCTCTATTCGTACAAGTACACACACCCATTCATTGACACTTCACAATTGACAATCAAAAATTACGCACATATGGTAAGCGGGCGACCATTGCTATGCTTCACTCTCGATTAGACGAGGTTACGTCCGTCTTTTTTTCAGGTCCGTGGTGCTATTATACTTATAATAATCTAAATTTTACTAACAAAAAATAACCGACTTCAAAGTTACTCTAAAAATACTAGGCAGATCTCGTTCAAATTTATGTGGGATTACGTGACAAGCACCTGCTTTCGATTAAAAAAAGAATCATCGAAATCGGTTGGCGTGATATTGAGTTATTCGTCCATTTGTCGTGCTTACTTAATACAAATTTAAGACTTATATGGTTTTATCATGGATGCCATTGTCAGATCTCAATAAAATTTATATGGGACCACATGACAGCCACCAGCTTTCGATTAAAAAAAGAATCATCAAAATCGGTTCGCCCAGTCCAAAGTTCTGAGGTAACAAACATAAACAAAAAAATACAGTCGAATTGAGAACCTCCTCCTTTTTTTGAAGTCGGTTAAAAATAAATTATTCGTTGTATTGTATTATCTATCGTGCCTTGATATACAGGCAATTCGTTGTATAATGTGTCCGCGGTAATGTAATAATTTAAAATATTGTTCTACCTATACCAAAATGTTCCTAACTATTGAAAATGTCGTACTCTATTGTATGGTGAACAACGCCCATGATAGCGATTTCTGAAAGTAACCTAAATAACATAGCTAAGGGCACATCCACATTTATTCGAATCTTGAGTATTAACGAATACTCTTAAATGACTGATATAGATAATCTATACTATTATATAAAGAGGAAAGATTTGATTTTTTGTTTGCATTTAATAGGCTCCGAAACTGCTGAACCGATTTGAAAAATTCTTTCACTGTTAGGAAGCTACACTATCCCCGAGTAACATAGGCTATATTATATTTTCAAATAAATTAGGGATCCTTAATAAAACTCCAATAATGTAACCCAAGGTGTAAAAAAATAAGAAAACCGAAGCAAGCGAAGCGAGGGCAGTTACTCGTACCTAATAACTAGTGGATTATATTAAGAGTTTGTTGAATGACTAAGTTATAAACCATAATCCATCCATAACGATCCAGTTTAGACTTTAGATTCCTTTAAGCACGTTAAAGTACTTACGATGTTAAAAAATAGTGAGTTGACCACAATTTTCTTGTTTCCACATTCAAATATAAGCATAACAATTTTAGGCGTGCGTGCGTTACTTATTTTTCTTAATTTCGTGGCGTTATGTACTCTCGGTTCGTATATGTGGCAACATCCTTAAACTATGTAGAACTTACTGCTTTACCTACACTTCCGGCAGCGCTAATGACGCCCGCCACAGCCCTTTGTGTGTCCTATAACGTCATAATAACGTCCTATAACTTCCTACATACAAGATTACTGCAGGCTGCGGTCGGCGACGTTGCGTTAGCTAAGGTTATCTGTTTAGAAACGTCAACCTAGGAGTTAGAATGTCGGTATCAGAAATAAAGTACTTACAGCCTCCTTGGAAGCGTGCAATACATAAAATATTTGTAATGTAATAAATATGACCGCGTATCCTTTAAGAATAAAATAAGAAAATTTGTTAATCTTACTTTAAATTGTTTTGTTTGTTATATTGGTGAATTATATTGGTCTTGAATTTATAATTCCAAAGTTTTCTTTTTATTGTCATGTACACGGACCTTAAAAAAAAGACGGACGTAATCCCAACAACAAATTCAGTGAAGCACCCATAGCAATACCAACTCTATTCGTACAAGTACACACACCCACACATTAACACTATACTGCTTCAATCGCGAATCAAAAATTACGCACACTCGATTAGAAGAGGTAACGTCCGTTTTTTTTTCTGGTCCTTGGTCATGTAATTATTTTCCCTTGCATAATTCATAAAATTATTAACTTATTACCTACTATAATAACTCTGCCATAAAAAAAACTATACTCTGTAACTAACTCGTATTTCACCAGTTTTCGATATCCCTACGGGCGACGCGACGCTCCGCCATTACGTTTCATTGAACCACGCTACGCCATCGCGCCATTTTGTGGTAAACAAATATTTTCCCGCCGTAAAATTGAATTCAGATCCATCTTTGAATAGCGAGATGTTTTGTGTGAGTATTATGTTTTTTAAATTGTTTTCAAAGTATTTTAATCCTTGATTTTTTTACATTGATTAAGTTTACAGAAAACACATTATAAGGAGACTGTCTTAAAAGCAAGGGTGTCCCTTAAATTTAAGTCCTTAGTTCCCAAAGTGGTCCAGGCGGAACCCCAGGGGTCCACGGTAGACTCTTCGGGGGTCGTCTTCGTTGGCGTGACAAAAAAATCAATTAATTAATTAACCAATCAATTCTCACTTTTTTCGAAAACTATATTCCCTTATAATAATAACTATAATCCCTTATAATAATCCCTATATATTCCCCTTATAATTCCCATAGTTAGATCTAATCTTCACATTTTTTGATTTTTGGGAATATGGTAGAAATGTAGCTACAGGGTGGACCCCAGCTAAATTTTGAAAGTAGTCTATGAGAAAAAAGTCTGAGAACCTCTGTTTTAAGTCAAACTAGGTTCGTCACTTCAGTTTAATCTAGTGTTACTACACAATGATATTATAATGTAAAAAGAGGTAGATATGTCCCTAGCGTACCGGCGATGAAGAGCATAAGAACAGGCAATTGACCGTTCTGCTCGTAGTCGCTCCGTCAATACAAGACGATACACACGCTTTTGTTGTTGGCAGAAGTGCTTGACATTTGACATACAGCGTTAAAATGCCTTCGTGTTTTACAACAATGTGATTGGTGTAGTAAAACAAATGATAAACGTGTGTGTTGTAGCTCTTTTCGGAACAGATTTTTTGGTTGATTTGTAAGGGCATAACGTATGATCTATATTTTTTAAATATCATTGTTACAACATGCAATTTTCAAACACCATTTATATAATATTATAAAGTTCGCTAGAAATCAGGAAAACAATAAAAAATATTGTTCCCGGTACGTCTCTTGACTTTTAGCGCAAATTTTGTACACTGTATTTTTGTCGCATGAATATATTTTCTATCGGTGAGCGTGAAAAAATACAGTGCTTTACTCTAGTGAAATATAATATTCTAATATTACGAGTATAACGATATCAAAGTTATTCACATAACGCGCCGGCAAAGTCAACAATATTCATCAGAAATTGTTTACATATTCCGAGTTCATGAGAAGGGATAACTCGATAAGCTTTTTATAGAAAGTGATAATTTTATCCTGTTATACATTTTTTTATTCTTAAACTCCTCCTTTTTTAAAATCGGTTAAAAATAAATTGGATTCCGAATTAAATCCTTAAGCCTGAATAATGAAATAAATCCTCTAAAAACTCCCCAAAGAGGTGTTCTCATTTTCAAAGTTTCAAGTCATTGTTAAAATTAACGTCACACCAAGTCTCACTTATTTCGGCGTATTAAATTAAAAAACTTATAACTTACCAAGGAGTTTATAAAATCTAGGGTAAGTTATAAAATCTAGGATAAGTAAGTCACGAAGGCCCTATTTCCTGACTCAATTTATAATCCCCACAGGGCACGGACATTGTATCAGACTTCAAATAGGTTTAGTATTAGGTTGTTTTTCGTTCGAATTTATAGGTTGACTAGCTAACCGGCGAACTTCGTATCGCCTAACAAACTATTTTGTTTTTTTTAATAAAAGTAGCCTAAGTTACTCCTTGTTACATCAGCTATCTGCCAGTGAAAGTCCCGTCAAAATCGGTCCGGCCATTTCAGAGATTAGCCGGAACAAACAGACAGACAGACAAAAATTGTAAAAAATGTTGTTTTGGTATATGTAGCGTGTATACATAATACATCTAAATGCACTTAGTAAAAAGCGGTTATTTTAATATTACAAACAGAAACTCCCAATTTTATTTATTTGTATAGATATAGAGTTATAAATAGCCCTCTTAATTTTTTCATTCCACTGTAAGTTTCAGGAGTCCTCTTTTAATTTGAGATGGTAGAGTTGGTATTTCTTTTTATGGAAATAGCTGACGAACGAGCTGAAGGTAATATGAACCTGTGGCTATCGTTGCCTATGGACATCAGCGACACCAAAAGCATCACTGATACATAACCGGCCAAGAAAGAGAGAAGGAAAAGAAAGAAAGACCTGACACTCAAGCCAATTTTTTTACTATTTTCACTACAATAAATCGCTATTATAAATATTTATTTATTGTTGTACCTATTGTAACAATTGCCATGGATAATAAACCGTAATTACCTGCCAATATTATTCCTATAAATTACTAATTAATACGGTCAATATTGTCGTCTTATTCAAGTCCATGAAGGCTTCATTAAATGGATCCATTACATAAATGAGCTAAATCCAGCGGCGCGGGTGCGGGCGGTTGTCAATAATGCGTAATTGGATCAGGAAGACAGACGACGGACAGTGGCACACTTCCGACAAGATTAGCGAAAAATTATATTAGTTGCCCTAATTTTACTTCTGTATTTTTATTATTAGCTTTTATATAACTTGCTTTTTTCGTTAGTTTGTTGTAAATGTGTACGGGTCAAGTCTTGCAAGCTAGATTAGATATAGTATAGTTGAAATCATAACCTAACAGCGGAGCTCGAGGTTACCTTCATACCAGAAATATCTTCAGCAGTCAACAGCAATTTGAAAAAAAAAATTAAAATGTGTCCAATTCACACGTGGTAGAAGTAAAACGTTCAAAAATAAAGGTATTAATTTAATAACGTGTATCAGTTTTAATTATCTTTCAAAAACTATTTTGTACTAAATAAAAATAAAACAGTGGTTACTAACGCCTTCTCTTACCATAATGTGAAGAATAAAATGAGCAGCTAGCGCCATCTATCCAGCAATAAAACGAATCTTCTATCTTGTTCCTCGCGCCATCTATGAATACAACTTAGCACTTTTTAAAGTAACACAAAGAGAACCACGAACGTTGTATAATGCTTCCTTTCTCATTTTCTCCCACGTCAAATCTTATGAATTTATGCATCTGTCTCTTTTTACTGTACCTTTTTCGTTTCATCCACTTTCAAATGAGAAAGATAGTAAAGAAGTTTTCACTTCAAAAATATAAAATTTTGGAAATCCATCAATAAATGGTTAAAGTTTACGTATTTTCCGACACATATGTGACGTCATCGCTCCTATCCGAGATCGACGCAAGTGGTTTACCTACGACACACTTTCTTGTGCAGATTGATGGGCTTAAGGGGTACTTTGAAGCTCGAAAGCTTTCTAGACATTTTGCTACGGTCTCTCATCTAAGTACCGACTTACCTCAACTCTGTAACTCATGACGATCAATTACGAAGGAGCACTTTAAATCTCAGAGTGATACCTATGTCCATATTGGCCGTTTTTGCATGAGTTTAGCGTCAAAGAATGAAATAATATTAAAACATCAGGATTTACTTTAATTTTTAATGTGATAAGGATAGTGTAAACGAGCTTTCAATGCCACCATCCCCTGTCACCCATGGACATCTGTGACAAACTTCGAATTGGACTGTATTACCATTACGGAGTGTAGTAATTTAGTAGGTGTAATAGGCACGATGACTGATTTTGAAATACTATTCTATAATGTTGGGAAATATATTATAATTACAACGTATACATAATATAATATTTCCGCAAAAAATAAAGGTTTAGTAAAAATAAAATTCAATTTATAAGTTTAAAATTCACACCAAAACACTTCAAAGTGTCATGGCGTCGCTTGTGACTTCACGTCTGAGTAGACTACATTAGAAGCTCTTCCATAAATTTAGTGATAACTAAGACGTGACGTAATTCGCTCTGATTGGCGTTTAAGATGTCATGGCGGCTTGCCAGTTTTTTGTAAGTAGTTTTATTTTATCAAAATGGTATTAATCATGCACATAGTAATACAATAAATGCGTGTTTTGTAGTCCATTAATAGGGTTTTATTAAATAAATACATCATTTAGTGATTTTACTTACTGTCATCATGTCTATGAAGTGCACCACACATCGACAAATCCATACGAGCGGCAATCACGCCGATCGCGGCTGTTGAATTTGTATGAGGTATCGCACGCCGGACGCGGCGCGGCGCGGTTGTATGCGCGGCGTGACGTGATTGACAACCCTAGCAATATGAATCTACCGCCGCGCCGCAAACACGCTACACCACTCTGCGCCACGCCACGCCACGCCACGCCACGCCACGCCACGCCACGCCACGCAACGCCACGTACCGCCACGCCACGCCGCGTCACGCCGCGACTTCTATCAGTCGTCTATCAGTTAATTATTATTCTTTAGTAAGAGGTTAGGAAGAATTAATATTAACTTGTCTTTTAACACAATTTAACTGGGCAGTTTTTTGTTAGGTTCCTAACAAACGTTTAATACGCTACAACTTACGTAGACAAAGGGTACTTACTATACGCAGTAGGGTTGACAAATCTACATAAAATAAAAGTAAACACGATCGGCGTGATCCGTGATCCACTGTCTCCTTAGCAATTACTTGTCGCCGCAGCTGCCATCCTGATCCAATTACGGTTTATTGACTATCCGTACCACTAAATCTAGTTAATGAAGTCTTCTCAGACTTACTTAAGAGCTGAAACTTGCGGTATATTGGTAACGAGATTTTCTCATAGCTATTTAAATTATTTATCGTTTCACAGAATTTAATAAAAAAAGCGGCCAAGTGCGAGTCGGACTCGCCCATGAAGGGTTCCGTAGCAGCAAGTAACATAATATAAAAGTTCTTGTACTTCATTGTAACTTTGATCGATGTTTTTTGCGGTTTACGATTAAATAAAAAAAAAACTACTTACTAGATCTCGTTCAAATCAATTTTCGTTGGAAGTTTGCATGGTAATGTACATCATATATTTTTTTTAGTTTTATCGTTCTCTTATTTTAGAAGTTACAGGGGGGGGACCCACATTTTACCACTTTGGAAGTGTCTCTCGCGCAAACTATTCAATTTAGAAAAAAATGATATTAGAAACCTTAATATCATTTTTGAAGACCTATCCACAGATACCCCACACGTATGGGTTTGATGAAAAAAAAATTTTTGAGTTTCAGTTCTATGTATGGGGAACCCCCAAAATTATTATTTTCTTCAATTCTTGTGTGAAAATCTTAACGCGGTTTACGGTATACATCTACTGACCAAGTTTCAACAGTATAGTTCTTATAGTTTCGGAGAAAAGTGGCTGTGACATACGGACGGACAGACAGACATACAGACAGACAGACAGACAGACATGACGAATTTATAAGGGTTCCGTTTTTTGCCATTTGGCTACGGAACCCTAAAAAGACGACTTTAAAATATGCTTTTACAAGGTTTTCTTTCTCTTTGCCTTTAATTTAACTTACCTAAGTAAGTACTAACTACTTTGTAGAGTTAGTTAATAAGGATTCGTTAGGCAGAGATCGTCTACTATAATAATTCTTGACAAAAAATAACCGACTTCAAAATAACTCAAACACTACTCATCAGATCCAATGATATTATAATGTAAAAAAGAGGTAGATATGTCACTAGCGTGCCAACGATGAAGAGCGTAAGAACAGTTGACCGTTCTGCTCGTAGTCGCTTTGTCAATACAAGACGATATGCACGCTTTTGTTGTTGTCAGAAATGCCTTGACATTTGAGATACAGCGTTAAAATGCCTTCGTGTATTACCAATGTGATTGGTGTAGTGAAACAAAAGATAAACGTGTGCGTGTTGTAGCTCTTTTCGGAACAGATTTATTGGTAGATTTGTAAGGGCGTAACGTATCTATATTTTTTAAATATCATTGATCAGATCTCAAATGTAAGTGGGACCACATGACAAGCACTAGATTTCGATTAAAAAAAGAATCATCAAAACCTGTTCACCAAGTTGAAAGTTCTGAGGTAACAAACATAAAAAATACAGTCGAATTAAATATCTCCTCCTTTTTTGAAGTCTGTTAAAAATGCACTTTTAATCATTGTTATAACGTCTAATGCAGTATTTAGGATACATTTAATATTACCTAATTAAAAAATAAACATTTTCACTCCAAACTTGCATAAAACATATATTAACAATTATTTCCATTTACAGGTCGTAACGGTAATGTAATATCGTACGCTAACTATTAGTGATATTTCAATGGTCCCTGTGGTGTTTTTTTTTCTTCTTATACTAGTTTCGAGTTACTTTTTAACCGACTTCAAAAAAAGGAGGAGGTTCTCAATTCGACTGTATTTTTTTTCATGTTTGTTACCTCAGAACTTTGGACTGGGCGAACCGATTTTGATGATTCTTTTTTTAATCGAAAGCTAGTGGCTGTCATGTGGTCCCATATAAATTTTATTGAGATCTGACAGTGGCATCCATGATAAAACCATAATATAACTCTTAAATTTGTATTAAGTAAGCGCGACAAATGGACGAATAACTCAATATCATGCCAACCGATTTCGATGATTCTTTTTTTAATCGAAAGCAGGTGCTTGTCACGTAATCCCAGATAAATTTGAACGAGATCTGACAAGCAATTTTAGAGTAACTTTGAAGTCGGTTATTTTTTGTTAGTAAAATTAGATTATCTATGTAAGTGCATCTAACAAGAAAGGTTCAGGTTGTATTGTGGTCAAGCGTTTTAGAATCCACTCTTGAGGCAACTGCAACCGGTCCTGACTCCTCTGAATACAGCAAGCCCCAAAGAAGCTTAATTGTCGATTTGGCAGTACGAATGTTCCGAACGAACGCATTCACTTCCAGAAAAAACAGTAAATTCATCATCAAACCAAATAATTTACATGAACAGCCAACATCAGCAAAATTAACCCCCGCCGAGACCAGATGGGACCCGAGTGCCCGCCATAGACTTAAATATATGTATAGACGGACTGTTCTGAACAAAATCCGTGTTATACTTTTCATACTCTGTGACAGCGCTTGGTTCGGTCAAGTTCTATTCAAGATGGCGTATCATATATTTTGCACTAATTTTTTTTAAATGTAAGTTAAATTAAGTAAAGTTCAAACGTTAATAATGAAAACGTTTTAACTGTGCACACTATGCAATATGCGATATTATATGTTCTTGAATGGTCGGGGTTTTTCAATAATTATTTTTTGACAAAAAATAAAACCAACGAAAAAAAACTGAAAAGCGAAAAATAAAATAAATCATTTAGTATTATAAATTAAGATCCTAAATTAACTGAAAATAAATAATTTCGAGACCGTGCCAAACAAACAAACAAACAAAATTAATTACGTAAAGTTCATTTTATAAGGGCAGTGGCATGCGATGCACACGGCAGCAGCAGCGCGGCGCACATCTTTTCACCGTTTGTTTTTTCATTGGTTTGGCACCGCCTCAAAATTATTTATTTTCAGTTAATTTAGGATCTTAATTTATAATACTAAATGGTTTATTTTATTTTTCGCTTTTCAGTTTTTTTTCGTTGGTTTTATTTTTTGTCAAAAAAAAATTATTTTTTAATTTTTAGTTGCTATGAAATTATTAAGTTATTGGTGATATATTCAGTTACCAGGTAAAAATATAGTAGTTGAAACATAAATCATCTCCTATTTTCGTACCTTTAGGGGTAAAATTTTCTTTCCAAATTTAAACAAGAGTAACTTCAAGGTATACAATATTCAATAAAAAAAGAATCATCGAAATCGGATCATCCAGTACAAAGTTATTGGGGTAACGGGCAAAAATTCCGTGGGTGAATAATCAATCATCCCCTATTTTCGTACCTTTAGGGTAGGAATAAAATTTTCAAAAAAATATGGGACCAACTTCGAAATATACCCTATCCATTAAAAAAAGAATGATCAAAATCGGATCACCCTGTGCCGATTGCTGAGTGATCATACATAAAAAAAAAATATACGCGTCGAATTGAGAACCTCCTCCTTTTTTTTTCGTCGGTTAAAAATGACATCTACTTGTCTCGCTTGTTCGCAGCCGACTAAAATGCGTTGGTACCACTTGATGTCAATATAGGTGTCCGACTTTTTAGTACTAAACAGCCTGTCTAGTATAGTATACACACATAGGTCTATGGTGCCCGCAATGGAAATTTCTGGAAATACGGCAAGATAAAAATTCAGCAAACGTTCCCAACATTATACCTCTGCACAACGTACAGACTAGACAGTAGACATTGTTGTTTTATAAATTTTCCGCTGATTTAGGACATGGGAGGGTAGTGAGTGCGTGGAAACAAGATGTAAGATTTACTGAGTCAGAAAACGGCCTGAAGATATATTTAGGTTTAGAAAAGCCTAACACGTACACGCCCGTAATACGTAGGTAATATTTTAGGAACATGTTACAAAATCTTTTATTTATTAACATAAAATCTCATAATGTAACTTACCAGCCGTGTTTCAGTTAAATCATACGTTTAAGTAGGTAACATTATTATAAAACTACAGATACTTTATTCTTTCGGATAGCCCAATTTAAGCCTTCAAGATTCAATAGGGGCCATCCATAAATTACGTCACACTAATTTCACGACTTTTTGACCCCTCCCCCCCCCCCCCCCGCTCCTTTTCATAGCTGGTCACATTTGTGAGACCTCCCCCCCTAATGTGACGTCACATATTATGAAATTTTACACCTAGAAATTATTATTTTAAAACAGCAGTTCCGAAATAAGTTTTATTTCCATTAATTGTTTTTTAATATTTACCTATACATACCAATTATTCGAATTCGAAATGTGACGTCACGAAATTTAGGACCCCCTCCCACCCTTTGTCACACAATATCACAAAACATCGATGGATTGCCCCCTACTAACACAAAATTCGAATTGTTTTATTTCTACCCACAGGCAAATTTACAGTTATTTATAGATTGAAAAAATTTCAAGCAATTTAAGCATAAGATTTAATAAATAACCACTTCTAATTCTAAATTCCAATAAACGTAGCATCTTCATGTTTAACTAGCACAGACGTATCCAGTTCCCAACTATATCTTCCAGCAGCAATATGGACAACATACCGTGTAAAGTCTTGCCTTGTAATTGGACGCCTTCATGTATCTAACACAGGTTTCGAGACGAATTCTCGATTAACACTTATGTTACAACTACTCTCAGCAACTGCTTTATCGTTACTGAAACATTATCTCCCTCTATTATATACGAAAGAATATTTATGTGATAAGGATAGCAAACAAGCTTCCGGTGCCACAATCCCCTGCCACAATGCCCTGCCACCCAGGGACATCTGTGACAAACCTCGAATAGAACCGTAAAGAGCATTTAAAAACATTATTGCATTCGTTCAATTCGGTTCCCAAAACTAAACTTAGAACATTCTAGACTAATGTTAGAGTTAGCCAGAATCTACAAGCAGGTGTAGAACACTGACGTCATAAATATGGAATCCAGCCGCGTCTTAAAGTAAATCCTGGGGAGAACTGCGAAATACAATTTATGTCGCGCCGGTAATGGCAGCGTTGTTCCGCTATGTCCACTATAAATCTACTTGTGGGTAGCGCCTTTTTAATGTTATTACAGTATTCTTTCTTTCTTCTCTCTCTTCTTCTCTTCGTTCTTAGCAAACCAAATGACGACCTGTGTGGCGTAATGGTTACCATGCCGGACCGCCACGCCGCACTATGGGACCAAACGGCCATCCATCTCAAAAATCGATAACTTTTTGGTTTCTGAAGATTTTTGATTGAAAATTTGTGCACGTTTTTTTGAATCTATTACAATATAAATACAATATAAATTACAACATTCGTCAAAGCCGTTTATGATATAGATAACGCCATTTGGTCCTATAGGGCGCCGTACCAAGGGCTCGATGATGAGTTTGAATTTTTGTTCTCGGTCTGGATGTGTGTGTGATCTTGTCTTTGTGTTTTTTTTTTTATTGAAATAGCCGGTAAACGAGCTGACGATCCACCTGATGGTAAGTAGCTATCGTCACCCATGGACATCAGCAACACCAAAGACATCACCGATGCGTTGCCGGCCAAGAAAGAGAGAAGAAAAAGAAAGAAAGAACTGGCTCTCAAGCCCGCAGCCGGAACACGACGAGTCGTTGACGACTGACTCATGCTCAAGGGTGGTAGCTATCCAGGCGAACCCCATGGAGAAATAATAATAGTAATAATGGTATTAATTAATAATTAAAATCAATATTACTAATATAATCCCTCGATAGTCCTACCACCAGCGGGCCGGATTTAGTCGCCTTTTACGACACCCATCCGGCGTGGGATTGGGGTTAGTATTCTAAGCCGCCCCAATACGGCGAATACGGTGTGTTGTTGATGGCGAATCCTAGTGAGTTAGCTCGCTTATCGGCTACTAACATTAATGCAAAGTTGTGCCAGAGACAGGCCCTTAGCACCTTGCGAAGGCTCGAATACAGGACATTAAAGTCTTACTGGCTACTGGACAAGACACAAAATCATCGAAACATTCCGGCCATGTAGCATCCCCACCAGGAAGGCATCAGCATCACCGATCAAGGAAGAAAAAATTCTGTGTCAGCTCCGACGCTCGACTGGAGTTAAACGCCATCTAGTTTGCAATCGTCAAATTAGAAACAACGGATGATGATGACGATGATGTTCACATCATCAGAATAGGATGTAGCAAGATATTATATTATCATTAGATGGCGTTGTTACTGATCAGCCATCTAACGCCATCTAGATTCTGTGTTACGAATTACAAATATAACGCATAACGTAACGGAGAAAGTTTGATTTTACACATTTCATACCGCAGGCTTAAACACCAAAAGAATAAGTGACAATTTACATCTGAATACATATTTCAAGAGTGTACAAATCCATTTCTGTGATAATAGTAAGTATATTTAACGCATCGGCGACGGCGTACCATCGGTACCAGGTGTATTGATAGAGGTCACGGTGACATTGCGGTTTTGCTAAACAATCTTTTGAAGTATTATTACTAGCATATAGAACCGACACCGCGAACACAATGTATGTCCCAATGAATTTGCGCCGATCAGCTTCAATGTTCAATGGATTCGTTCGATTTTGAAAGGAGAACGGGAGCTCAATTTTGAAAATGGAACCTCCCGGCGGGACACACATTTTGTTCGAGATGTCTGTTCTATGACATTATACTTCAATGTACAATAATAATAAATATCATATTCTCAGTAAAAGTATTATCTTACTGAAACGCTCGCAAAGTTAAATGTACTAGTCATACTCGCAGAAAAACTTTGTTCTGATAGAACGTAAGTCCAGTGGCAGACGTGGCAGTAATGACCCTATCCGTTATAAGTATTAGAAGTACCATTTTTTACCAACTTCACAAGTTGTGACAAGTTCCTACGTCGTTAAAGAACATGTGCTGATCATGTCACTCGTTTCCAATGACACTCCTCTCTACTAGTATTTTTAACCGACTTCAAAAACGAAGAGGTTGTTCTTTGTTACCTCAGAACTCCGTTATTTAGGGATTTGGAAAATTAATTTTGAAGTTATACTTCTTATGCGACTTGCAAAAAGGTTGCGTTAAACGTTTGCGCTACCATGGAGGGGGCATGAAAGCACTGGATTACTTATACAAATCTCACAGAGTCTCAACAGCGTGATTCTAGCCCTTCTGGGAGTCGAGACATCATCATCTATTCAAAGACAATGTACTGACGAGTTTCTTTCTCTGTTATTTTTCCTCAATTCCAAAACTGCAGTAGAATAATGTGCATTTGGTGTTTTGGATACTACTTTACCAATGAGGACGTAGGCGAAATCTAACAAGTCCCTCATACTAGCATATAGCATTATTAATTAGTTAACATAAAGGTTTAGTTAACGTGTTAAACTGAGAAGAACCCCTTGCTATCAAGCGGTACCTGCTATAGGGTTAATAACTAAGTTTGCATAAGGGTTAAGTTCAATCAATCAATCAATCAATCAATCAATCAATCAATCAATCAATCAATCAATCAATCAAATTATTTATTTAATGAGTTAAGTTAATGAGTTAATCTGAGAAGAGCCCCTTGCTATGAAGTCTACAGGGTTAAGAACTAATGACGTCACAGAAATGCCGGATACTTCTTACGTAAGTACATACTTAGTGAATGAAAAAACTTCGACGGGTCTCGAAGTGATTTATTGAAGCAACGATGAAAACTTCTCAGCGTAATTATATTACTGCTTCAGTTTCGATGGAGCAGGTACAGTTAGGATTGGCAACCGCAGCAATACATAATTATTTTAAATGGTGTGTGTATAACATAATTCGGCATTTATATTGATTAACTAGCTGACCCGGCGAACTTCGTATCGCCTAACAATTTTTTTTTCTAAAATAAAAGTAGCCTAAGTTACTCCTTGTTACATCAGCTATCTGTCAGTGAAAGTCCCGTCAAAATCGGACCAGCCATTTCAGAGATTAGCCGGAACAAACAGACAGACAAAAATTGTAAAAATTATATTTTTTTTGGTATATATACCGTGTATACATCCAAATGCACTTAGTAAAAAGCGGTTATTTTGATATTACAAACAGACACTCCAATTTTATTTATTTGTATACCTAGATAAAAATGACTGCGTATTATGTATTTTGTCACTACACTTACTTATATTATGTACTTACGAATACTAAACGTGTAATTTAAATTTAAACTATCCAAATCCAAAACAATTAACAAATTGAAACGGAAAATATTCGTCAAAAATGTAAAGTTTATATTTATTGTATTTCTAATGATATTAAAGGTCGATGCATATGTAAGGTGGACGGGACGAGGACGGGACGTGACGTGAAGTTTAGGAAACATCGTTTCCATCGAAACATGTAAACAATAGCGCATACGCCACGCAAGCACGGACGGGACGGGAACGGGGCAGGCACGTATATGCCCCGTCCCGTCCACGTTACTTATACCTTTGCTTGACCTGGCATCTTGTGAAGAGAACTCATTGTACAACTGTAGTTTATGAGGATTATGAGAAATGACCCTTATTCTATGGATTTTTATGTTTTTAATTTAGTACAAAGAGTTCTTAAGAGTCGAAAGCAATGGTTGAAAGCCATTGAGCGCTAGCCTACTTCACAAGATTTTTTATCTTATTTTTCAGTAATATTTTTTATACTTCGTAAATGGGTAATGATTTTTAGTGTCAAAATTTCAACGATCTAGCTAAAGCTTTTAATTCTTAGCTTCAGTGTTGTTCATTAAAGTGATTTTTTTTTATAAAAATAAAAAGTATTTTACCATTGGTAGAATTTTCATATCTTATAATAATTATATCAGGTTTAGAATTTCAGTAAATCCTGATCACTTTGTTTTTTTTTGTCCTTTTTGATGTTACGTAGCAAAGTTTCTACAGAATTTTAAGTATCGTTTAATAATTTATAGTTATATACCATTTAACGTAACAACATTTTTGTTCAACGTTTTGAGAAAAGATTAGATTATTAAATTGCATTATTTCAAATGATTGAATGTTAACCGAACTTTATCCTAAAAGATTGATTTTTCTGCATAAATTGGCAGTTAAATTCGTTACCGCATTATGTATGGGTGGATGAGTTGCTCCCATTGAGTCGCTCAATTTATGCTTCGCTGAAGTCGCTTATGAATACTTAAGATACCGTCGACAAAAAAAAAGTATCGGAAATCATCAGTGGCATGTCATCGTTACCATTTACTTAGACGCTCTTAAATATAACAATTCCTACCGAATTACAGTAATATTTTTTTGCAAAACACCGAAAAATATTAATGCAATAAAAACACATTTGATTTGGTATTTTATAATTAGAGTCGCTCTGTCAATACAACACGATACGCACGCTTTTGTTGTTGTCAGAAGTGCTTGACATTTGACATACAGCGTTAAAATGCCTTTGTGTATTAAACCAATGTGATTGGTGTAGTGAAACAAAAGATAAATATGTGTGTGTTGTAGCTCTTTTCGGAACAGATTTTTTGGTTGATTTATAAGGGTATAACGTATCTATATTTTTTAAATTAAGGAGACGCGCGGGGGACGCGAAGACGTAAATACATGTATTGAGTACTTCTGTGTTTAATATTTAAATAACTGTGGAAAAAGTATATAAAACGTTATAAATTCTATACCAAGTAATTCAATAACATCAAAGAACTCAAATGACAGTGCAAGTGCGTTGAAATACAGTGATTTTGAAGCATTTAAACATAAATTCATCCTAAAAAAATACTTAGACGAAGTGTTTGTGGACTTTACCAGTGTAAAATATAAAATAATTGAAGGTAGAAGAATATTGATCTCTGTGCTCTTGAACTAAATTCCAATAGTAGAATACACTCACTAATTTCGTGCACAACACTTATAACTCTTCTGGTCGATTGTGAATACGTTGGACATTCGAACAGATGTCCCGAGGTTCAAACCCCAGTGAAGCCGTGCATTTTTAACAAGTTTTTTTCTTCACAACTTATAATGGAGAATTCAAATATCACTCTACGAAGACCCAAATCGAACTCGTTAAATAATATCTCTATTATCATGGATGAATGTAATTTAACGAATGCTACAAGTTGCTTTGACGTATCTGCTATCAGTTTACCGGACACATCTATAACTGAGAATGAACATACTAAAAAACAGCAAGATCTTATAAACAAATTAAAATTAGAGTTAGAATCTGCAAATGGAGAAGTTGACAAACTATCTTTAGAAAATATTGAACTAAAAAGAACTATAGAACAGCAAGAAAAAACAATAGCACTCATGAGAAAAATAGGAATTACCGAAAATTGTTTGAAATCCACACCATCACCATCTCAAAGAAAAATAAATAGCCCTACTTTGAAGAACATCACACCTACAAAAAGCAGTCTTAACAGCCCAAATCGATACATAACTCAAGTAATAAATCTTGAAAAACAAGTAAAAAAACTTGAAGTAGAGTTAGAGGAATCAAAAAAGATAATCGAAAATTTAAATGACACTATTTTTACCCTACAACGTACTTTGATACCACCCACCAATACAATAGATTCGAATAGTTCTCAAATTTTCAACGAAAACTTCTTGCCATGCTCAAGTCCGACACTGTCACAACAAACTGCATCGGAAAATCATACAGTTAGCACTACTAATACAACACTGACAAAAAGAAAAATAGTGATAATTGCAGACCAACAGGGAAGAGGAGTAAGACATTACCTTCAAAATCTAATAGGAAATGAATTTTTAGTGATATGTCTATGGAAGCCGGGTGCAACGATGTATGAACTAGTTTCATCTTTTAATCAAGAACTGCTCTCTCTAACAAGTTCAGACTATGTGATACTCTTAGGTGGAATAAATGATAAAAATCCAATAGTATTCCGTTATAACATAGAACAATGGGTAAATAAGTTAACAAATACTAATATCATCATCTGCGAAATTCCTTATAATAAATGTTTAAATGAAAAAAAGCTAAATTACGAGCTTAGATTCATTTGCAATCGTTATGACAACTCTACTTTTGCAGAAATGGGTTTTGATCGATTTATACCTAAAAAATCCTTTTTCTCAACGCATATAAGTCGACATCTTCTAAAAGAGTTACTACGGCAAGAGTATCAACAAAAAATCAAGGCATATCACGTGAAGAACAATAATAAAGCATCTTCCAACTCTTCCAAACTTATTGACAAATGTACCCAGACAGATGAAACTCTTTACAATTATGGTAGTGACTGTCCAAAATCATCATCTATTGAGAATGTAAATAAAAATTCAAATGAGCTTTTTCGTGTATAATAACTTGACTATAATTCACCAAAATATAAATGGACTCATTAGTAAAGCTGACCTATTATCTGTTCATTTAAATGATTTGTTAATTAGTAATATATATGTAGACATAATATGCATTACTGAACATAATATGATTGAGTCCGACACAGAGTTACTAAATTTTCCTATGTATAGACTAGCGACATTCTATACCAGAAATAATAGAAACGGTGGATGCTGTATATTGCTAAAAAATATCCACATGTATCATGAACTGAATAATATTAATAATTTATCAATTCCCAATATATTTGAGTGTTGTGCCATTGAACTCCCTGTCCATCAAGTTATTATCGTGTGTGTCTATAGAAGCCCAAAGAATACCGCCCAACATTTTGCGTTGTTTTTCAATAAGCTTGATATTATGCTGAGTCAAATATGTTACAAAGTTAATAAAAAGGTAATCGTTTGCGGTGACTTTAACATAGACATCAGCAAAAGAAATAAGCACTCTTTACAATTTTTGCATTTAATCCACAGTTTTAACTTAAAATTCAAAATTGACAAACCAACGAGAATATGCAGTGCCACATGTATAGATAATATCATCCATAACATCAGGAAAGGGGAAAGCAAAATATTGGACTTAGGTCTCTCCGATCACACTGCCCAACTTTTTACGTTTCCTACTAAAACAACTTGTACACTAAACCATTGGTATATAAAACGACGTGATTATTCAGTAGATAACCTAAAAAAATTTAAATATTATATAAGTAAAATAAATTTTAATGACGTATATACTAGTAACGAAGCCAATCAGGCATTCGAATATTTTTACAGTGAATTTAAATTATTTTATAACTTGTGCTTTCCTATTATTAGAAAAAGAATCAACACAAAGAAGAAGTTGAATTGGATTACTAAAGGGATAAGACTATGCTCCAAACGTAAAAGGAAAATTTTGTGGAAATATAGATTTAACCCTACTCCAATTAATAAAAATTTACTTAGTAGCTACTCAAACAGATTAAAAAAGATAATAAAATTAACACAAACAGTCCAAAATGATCATTACATAAAATATTCACACAATAAGTCGAAAGCAACTTGGAAAATCGTTAATAACTACAGATGTATCTCACCGAAACATTACATAAAACAAATTAAGAAGGACTCTGAATATATAAGTAATCCTAGTGACATTGCGCAGGCATTTAATGACTATTTCGTTGATCAAGTCTATCTGTTAAATAATGACAAAAATAACATGACATTTTCTAATACCCTGACATATAATAATTATAATTCATTTTTCTTTAATTTTGTTACACCAAAAGATGTTATATCAGTTATACGTTTTTTGAAAAACACGAATAGCACTGGATATGATGATATATCAATTAAAGTTCTAAAGTACGTAGCTGAAATAATAGCACCTATACTGAGCCACATAATCAATGCCTGTGTTGAAGATGGAATATTCCCTAATGCTCTAAAAACGTCAATTATTAAGCCGCTTTTCAAAAAAGATGACAGAGAGAATTTAAGTTGCTATCGCCCAATTGCATTGATCTCAGTTTTTTCTAAAATTATAGAAAAAGTAATTTATAATAATCTCTACAATTACTTTGAGAAATTCAACATTTTTGCGGCGGAACAAAAAGGTTTTCGTAAAAACAAATCCATTAATTTAGCAATTTATGAATTCTTGTTCAGAGTATTTACAAATGTTGACAAAAAAATTCCATTAACAGCCCTATTTATGGACATTTCCAAAGCTTTTGATTTTGTTAGACATGATTTATTAATAACTAAATTATATACGTATGGCATAAGAGGCAAGACACTTGATCTAATAAAATCTTTCCTATTCAATAGGACCCAAATCACACAAATAGAACGCATATGTCCTAAAACTAAAAATGAATGTGTTTATTTATCTTGCCCTCGTATATCTAACTTCGGCGTTCCACAAGGAAGTGTTCTGGGCCCTTTATTATTTTTAATCTATATTAATGACTTGCCGAGAAGCATAAAATTTCCCATGACCCTATTTGCTGATGACAGTTCCGTAATATTCACTTGCAATGACATAAATAAATTTGAAACCGAAATTAACGACAATTTAAATAGTATTATCACGTGGCTAAAATCAAATAATTTATTAATTAATATCAAAAAGACTACAATAATGTCTTTTAAGCAACGCAAATCATTACTTCCGCCACTAAATATAAATTATAATGGGGAGACTGTAAAAGAAACAAACTCCACAAAATTCTTGGGCCTTCATATAGATAGCGACCTAAGGTGGAGGTCACACTCCGAATATATCTGTAAAAAGATCAATAAATTTTCTTATGCCCTATATATGTTGTCTAAAGTGGTAAATCAAAAAGCTGTACTTACTGCGTATCATGGCCTTGTGTCCTCTACTTTACGTTATGGCATAATGTTTTGGGGCAACGGCACAAAGCGTGAAGATATATTCAAAGCACAAAAAAAGTGTATTCGCGCCATTACCAAAATATCAAATACCGACTGTTGCAGACCTCACTTTAAAAATTTAAAATTATTGACGTTATCATCTATGTATATTTATGAAATAATTTTATTTGTAAAAACTAACCCTGACATATTTAATAATTTTCTAATAAGTAACCGACATAAAACAAAGCTGGCAGCAATTCCGTCAAAGACTGCTTTACTCAGTAAAAGTGTATTTGGTATGGCACCAAAAATCTATAATAAGGTCCCTGAACCACTTCGAAATATTAACAACATAGAAAAATTTAAAATGGAACTAAAAAAGATTTTAATTGACAAATGTTATTATTCAGTTCATGAATTTCTGGCAGATAATTTAATTTAATGTAATTTAATTTAATTTAATTTCATGTAATTTAATTTAAATTAATGTGATTTAATTTAATTTAATGTAATTTAATTTATTGTAATTTGATATGATTTTTAAAATAATTACAATTAGTTAATCGATATTAATTAATTCATTCATTTTTATAATATTTGTATGCCCGAAAGGGTCGGACATAGAGAACCTATTCTGTATAATAATATTAAGAGCTGTTTGTACCTATGTTCACAAATAAAGAATTATTATTATTATTATTATTATTAATTATTTTTTGAAGTAAGCCCTGTTACCGGTACTACACCTTGAGCCACATTTCTGGATCTTTTACAAGCATGAATGCTGTAATCATAATATGATATAACATAACACGATACGACAAAATGATGATGATAATACATTATAATTATATTATGTCTATTGTGTCTAAAGTTTAAATTAAATAAAATTTGATTTTATTAAATATGTTTTTCCTTTTTCAACAACTCCAATTCACCTTACCAGTGCATTTGAATAAAAAAAAAACAATAATGTATTTTAATTTTTCTGCTGTCGGTACAGCTTCGAATTCAGCGGTTCGAGAAACATTAAACATTCGAGAAAAACTCGCAGGTGGACAGTTTTCCTTAGCTTTGTACTGAATATTATTATAGCAGTAATTGAAAAACACTGAACTCTTCGCTCAGTATGAGTTTTATTCACGCAGTTCCAATAAAACTCTGAATCGGTTTATTTGTTATGCTCTTGATGGATTATGTTTGTAATTATTATTATCTTGTTGAGAATCCTTGTCTGATATTTTTTTATCACATTAAGTATTTTTCTACATAAACTATGCAATGAAAATAAATAAAATATGTAAGTATGTAAATACCTGGGGGGGGATACATTGGGGGACGAGCTGCTCGCGTCCGTAGGAAGTTACTTGAAGACATGATTACCCTACACGTGTCCCCTGGGTAGTGCTAAACGAGCAGCAACTCTGGTGGTAGGCCATAACATCGGCTGCCGGCTTTCAGTTACCACCCACTGGACAAAGCCATGCCGCCAAACGATTCGTCGTGTTCCGGCATGATGTCTGGTGAAGCCGAATGGGAGATGGGTCTGAACAGTTGCGTTGCGTTAGCGGACCGGCTGTGACGGATTGGTTTTTGCTGTGTCGGGAGCTTAGTCGCGGAGGGCAGCGGGATCCGAAGCACGGTGCACCGCTGGCCGACCGTAGTCAGTAGGGGGCCCAAGTAGTGGGAAAGCCACCCACGAAAGGCTGCCCCGCCAACTGCGAAAAATCCCGGAGTGGCTCCATCATGCCGGTTGGCGACCGGATGAGGGGACCTGATGGCGATCTCCGGGGGGGTTCGGGCGTCCCCGCGGTCTCCAGACTAAGCCCCCAATGACGCAGCGATCCTGATACCGTCGCTTGGTCAGCAACGTGACGCCTTGTTCAACTGCCATCTCCCATCCTATTCACTCCAAAATGTAAAATGGAAAAAAAAGAGCAAGGGAAAAGTTTTTTACAGCGGTTGCACGTCCCCTCACTCCAAGTGCAGTTCACAAATATCCGTGGGCTGCACTCCAATCTCACTGCAGTCCACCACCACCTTGAGACTGCTAAGCCGCACCTGCTCTTTTTGACGGAGACGCAGATTAGATGTCCATTGAGCGCGGCATACCTCGACTACCCAGGATACACATTAGAGCATAATTTTCACCCTCGCGCCGGAGTCTGTGTGTATGCCCGCAACGACATCTGCTGCCAGCGTCTCCGCCATCTTGAAGACCCCACTCTCTCCACAATTTGGGTTTTGGTAGACACAGGTGCGGACAAGATCCTATATTCCTGTGTCTACCGATCGCACAGTGGTGACCAGGAGACAACTCGTCTGTTCCAACATCTCAGCGAGGCAGCTGATATGGCTTTACATCGGCACCCCATAGCGCAGCTGGTTTTTCTGGGGGACTTTAACGCCTGTCATCAAGACTGGCTGTTCCCATACCAGAAAACCGACCATGCTGGGAGAGAAGCGTGGAATTTTGCCTTGACGCTTGGACTCTCTCAGCTGGTAAGGCAAGCGACACGGGTGCCCGATATCGATAGCCACACGGCCAACTGCCTAGACCTTCTGCTGACAACTGATCCAGACAGGTATGATATTCAGGTTTCCTCCCCGTTGGGAACTTCTGATCACTGTCTGGTGAAATCTGTATCGACATATTCCCCTCCGGACTGCGAGCCCCGTGGTAACCGACGAATGTGGCGATACAAGTCAGCAGATTGGGATGAGATGCGACACTTCTTCGCGTCTTATCCTTGGCGGCAGCTTTGCTTCTCTTCTGACGATCCGTCGAGCTGCGCGGATGCTATAACCGATGTGGTACGTCAAGCGATGGAGTATTTCATCCCTTTTTCTGATGTACCCATCGGTGGCAAAGCTCGCCCATGGTTTACCGCTGAATGTGAGCAAGCTGAGCAACACAAACATTCAGCGTACTTAGCCTGGGTGGATGCTCGAAGCCGCAAAGCTCCGGACGTCACCGCTAAGAAGAAAGCTTTTAATCAAGCCGCCAAGTCATACAAAAAGGCATTACAGAAGGCAAATTCCGTCCGCATTACTAACATCGGCGAAAAACTCTGTACCCAACCGTCCGGTAGTAGAGTTTTTTGGTCTCTCGCCAAAGCGGTCGAGAATAATTTCTGTCGGCCTACGCTGCCTCCGCTGCTAAAACCGGATGGTTCCCTGGCCCATACAGCTAAGGAGAAAGCGAACTTATTCGCATTTCTTTTTGCTGAGAATTCGCGTCTGGATGTCAGCAATAACGTACCACCTCAGTTGACTCATTGCGGTATCTCTATGCCGGAGATCCGTATTACAAACAAAGAAGTCCTTAAAACCTTGCGGTGTCTGGAAGTGAATAAAGCCAGCGGACCGGATGGTATTCCAGCGATAGTGATCAAAAAATGTGCACCCGAGTTGTCTCCTGTATTGACACGTCTGTTCCGCCTCTCAATTGAGACTGGATCAGTGCCTAAATCCTGGAAGCTTGCCAACGTGCAGCCCGTGCCCAAGAAAGGTAGCCGTGCTGACCCCGCCAACTATCGGCCTATCTCAATTACCTCCATAATCTGCAAGATTATGGAACGTATATTGAATAGGCGCCTCATGGCATACCTTGAACAGAATGATCTCCTTAGCGATCGGCAGTACGGGTTCCGCCGAAACCGATCAACAGGAGATCTTCTAGCGTATGCCACACATATATGGGGCGAGGCCCTCGAGAAAAATGGGGAGGCACTTGCTGTCTCCCTTGACGTCTCGAAGGCCTTTGATAAGGTCTGGCACGCTAGCCTTCTAAGCAAGCTTCCAACTTACGGCATATCCCCTGGCCTTATTGACTGGGTAAAAGACTTCCTGAGCGACCGGTCTTTCCGCGTTGTAGTCGATGGTTGTTCATCGGAGACGATGACTACAAATGCTGGAGTTCCTCAGGGGTCCGTTCTCTCCGCCACTCTATTTCTGCTACATATAAATGATCTGCTTATGCCCGGTATCTATGGGTACGCAGACGATAGCACAGTGGTAGAGAGATACGTACCAAGTTCCAGGGCCAGTCGGGACGAAATTCAGTCTGAAAGAGAGGCCATGGTGGCTCGTGTGAATCTCACACTTCGGGCTGTGTCCGAACGGGGCGAAGCCAATCTTGTGAGATTCAACGCCACTAAAACGCAGACGTGTCTATTTACCGCCAAGAAGAGCCCGTTCACCTTGGCTCCTACTTTTCGGGATGTGTCCTTGGATTATACCGACTGCCTTCAGTTATTAGGAGTAGAGATATCCTCGAAACTCAACTTTGGGCGGTTCATCGAGACCAAGGCTAAGGCTGCTGCAAGGAAACTTGGTGTCCTTGCAAAGGTACAACGGTACTTCACACCTAGGCAACTCTTAACCTTGTACAAAGCTCAGATTCGGCCGTGTGTGGAGTACTGTTCGCACATTTGGGCAGGCGCAGCCAAATGTCACCTTTCTGCTTTGGACTCGATGGAGAGACGTGCGAAGAGGCTCATTGGTGACCCAGTTTTGGTCGAGACCAATCTTCAAAGCCTCGAGCACAGGCGCAGAGTAGCCAGTCTCTCGGTTTTCTACAGGGCACATTTCGGAGAGTGTGCGCAGGAATTGTTTGAGATAATTCCCCCATCTCCGTTTCTCCATCGAACGACACGACGCACGGCGGGTATCCATCCTTTTGTCGTGAACATCCCGCCGGTACGAACGACGCGGTTTGCCTCGTCATTCGTTATACGCACCGCGAAGGACTGGAATAACTTGCCTGCGTCGGCGTTCCCGCCAATCTATGACGTGGATGTCTTCAAGAAAAGAGTGAATAGGCTTTTACTAAGTTAATGTGCTCACCATCTTGGACCACATCTCCACTTACCATCAGGTGGGATTGTGGTCAAGCATTAACTTATTAGTGTAAAAAAATAAAATAAAAATAAAAAATAAAAAAAAACCCCTCAAATGAACCAACTTACGTTGAAAGAAAGAACTGGCTCTCAAGCCCCCAGCCGGAACACGACGAGTCGTTTGGCGGCTGACTCATGCTCAAGGGTGGTGGTAGGGGTAATAATGGTGTTAATTAACAATTAAAATCAATATTAACAATAAAATCCCTTGAGGGGGGCCCTACCACCAGCGGGCCGGATTTAGTAGCCTCTTATGACACCCATCCGGCATGGGATTGGGGTTTGTATTCTAAGCCGCTCCAATACGGCAAAAAGTACTTCAGTTGAGGTTCTTATCGAACCAGAACCAAGGGTTTAGAACACGCACGTGCCAACTATCATGCTTGCTTCCTAACTCTAGTGAACTAGGTATCGTACCTCGTAAGGTACCTAGCTCGCCATGAGTGTCACGTATTGAACAAACAACGTTACGACTACGTTAGTTTGAAAGTAAATAGAGTTCTTCTGTCGTGGAAATCGTGGATGTTAAACTTTTATTGAACGTGCAAGCGAGCATTTTACTAACTAGTTCTGTTGTGCCCGCGACTTCACGTGGCAGTTTTTCCCGTATAAAACTCGAGCCAGTGGGAATTCCGGGATAAAAAGTAGCCTAAATGTTCCTCTATCTTCCAGTGAAAATCCCATTATAATCGGTTCAGCCATTCCAGACATAAGTCCAGAGAAACAGAAAGACTGACAGATGCAAATTTAAAAAAAGTTTATATTTTGTATTGTGTAAATAACACAGACAGATATTTAAATTGTATGTTATATATAGATGCTGCTTAGCGACATACCTTTTTTCACAAATCTTTTTGTAGAATAAGAGGACGTACCGTAACCCACAAAACCAGGGTAAGGTAAATAAAAGCGTTTAAAAATACATATTTCATAAAAACTAAGACATTATTTTGCTCCAGCCACAAAGCGCTGTGACCGACCGCATTCCAATTTTTCTCCATGAAGTATTGGATTTCAACTTGAGCATGTTATGACGTCCCGTTTCTAATGTATTGGATAAACTTGGAATAAAACTGGAATAAGGGGTGCTAGTTACTATTAGTATGGTTTGGAATTTGGCCAATTTTGTTGTACATAATGAAAAATGATATAAATTGTACTTATTTAAAATGGTACAAACTGGATATAAAACCCGAAATATGCGTAAATTACTGGAATTACTGGTACTGGAATGGTGTGATTCGTGATCACATGACCTAAACCACAGATTATTATCCCCTAAAACAAACAACAACAATAGATAATGAAACGGAAAATGATTTTTGCATTCGCAAATATTCCTGAAAAATTGTAGTAATTGCAGTAAAAAATTGAGTATTTTCAAGCGTGTATCATAGTCATGTTTAAACCTAAGCTTCCTCGAAAACAAGCTGTTGTTTATCTGAACAATTGAATATCTGTGCAATAGTTTTTGGGATAGCAGGCTTTATTTTATACTGCGCTGTATTAGTAGAGTACACATTGATTGAGTAGCCAACCTATTATATCTTTCAGATTATTTATATTTAAGCAACATTATTTATTACAAATACTTTTCGCAACCAGGGCTATGAACCCGGAATACCTCACTACTAATAAATAAAATAAATTTTATCATTAATTTTTCATTCTTCAATTCTAAACTCTTCTTGCCTAATTACTAATAAAAACATCTCTTTGTTACAGGTAACGCAAATTGCCCGGCTGCCCAACAGATGGCGTTGTGAATTGTATTATAATGACCGTTAATTCTATTCAGAGTGACATTCATTTTGTCCGACCGTTTGGCCAAGTGCCCACTGTGCGTCACTGCGATAAAGGCGTGTTTACACGGCCCGTGACGTTGGAGGGGAAAATGTATATAAGCTAAGGTTGTTGTCGGTATGAGCGTGATCTCATGTAGGTTAAGGTTCAAAGTGTATGGGAGTTAATTGTATGTACTTCAATGTAAGAAGTTAAGAACATCGTCTGAAGTCCTTTTAGATGCTGTGTCCTATCGCAGGGTAATTTAGGTAACGTGGTACTATAATAAACACATCGATCTAAGTGATCGAAGACTTAACATTGGTTTTAATACTGTAGCCCAGTTAGTACTGCCCCTGCTTTGGAAGCGTGGGGTCTCGGGTTTAAACAATAAACACGGTTACTCATACCCCCGCAGTAGGTTATTACCTGTACCGCGGGTGGCATGGACGACACATATCACATCACAATAACACCCATAACCCGAGTACAAATATTTATCTGTCCCATAAATATCTGCCCCGGCCGGGTATCGAACCCGGGACCCCTCGCTTCGCAGGCAGGGTCACTACCAACTAGGCTACAGGGTCGTCAAATTTCTGGTTTAGGAGATATCATGACAATTAAATGTTTATTCACGGGTCCTGTGGGTATTATTTGTGTTTAAAATAAAAAAATTATTTTATTTATTTTATTTTATTTGGAAAACACACAATGTTGATAGTACAAAACTTAAAATTCATAATTTACAACACATAAATCAGTAAAGTTTCCGCTTGTCAATAATACATTTAGGAGCAGTTAGAGAATTTTGAGTAGAAAAATTTAAAATATAAAATAAAATAAAAATGTTTTGTGTTTTCTATGCTCCCGACTACTTATGGAAACCTAGTGTGGGAGTATGAGAATCTAATGATATGAGAATAATTGTAGTACCTGTCAGTTATTTTAATATGAGTGAAACTGATATTGATAAAGAAGCATACTCAAGTACTCAACATGTTCTAATTAAGTCAGGCCTTGAGTTGATGTGAGGTGACCGCTATATTTCGCTATATTTCCGACCCATGATAAAAGATAAAGCAATTGAAACCTTTTTAGTTTAATTTTTTTCTGTTTTAATACTTAAGCAATTGTTTTCGTAAATAACACCAAAAAAAAGAAGTTTTTTGATGAACAGTTTCGCTGCAAATTTGCAATGTGCACAGCTCCTAAGCATCCCCAACGTATTCGAATGGTATATAGGAATTTCAAATGAAGAAAACAAATTGTTTGGTATTATTTTCATCAGAAATGCCGATGCACTTTTACATTGAACGTATAGTTCGGCCGCTGTATCTTGGCGCGTCTGAACTTCGCGCAGAAGGCTGCGCAGTAACATAATTCGCCAATACTCGATACGCGGTGTATTGTGTCTCAGTCACACGTTAGCATGTTCGTGTTGCCATCTCTGTCTTACATGCGCTAAAGTTCGCAAAGCCTATGTTCAGACGCGCCAAGATACAGCGGCCGTACTTGTAAATCTGCTTTATTCACGACGTATTTTATTTACGGTGGCAGAACGTCGATTTTACTGCAAATTTTAAGCCTTCCCAGACCATGAGCGTTAATAACGCTCGTTAAGAACGCCCGCAGAGTGAAGTTACGCGGTTTGATACGTCAAACAACAGACCGATCTAAATCGCTATTCCCCAAGAACTTCCTAGAAAGAGTATCACTGACTGAATTTAAAATCCAACCTGGTGAAGAGAACCGGTATCCACTGGATTCAAGAGGCTTAGGTAAGGAATCGGATTAGGTAAGGAAGACTCACACCCAACTCAGAGTCACTAACGTTTACATAAATTGCTCCTTAGTAAATAAATAATCACCATACAAATTCTCCGCCAATCCGCACTGGAGCAGCGTGGTGGAGTATGCTCTAGGCCTCCTCACGAGGAGAGACCCGTGCCCAGTAGTGGGCCATTAATCGGTTGAAGCCATACAAATTCTGTACTAAGGAGCGATTTAAGTAACCGTTGATGACTGAGTTGGGGCGTTAGTTGGCTTCTACCCACCAGGAGGCCTAGAGCATACTCCACCAGGCTGCTCCAGTGCGGATTGGTGGAGGGGTTAGTGGCCAACCCAAGTGTCGGAAGTTTTCATGCTGCCCGAGGGCCTCCGACTTAGCGTAAAGACTCTTATCTTACGATAACAATAGGGCCTGACGGAACTTCCTTCCGACTTCAAGAAGACTTCAAGAAGTGAATGAAATACAGTAGACCCGCGGTTATCCGGTTATCCGGACCCTGTCTAATCCGGCGCCCCCTGTAATCCAACAACGCCTATCACTGTTGATTGTACATAAAAATTAAATTCATAAAAGTTCAAATGGATTCTTTGATTTGTAATTTGTCGGATTACAAGGTAATCTCATTCAAAAATTTCCGGAATATTAGTCTTAGGTAGTCATAGTAGGCAGTCTATTATCCAAAAAATTCGATAATCCGACATCGCTCTGCAAAACGTTTATCAGATGACCGCGGGTATACTGTAAATCAATACTCTATACAAATAAATAAAATTGGAGTGTCTTTTTTAATATTAAAATAACTGCTTTTTACTAAGTGCATTTGGATTTATACACGGTACATATACCAAAACAATATTTTTCACAATTTTTGTCTGTCTGTCTGTCTGTCTGTCTGTCTGTCTGTCTGTCTGTCTGTATGTATGTCTGTATGTCTGTCTGTTTGTTCCGGCTAATCTCTGAAATGACTAGTCCGATTTTGACAGGACTTTCACTGGCAGATAGCTGATGTAACAAGGAGTAACTTAGGCTACTTTTATTTTAGACAAAATATAGCTTGTTAGGCGATACGAAGTTCGCCGGGTCAGCTAGTAATTTATAATGCAGTTGACAATAACGTCTGTTATTAACGCTCTAGTCTAGGGAGGGCTTAACTTTTCTGAGCGAAGTAAAAGATAATTCTTGCGCTATTAAATGTAAAAAATTGCATTCGCGAAAATGATTTACTGAATGAAATTGCTTTTCGCTCAGTGAAGTTATTAATTAACGCTGCCTGTGTAATAGTTTCATCGGTATTTTTGTTAGTAGGTAATATTAAAAGTTAGTGGTTATATCTGGCCTAGTTACCTCACAGAGGAAAACTTTTTAATGCGAACGTATTATCTATAATCTATACTAATATATAAAGAGGAAAGATTTGATTTTTTTGTTTGCATTGAATAGGCTCCGAAACTACTGAACCGATTTGAAAAATTCTTTCACTGTTGGGAAGTAACACTATCCCCGGGTGACATACGCTATATAATATTTTCTAAAAAAATTAGGGATCCTTAATAAAATTCCAATAATGTAACCCAAGGTGTAAAAAAATAAGAAAACCGAAGCAAAGCGAGGGCGGTTACTCGTTACCAATAAAATTATTAAATTTTTCCTTCGGAAGCGCGATCTCCATGATATCCTTGAAGCTTAGAATTCTGGAAGTAATTTTGCGTATTCGCACACCAAAATATTTACAGTTAAGTCAGGGAGTCGTTTGGCAAGCGAGCAAGCGACCAAACCGTTTGAATGAATTGTTGTTAGAAACTCATAAGCGGGGGGCAGGGGGGAGAATTTTCTATCAGGTCTAATTTTCTATCAGATATAGTGTTCGCTTGTTCGCTTACGACGAAGAAGGAAGGATCAACCTAATGATCGTGCCACACCTTCGTCTTTACGCGTTAAGTATTAACGCGTTAACTTACGGTGTGGCTAACAGTTAGCGCGCCAAAAGGCATGTGGCCTTGTTAATGTCATTCCGTTGTCATTCCGGCACAGACGTTAAAGTTAACGTTAACTCAGACGTAATAACGTAACGTGTAGATTTCCATCACATTAGCTGAGCTAGAGGCATACAATAAAAAAAAGAGATTGGTATAAGCAATATCATGTAATGTTAGTAGAGGAATATGAAAGTGATGTAGCAGTATTCTCGCTGAGTAATAGCAACGAATACTAATATGTAATAATATTTTCACGCAACCTTCATTGCTCGCACTTGCGCCTAGTGATGTGATGTGTGTGTATGTGATGCAATATCCGATGTTTAAAACAGATAACAAGTTTATATTTTATAGACTTTTATTGAAGTTAAACTTCTTATATCGACTTAGAAGAGAACGTAACAAAAAGTAAGTCACGAATTCCTGCAACGTTTTTATGTATGTAGGTATTTCATCACGGATGCATGGGGGCTGTGCAAAGAAATTAGTACCTACAAAATTTATAAAACAAGTAAGGCTGTACAAATAAATTTAAACAAAGTTATTTGTTAGTTTGAAAGCAAATTAGTAAATTTTCTTTTCATCCAAGAGCACGTTAAGGTGTCGGTTCTAATATTAATATTTAATAATTACAATTGAATTACAGTTGCTAAGCGTTAAATTGATATTGAATACGATTTGTGGTGGTACATTTGAATTAATATCTTACGATCGTAGGTTGCAAACTCATACCTTGTTATGCTTGTGTTCCGCTAATAAACCGAAATAAAACGAAAAATCCGTTTCGGATATTACCTAGTCCCTACATACAATATAAATGTGATGTAACATACACATCACTAGTAACGGCTGTCTCACTGGCAGATCATGAAAAATGTAACACTCGAGATTTTATGAATGAATTTGTTGCCAACCCTCTCGCCACCGGATGCTTATGGGCCATTTAGACCCCATTATGAATGGCTGTGTACCCGCGAGCATAGAATAAGCTAAGGGTGTTTATTTGGGTCAATGCGTCACTGAGTACCTATATCCAATGACATTCTTTACTATTCGGAACATTATGAATAACTCACAGATAAAAATACGTCTTTATTGTATTCACACCGTAATAAATAAGTAGTTTCTCTCATGAATGAACACATGCTGAGTGACATTTTGTATTACTAAAGCGATATTATATAACACTCTGGTTACTTATTTATTACTTTTTATTGACTTTCACGGTTCCAATATACGAGGGTAACGACCCACTACTGAGCACGATCTCTCCTCTTGAGGAGGCCTAGAACATACTCCACCACGCTGCTTCAGTGCGGGTTGGTGGAGATTTGTTGTATAGAAAACTTGGACTGTGTTGTTTAAAATACTCGGATTTATAATGGTAGTAGGTATACAAGACGGATACATTGCATCGGATACATCCGAAGATGATCTTTGCCTCGTCATCGACTAGCCATTAGAGGTGACATTTGGGAATAGTAAATAGGCTAATGGTATTCTGCCGTTCATAATTATTGATCATATACTGATATAACTAATTAAAATTATCATCATCATTTTAGGTGATGAAACTTTTTTTATTATCATTATGATTACAATCATGTAATAACCATATTTGACCATATGATTTAAACATATGATTTTTAATAATTTTAGATTGTACCTATATCGATAAAAAAAATTCGACAAGTTTTTTAAGTGCTTAAAGAACTTCAAAAAATATTTTTATTCTTCATCGTCTTGACCTTTAACCGTAAAGGTACTTTACGTAGGATTAATATAATAACTTTCATCGTATTCGACCTTGAATCCGAATACTTTGATCCAACACGCCTAACCTGATTATTCTTACTTACATTTTTTGTGCTTATTTTAGGTTGAAATTATTCTTTACTTTTTTATTTATACGTGCGGCTAAACATGACATATTTTACAAAATCTACTTTATAATATCTATTTTAAATCGCTATTTTATCAATTATCATCACAACTGAGTTTTGATAAATAAGGGTAAGTATCGCTTTTCAAACAAATAATTCTTGCCAAAAAATAACCGACTATATAAATAGGGATAACTCAAAAACCACTAGTCATATCTCGCTCAAATTTAAGTAGAACCACATGACAAGCACCAGCTTTCGATTAAAAAAATCCATCAAAATCGGTTCACCCAGTCGAAAGTTCTGAGGTAACAAACATAAAAAAATACAGTCGAATTGAATACCTCCTCCTTTTTTGAAGTCGGCTAAAAACTAATTTACCATTTCGGACTATTTCGAAGGTGACAAAAGTTAAAACAATATTACAGAATTGAGAACCTCCTCCTTTTTTTTGAAGTCAGTTAAAAAGGCTTCTTTGAGTCGATATTTTTAACCGACTTCAAAAAAAGGAGAAGGTATTCAATTCGACTGTATTTTTTATGTTTGTTACCTCAGAACTTTCGACTGGGTGAACCGATTTTTGATGATTCTTTTTTTAATCGAAAGCTGGTGCTTGTCATGTGGTCCCACTTAAAGAGCTAGATCTGACGAGTAGTTTTTGAGTTATTTTGAAGTCGGTTTTTTTTTCTTGGTAAAATTCAGATTATCTCATAACGTAAATAAAATACCACGCGCTACACAACTTAATTTACCTTACTATATAACCTGAAACTCGAAAATTTCTAGTAAGTTTCATGTAAAGAGCATAAGTTCCGTTCAGTTTATTCCCTGGATCCTAGACGCAGTACGAGTATTACGAGGATAATCTTCGTTCTACTGGATATTAGTTCTCGCAGTTTACTTTGTGCTGCATAGCGTATGAAAACTGTTTTCAAAGCACTTTGCAACGTGATTATTTAATGTATGAGATCGTAAGGCTTAATTTTGATAAGATGTTTATCAAGTGAGATGTGAAGGAAAATTCCTATAGCTCATTTTACCCGACTGCCAAGGACGGGTTTTTCGCGCTTATCTTATATGTATGCATGTAATATTCTTTATTACCTCATGTCTTCCAAACTGCTGGACCAATTTATAAAATTAAGATATCTTTAGATTTGTCTTGATAACCCAAGTGTTCTTAGATATGTGAAATTAAAAAAAAAAACAAATATAGGCTGTAAGATGCCATTGTTTCAATTATCAAAAAATAAAAATAAAATCAAATAATGCAATATGGGTATTAAATAAAAGAGCTTACCATAAGGATTTAAAAAAGGTATATCATGATAGCTTTTTAAATAGCAGATTGTTAATGTACTTGTCTAATTTGCAAACCTGCCTGTAAAACTTCAAATTAAAATTTTGTTGCGATTCGTTTTGCCACTCGTCCGTTGTGATTCGTTTTTCCACTTCTCCGTTGAAGTTTCACTTCCTCAGTGTGTCCCAGCATATATTTCATTTACTAAATAATTAAATTTACCACAAAAAGTTCTGCATAATAATAACTATTATCGTGTTTTAATAGCCATACAGAATAAATTGTGCTATTTAATTTCAACATACAAGGCGAAGGGACATGACTCATGTGTCATAATATATCTATATTTAGTTATGTATGTTAATTTAAATAAGTAAAACGAGGTCGCGTTCATTTATTTGTCTGCTGATGCTGTCAGGGTCAAGAGGCGCTTACTTTCGTCAAGTTATATACCTTGATGTAATTTACATAATTTAAAGTTCGAGAGAGTATTACTTATCTATGTTCTTAACATGCATTATATAAAAACTTTAAAAAAATACAACCATTGAAAGGTGAGTGAGATTATATTTTTTTTATGGAAATAGCCGGCAAATGAGCTGACTGATCGTCAGACACTTGATGGTGTGGCTATCGCCACCCATGGACATCATCAAAGAGAGAAGAAAAAGAAAGAAAGAATTCTGTGGAATGGCAATAAAATAAATGATGATAACTGGGTCATTCTACTTTTTAGTGCAGGTTTTTGGCACTGATAAAAATAGGTTTCAAAAATTTTATGATTAAAGATATATGAAGTAATTTAATTATATTTATGCGTAATTATACCTAAATAATTGCAATTAACTGCCAGCAGTGAATTTTGCATATATTTTTTTCTGATAATAAAGGTTTTGTTGACCAAGGTAAGAAAATTATACCACTTTGTTACCAATCAAAATATTTTTATTGAGTACCTTTAGTCACTCATTACAAACAAACAATTAACAAAACGTATTTTGGAAACATATATCTTTCACTTTCATAACTAAAATTAGATATTATTTTATATTAAGTCTGATAAATCACATTTAAAAGACAACTATGTCACCGTTGTGCACTTTTGTCCACAAAAATTTGACATAAAATGTTATATTATGTGTAAAAATATCTTAGCAACGTATATAACATTGATAAAAAATATATATCTTGCTTCTCATATACATGTAATGTAATTTATAAGCCAATTGTACAACTCAAGTTGAAAAACCTTTACTTAAAATTAGGGACATAATGGTAACACAGTTGTTCAACAGTAACATAGTTGTTTCAATAGAAAATTATTTTCTACTAAAAAAGTTAATTAGTCTTTTAGTTACCACAAAGGTTGAATGCAATAATTTAATCCTATTACTATAATAATTTTACCAAAATCACATCCCTTACACATAGGTTAGATTATTTAAAAAATAAATAATAATTGCAATCCCTGTTCGAACACTTCCAGAGGATTAGGAAATTCGTAGTATTCCGGTTTCCCTCTTAAAATCTTTTTTGGTGCAGGAACTACTTCGACAATATTATCATAAGGCTCACAACTAATGTCTGTTTCAACAGCTTTAAATAGTTTGCCAGTATCTGTACGCTTTATTTTCTTGTAATGTTATTTTATTGCTGTCGTCAAAACTTTGTACTTTTCAGCTGTTTTTCCAGTTTCCATTTTTTCATTATCTTTTTTTCGGTTTAATCTATGGCACTTCTTATACTTTTGGTATTTTCCCTCAGCTGCTTCTAGCTTTTCTTTTAAATCTACGTTTTCTCCGAGCTTAGTTCTATCCCTTCTCACTTGTTTTCGTCCACGATTCTTCGCAGAGACAGAAGCTGATGTAGATGAAGTCACCTTTGTCGACGTCGATAGTGATCGTCTAGGCATCTGTTCTTGAGTGTTTTTTGGAGTGGCATTCTGGCATGAATAAAATGGAGGTGTACACAACCTACGAGAATTGGGTATCGGATGATTTTCAGGAATATTTGGTGCATTTTGTTCTGTTGGTGGTGTGTTCACACGAGGTACATCGGATTGAGGTGTCAATTCAGGAGTATTGCAGGGCGCGAATTCGGTCCCTTCTTTTGCTGTAAGCAACCCGCCAATTTTTTTGTTTGGCGATGTTCACATGACGTTAAGTCTTTAATGAGGCGTTTCGTTTTGTGGTACCTTTCCAAAGCCTTCTTTCTTGCTTCCTCTTCTTTAACAGGGTCTAATTTTCGTTTGTTTCGGTACCGACGTTGTTTTTCGGCTGGGTTTAGCGGCATGATGTTCTGTAAAAGATAAAAACGTCGCATTATTGTACTAATTTTACCTTCAGTAATTATCGTAAGCCAGTAAATAAATGTAAAATTGTTAAAATATAAGCCTATGGGTCGATACGAACAAGTGAAGTTAAATAAAATTGGAAACAATCATTGACAGAGTATATTTACAACTGCGTTACCACAGCAGAGTAACACAGTAGACCGGTAACACAGTTGTAAAGTAACATGATGCTACTTGATATTTACGAAATGAATGTGTAATTTGCAAATCCAACAATAGAATACAAATAAGTGACATAAATGCCGAATATCAATGGTTAAAATATAACGTAAAAGTTCAGACACTTACCTTTTCGTTGGGTAACAAAGTGCACACCAAATAAACACACGCGTCATGATTCACAATATGGCAGCGACTAAGTGGCGTCTCGCGGCTTGCTACCTTTCCCCACACCCCGCTCTTATCATGCACAACCTACCGATCGAGTAAGCGACCAGCGGTACTCCGCGACTTCTAACAGTTTTCTTAAAAAAGCGGTAACATAGTAGTACTGTATTTATCCTGTTCATTAGGGACAAAATCCAATTATTTATTTAAAAAAAACTAAATCGTTTAAAAACATATGATAAAAACATAAAAAACGCCCACAAATTAAATAAACTTACCAATTTTTTTAAACAGGACTGCACTGCAAGAAGCATACATTTTGTTGGTTAGGTTGTCCGCGTATTAGATCGGGGACACTTTGCAATACTATGGAAAACAACTATGTTACCATAAAACTCCACTTTGTTACAATACATATCTTAAAATAGGTAAAATATTGAAATGTAAATGCTAATTGAAGTTAAGCAAATAATGCGGCAGTTTCACGTATTGCACCAGTTTATTTTATTTTATTAGTAAAATGGCAGATTCAGATTTTTTTGTCCAGGGGGACACAAAAACCTGCACTAAAAAGTAGAATGACCCAACTATCCGCGGCTTTCCCACGTCTTTCGGGATAATAACAATTTATCTTATATTATATTTATCTTATTCCGGATCATGATCGTCTTGTTTGTTTTTAATGAAAATCCGTTCAGTAGTTATTGCGTAAAAGAGTAACAAACATCAATACAAACTTTAAGATTTGTAAAATAAGTAGGATGATAACGTAGGATGGCAATATTTGCAATACAATAAAGAATGACTTGTATATCTATACTAATATATAAAGAGGAAAGATTTGATTTTTTGTTTGCATTGAATAGGCTCCGAAACTACTGAACCGATTTGAAAAATTCTTTCACTGTTGGGAAGCTACACTATCTCCGAGTAACATAGGCTATATTATATTTTCAAAACAATTAGGGATCCTTAATAAAACTCCAATAATGTAACCCAAGGTGTAAAAAAATAAGAAAACCGAAGCAAAGCGAGGGCGGTTACTCGTTAAATATAAAAAAAACCCGCCCGCTATCAAAACAGCACAGCAAAAAAGCTAGCATGATATACTTGTTTGCTCAGATGAAAGAATCTTTCATCTGAGCTTGTTTGAAATCCTTATAGTGAGCTCTTTTAGACTACTGGCCCATGCACAAAAATCATGGGTCATACGAACCACCAGGTGACGTATATAGGACGATATAAGAGCATAAAATAATAAGATTCAGCACTATGCCGTCACTTGTAAGCTGTCCAACTGAGTGCTGGTGAGAATTCAAAAGTGCAAGTAGGGTGAGTAAATTTTGGTCATTTGATTCTGTACGGCATTTTTAACCATCGATAGGGCCATGAAAAATAATAAGAAAGCGCGCAGTGCCGTACAAAAAAGGTGGTCCACAAAGTCGGTAAATGATTTTGAATTCGTGACAATTTCGAGGGTAAATTTGGTCATTTGATACAGTACGGCATCAGTTTCATACTGTTGCAATACAGCTTCTAATCCATTATTCCGCAACGCCGTACAAAAAATCGTGCGACAAGGGGAAGAAATCGAGGGTTGCAACCCCCTCTTTTGCAGTGGTCCGGGGGGTCATTTGAAAAAGTACGGCTTCGGTTCCAATACATTTTCTAGGACTCAAAAGTACTATTAAAAATAATGCCGTCAAAAAATGATAGTCCATTTGAATGTATAATTAATAATTATCTTAATTTCATGGTATACTTGATTTATAAAGCTGTAAGGTCATTTGACCCTGTACGGCAACTTTTTTTTTAACATGACATTGTAAAATACAATTGTTATATAGTATTGCCGTACAAAAAAAACTGTCCTAAAAAAAAATATAGAGATACAAAAACTGAAATTTTTGAAATTATTGCAAAAGTTTAAATATTCATAGATTAATGAAATATAGCAATTTTCTACCTTTTCCCTTGTTTTAAATAGTATTAAGATAAATAAATTAGGAAAAAATTATGCCGTACATTTTAATGCAGACCATATCTTTTAGGCTGATGAAAATGACGCTACCATTTTATGGTCCAGTCATCTTAGTAAAAATTTGGTAAGAATTGCGGAAATTGAGATACCCAGCTGAATTTTTGTATAAACTTGTATTTTGGCGATCTAAAAGTTGTCTCAAAACCTGCATATGATAGGATGACCGCGTCTATTAAAAATTTGAGGACAAAGGTCATAAAAATCGTTTTTTTTTGCAAATATCTCATTTCCTATGAAATTTTCGCTATTTGTATCTTCATCAATATTGTAGAGAATTAAATTCCCTTCAACTTTTGTTTCAAAAATTTTTTTATACGTTGAATCGTTTTCGAGATACAGGGCGGAGAGAGCGCGGTTAGAGCATCATGTAAGGTCAACCGGTATAGTCCCGATCAAAACACGCTATATAAAGTTTATTAAATGAAGGGAATTTAATTTTCTAAAATATTGATGAAGATACAAATAGCGAAAAACTCATAGGAAATGAGATATTTGCAGAAAATCGACTTTTGTGACCTTTGTCCTCAAATTTTTAATAGACGCGGTCACCCTACCATATGTAGGTTTTGAGACAACTTTTAGAATGCCAAAATGCAAGTTTATACAAAAATTCAGCTGGGTATCTCAAATTCCGCAATTCTTGCCAAATTTTTACTACGATGACTTTATTTATTACTAAATTAATTTTACTACAAACCTTTGGACCAACGAAAATGTACGGCATGTAAAAAAATATTATCTATGCATAAAATACTTTCAAAATAAATTAATTTTATGTTGTATCAAATGACCCCCCAGACCACTGCAAAAGAGGGGGTTGTAACCCTCGATTTCTTCCCCTTGTCGCACGATTTTTTGTACGGCGTTGCGGAATAATGGATTAGAAGCTGTATTGCAACAGTATGAAACTGATGCCGTACTGTATCAAATGACCAAATTTACCCTCGAAATTGTCACGAATTCAAAATCATTTACCGACTTTGTGGACCACCTTTTTTGTACGGCACTGCGCGCTTTCTTATTATTTTTCATGGCCCTATCGATGGTTAAAAATGCCGTACAGAATCAAATGACCAAAATTTACTCACCCTACTTGCACTTTTGAATTCTCACCAGCACTCAGTTGGACAGCTTACAAGTGACGGCATAGTGCTGAATCTTATTATTTTATGCTCTTCTATCGTCCTATATAGGTCACCAGGTGGTTCATATGACCCTGGATTTTTGTGGGTGGGCCAGTAGTCTATTTAATTTGATACCCGTATTGCATTATTTGATTTCGTTCGTTGTAAGTTTGATCGAGGTAAATTGCGGTTTACGATTTATGACGTATTAAAAAAGCTACTTACTAGATCTTGTTCAAACCAATTTTCGGTGGAAGTTTGCATGGTAATGTACATCATATATATTTTTTTTATCATTCTCTTATTTTAGAAGTTACAGGGGGGGGGGGGGGGGGGCACATTTTACCACTTTGGAAGTGTCTCTCGCGCAAACTATTCAGTTTAGAAAAAAATGATATTAGAAACCTCAATATCATTTTTGAAGACCTATCCATAGATAACCCACACGTATGGGTTTGATGAAAAAAAAAATTTTTGAGTTTCAATTCTAAGTATGGGGAACCCCCAAAACTTATTGTTTTTTTTTCTATTTTTGTGTGAAAATCTTAATGCGGTTCACATAATACCTACATCTACTTACCAAGTTTCAACAATATAGTTCTTATAGTTTCGGAAAAAAGTGGCTGTGACATACGGACGGACAGACAGACAGACAGACATGACGAATCTGTAAGGGTTCCGTTTTTTGCCATTTGGCTACGGAGCCCTAATAAAACCATTCAGCAATTTGGAAGATACGAGGTAATAAAGAATATTACATACATACATACATAAAAGATACGCGCGAAAAACATAATCCTTCTTAGCAGTCAGGTAATAATTTAGCAAAGTGAGCCCTCACCAGGCTAGGCCTAGCTAGGCTAGGCTGGCTCAGGCTATTATGGCTGGGAAGCAACCGTGGTACAAACTCTCATGATATCTGGGGGCACGGCAGTGCCCCCGCCAAGTCGAGCAAAAAAGTGGCACGGCCGTACCATCCTTTTCTCAAAGCAATTCAGGCCATTTTCGACCCCCTATAACTTTGTTGTGGATAAAGCTAGAAGCCTGAATTTTTAGTAACCAAGCAGGCATTGTATAAACACGGTATGTTTCAAATTTCATTCAATTTGAACCAGTAGTTTAAGAATTATAACTAGTCAAAGTTTCTTAATTTCGTCACTCACTGACTGACTGACCGATCATCAAAACTCTAAGGCACTTCTAGCAGACCTTGAAGCTTTAAATTTGGAACACAATTAGTGTTTAGTGTGTAGATCAAGGAAAAACTAAAATATTTTGCAATTTCAGTCCAGTTTTCTAGATACATCAACTGCATAAATAACTTTGTAATCCCATATAAACATATAGGATTACAAAGTTACATTTGCAGTTAATGAATCACTGTACCTTTATAACAAAGTTACATTTTATAATTAATTAATCGCAATAAACAATCAAATTTAATATAATATGTAGGTATTACCTGTGAGATACATTGTGTTTTCATGCGATGGTCAAGTCGATCTATTTATTTAAAACATAAAAGATTTTTAATATTGATAATATGGTCACTATAAGATGTTGTTACTTGTTAGGTTAGCTAATTACGTAATAACTTAAGACAGAAGGACCCTTAAGTAGGAACTGAATAAATTAACCGACTTGGTATTACATGGATCTCACAACTTTTTACGGTAGAAGAACTGAGTTGCGAGACTTGGTTTTTTTTACAAGTTATGTTTTTGATGGCATAAATATATTACACAATCACTATTGCTCACCTTGTTTTAATTATAAAAGATCGAAGCCAACAGCTTACATTGTAATGAGCCAGTCTTTAAAGATAAAATTATACTCATTACTTTTAGGACGTGCCCGTTTATAGAAATAAAATGATTCTTGGTTTGTTATAATTTCAGCAGCAAAATAATAAGTAATTATACGTAATTTAAAACAAGGACAGTATCGACTCATAAGATAAAACACAATGCGTAGATGTCCTAGTGAAATTGAATGAAAAAAAAAATAGTTTTTAGTATACGCCTGAAAAAAATTCATATGTTAGGCACTGATATTGAATATAAGAAATAACTTTATCTCTCTTATGTCCATCTGGGATTTTTTCTTAAAGGTCTTGAGCATTCTCCTATTAAAAATTATTACAATATATTTCCAAATTGTAAAACACCTTCCTACCTATATGTTAATCACTTTATTTCTGAACTTACCAACCAACACCATAAAATGTTCCCAGCGTTTTCCTACTTGCCTGAATACAGAATTTGAAAGCATGAAATAGATTCTCTGGAGTTTAACTCGCACGTGCCGAAAACAGGAATTCTTACTTAACGCCCCGCGAAGAAGGGTGCTCGGGTGCTTTTTCACATTTTTCCCTCCCACCCTTTTATACGCGGTTATGCCACATCTCTTTTATGAAAATTATTTATATTTTCCCTAAAGTTCTATGGGAAACTAACGGGTGTTTTTAACTACAATGAAGCGAGAGATGAGTTTTAAATATGACAGCAGTACCTACATAATCTTAATATATAAAATTCTCGTGTCTCGGTGTTAGAAGTTGAACTCCTCCGAAATGGCTCGACCGATTTTCGTGAATCTTTACGTGCATATCGGATAGGGTTGAGAATCAGACAACATCTATTTTTCATCCCCCTACCCCTAAAAAATTTTTGGCAGAACAACGTTTGCCCGGTCAGCTAGTAATATATGTAATTCAATACTGTTTTATTTTGAACTAAACTCATCGGGGACTGAACACATTTTATTATAATACGGGTCCATGCAACTGGGACAAAATATCGGTCTACAAAATAAATACTTATCGTGAGTTACCCGTATTATAGTAAAATACTGTTTGATCACAATAATCTACGACCTTGCAGTATTTTGAAGAGATGTTATTGTCGTCTTTTGTAACAAACCTAAATATCTTCGTTGCGACTTTAAGACCTCTTATGTTTTATGTCCCACTTTAGACAGAATCACTCTTTGATGTCAAACGATTCTGCATTTTGAAGCACTATCGGATTCAAAAATTCTCATGTGTGTACGACGTTTCCATCGTAATATATTCACCAAATTCAAAATTACCTATGTGCTTGCTAAATAAAACTTTATCGATTTTCATCGATTCCCTCTAAAAGCTGATTTTTTACACATAAGAGGTCTTAAAGTCGCTACGACGATATATGCCATTGCACTCTTACTATTATCTCTTCTGTGACTCTAGTAATACTTCAGAAGACAACGGTAATTCCAGATTTGCTTGACAGTCAAAAAGATATGTATTTTTCTGTATCTACGAGTATAAACAAATAAACGACAGCAAAATTAAATTGACGTTCCGTTATGTTTCTTTATTAATTAAACAAAGGATCTGGGTTCCGCAGTAAAAGACAACTTCATGAATGTTGATTCGAGTCGTTAATCCGAAGCCAAGCAGAATTTAAATTAAAAAGAAACAATTCTAAACAAAGTGATCTTAATACAGAGTTTAGTATAAAGCCCTTGTTGTAACATGAGCGAGATTTTTTTTTAATTGAAAAAAGTTTTAGCCGTATTGGGGCGGCTTAGAATACTAACATCAATTCCACGCCGGATGAGTTTCGTAAGAGGCGACTAAATCCGGCCCACTGGTGGTAGGGCCCCTCGGTATATACAATATGTACCAGATTAATATGTTAAGTAGGAAGGTCCAGTGTTCGAAATCGGCAACTGAATCGATTCCACGTATTTTTAATGTAGGTAATTTTTTGTCCTTATAAGAAATTAAAATTAAGTAAATGATGTCACCCAATTCTTTAAACAGTCAAAACAAACAAAAATGAAACTTAAGTCAATGCAATAGGGTCCTTTCAAGCATTGTTATACTCATGCCACAGCGACAAACTCACACTATCAAATGTGCGAGTTTTACGACGTTAAAGAAATACACTACAAACGCAATAGATCAAAAAAATATTATAAAGAAAGTTCGCACACTTCCATACGTTTTCTCTCTTCCGCATATTTAAAAACAGTCGGGAGGAAGCGAGACGTAACGAGGGTGTCATTCCCAGCCGGCGGCTTTTGTGATCTACGATTTAGTAAATTAAAAAGTCAGTCACACCGCACGCGCCGGCCGTATCAGTGACTGGATAAATTAGGTTTCCTAGGTCAGCTGATTTGACCCAACTAGACTTTTTCTGTGGGGACGTGTTTATTTCAAACATTCCATTAGATTTGACGTAGTGAAAAGTGACACTAGTATTAAATAAACTTAAACGACAATTACCAAAACGTGCAGTATTGTGTATCGAACAAGGTGGTGGACATTTTGAAAATGTCATTAAAAGACGACGAGGATGAGGATGAGGGAAGAAACCAATTACTATCAGACCTGTAAGTTACCTACACTAACTAAATTTAATTGGTTAATATTTGTAAATATTTTTATAATTCACAGCTTTTAAACATGCAGTCTTTTTTATTTTGTTGTATTATTACTTAAGTCCAATTTAAACGTATTATGTAGTTAACTAAATTTTATGTGAATGATTTTTAGTGCGCGTCCAAACGTAATAATTTAGAAAAGCTCTTTACTTAGTTCATACAATTCTTCACAATCTACATAACAAACTTATGCATCTTACTAAATTTTAATTAAAAAATGACTGCTCAAACGTGTTAGGTGATAAGCCCCGCCCATAGACAAATTTCATAATCACTTGTTTACTTGCGTACAAAATTTTAAGTACTAAATTGTCCGTTTACACCTATTAGTTTACTTAAAATTTAATTATCTACATATCTACTTCTAAACAATCAATATTTCAATAAATAGGTATCTTATCATTTTAATGTCAAAACGATTAACATTGTATTAATTAAAATGATTCAAAGTCGACTGTCCAAAACCTGTAAAAAGTGATTGAAAGAGGGAATCATAATTTGTTTATGAAACAAATTTATCTTAGTACGATTAACTTAACTACTATTTTAGGCATATGTAGGTAATAATGTTATCTACACTATTATATAAAGAGGAAAGATTTGATTTTTTGTTTGCATTGAATAGGCTCCGAAATTACTGAACCGATTTGAAAAATTCTTTCACTGTTGGGAAGCTACACTATCCCCGAGTAACATAGGCTATATTATATTTAAAAAAAATAGGGATCCTTAATAAAACTCCAATAATGTAACCCAAGGTGTAAAAAAATAAGAAATCCGAAGCAAAGCGAGGGTGGTTACTCGTCTATTATAAAACTAGTAATCATCCCCGCTCCTTTACCAATCCACACTGGACTCCCATGATGGAGTATGAGCATCATTAATAAATTTTTGTGTAATTTGACTGAAATATGACGACGATTATTTACACAATTTTTTTTAGTATTTATTTATAATGTAATAGATATGTAGTAGTCACTTATAATGTAGGCATTATGTACGTGCGAAGCCGGGGCGGGTTGCTAGTGTTCAATAAAATCTTTGAATCGTTACCTAATTGGATGAGTTCAGTAAGTGATACGAGTATAACACACCTACCAATTAAATGAAATGAGTACTCAGGTAACAAACATGTTGTGTTTAACAATATCTAATGTACAATGTCTAATTCGTTTTCGTCTATCAGCTGTTATCGCCGCGCGCGCGCCGGCCCCCGCGGCCCGCGTTGTGGCCTGTGACGTGGGTCTCACTCAAGTGTGCGTGAGTCTGTATGCTTGCTTAGAATATTATCACAGTACTGTGATATTATGAACATTTTTATCCCTCTACGAGAACAACTAATTCCTTGAATAAACAATTATTAAGCTAATAAAAAATATTTCAGTGTAAGTATTATGATTAAAACTGAATAGGTATTCTAATTGGGGTGTTTAGGGGTGTACGTCATTTATGCATTTAATGTAGAGAAAGTGAGACTGTAGTAGGTATTAAATAAACTTAAACTTATTACTGACATTGATTAATTCTTTTGTTCTTTAATGTGAGGTTTAATCAATGAGTTCAAAATTGTTCACAGTCTACAGTACAAAGCCTGAAAAATGTAATGGAAAGACAGAATCATAATTTGTTTAGTATTTAATCTTCTTACCATTACTTACTACATATTTTATGTAATGATCGCTCGATCGCTAATAGTCAGCTGTTTTCGTTGGGGTGTACCTCACAGACGCGCGCGCCGCCGTCCCGCCCCCGTCCTTGTAGCGCTAGTTCGCTCTCATGTGTGCGTGCGCCGCTGGGTAGAATGTTTACACTTTTCGTTCGAAATGAGTATAACTAATTTCTTAAATAAAAAATTATTAAGCTATAAAACACAATTAAAAATACGTGGAATCAATTCAGTTGCCGATTTTGAGCAAGATACTTTCTCAAAGTGAGTAAATTATGTTATACGTTGTATATATATTGGTAATATTGATTTAAATTGTTAATTAATACCATTATTACTATTATTATTTCTCCATGGAGTTCGCCTAGATAGCTACCACCCTTGAGCATGAGTCAGCCGCCAAACGACTCGTCGTGATCTGGCTGGGGGCTTGAGAGCCAATTCTTTTCTTTCTTTCTTCTTTTTCTCTCTTTCTTGACCGGCAACGCATCAGTGATGCCTTTGGTGTTGCTGATGTCCATGGGTGACGAAAGCCACTTACCATCAGGTGAATCGTCAGCTCGTTTGCCGGCTATTTCCATAAAAAAATATTGAAATAGCTGATGGTAATTGTAGTCGTCGCCCATGATATCAGTAACACCAAAAGCATCACTGATGTGTTGCCCACCAAGGAAAAGAGGAAGATACATATAAAAAAATACCTTATTCTCATTTATATTATTTTAAAATGAAAAGACACTCAAGAAAAGTCTTAAAAATTTGATAAAATTTATTTCCCTGCAATTCTCTTTAGTTTCATCATCAAAACAGAATTAAAAGAAACAATTATTTAATCGCATCTAAACAGGATAAAACACAATTATTAACAAGGTAAATCGTTAAATAAAACCTATGTATACTTATATACAAATAAATAACTATACAAAAATGAGTCGCGCAGTTCTACAGTTTACTTCGAGTGCCGACGAAGATCGTTCAAAAGTCAAGATTAAAACCAAAACCGAAACGTACCCGCCTTTGTCTGTCTATAAGCGTGCTGGCTACCAACCGTACGACTCTAACCTCGTTATGTGGTTGTTGAAACAAGACGTCCTTTTGGAAGGTGAATCCACCACAACGTAACGAATCAACAAAAATTTTCAACTCCGACCCATTTTGGTAGCTTTTGTGCAACGCCAAACCGACCGTGGCCGGATCGCCTTTATATCCCTCGTTGACAATGGTCGCTATTCGCAAATCTGGGGCGAATTGCTTGTAAAGGCAGACCTGAAAACCGACTCGGCTGATTGTGGATGATAAAGAAAATGACGGCCTTTCGTATCTCGCGCTGGCGGATAACTCTGGAGACAAAGGGT